>OY728138.1:2108140336-2108864769 GCA_963277665.1 Viscum album | reverse complement strand
TATATCAAAAAAAAGATGGAGGAAAATTAAATTTCCAATTGAAAAAGTATAATAATTGCATCTTTTTCAAAATGTTCAAAGCAGTCGCATCAATCTCCTTGTTACAAATTGAATTGAAAAAATAACACAACTTCATCATAGTCTTTCTGAAAAGAATGGGCAATATTCCACGTAATGAAACTGGTACAAATATGTTGCATCATGACGTGACGATCATGTTATTTCATACCTATCAACTTCAAGTCCTTCAATGAGGCCAAATTTTTTACATTTGAAGAATAACCTTGAGGCACATTGATATCATGAAGACACTGAAAAAAATATAATTTTCTCCCTCTTAGATAATGTATGACAAGCCGGGGGAAGAAATGTCGTCTTCCTTTATGAGTGGGAGCTAACTCAAAACGTATTCCAATTGATAGTAAGTCTAATCTTGCATTCAACCCATCATTAGTGTTTATTTTAAAATCTAGAAATGTTCCAATCAAACAATCACATATATTCTTCTCCAAATGCATGACATCAATATTATGTTTAACTTCATGATAACTCCAATATGGAGCTCAAAAAATATTGACCTTTTTTCATCCAAATATGATCTATCATTAACAGATTTCTGTGTCTTTCCCAATGTCAGATCAAGGTTCGTTCACCCTCTCAAAATACAGATCAGGGGATAAAGGTTTTGGAGCATTATAAAATTCTTGTGAGCCATTGAATGCCTTTTTTAGTCTTCTATAAGGGTCATCCATAGGCAAAAACTTTTGATGACCCATGTACACTGTTTTCCTCCCATAATGCAATTGAAAATATGACATTGTGTTGTTCGCAAATTGGACATGGTTTATGCCCTTTGACTCTGTATCCAGACAAATTTCCCTATACTAGGAAGTCATTTATATTGAACAGAAGCACTGCATGCAGTTGTAAATATTCCATTTTATAAGAATCATACACACTAATACCATCAGCCATAACAGTTTCAAAATCATCATTCAATGGTGACATGTAAACATCAATATCATTGTCAGGTTTCTTTGGACCAGAGATCACTTATACTCAACATGACATATTTGTGCTTCATACAAACTTCAGGAGAGAGGTTATAAATTACCAATTAAAACATGATATGAACTAATGTGTACTACTGAGGGTTCAGTATGGATTCATTCCATCTGTGCACCACCCTAATCTGATATTTCTTATTTCATTTCCAAATATAGAATACTGCACATCAATTTTCTTCCATTGTGGACAATCAGCTAGATGACGTATTTTTCCATCACATACCCACTCATCAGCATGCCATCTTAACCTTTTTACATCATGTTAATTAGCAAATAAACGTTTGAAACAATGAATTATAGGAAGATAACAAAATACCTTTGAACGGAGCTTGTAATCTCTACATCAGCCTATGATTTCTCTTTCACCTTATACCGTGATGTCCCATATTTTGGACACTCTGACAGAAATTCATATTCCTTCCTATATATAATGCAGTAATCTCGGACATGCATGTATTTTCTTGTATCCCAATCCGATCGGGAAAAATATTTTCTTGGACTTGTAATGTGAATCTGGAAGATCGTTATCTTTTAAAAGAATGTCTTTCATCAATTGTAGCAGCACTGTAAAACTTCTGTCACTCCATCCATCTGTCGCCTTCAGGTTAATCAATCTTAACACCGCCGACAAAAACCGTAAAATCTGTACAACCAGGATATAATGGTTTTTCAGCATCACCATATAGACGCGCAACTCTCGCGTTCTATCTCAATTTGTTCTGCTACAAAATCGTGAATCAGTTCTTCAATTCCATCGGAGTTACCAACTTGTGAATCATCATCACCAGTGACATTTCATCCAGTTTCACCATTCCAAATCCAAGGTATGTAACTTGGATTAAAACCATGACATATCAGATGATATTTTGTCTCTCTACTTTTCAACTTCTTACATACTCAAACATTTCAGGCATCGACAGAAAAAAATGTCACTACTTGAACATTTCGTTTAGAAAAATCCAAAAATGCATCAAACCTTCCTCATATTCATTTCTCATTCGATGTGCCGTAATCCAACTTCGAATCATTATTACCTTTAACAAATATCAAATATAAATATATATTTAAGATAAGACAAATATAAGTTTATATGAAAAAATCACAATTTGAATGTAAAACAATTTTGAAATATAAAACAAATCTATGCGTATTTAAAAAAACATGCCTGAATATTAGTATTAAAATAAAAATATATTTAGATATAATAGTTTTAAATTCAATTGAACAAAAGAAAACCATGGCGCCTACATGGTTGATAGAAAATTTTAGAGAATGGAGTAAACATGAGAATCAAAGAATATTTAAAATAAAAATTCAGATGGAGAAAATCACCCCTCCTGGACACCACACCCCACCCCCTAACCCCTTCAACACCCCCCTGGACAACCCCCAAACACTTTGGACAGCCCCCACCCACGGACAACCCCCAATAACCTTCTGGACAGGGCCCTACCCCCTTGGACAACACCCCCCCCCCCCCTCACACCCACCCCCTTGGACACCCCCCTGGACCACCCCCAACCATCTGGACAGCCCCCCAACCCCTGGACAGCCCCCACCCCTCTAGAAAACACCCCACCCCTCCTGGAACCACTCCCACCCCTACCCCCTTGGACACCCCACTAAACACCCCCAACCATTTGGACATCCCCCCCACCCCCTGGACATTACCCCACTCCTCCAGACAGCACCCCCATCCCTCCTGGACATCACCCCCACCCCGGACCCCCTTGGACACCCCCCTAGAAACCCCCAACATTTGGACAGCCCCACACCCCGGACAACCCCCAAAACCCTGTGGACAGGACTCCACCCCCTTGGACATCCCACACAACCACCCACCCCCTTGGACACCCCCATGTGACACCCCAAAACCCTCTGGACATCCCCCACCCCACCCCCGGCCAACTACCCCAAAACCCTCTGGACAGGCCCCCACTCCCTTGGACGGCCCCCACACCCTCCCAACCCCTTGGACACCCCCCTGTACACGTCCCAACCCTTTGGACAGCCCCCAACCCCTTGGACATCCCCCACCCCCTCCTGGACACCACCCCCACCCTACCCCCTTGGACACCCCCCTGGACACTCCCCAACCCTCTGGACAGCCCCCCCCCCCCCCCCATCCCCGAACAACCCCAAAAACCTTCTGGATAGTCCCCCACCCCCTTGGACAGCGGCCCCCCCACACACCCACCCCTTGGACACCCCCCTGGACACCCCCAACCTCTGGACAGTCCCCACCTCCGACAAACCCTCCAAAAACCTCTGGAACAGGCCCCCACTCCCTTGGACACCCCCCCACACCCACCCACACCCCTTGGACACCCCCCTGGACACCCCCAACCCTCTGGACCGCCCCCAACACCCTAGACATTCCCCACCCCTCTAGACAACAACACCACCCCTCCTAGACACCACCCCAACCCCTACCCCCTTGGACACCCCCAACCCTTTTGGACATCCCCCCCCCACCCCTGGACCACACCCTAGCCCTCCAAACCGCACCCCCACCCCTTCTGGACACACCTCCCCACCCCCCGACCCCCTTGGACACCACCTTGGATACCCCCCAACCTCTGGACAGCCCCCCACCCCCCGGACTACCCCCAAAACCTTTTGGAAAGGCCCCGACCACCTTGGACAGCGCCCCTCCACACACCCACCCCCTTGGACACCCCCATGGATACCCCAACCATTCTGGACAGCCCCCCACCCTCCGGGCCAACCCTAAAACCCTATGGATGGGGCCCAACCCCCTTGGACAACCCCAACACCCACCCACCCCCTTGGACACCCCCCTGGACACCCCCAAAAACTCTGGACAGCCCCCAATCCCCTGGACAGCCCCCACCCCTCTAGACAACACCCCACACACCTCCTGGACACCACCCCCACCCCTACCCCCTTGGACACCCCGCTGGACACCCCCATCCCTTTGGACAGCCCCCCCCGCCCCCTCCCCCTGGCACGCACCCCACCCTCCAGGCAGCACCTCCCACCCCTCCTAGACACCACCCCCAACCCCACCCCATTGCACACCCCTGACACCCCCCAACCTATGGACAACCCCCACCCCCGGACAACCCCCAAAACCCTCTGGATAGGCCTCCACCCCCTTGAAAACCCCCCACACCCACCCACCCCCTTGGACACCCCCTAGACTGAAGGTTCCGGGCGCAGCAGAAGCGCGTGGGTGGATATGCCCACTTAGGTTTTTGTCACTAGCAATGATCAATCTGGGTTCAATACGACGATAAATGCCAGTCTCCATGGATCAAATCACAAAAAAAGAAAAAGAAGATGGTTTGTCCCAGAACCACAAACAAGGATCGTTACAGGTTGATTATCATTAATTTAATTAATTATATGAAATACCTTTTGGGTGTTCTTTCTTCGTTGATGTTCTCGATCATGTTGTCAATGTGATCCATCGTTGCATTGCAAAATCCAAATGTAGACTCCCTCTAGCGGTGATCCACATGTGTACCTCGTATCACTGGACGTCACAAAAGGATTCTCCGGGTGCTAGCTTGGAGAAGCCTTTGATTGCGTTTCTCCGCCTTAGATCGTCTTGATCCGATGGAAGAGGATCTCTCTCGGTATTGAGAGCATTCTAGGCGGAAGAGGTTATTTCAACCTTTAATGAATTATCCAGAGATGTTGTGCACAATGATTCTCTTATGTAGGAAAAGAGTTGGGGTTTTGGGGATATTTATAATCGAGTTTGAGTATGTAGAGTTGTGACAATAAATAAACACGTTACCCGTTTCATTTACTTCATTAACTCTTATTGAAAACTCCCATGTTGAATAATTAATTCCATGACATGCACTCACGCTGATTATAATAAATATCATTTAATAAAATGATATTATATCCTCAAAATCCTGACTGTAAAAATTACATGGCATATAATAATAAATACACGGCGTGTACTTGTTTTTCATTGAAAACTACACGGTGTGTACATTAAATGTACATGGCGTGTATATCTTGTTTTTATTTATTCATTTCCTTTCCAAAATAAAACTACACGGTGTGTACATTTAATAATACACGGTGTGTACTTGTTTTATTTTATATTTCCTCCATAATTTAAAACATCTTAGGCTTCCTTGAATAATTATAAACCACGTACAGGAATAATCTTTATTCAACTTGAGATACTTTGATACACATAGTGTGTGACCCTCTAGGCCTCTTTCTCGTTGGAATTAGGTAGGCCTGCCTAATCCCAAGATTACTATCTAGGAATGGGTCAAGGCACTGAAGAGAAAGAAGTTGACGCCGCATTGACGTATCACCTCATACGAACTCTTACAGTGTAATTTAATCCCTTTGTCTCAATATCTCATCAAGCAGGTTTCATGGCAGTGTCATAAACCTATATGCTTGATCTGTCATTCTTTGAATACCTGAAATAAACACGTCGTTTACTCCATGGCCATGGAATTTAATGCGATAGTTCTATTTCAATCAAAGGGCCTAGATATCAACTTTCATAAATGGAAGGGACAAAACCTTCCTCGACTTATCCATTAACAACATGTCACTCATGACGCACCCAACGTACCCTACTTCCCGCTGGTTGTCTGTGTGAAGGTTTTCGTCAGTAAATCTAAGTGCGTGAGTCATGACATGAGTTAAGGATAATCTTCCAGTCTAAGGACCATTACACACGCTCGCAGATAGCAATATCTGATGACACCAAGACGTGCAGAATTACTACTGGCAGGTATGTTCTCATAATCTCCCATATTGAACATTACCAAGTGAGAACTCCATGAGAGAGAGTATCATCTTCTTACGAGTACTCCCACATGACGGTCTGTATACTATGTGTCCTATCATAGTATGTCATCCAACCGTAGTACTTTATATAAGAATATTGTTATAGCATTACAAGGTTCTCATCATAGCAGGGATCTACTATGACCTTATTAATGCAACAAATATTCTAGTACATTATTATATTATAGTCATGCAGAACAATGAACAATATATAATAAGTGAAGATTCATGTAATAAAAGTGAAAAATAGTTGGTTCTGAGGACACCAACCGTTACAAAATCCCACATGGACTAGAGCCAACTGCCTACGACTTTTAGTCCGCTAGTCCTCGCATGATTATCATGCATCTGCTGAGTCAAGGATTTAGTCAATGGGTGTTCCAGGTTGTCTTCTGTGGAAATACTGCTCACTGCAACTTCACCTCTCTGAGAAAAATCCCACATGATATGATACTTCTGAAGTATGTGCTTTGTTCTCTGATGTGACCATGGCTCTTTTGCAAGTTCCACCGCTGCAGTATTATCACAATAGAGTGTGATATGATCTTTGCTGCTCGGTACAACATCATGATCTTGGAAGAAGATTATCATCTGTACTGCTGATTTAGCTACCTCAGAAGCTATGATATACTCGGACTCCGCTGTAGAATCTGCCACCACACTTTGTTTTGAGCACTTCCAGCTCACTGCAACTCCATTCAAACTGAAGATGTATCCAGTCTGCGACTTCATTTCATCTTGATCAGTCTGGAAACTAGGATCTACATGTCCTCTGATGACTAGTTCCTCATCTCCTACATAAACTAGGAACATATCCTTAGTACGCCTCAGATACTTAAGGATAGTCTTGACTGCCATCCAATGGAGGTCTCCTAGATCAGCTTGATATCTGCCTATCGCACTTAATGCGTAAGAAACATCTAGCCTCGTACATAGCATAACATACATGACAGACCCAATCGCGGAAGTGTAAGGGATCCATGCCATCATATTTCTTTCATCATATGTCTAAGGACACATTTTCATAGAAAGATGAATTCCATGTGACACTGGCAACAATCCCCTCTTGGACTGTTCCATACTAAATCTCTTTAGTATCTTTTCAATGTATGTACTTTGTCTCAGGCCCAGTATTCACTTGGATCTATCACGATGGATCATGATCCCAAGAATATATGTCATCTATCCAAAGTCTTTCATGGAGAATAATTTATGCAACCATTCCTTAACCGAATGTAAGACATGTACTTCGTTTCCAATTAGCAATATGTCATCAACATATACTATTAGGAAAATGACTGCACTTCCACTAAATATTTTGTAGACACAGGGCTCACATTTGTTCTTAAAAAATCCAAATTCTGTAACAGCTTCATCAAAACAAATTTTCTATGACCTTTATTATTTATATAATCCATAAATGGATTTATGCAACTCGCATACCTTGTTGGCATCCTTTGGAGTCACAAACCCTTCAGGTTGTTTAATGTAGACATCTTCCTGGACGTTCACATTATGGAAAGCTGTTTTGACATCCATTTTCCAAATTTCATAGTCATGGTAAGCAGCAATGGCTAATAGGATTCTTATGGATTTCAGCATCGCAACCAGTTAAAAGGATTCATCATTGTCAATTCCATGACATTGTCTAAAACCATTTTCAACCAGTCGTGCCTTATAGGTGCTGACTTGACCCTCCATTTACAATTTCTTCTTGAATACCGATTTATTACCAATAGGGTTTACATCAACTAGAGGATCTACCAAAATCCAGACTTGGTTTTGGAACATGGAATCCATTTCAGAATTCATGGATTCTTGCCACTTGGCAACTTCTGGGCCTTCAACTACTTCCTTGGATGTAAGAGGATCATCATTGTCAACCAATAATGAGTCACCATCCTCGGTGACAAGAAAACCATATCGTTCTGGTTCTCTCACCTCTCTCGTGCTCCTACGCAGTTCTTATGTCTCTGGAACAGATTGTTCTTCGATGGGGCTTTGTGGAATATGTTCTTGAACCAACTCATGTGTATCTTGGGCCTCGACTTCATCGAAGTCTATCTCACTCCCACTATCTCTTGTGGAGATGTTCTCCCTCTCAAGGAATATGGTGTGTCTCGCCACTGTAACCTTTTTGTCTGAGGGGTTGTATAGGTAATATCCACTTGTTTCCATGGGATATCCTATAAAGATACACATTGTGCCTTGGGGTGAATGTTTGTTACCTGAAGAGGCCTTAAAAAATGCTTTGCTACCCCACACATGTAAATTCGATATCATGGCTTTGCGTCCACTCCATAACTCATTTGGAATATCATTTATCGATTTAGTTGGTACTTGGTTTAGTATGTGCGTTGCTGTTTGTAATGCATCTCCCCAAAAGGATAATGGAAGACTCACATGACTCATCATTGATCTCACCATGTCCTACAGGGTGCGGTTACTCCTTTAACTTACACCATTCCACCGCGGTGTGTAAGGAGGATTGACTTGAGATAGAATCCCAAACTCCTGTAAGAAATCAATGAAGTCCTGATTAAGATATTCTCCTCCTCTATCTGAGCGGAGTTTCTTAATATTCTTATCAAGATGGTTCTCAAATTTATTCGTGTATCCTTTGAACCGATCAAAATAATCTGACTTATACCTCATTAAATAGATATATCCATATCTACTAAAATCATCAGTAAAAGTTATGAAGTACGAGAACTCACCCCTTGCTTCAACTGGAAATGGTCCACACACATCTATGTGAACTAATTACTGAATCTCTTTAGCTCTTTCACCTTTCCCACTAAATGGGGCTATGGTCATTTTTCATTGTAGACACGCATGACATACACCAAGTGGTTTTAATTCTAAAGAATCTAAATACCCATATTGATGTAATTTTTTCAAACGTTTCTCATTTACATGACCTAGATGGTGATTCCAATGTTGGGTGTGGTATGATTCATGTGAATTAACCTTTTTATCTATTTCAATTACTTGGTTTGTATAGTATAACACAAAAAGGTCGTTATATAAATGTGCCCTACCAAAACAAATGCTATCTTTATAAAAATAGCAACATCCACTTCCAAAATTGAAGATGAATCCATCAGTATCTAATTGGATACTGAAATAATGTTTTTGGTTACAGAGGGTACATAATAACATCCTTTCAAAACCATGACGATCCCCGTAGGCAATGTGAGGTGGTAGTACCTGAAAGCTATAGCAGCAAGTCTGGCTCCGTTGGCTGCTCGCAGATCTACCTCCCCTCGTTCTATCTTCCCGAATCTTCTTGGGTCCTGTATTTGGATACATATTTTAGCACCAAAAGTAGTATCTAATTCCCAATTAGAAGAAACAGATAGATTGCATTCGATAACAAATGCACCTGAAGCTTCCCCTTGCTTTCTTGGCTGGGTGCAGTTTTTCTTCCAGTGGCCCTTCTTGCCACATGCAAAACAAACAGCATCATGTTCCTTCACCTCCACATTGATCTTCCTTTTCTTGTAAGTCCTTGAAGAATCATTGGTCCTAGATCTCTTCGCCTTCCCTTTCCATTTATTCACCATGAGGACAGAAGGCTTTTCACGCTTCATGTCAGTGTACACTTGGTGAAAGAGGATGGGAAGATAAGACAAAGACTTCTCAATGTTGTTCATATTGAAGTTCACAACATTGTTTGAGAAGCTCTGGGGGAGTGTTGAAAGAATGAGATCGGTACCCAGTTTTTCGGGGAGTTTAAACCCTAGAACCTCCAAGCACTCAATGTAGCCAATGAGCTTGACAACATGCGGCTCGGCTGGGGAACCCTCTCCAAGCATGCTCTGAAGTAGAACCTTGGAGATCTCAAACCTTTCTTGTATTTCTCTCTCCTGGTATAGACCACGGAGAAGCTCGAGCATGCTATAGTAATCCATGTCTTCATGAGACTTCATGAGCTCACTAGACATTGATGATAGCATCAAACATTGAACATCGAGTGCATCGTTCAAATGTTGATCATAGACTAGGAAATCTCCATCACTCGCCCCTGGGGCAGGGGAATCATGAAGTGAGGACTCCAGCACGTAAAACTTTCGTTCATGGCGTAGGATAACCCGAAGGCGCCTAAACCATTCCTGAATGTTACTACCGGCGAGGATGTTGTCTTTATCTGGAAATGATCGCAGTGAAAAAGTGGTTGAAGAGTTTGTCATCTTGATTCTAAAATTTAAAAGAGAAGATTTATTAGTAATTTCATGATTAAATTTTTATGAGAAATAATAAATTAATTAAGCCTCCCAATATTTTATCAAGTCTCAATGACCCTCACCATTTAACTCAGAATTTCTAGTTGCTTTGACATTATAGTGGCAAGGATCCATATTCCCCTTCGCATAACCCCAACAAGGGTTGGTCATGCTATTTGAAGGTATTTAGGTAGGCAGGTCTTTTCCAACCGTGAGCTTACAGTTCCTTAATCTCTTGAGTAGACTCCCAAATCCTGAAATCCTGACTTCGATTTCCTCAACTCTTGCCTCCTATATAACATCAAGTCTAGCAAGGGCTACTTCTCTTGATGTAATATGGTTAAGTCAACCCGAAACCTTTCATAATGGCTTCATTTATAAAATTAAGTGTTCCAACAAGGGCTGGTCAAACACATAGTTTTGTTGAGTCTTTCCCTTAATAAAGTAACGAAAGGCTTGGTCTGACTTAATATGGTATTTTAGGGATTTTTTTCTTTATGCGTAGTTTTTAATTATCACATGATTGTTAATATTATGTAATTCTTGCATAAGTGATTAACCATGTTCTGATAATGTTTATTCATAGTACGGTTTTTATTTTATTCCAACTTTGCATGCTTGTTCATTAATTATGTGATCGCGACAACACATACATAATAAATAAACCATGCAATCAGACAGAAATAAAATAAGATGGCATGATCATGAGATTCTATTTGTTTAGCTTATCTAGCAGTTTTGATAAGCTAACACTGACCTAGGGAAAACACCTTAAACCTGATGGTTCATGTTTTGTAGCTCACACCTATCCACCTTTGTATCTTCTTGAATCAGTTTCTCCTTGGATTCAGGATTTGAACCGTCTCCTATGGCTTGGGAGATCCTCCATTACATGGGTTTACATTAAAGAAACCATGGGCACGACAAACCTACATTTTATTGGAAGAAGGCTCGCATGCCAACAAATTTAAATTAAATAAATTTAAATGAAACCATTGACATAAAAAGGGTCTTTAGTCTAGAAAATGATCATCCATAGTATGCAACGACATTTACGCATATTTAGAATTAAAATTCATTTAATCATTATTTTATTTAAGATAATACGCGCTCGAATTCAATTAATTGTGATCTTGTAATTAATCAATTCTTTATCTTAAATTATTTTCTGAATTTCCTTGATATTCTTCTCATCCATATTCCTTGTATAGGTCTTTGTACATTGGAGGATACCTGGTGAAATTCCATTTCTGGAAAGTACACGCCATGTAGTTTATAATTACACGGCGTGTATTTTTCTTTTCACCCTTTATCCAATGTACACGTCGGTGCATTGGCGTGTTTTCTGTAGTTTGGAAATTTTATAATACACTGCGTGTAGATGAATCGCACACGACATGTACTTGTTACGAAGTAACCGGACTGGCGATCCCGTGTACGCTGTACGCCGAATATCTTTGTACACGGCTTCACCTAGGTCGGAACAGACTACACGGCGTGTTGCTCCAACATACACGTCGTGTATTCCGGTTTCCACGCGCTGTTCAATTCTGGTCAACATTGTATGATTAAAACTTAGGCATTATCAATTCATGTGGCGTGGTTTGACGAACTAGTGCCGGTTTGTTGAACCTAAGTACATGGAGTGTAGTTTTAATTACCCACCTTGTAATCCCGTGTTGTACAGACAGAAGGAGCGGCTCCTCCAGATGAGTTCCTCGTTTTTATTTTAATCAAAAATTAAAATTAAAAGGTCGTTTCTCTGATATTAATTGAGAACGAAAGAGGAAGAATAGATCTCTTTAATTCAGATTTATAGAATTATTTATTTTGAATTGAATCAAATATGAATGCATAAATTATCAACGAAAATTAAATAACTATAATCAACGTTGTAACCTCCCTTTGATACAATTAAATGGTTCCAGGCGCAGTGGAAGAACGTGGGTGGATGTGCCCACTTGGATTTTTGTCATTAAAAATGATCAATCCTGGATCAATATGACGATAAATGCCAGTCTCCACGTATTGAATCATAGAAAAAGACAAAGAAGATGGTTTGTCCCAGAACCACAAACAAGGATCATTACAGGTTGATTTTAATTAATTTAATTAATTATAAAGAAATACCTTTTGGGTTTTCTTTCATCATTGATGTTCTTGATCACGTTGTCAATGTGATCCATCGTTGTGTCGCAGAAGCCAAGTGTAGACTCCATCTATAGGTGATCCACACGTGTACCTCATATCTCTGGATGTCGCGAAAGGATTCTTCGGGTGCTAGCGTAGAGAAGCCTTCGCTTGTGTTGTCCGCCTTAGATCGGCTTGATCCGATAGAAGAGGATCTCTCTCGGTCTTGAGAGCATTCTTTGAGGAAGAGGTTCTTTCGACCTTCAAATAATACTCCATAGATGTTGTGCACAACGATTCTCTTGTGTAGGAAATGAGTTGGGGTTGTGAGGATATTTATAATCGAGTGTGAGGTTGTAGAGTTATGATAATAAATAAAAACGTTATGCATTTCATTTATTTCATTAACTCTTATTGAAAACCCCCATGTCGAATAATTAATTCCTTGACATGCGCTCACGCTAATTATAATAAATATCATTTAATAAAATGATATTATATCCTCAAAATCCTGGCTGGAGAAACTACACAGCATGTAATAATAAATACATGGTGTTTACTTGTTTTTCATTGAAAACTACACGGCGTGTACATTAAATGTACACGGCGTGTATATCTTGTTTTCATTTATTCCTTTACATTCCAAAATAAAACTGCAAGGCATGTACATTTAATAATACACGATGTGTACTTGTTTTATTTTATTTTTCCTCCATCATTTAAAAAAACTTAGGCTTCCTTGAATAATTATTAAACCACGTACGGGAATAATCTTTATTCAACTTTAGATACTTGGATACAATTAGAGTGTGAACCTCTAGGCCTCTTTCTCATTGGAATTAGGCAGGATTGCCTAAAGTCTAATATTACTATCTAGCAATGGGTCAAGGCACCCAAGATAATGAAGCTCACGCCGCATTGACATATCACCTCGAAAAATGATTACTGTGTAATTTAATCCCTTTGTCTCAATATCTCATCAAGTAGGTTTCATGGAATTGTCATAAACCTATATGCTTGATCTGTCATTCTTTGACTACCTGAAATAAAATCGTCGTTTACACCATGGCCATGGAATTTAATGCGATAGTTCTATATCAATCAAAGGGATGAGATATCAACTTCCATAAATGGAAGGGACAAATCCTTCCTCGAATTATCCATTAACAACATGTCACTCGTGACGCACCCAACGTACCCTACATCCCGCCAACTGTCTGCGTGATAGTTTTCATCAGTAAATCTAAGTGCACGAGTCATGACATGAGTTAATGATAATATTCCAATATAAGGACCATTACACACGCTCACAGATAGCAATATCCGATGACACCAAGACATGCAGAATTACTACTGGTGGGTTTGTTCTCATAATCTCCCATCTTGAAGATTACCAAGTGCGAACTCCATGAGAGAGAGTGTCGTCTTCTTACGAGTACTCGCACATGATGGTCTGTATAATATGTGTCCTATCATAGTATGTTATCCAACCACAAAACTTTATTTAAGAATATTGTTATAGCATTTCAAGGTTCTCATCATAGCGGGGATCTTCTATGACCTTATTAATGCAACCAATATTCCAGGACATTATTATATTATAGTCATGCAGAACAATGATCAATATATAATAAGTGAACATTACTGTAATTAATATACAAAACATTTGGTTCTGAGGACACAAACCCTTACATAGACACCCCCAACCCTCTGGACAGCCCCCACCCCACGGACAACACCCCAAACAATGGTTTACATATAAATACTAGGCATTGTGAACAATAAAAAACACATGAATTTAATATATACTTCATCATGAAATAGATGGAATTAAATATTATTAAATATGGATACATAAATGATCGTATGATAAATAAATATAACCATTGATATTCAACTAGTCAAATGAACACAGGTTTTCTCGATAACTAATATCATAATGAGGTAATGGATAATTCTAGAAATCATAAACATATTGTCGATGCCTTGGCCAAGGACTCAAAAAATACTAGGGTATGATCTCAGCAGAACCCATTTTTATTTGGAATCATGAGACATAACGATGCATCGAAGGGCCATAGAGGTCAACATCCATTACATTATATGTTTAATAGATTCTCATAGAAAAGATGATAAACATAAGAAGCAACAAGACACGAAATATCATTTCTGAATTCGTACATTTAATCAATAACCATTCTATGCAGTAATATAGGTGAATGAGATCATTAGTTGTCAATGAAAACAAAAATTACCATCAATGTCGGGCATTCGCGAAACAAAAACAAACTAAATAAAAGTAGTTGAGGCTTACACCAATATTGCGAGTTGATCTAATAGATATAGGGATAATAAATAAGATGATGATGGAAAAAAGAGGTAAGAGGGTTCGAAATCAAATAATCTTACCTAGTTTAAAAACAAAAATCACAAAACATAAATATAGACTATCCAGGAAAAAAATGAACGAAATAAATTCGTGGAAGTCTTACTTGAGTGATGCGAGTTGAGCTGATATATCCGAGAAGAGTAAATATGAAAAAAGATGATGGAAAAATGAGTTTAACGCAGCGAGATCGATGAGTTCATTAGGTTTTACCACGCGAGAGAGACGAGCCATCAGATTGTCGATCGAAAAAACGTAAATGACAATCCACGGGGCTTGTTAATTTTTTAAATGTTTTATAATTTCGGTTATTTAATAACTGACATTTTAAACTATTTTTTTTACATTTATAACTTCGGTTATTATAATCATTGACGTTATAAATGCATTAGATACAGTATATTTTATGTCGGTTATTTTATAAAAGACGTAAAAAATGTACGGGTTGGTTTTTTACATCGGTTATAGAATAACCGACGTAAAAAAGAAATTACAAATCATAGTTTTTTACGTCAGGTATTGTATAACCTATGTAAAAAACGTTCTGTGGGTTGTTTTCTTACGTCGGTTATAAAATAACTGACGTCAAAAAGGCCTCCAAAGCAGCGTTTTTTACGTCAGTTATTTTATTACCGACATAAAAAACCCCCGTGCTTTGGTTTATTAGGTCGGTTATTTTATAACCGATGTAAAAAACACGTAGATATCTCGTTTTTAAGTCAGTTATCAAATAACCGACGTAAAAAACCACCGCACTTTTTTTAATTCGGTTAATTTATAACTAACGTAAAAATCGAACACACGCGATTTGTAACGTCGGTTATTAAAATAACCGATGTTAAAAAGAGACTCACCACATTTTTTACGTCGGTTATAAAAAAACCGACGTAAAAAACCATGTTTCGCAGATTCTCACGTCCCTTATATAAAACTGACGTAAACAATGGTCATGTAAATAATGTTTTCTGCACAAGTGGAGCCAAGTTATCTCTGAATTTCAATGCAACTTTCTAGGTCCTCAACTGAGGAGGCTAGGTGGCTTACCGCCTGGCTCGTCCACCTTAGTTGCACCGGGTGTATGATGTCTTCTACGTATCCCAACTGTGGAGATGCATGCATGACCCTTATCTCATCATCGACCATGGAGGGATGGACTTCGACGATGGGGTGATGTTTATGGAGGTTCTAGGGGAGATTGGGGATCTAAAATAGAGGATTCATAATGGACGGTCGATACCTCTGGTGCATGTTTTTTGGCTGTATGGGATCATCTAGGAGAGCACATGGGAGTGGGAGGCTCAGATGCATGAAAGTACCTCCATTTGTTCCCTTAGTTTGAGTTGAAGCTTATGGGGACATAAATTCCGGAGGTAGGGAGAATGTAAATACCCATAATTTCTGTGGAATTTTTTTCTTAAATATATGTAAATTTTACAAGTCCGCAAATAACTGACGGTGCATGATTTCGAGGCCCGAAATCAATTTATGATGTTTTGTTTAGGTAAAATCAGTAAATGTATTAGTGTGATTTTATATCTTTTTAACCGGTGATCAAAATTTATATCTGAGGTCACCATTGAAATTGTATCACCGATATTCGATTAGGAAGACTTTAAACTCGATGGCAGTTGGTCGAGGATGAAGGTTAATTTTTAGGTTTTATGTGGAAATAGTAAAATAATTTATGTGCATGTATTAATTTATTTTAAATCATATATCCATAATGTAGAAGTGGGAGGTGGGGATGTCCATACCCTAACCTTCCATGAGAGGTTTGGGTGTATTCTGGGAAATACAGGGACACGAGATGAATTACATGGCCAAGAGGCACGACGTGTACTCTCTAAATAGAATGGAAGAAGCATCATTTTAAGACTCAGCATGTATCCTGGTGATAGAAAGACACATGATGAAGTAAATGGGCATGTACTTCACCACACGACCAAACATGGCTAGTGGCATGGGCTACCCGGTTTAGCAGTTACATGGGTTAGAAAACATGGGTTGAGGTCGTGTACAGGCACACGGCCATCACACATGGAGTCGACCCCAGTTGTTTGGACATGGCATGTAACCATACCACATGTCAGGTAATTTTTTTTCTATACCACTAGCCTTATGACATGGGCCTTTGTACATGTGCAGTACCCATGGTCTGAAGAACATGGCATGTTCCTCATTCATAAATGACATGTACTTTTTGGTAAATGGATTGGTGATCTTGTATTCAGTATCTTGGAAAAGGTTTTTTGGGTTCATCCCCTATGACGTGGAGAAACATCGGAATAATTTTTCATGGGACTTCCTGGATGTTGTTGAATTGGCACTTGGCTTGAGGAGAGGACCCTCCCGAAATCAAGAATTCATTGTGCAGAACCATGTGGTTGGCTGTGCACGGACGACTATTCCTGTATCCTGTGTGCGTTTGACAAAACTAACGACTGTTTATGGATCCTGTGTGGGTTTGACAGCATTGATGACTGTTCCTAGATCCCATACGGATCTGACAGCTCTGACTACTGTTGCTGGATACTATGTGATTTCTACAAAATTGGTGGTCCTGGAACCGGTGTGGGTCAGACAACACCAACTACTATTCCTGGATCATGTGTGGGTCTGACAGTTCTAACTACTAGTACAAGATCCTCTGTAGGTTTGACAACTTAGATGATTCAGTGGCTATATATGATCATCTCTATCTCTCAAGATAGGTTGTATACCTGTGCGATTTGAGTCATTGGGTTTTGTATTTTCCTCATTTTTGAGATGGATTATTTGTTAACTTTGTTATAGGTATGTTTATATAACAAAGTAATGTCTATCCATTTATTTCATTATCCGTGGTTCATCCTTGGTGGATTTTTACAGACTTTGGTGGTCTTGGGGTAACTACTGGGTATCATTATACTCACCCATGCACGGGCTATGCCCGCACCTCATTGTGTTGGATACGGATGACAGACAGCGTTGACAGAGGCTGAGTGTATGAGGACTAGACAGTACCCGGAGGTGGACCTCACGAAAATTCAGAAACCAGAAGGGACTGATGGACATGGAGTGCTGAGAAGGCTATCTGTCCTTACCCTTCAAGTTGGATTCATGGTGGATGATCCTGGAGCTGCTTTTCAACATTCAGCTACTTTTTCCCTTTTCAGTTGTACTTGTACTTTCCGTTGGGCATGTATTTCCATCCCCTTTATTTTTCAACACTCTCTTAGTATATAGTATTACATAGTGTTTGGTATTCAGTTTTGTACTCTATTGTGTGTGTTTTCAGTTATAAAGTCAATTCCTTCCTTGTTTAGGGGTTTATTCCTTTGGGACTAGTCACCAGCCCCTGGCCTATGGAATGAGGGCTTGGGGTAGTCACGACATGGGCCCCGGGGAACGGGTCATGACAGTTTAAGGTATGTGTATTGAAAGCTAATGAACCCTACCTTTATAGAATATAAGGGTCGTTACATGATTCTTGACCATCAAAGTCATAAAAAATATCATCATATTTTTTGGCCCATTAAACCCCCCAATTGACATATTATCTTCATCCTCATGAATCTTCTCATTTGGATTTTTCTAAATCCCAAAATAATCTATTTAATATATTCCATTTTGAAATTTTTTTTTCCAGTCACTAGATTAGTTTATTTTCCAGTGTTCCTATACTAAATGATAATATTTATTTGTATCCCAATCCCTCCACGTGTTCTCATTATTATATATTTTATTCAATGATAATATAACAAACTTAATTACTAGGAATATGTATTGAGTGTTCTAAACTCAACCTCTGATAACACTATTCCTATAATACACATATTCTAATAGGTTCAAAATGCTTGTCTGTAGATATTGAATCAACATTATAATGCAAGATCAATGATTTCATTATCGAGGGAAGTATGTCTGTGACAAAGATATCAATTATAGGATGTGAATCATTCATGTACATAGATTTTTCCCCATCATCTATTCACCTGATGGAATATGAAATTTCAATATTATACCCACCAAATTGTCCATATTTAATAGTGAATTACTGGAATCCATATATTTATTACTATATTCTAATGAATATAGATTCACACTGACATAATACACCTTCTATCCTACAAAATTGAGACAGAATCATGGAATATTTCATAGATAATTACATATTGGGAAAAAAATCACCTTGGTGCTTAATGATCACAGTTTTCGTGCATTAATACTATTTTTTTCATATCAATAAATACATATTTATTAGGTGTATGGGACATGTAATCCACAACACAGAATCATCGGTCAATAGGATTTCATAATGGATCTAGTCATGCATAAATATTATGGAATATTCCCACAAAATTTCTTAGTTTATGAAGGGTTTAATTATTATTTTTGGAATGGTGAAAACACTGAAATGAAACAAAATTTTTTCTCAATGTGGGGAATTAATTAATATGAAACCCATATATCAATTAGAAAAATTAGAAATAGATGGTATTGGATAAACACCTACCTTTAGACCATGTAATTATCATATCTTCTCTAGATGAAAACAAAATGATTAGATATTGTGAATCAAATAGCCCAAATTAAATTTCACCCTTCAAACCCCAATACCTACTCATAAATATTAAAAAAAATCAAGTTTTTTTCTATCAATAAAAATAAGGAATCCATATAGAGGTGTTTTAGTGACTCACAATATGTAACTTCAAAAGAAAAGATCAAGATCATGAGAGACCTAAAATGGAGAGAGGGAACATTAAGGATATGAGAGATAGAGGGAAAACAATGAGGTGAATTGGGATGAAATTTTTGATTGAAAAAGATTGTTGTTTAATCTTTTTTTGACAATAATTCTTCAATTTTTTCATTTAACGTTGTGAAAATGAGTGAATATAATGCTAATATAGACATGAAATAATGGATAATTGTATTTTTTCAATAAAATTTTATGGTGGATGTTTCACTGTAACACCCCGAGATTTTAGGAAAAATATTCTTTGTAATTTTATTAATGTCTTGTGTTGTACGCTACACCAAAACGAGCTTGCACAACATGCATCCTCGACATTCCTTACATTACACGCAATCGCGGCCTTCCTCGATAGCATTTGTAGTACGCAAAACCGAGTTTCACTAAACAACGATATGCTATTAAAATATTATTAAAACTAGCTGTTATGAATAGCAATAACCACTTTTTGAAATTTTGTAAATTTTATTTTTCAAAATTGACTTCATTTTTGGATTTGGAATATCGAAATTAGCTTAGGGTGAAATTTTGGTACTTTTCGGATAACGTTCATTTTCTGATGAATAGTGAAAATTACTAAATTTTAAGTAAAAACAACCTTTTTAATAAAAATAATTAAAAGTGGTAAATTATTAATTTGAGTGTTTTTAAAGTATATTTAGAATATAATTTTACAATTTAATACAGTGTTGGTCATTGGATGTAATTTCACATTTAAACCAAACATAAACAAGTGTCAATCTTTTCATAGTTATTATCTCTTAAAAACACACTATTTGTTTTGACGACATGAATTATTTTTTAAAATTAATTAATGCAACAGATATGTTTTTAATTTGGTATAATATGCATCATTTTTGAGTACATAATATCAAATATAGCTTAGGCCTAATTTTTGGTATTTTTCTAGAAACTGTCATTTTTTGATGAATTGTGAAACCACTAAGTGGTAGTTATAAAAAATGAATTTTTCTTAAAACATAATTTTACTGCTTCTGTGAATGGAATTTAAAAAAATTGAGAGACACAGTTCTTGTCAATAATTAAAATGTGGTTCAATGAGTTGAAAATATTTTTTTGGTGAATAGTAACTTTTTGCTTTTTTTTACCTCGGTTAAAAGTAAATAGGGTAATTAACGGTAAAAATGATATTATTATTACCCTAACACATGTCCTAATTCTGATGTCTAACTGTAATTCGACAAAAAACAACCTTAGGAATAAAATATGACCATTTAGGACCACTTGTATTAGATTAAGACATTTATTATTAATTTATTTAAAGAAGGGTTAAACTAGTTAAAATCAAATATTAATAAGTAAATAATTTTTAATATAGGGTTATACATAAGGTAAAAGTGACTATAAATATTAATTTTAAAGATAAAAAGATTTCCTACATAATGATATTTAATTTGTAATTTTTAGACATTGAATAATTTAATTTATTAATGAAAAATGAAGATACATTAATTATTTTATTAATGAAATATTGACATAATTGATGTTATAAATACCCAAATAAATGTAATTTGAGACTTTTTATGAATTCCACTAATTTTATAGGTTAATATGACATGTTAGTATTGATTAAATTAACTTTTTTAGAACTAATCATTCTTTTATGATTTTCACAAAAATCAATTTCTAAATAGTGTCAAAATTGACATAAAATAGTTTTTAAAACAAATATTATATTATTAATTGTTATTTTATTCCTAAAAATCTATTGATCGGCCAAATGACTTAGATAAGGTTATATATATTAATAATAAACAACTTGTGGATTGTTTGGCTTGTTATAGTATGTTCATTAACCTTATAATGTACGAACACAAAAAGACACGGTAAAAGTAAAATTTTCTAACTTAATGTTAAATATAAATGATAAGGTTAAAATAGGAACCTAAACTTTCATATATTCTATTGGATGAGGAGATTTAGACCCATATAGACCTTATATTAGAAATAAATCAATTTGGAGATTTTTAAAACCGAATATGACTTTATAATAAAATAATATTTTTAGTTATTTCAAAGGTGCCCCTCTCCTCCCTTATAAAAGGGCACCTCCTCCCTTATAAAAGGGCACCTCCTCCCTCTCTTCCTCACACCACTTTGAGCTTTCATGCTCGTCCAACCTCTACCAATTTCTCCTCTACACTTCTCTAGAAACATCTTAGATGTCCTGGTCTTCTTCAAAGACCAATTTTAGTGCCCCAAGCGGAGGGCTCAAAGAGGTGCTTCAAACAAGAGGTAATGTCCGTTACCGATTCATTCAACATTATTTCTTCTTCCACTTCATCTTATTTAGTTCATTAATTATGAAATAATAACATAATTATCACTCATATAATTATATTTTATTATAAGTATGAAACAACCCTATTTCACCATCTATCCATCCTACGAAAAACGAAATCACCGCGTGTGCGTACGTAAGGAATATCGTCTCCACGTCGTGGTGTAATCTATTTTCCACCACAACCTTACTTGGATGTGTATAATGGTGTAAATAATAACTATATATGATTATTTTAAAGTGATATTGATTCTTAAATAGTATACATACACTACAATACAAATCCACGATCATGAGAACGATATCATCGCTCGTGCGTACGTACGGACTACCGTCTCCACGACCCGATGAGATTCATTCTCCACGTTAACCATTCATGAATGATTATAAAGTAAATATAATAAGTAATCATGAAATATATGACATAATAATGATACTGTATTTATGTGTATTTCATCTACTTAATTCCATTCAACTCAATGAGGAAATGAAAACAGCGTTCATGCGTACGTATGGCCTACCGTCTCTATGAAAGGTGTATTTCTTTCCATTTATTGATCTATTATATATATGTATATGATGAATATATATTATATATAAATTATTTTTTATATTCTGTAATTAATTAATCATGATCTAAGTAATCATATGAATAATTACAAGTCAAAACATGGATGACAAATGAAACGATTTTACCCAAAACGCTCTTTAACATGGAATTTACAAAAGAACGGGTAATATAATGTCATATGTGAACCATATATGATATCATAACAATGAGTATGATTCTGGAATAAGTCAATGACATTATTTAAATCATTATACAGGAGGTTCAAACACTTACAAAGAAAATCGGACCTAAAGTAAGGGAAATTTCACAATCTCGTTTTTATCCGAGATTGTTTATACTTTGAAATTTACTAGGGTATCTTTTATCATAAACATCCATGTTTCCTCAATATGTAATATTATTTCCATCCACCTAAAATTTTTTAAATCCAATTTTACCCTTTGTTGAGTTTTTAGTAAAAGATATGAAAGGAATCTTTTGTCGTTTTTCGTACGATGTACTTTTTGACTTTTCCGACAAAAGTACGAGAAGAATGTTTTTTTAACTTATACGACATGAATGCATTTTTAAAACATTATTTCCAAGAAGCTTCCTTTAGATGTTTTCAATTTTATTTTTAATAAACTTCTTTTAGTTTAAAATTGCATGACATGTTAAGAAAGGAAAATGTTTTTTAAGTAGAAAGGATATTTTTTTCAAGAATAGAGTTCAAGTGTATTTTTTTTTCAAAATTATTTTCCATCTAAGATTATATAGGGTTATGTTTTTATCCCTATTATTACATTGATTTGATTATGTTGTGATGGAATTATTTTTATGAATTCCTTTATCTTATATGAGCTGTTTTATGATTTCATGTTGTTTAAGAATCCCATTTCTATTACATGGGTTATGCAATAATGTATGATTTATGATATTGTGGCACAAATAAGAATGGTATCATTATGAGATTGGTGGTACCTATATCTCCTTCCAATGCATTGGGTAAACATTTATGTCTCATGAGATAGACATGGCTGGAACGGAAAGTTGAACTGGTTCAGTAATACAGGACTGGAATGAGGAGTGAACTCGATTCAGAAAGGGACTTTGTCCACTAAGATGGTCTTGGCAGCAATGCCTTGGCAAATATGGAAATCGTATCATGTGCTTAATTATTTCCACAATTACATCTTTTATTCCCATGCTATTTATCATTCTTAATGTTTCTTTATGATCTATGCCCATACTTCCATGTTTTATGTCATTGCTCTAGCTTTTCATGTTTAAACATTATGTTCATGTTTTTAACTTCAAATGTATATTGTATGTTTTATTTTACCAATTCTTACCCTTACTGAGCATTTGAGCTCACCCTTTTTATGTTTTCTTTTCCCCAGGATATAAAGAAAGGTTTTAGGTAAGAAAAAAAGGGGGAAGATCTCTATGGGAGATGTTGAAGATCTTTCACCACGATTAGAAGATTTTATTTCGAGTTTCCAAATACACTAAACTATTATGGTCCTTGTGTGTCTATTTTTGTTATATATTAAGTATTTCGCAAATGTAATGTAATTTCCATGTACGTCAAGCTTCGGGTCTCTACAGTTGGTATCAGAGGAAAGGTTTAGTCAACCTTTGGAAACTAGGATGTGAGATATTTATTGAGATCCCTAGAGATATTTATATGGTATGTCTAGGGATGTCCCTAAGATTAAGTATAAGTATAGGTTATAGTCCTAGAATTACGGGAAAAATATTAGAATTAAACCTTGGATGTTAGATGTTGAAGGTACTCCCCCTTGATTATGTTATTTTCCTTGTATGATTTTTTCCTCTCACAGAATTCTTTTTGTGTTTTAGTCAATGGAGGGAACTAGAAAGAATTCGGTTCGCATTTAATACAATGGAAAAATTGGTCACTATGAGCAAAAAAATTGTGTAATTCCTAGTGAGAATGATATTGTTATAATGCCAAATCAGTCATCGTGATATATGATTAACGAGGTGAAATTTAGTGGTATGCCTAATTCATCAAATAAGAGGAAGATAGACTTTTATTCGTGTTCGCCTGTTGAGGAGCATAAAGAAAGGAAGATTGAGATTTATAAAGAAGGGAAGAAGAACCTTGAGGAATACTTCAAATGGAGGGATAGATGTTATCTGTGTGGAGAAAAGGGACATAGAGTGACAGACCATTATGGAGTTCAATGTCTTATTTGCGGAGAACATGGGAATTACCCAACTCAATGCCATGACCTAAAAATTTACTTCTAAATTATTGAAGGACTTATTCCAGGACAATCATTGAAGATGATGGATTGATGTGTTTATGTATTGGTATTCATGAATAATGTTATTGAGGTACTTTTATGGTATATTGGAATATCTATGTATTGGTCCATTGAGGTTTTCTATTAGAATATGGCATTGGTAACCATGAAAAGTTATTGAAATATTTTTGGAAAGCAGATGATATGCACTTAATGAAGGGATAAAGAGAATCTAATATGATTGATAGTATTCATGAGCTCATGATTGATATAAGGACTAAGTGGTATCATGGTTTGAGTATATAGAATTTTTGGGATTTTGGTATGTGGAAAAGAGTTAACTATTGACAGCATTCATGTATTCACTAAGGTTAAATGGGTACTCATTTTTCAATAGAATACATGATTAAGGTATTCACATGTTTTTAATTTGACCAACAAGATATATCTTATGTAATATGGGGGATAAATGATTGCATTCATGTGATTGTTATGTGACATTTAAAGTAATCATTTTCTTTATACTATGATCTTGGACCGAAGTATTTTAGATAAGCATAAAGATTGGAATGGATTATGTTGGACATAAGATAGTATTTTTTAAGGATAGAACATTTTTTCTATATTATTGATGGGATGTTATAGTAATGTAGTTTTAGAAAAAGGACAACCTGCCAGACGGGCGATAGCCCATCGCGTCGGACAAGGCTATGGGATTCGAACCCACAACTGAAGTGCGACTAGCCATTATCACCTACCACTGGCCTACATGAAGTCCATGTTTAGTAGAAATTAGTTTTATTATATTAAGTAGTATGATATATGATGTATAAGTCCATTTTAAGAACCATATATGATTAATCTCACTATAGATGGACTTATGTATTTTTTGATAACTTTTCTATCCTTTTGTTTGAGACAGATGGAATGACCCATCATTCTATCACATGATCTGCTAACACATCATGAATGAAAAATTCAACTTCATATCATTAAGAGATGAAGTGGAAATTGTCTATAGAACGACCAATGGTGAGACTATACCAAAATCACGAAAGTATTTCTTCTAATTCCAATTTCATCAACTTTAGGGAAATGATATTGAAAACCAAAAATTTTGTCCTAGTGCTCTTATATCAGATGAATCAGATGGTACCATAGATTATCACAAATTTATGGCTTTGTGATTTATGGCTTTTCCATAGCCATGTTCTCTACAACTCTCCATCAGAACTTGATGGTTAGATTTCTCTTCCATAACCATATTTTCACCTATGTGGAAACCCAGTGATTAGTTTATTTGGGTAACCGTTACGTTTCAAACATTTTTTTAAAGATTGGTTTTGGTATTCCTTTTATGATTTGGGTTTCTATTAAGGAAAATTTCAAGTAGTAAACCATTTATAACCCCGACGAATTTCGAGGGCGAATTTCATTTTAAGGGGGTAGAATGTAACACCACAAGATTTTATGAAAAGTATGTTTTTTAATTTAATTAATGTATTGTGTTGTACGCTACACCAAAAGGAGCTTGCACAACATGCATACTTGACTTTCCTTTCATTACACGCAATCGCGACCTTCCTCGATAGCGTGTGTAGTACGCAATACCGAATTTCACTAAACAACGATATGCTATTAAAATATTATTAAAACTAGCGGTTATGAATTGTAATAACCACTTTTTGAAATTTTGTAAATTTTATTTTTCAAAATGGACTTCATTTTTGGATATGGAATATCGAAATTAGCTTATGGTGGAATTTTGGTACTTTTCGGATCACTTTCATTTTCTGATGAATAGTGAAAATTACTAAATTTTAATTAAAATCAACCTTTTTAATCGAAATAATTATTAGTGATAAATTATTAATTTGAGTGGTTTTAATGTATATTTAGAATATATTTTTACAATTTAAAACAATGCTGGTCATTGGATGTAATTTCACATTTAAACCAGACATAAAAAAGTGACAATCTTTTGATAGTTATTATCTCTTAAGAACACGCTATTTGTTTTGACGACGAAAATTGTTTTTTAAAATTAATTAATGCAACTGATATGTTTTTAATTTGTTAAAATAAAAATCATTTTGAGATCATAATATCAAATATATCTTAGGCCTAAGTTTTGGAATTTTTCTGGAAACTTTAATTTTTTGATGAATAGTGAAACCACTAAGTGGTAGTTAAAAAAATAAATTTTTCATAAAACTTAATTTGACCGCTTCTGTGAGTGGAATTTAAAAAAATCAGAGAGATATGGTTGATGTCAGTAAGTAAAATGCGGTTCAATGAGATGAAAATAATTTTTGCTGAATAGTAACTTTTTACTTTTTTTTACCACGGTTAAAAGTAAATAGGGTAATTAAGGGTAATAATGACATTATTATTACCCTAAAACTTCTCCTAATTCTATTGGATAAGTGTAATTCGACCAAAAACAATATTATGAATAAAATATGACCATTTAGGCCCACTTGAATTAGATTAGGACATTTATTATTAATTTATTTAAAGAAGGGTTAAAATAGTTAAAATCAATGTTTAACAAGTAAATAATTTTTAATATAGGGTTATACATAAGATAAATTTGACTATAAATATTCATTAGAAAGATAAAATTATTTCCTACATAATGATATTTAATTTGTAATTTTTATACATTAAAAAATTTAACTTATTTCTGACACAAGGATGATGCAATAATTATTTTATTAATGAAATATTGACATAATTGATGTTATAAATACCCAAATAAATGTAATTTGAGTCTTTTAATGAATCCCACTAATTTTATAGTTCAATATGGCATGTTAGTATTGATTTAATTTACATTTTGTGAACAAATAATTATGTTATTATTTTCACAAAAATCAATTACTAAATAGTGTCAAAACTGACATAAAATAGTTTTTAAAACAAATATTATATTATTAATTGTTATTTTATTCATAAAAATCTAGGAATCTTCGAAATGACTTAGATAAGGTTATATATTTTAATAATAAAAAACTTGGGGTTCGTTTGGCTTGTTATAGTATGTTTATTAACCTTATCGTGTAAGAACACAAAAAGACACGGTAAAAGTAAAATTATCTAACTTAAAGTTAAATATAAATGATAAGGTTAAAATAAAAACCTAAACTTCTCTAAATTCTATTGGATGAGATGATTTTTACCCATACCCACCTTAGCTTTGAAATAAATCAATTTTAAGCTATTTAAAACCGAATATGACTTTATAATAAAATAATATTTTTAGTTATTCCAAAGGTGCCCCTCTCCTCCCTTATAAAAGGGAACCTCCTCCCTCTCTTCCTCACACCACATTGACCCTTCAAGCTCATCCAAACCCTTCCAATTTCTCCTCTCCACTTCCCTAGAAACATCTTAGAGGTCCTGGTATTCTTCAATGACCAATTTTAGTTCCCTAATAGGATCACTCAAAGAGGCGTTTCAAAGAAGTGGTAATGTCTGTTACCGATTCTTTCAACTTTATTTCTTCTTACACTTCTTCTTATTTAGTTGTTTCATTATTAAGTAATAACATATGTATCAATCATATAATTATATTTTATTATAAGTATTAAAAAACCCTATTTCACAATCTATCCATCCTACGGAAAACGAAATCACCACGTGTGCGTACGTACGGAATACTGTCTCCACGCCGTGGTGTAATCTATTTTCCACCACCACCTTACTTGGATGGGTATAATGGTGTAAATAATAAATATATATAATTATTGTAAAGTGATATTGATTCTAAAAAAGAATACATACACTCCAATACAATTCCACGATCATGAGAATGATATCACCGGTCGTGCGTACGTACAGACTACTATCTCCACGACGCGATGAGATGCATTCTCCACGTTAATCATTCATGAATGATTATAAAGTATATATAATAAGTAATAATGAAATATATGACATAATAATGATACTGGATTTATGTGTATTTCATCTACTTAATTCCATTCAACTCAACAAGGAAACGAAAACAGCGTTCATGCGTACGTACGACCCACTGTCTCCATGAACTGTGTATTTCATTCCATTTAATGATCTATTATATATATGTATATTCTGAATATATATTATATATAAATCATGTTTTATATTATGAAATTATGTAATCATGATCTAAGTAATCATATGAATAATTACAAGTCAAAATATGGATGACAAATGAAACAATTTAACCCAAAACGCTTTTTAACATGGAAGTTACAAAAGAACGGGTAATATAAAGTCATAAGTGAACCATATATGATATCATAACAATGGGTATGGTTCCGGAATAAGTCAATGACATTATTTTAATCATTATACACGTGGTTCGGACACATATGAAGCAAATCGTACCCAAGGTAAGGGAAATATCACAATCTCATTTTTATCTGAGATTGTTTATACGTTGAAATTTACTAGGGTGTATTTTATCATCCACATCCATGTTTCCTCAATATGTAATATTATTTCCATCCACCTAAAATTTTTTAAATCCAATTTTACCCTTCAGTGAGTTTTTAGTAAAAGATATGAAAGGAATCTTTTGTCGTTTTTCTTACGAATTACTTTTTGACTTTTCCAACAAAACTACGAGAAGAATGTTTTTTTAAATTATGTGGCATGAATGGATTTTTAAAACATTATTTCCTAGAATATTCATTTACAAGTTTTCATGTTAATTTTTTATCAAATTATTTTTGTTTAAAATTGTATGACGTGTTAAGAAAGGAAAATTTTATTTGAAGTATAAAGGATATTTTCCTCAAGAATGGAGTTCAAGTGTTTTGTTTTCAAATTTTTTTTTCCATCTAAGATAATATAGGGTTCCATTTCTATCCCTATTATTACATTGATTTGATTATGTTGTGATGGAATTATTTTTACGAATACCTTTATCTTATATGAATTGTTTTATGATGTCATGTTGTTTAAGAATCCCATTTTTGTTACATGGGTTATGCAATGATGTATGATTTATGATTTTGTGGAACACATAAGAATGGTATCATTATGAGATGGGTGGGACCTATATCTCTCTCCAATTCATTGGGTAAAGATTTATATCTCATGATATAGACATGGATGGAATGGAAAGTTAAACCGGTTCAGTAATACAAGACTAGAACGAGGAGTGAACTCAATTCAGAAAGGGACTTTGTCCACTAAGATGGTCTTGGCAGCAATGCCTTGGATAATATGAAAATCATATCATTTTCTTAATGGTTGCAACAATTACATGTTTTATTCCCATGCAATTTTATCATTCTTAATGTTTCATTATGATCTATGCCTTACGTACTTCCATGTTTTATGTCATTGCTCAAGCTTTTGATGTTTAAACATTATGTTCATGTTTTTAAGTTCAAATGTATATAGTATGTTTTATTTTATCCATGATTAACATTACTGAGCATTATAGCTCACCCTTTTTATGTTTTCTTTTCCCCAGGAAATAAAGAAAGGGTTTAGGTAAGAAAAAAAGGGGAAGATCTTTATGGGAGATGTTGAAGATCTTTCACCATGATTAGAAGATTTTATTCCGAGTTTCCAAAGACACTAAACTATTACGGTCCTTGTGTGTATTTTTTGTTATGTATTAAGTCTTTTGAAAAAGTAATTTAATGTCCATGTACGTCACGCTTCGGGTCTCTACATTCACATTGTGTTATTTTTCATATATTTATTATATATATATAGTTTTTCTTAGTCATTATCCATAATAAACATTGCACATAAAGAGAAACCATGATTCTTTTAGAATAAAATTTAAAAACTAAATATATCTTTTAAATCCAATCATCTAAATCATAATTTATAAGTATATGTGACAATATTATGAAATTTGGGTATAATAAAAATAATGTTAGTTTTTCATGAAAATAAAATTCAATTATTATAGAAAAAATATCAATGAAAATAATTTTAAGCATAAATTATAGTTTTCAAAATTTAGTGTTTTATTTCAGAACAATATATATATTATGATTAAATTAAAATTAAATTAATTAATAATATAAATAATTTATAAAAAATTATTTAATAATTTATTGGAAAATAAATATTAAATATATATAATTTTAAAGATATATTTTCATCTATGTGAATTTTTCTGTATTAGTAGTTAATTTATTTAAATATGTAAATCAATAATATTGGCAATTTTGTTTTGAAAAAATAATATTTTAGGATGATCAATAATAATATATTCCTAATAATTAGTATTTGGTTACATCTATGATAATATATTTTTTGATGAATCGTGTAATATTAGGTTTATGTGAGAAATATATCATCTATGACAGAAAATAGAGATACGAATAACATAAAATATGAAAAATTTATTGAAAAATATACTTTATATAAGTAATATTATATATTAAATAATAGTTTTTAATATTAAAAACGTATTATTAATATTCTTGAATTGAAATATTATGTAATCATTTTTCAAATAATAAATTATAAATAATTGGATTATATTAAATTTCATCACATTTATAAATTAAATAAAAATTAATTGACTTATATTTTATAGTATGGGCATCCAAATTCTCTAAAAAGTATAGTATTTTTATAAATAATCATTAAATACGTTTAGTTAAATTTTTTTTATCAAACTAAAATTTTAAAAAATAACAATTCATGTGGAATAGTTATTGAATCATATAATAAAATGTATCCATTTGAGTGGATGAGTTATATATCAACGATATCTATTATTATAATGTTATTTAACAATTTTTTAGACCCATTACTTTATATTAACTTCTAATTGAAGACACTTTTTGGGTATTTACATAAATTTTATTCTAGTTATCATTTAAAAGAGGAACTCCACTCTTTAATTTCCCAATAACTATATCCTTTTACGTATCCAATACATAAAAAAACTCACAAATCCTCATATCCCTATTAAATAATATATTTTATTCTCGAAAAAACATTCCCATCAAGGATTACTCCCCATAAAAATGGAGATAAACTATGTGGTATGTTATTGAATTCTTGTAAGTCCTCCATATATCCTATATCATTTGAGGCATTTAATCATCTTAAAAATCTATATAAACGTCATATAATGATAAAAAAGTATCAATATAATACTGTATTATTATTTTAATTATAATATAGTCATTCACAACCCTGACCATTTTCATTTAGGAAAAATGGAAATGTTAATTGTATGTCTTTTTAACTACCTTGACAATGATGTAACATGTTTTTTCTTTATTTCCAAAATTGAATGGGTAATAAAAATTAGTAATTTAATATATAATTATTATATTTAATAATTATTTGATATTTTTAAATTGTAAACCCTATTATATATATACCTCATTCTTCATAAAACAAATTTCTTATCCATTGTGATTATGGACTTCATTCACCATGGAATGATCAATTTATATTTTTCATTTCTTCACAGTAATACATTGGTGGACATGATAATGAATTTAATTAATAAATATAATTATTATGATATTACTATAGTCCTCTAAATAAATATTTATGATTATATAAATTATATGAATGATTAAAAGTATTGATAAAATAAATTGTCTCAGACAATGCAACAATATAATTTTTTTTTTCATTGAGTAACTAATATTGGTTAAGCCTCAAGAGTTTCTATCTTTGAAATAAAGAGAGTGTTCTAGTTCTGTATACAAGAGTCAGGTTGTAAACCTTGTTCATTTCTCCATGGATGTTATGAAGAATGACCAGCTAAAGACTCAAATTACATATGGGTTTTGGGACTGGATATTAGAACATAGGTGTTTATTTTGAAACATTCTATATATGTATTGATGGTAGAAATAGCTTTGATGGAAATAATGAATATGGCTGGGAGGGTTGGGTTTTCCACCTATTAAATTCCATAAGTTTCTATTGTCAATGGAACACATGGGAAGAAGATGAAGTTTCAAGATAATCCCAGGAGTAGTGGAGGTGGGTCTTAGTAGAGATCCCCCATTACATATGGATGTTGATGCATGTCGGGAAGTAGTGAGAGGAACTATCCCTATTGTATCATCATATAAAATTTCATTATTTGATACTAGTTCCTTCCACTAGTTTATATATTCACATTTTCTTTGAGATTCATAAACATCAAAAGGAACTATTTTCCTTGGAAGTTGAGTCAATGAAACCTTTTGGTATGTGTAATGAGAAGGGGTTCAGGTGCCCCTCTTGTTCGTTAAATATATCTGATAGAGATTTTCTATTATATTTACTAATTATATATTTCTATAAAATTCATGTCATCATTAGTATGAGTGTTCTTATCACTATGAAATTTAAGGTGGATTGTTATCATTAGTCTGTTTCGTTTCATAATGCCAATGGGTTCTCTCAAGTGTTTTATGGAAAGTGGGACCCAATTTCATATTGTGCCGGGCCTTCCCATCCAAATGATTAGAGTTTTGGTCTTCCATTGTATTTCATATTGATTACATCAATTATGATTATGATTATGATTTTCACATTATTGTTCGAGGAATTCATAATGTTTTACTAGATGACTTCTTTAGTCTTCTTCTAGAGAGAGGTAGAGTTTACGGTTGACCCAATGCTAGGTATGCAAACAATATCAATATCTTTTTATTGTATCAAACCAGTGTAGCTGAAATTGAACAAGATTCAGATGGACATCCAACTAGAACAAGGTTATGTTCACCGTATAATTTCACCTTGGGTATTCCCTATGATGTTTTCTATGGAAATTGATGGTTCAAATTAGTTATGTATGGTCTACCATAAGTTTAACAACGTAACAGTTTAGAAAAAATGTACATTATCTAATTATGATAATCTGTATAATCATTTAAAGGGGAAAATATGTTTTAGAAGATCTCTCTTTGATCGTGTGATCATCATATCATAGTTCGGGGGTCTGATATACCAAAGAGAACATTTAAGAGTTGTTATGGAAATTATAAATATGTTTTGATTCATTTTGGTCTGACTAATTCACATGTTGTTTTTATGGTTGTAATTAATAAGATATTCCATAAATATCAGGATACTTTTTCCGTAGTGTTGATGGATGATATTCAAGTTTATTTGAAATCAACGAAAGAGCATGAGTACCATATGAGTTTTATTCAAGAAATTTTGATAAGTCACCATTTGTATGGTAATATTTTGTTATATATTATATAGATTCATGAAGTGATGTTTTTTGGGAACAAAATTTCAAAACATGTCTACTCATTTGATCTAGAGAAGATGAAGGCTGAATTTTCATCAAAATACCATAAAATGTATTTGATATATGAAATTTTTATGGTATTTCATGATACTAATGACGATTTTTCATGGATTTATCTATGATGGAGTCATCATTGACATCTATTACTAGAGAAAAAATTAAATTCTCAGGGTATGTGAAGTGTTAGTCTTCATTATATGAACTGAATCGGCTTATGACATCTTCTCCTATTCTAATATTACCTAAGTACAAGAAGGGGTACATGGTGTTTTGTGATTCTTTGGGGGATGGTTTGGGATGAATTATTATGGAGGATGATTATGTGGTAACATATAGATCTCGTTAACTTCTACGAAAAAATGAGAATTAACCCACCAATGATTTAGAGATTTTCATAGTTGGTCTAATGAGAAAAACTAGTGTATAGGAATATGGCCTTGAAAAAATTTTATTTGAATTCTTGGAATGAGGCCTTAACATTGTAGTTATGTTGTATGACATTAAGCATTCCATTATTTTAAAATCAGCTACTAATATTACATGTGATTATTCGACTAGTAGAATATTCATGTGAATATGTAAATGAGATTATTTGATTTACATTTTTCATATTATGCAGATGCTTATGTTTAAATGTTTTGTTTGTTTGTATTATAAATTTTCTTAAATGTTTATGCTTTTTATGATAGTTTCTACAATATTGTTATCCTTAATAAGAATATGTGCTCACCAATTTCTTATGTTTTCTTTTTCCAATCATGTGATGAATTATATTCTGATTAACCTGCAGGGATAAACCATGTATATGAGTGTTTTCAATGTGGACACAATTTTGTTGATTTTTATTTCAGGATGTAATATAAAACATATAAATTTATCTAGTACATCCAAGTATACTAATATAATTATTTTTTCGAGACAATATCTCTTGTGACCATGTCAATGTTATGTAATATCGCACTAACTATAGGTAACTAGGGTTGGGGTGTTTCAATATTGACCTCATATTTGATTCATGTTGGAAGATAGTTTTGAAATTGTTAAATTACTTGAAAATTGTGAAAAATATACTACACACAAATAGTGAAATATATAAGAATTATAAAATAAGTAGGAGTTTAGATTGAGGTTTACCATACCTTAAGGAGTCCATCACTTCCTATATATCTTGAATTAGGTAATTGATAATGTATTTTCATCATTTCCAGGATTGACTATTATTGTGGCACAAAAGATTGAGAGAACCAAGGGTGAACGTAAGTGTTAGAATAAGAAAAGTTAAATATGGTTTTAAATTATCTGAGTGGGAAAATATTTATTTCACCCCAAATTATAATGAACAAAATATATCTTTACTATTTATTCAAACCATGTGAAAACTATGCTATGTTTATTCTAATCGGGAAAACCACACAGTTTGATGCAATGTATGACTAAACATTTCCAAATAATGATTATTGGATATATCTAATATCTATAACCTATTGGACTATTTTTCCCACTGGGTTACACATTTGTAGAAAAATCATGAATCCTAATATGTTTTCCACTTTCAGATCACTAGACATGAAATGAACCCCAGACACACCTGTGACCCCATTGACATGATTTTAATATTTTTGGTAGGTTCGTTTAAGGTATGGAAATAGAAAACTCAGAATATATACCATCATTGATTTTAGGGGTCATTAAAACATTCCATCTATAATGAAATTCATCCCTAAGATTTTGTTATGAGGGTAAATGAGTATCTGAAAAAAAAAACTCTCACCACTATGCTCATACATCATCATACTTCTCCTAGATATTCTCATGTACTCGGATGGGCTTCAAAACACTTGTATCTGATGAAAATTCATTCAATGAAGTTTCTATTCTCAATAATACTATATACACATAGGATACACATCAAATGATCCATACATATCTATATCAACATTATCAAGTTGAATTACATGTGATGGGTTTGGATAGAATCTGTGCCACTACGATACATGAAATACATTATGCATGGTCATATAGATGACCAACTCTTAGCATAATGTGAATTCATAGATATTGTACCAAATAGAGGTGATAGTGGGGATCCTATGCCACTGGAGAATATAAGAAATGATAAAAATGGTAATATTGGGGACCCATTCTTTTAAAAGTTCATTATTTGATTATGGTCCTTATTCATTGGGTATATTATGGCATAAAATTCTTTATTAGTGACACATGACAGTGTGGTTCACCACGGAAGCACAACCCCTACATAAAGCCTCAAAATTGGAATATAAAATGATATGAACCATCACCCTTTTTCAGAACTGATCCACCCAAGCTCACACTACCAACATCATAGAGATTGAATTATATAATTATATCATGCTTTATGATAATTTTAATACTTGAAAAATAGAATATGTCAAATCCTGGAGTGGATAAAGCCAATGAATACCCATGAATTTATGGGTGACGTGGCCTCAGGCGGGCCTCCCTGTATGCTAGAGGTATTTGGTTTTATGCGAGGGTGTAATTGTGGTACAATGGGTAAACAATACTAGAATATTATTGTGGAAAAATTCATACAATAAAATAAAATAAATATCATAAAGATAATATAAATAGATAGAATAGATAATGATTGGATGCAAAAATATATGAAAGAATAATTTTTAATAATATCAAACCCACTATTATTTTGATTCATATATGGATTCATGGAATGATATTAAAAAAAGTATATAAAAGAATGTTACAAAACTATACAAAAGAAATAAATGAATTATTTTCTCCATGAATATCATGCCCACTTGTGATCCTCTTCTCCTAAACTCTATGTAAACATAAATCATGTCATACTAGTAGTATCCTGATTTCCATTATAAGTACATCCAGACATATAATATTCTTGGGTACCAATGTTATTCTTTGTATGGTTTGAGATTAATATCTCAGTAGGTCACCACCAATGGTGTGTATGTGTAACCAAATCAGTTCTCATAATTAAACATCATGCTTGTATAAAATAAAAAACTAATTAAATGATAATATAAATAACAAGGATACTCATTTTTCTAAGGGACACATGACAACTCTACCAGCTTTAGTTTATTTTCATTACGAAATGTATGGAAAATTAAAATATATATAGTAGTAACATAAATATATTGTATAATTTGATATATTTCATCCACCTATATAAACCTATTATAAGAATACATATTTGACAATATACCTATAATACTTTTGGTGGACAGAAAAAAATGCAACTCATCCATCTATTACTTGTCTAATGAGCCTATAAGCCTAAGTAAAATGGTACATTCCCAACATCCCACTATAGTGATAAAAACAACACAACAACACTTTGTATGGTGAGTGAGACTTCTTGACATCACTCTAATAATTGTACATTGTGTGTAAATCCAAACAGACATATAATATCATTTTCGAGAGATTTGATATTCCAAAAATTATATCATCTAGTGTGATTATCCACCATTCTGAATGGTCCCTTACAATAATATTGCATCAAATTAAAGGAGAATTATCATGATAAAAAGCGTGTGGAATTACCTCCCATCCATTTCTTTCTTCTACACCAAATATATATATGATGAGAAATAATTTATAATATAATACATAATGTATAAACACTTATTTACATCATTATCAATGTTTCATTATATAAAATGAAGTACAATTACTAATAATAATTTATTATAACATAGATAGAAGGCATTTTTTACCTTCCTTTTATGATATTCCATTTAAAAAATTTATTCATTAATGGTAAAGAATCCATCCAGATATAGACATTACATATAAACCACATCATTTATAAAACATACAGAATTATATCTCTTAGTATTCATCCCACTTGATCAATTAAATTTTTCCCATTCAATCCTTTATAACATGGATAAATAATTTATAAGATAAACGGGGTCACATATAGGGTGACACGGTCATTAAAGTACATTCATAATTTGGATATTAAAATTATAGGGTGGAAGAACAACCTAAGAGTTTCCTATGGTTCCATGAACATTCATATATCAAGGTAAACATAATTTAATACCAAAACTGTTAACTCATTAGGATGTCAAACCATTTTGAACATATTAGCCATAATGGAAAAATTTAACAAGGAACATAATTGGGGTTCCCATTAGTGTGGAAAATGTCCTCTAAACCACTAATTAAGATTCAATAAGAATATAAATATATGAAAGTATAACATGAACATGAAAAGGTCAATATAAAGAGACTTCTTCGAAAAGGGCATTGTGTGACACACTGACATATCTAAAAGATGGAAAAACTCCAATAGAAAATTACATGACCACAAACCTCAAGGATATGGATGATTGTTTTCTCATAATATTTCTCATATGTGGAGTGGAGAGAAATAGATAATCGAAAATTTAAAATGTTCTAAAAATAGGGAAAAAGATTCAGCAACTACCTAGCACAAAATATCTGGAAGAAAACATAAGGAGGAGGTTATATAGAGGGAAGCCTTACAATATAGGGTCCAATACTTCCTTCAAATATAAAATCATGTACCAAAGAATAAGGTCGTTAAATTCATTAATTAAGATTAATTTTATCCCTAAAGGGGTGGAGAATGAATGATCGATACTTGAGGGAGAGTAAGAAATGCGTAATAATAATTTAACATAAATGAGGAGAATTTTTTAAATTTCAACACAAAATATCAATGTGAATGGTTTGGAAAAAAGATGCCAAAAATGTGCTTATTTATTTAAAAATAGGGTAACAATGTAAATTTTGACTAATCATGAACTAAACAAAAAGAATGTCTATGTTCTGTATCTACAACTGGTTGAGATATCATGCACCCTAGGTCACACAGTTGAAGATAAAATGTGTGTTTGAGTCAGTTTTTCCTCTTTCAAAGTCATATGCTTTAATATATCCTCGGATGTACCTATGACCGCAGTGAACTTATTAAACATCATTAGTAGGTCCTTTTATATAAAACCTAGAATTTCAGTGGAAAATATTTCTTAAAAAAATGTGAATTTAACGAGTCCGTGAAAACCGACGTTGCATGATTCCGAGGCCCGGTGTGCCCGAAATAAATTTCTGATGTTTTGTTCAGGTACATTTAGAAAAAGTACGAGTGGGATTTTACAAATTTTTAACAGGTGCATGGAATTGAAATCTGATGGAACTGTTGAACTCATATCGCCAGTATTCTCTTAAGAAGACTTTCACCTTGACGATAGTTAGTCAAGGATTAATGTTAGTTTTTGGGTTTTATGTGGAAATAATAAAATAATTTATGTCCATGTCTTAATTTATTTTATTTGTCATATCCACCATGTGTACGTTGGAGGTGGGGACCGCTACATAATAACCTCCCTTGAGAGGTTACATTTGTGGGGCCCACCCGTACTCAGACTCCCATTTGATGATTAATTTGGTGGGGACCTCCCATGATTTTAACCCCTTGAAACTCCTCATTAATGTGGAGAAACTCTCAAGCTCAAATTTAATATAGGGGAGCCATGTCAACTCACCTTTAATTAATTTGAGCCAACATTCCCTAATCCTCTACATTAATTGGGTGGGCCCAATTAATTAATACTCTTTTATAAATATTATTCCAACAATTTAACGTCAGAATATATTATTTTGATGGAATTTTTCTTTTTGGTAGAGCGGGGTAAGAGCATAGAACATGGAGAAACCATTCCCATAAAACTAAGCACGATCGTAGAAGCATGAAGAACTCTTCTTCCACAAGTGACGGAAAACTTTTTCTTTGATATCCAACTGGAACATGGTGGAAGCACCGTCCATGAAGAATGTCAACGACGTCATCCTTGAATTCTTCATCTCCTTTCCCATTGACCACGAATCTGAGGTAGGGGTGTGTTTGGAGTTGTTAAATGTTTATTCATTCTTCCATGAATGTTTCTCTTGACCCACTTGCTACCAAACTAACACTGAAGGACCGGGCAAAATAAACACATCTTGATCCCTCCGCCTTTCTTAAAAAATTTTAGTGTGTTCTTCATGTTCTTCATGGGTGGAGAACAATATATCCTTGAGAGACCATTGTGAAATTCAATGATCCCAAATTGAAGACCCAAAATCTCAACGACCTAACGGAGGTACGATGATGATAGCGGGTGACAGATCAGACCGAAATTGGATGGACCGTTTTCAACCGTTCATCGAGTGGGTCAATCAACTTGCATTTTCAGAGTCAATTGGATGATCAAAAACACCGTAGACAGATATGGGACATCAGGGAAACCTTGTGTATTATGTTTCAAGACGAACATACCCTCAGAATGAAGAACTGACTTCATAGGCGGTGTGCTGGCCAAAGGCACCTTTTCAGAAAAATTCTATAATACACGGTGTTCACTTTTGACAAACATTTCATGTAGAATAGGTGTTCTACGGCTTGAGATTCAGGCATTAGACATGTTACACATGTCATGTTACCCCTATGACACGACATGTCTTCTCTGCGCGGAATGGTATAAGCGGCTTTTTGAGACACGATGTGTATTCTGCAAAATACACAGACAATGGAAGAATTACACTACCAAGAGTCTTGGCATGTACTATCTACACATAACAGTAGAAGAAAATTGGTGAGACATGGCATGTATTCAAGGAAATACACAAACACATGATTAATTACATGGCCAATAGGCATGACGTGTACTCTATACAGAGAATGGAAGAAGTGGATTCACGAGACTCGGCATGTATCCCGGGGATACACGGACATGGGATGTATTAAACAAGAATGTACTCCAACACATGGCCAGGTATGGCCAGTGGCACTGGATACACCGTGTACCAGTTACACGGGTTAGCGAACAGGGGTTGAGGACGTGTATGGGCACATGGCCAGCGTACAAATAGCCGACCCCATTTGTTTGGACACTGCATGTAACCATACCACATTATGTGTAATTTATTTTCTATATGACCAGCCTTATGACATGTGCCATTGTACACGAGCAGTACCTAGGGTCTGAAGAACATGATGTGTTCATAATTCCTACACGTCGTGCACTTTTTTTTAAATAGATTGGTCATATGTTCCTCACTATCTTTGATATGTTTGTTTGGTTTAGCCCCCTATTACGTGGTGGAACTTTTGGATACTTTTTATTGGGAATTTATGTTAGTTTATGAATTGACACTCATCTTGAGGATTGGACCCTCCCAGAATCAAGAATGCATCATGTGGAACCCTGTAGCTGGCTGTGCACTGATGATTGTTCTTGGATCGTGTGTGGGTTCAACAACACTGATTACTGTTCCTGGAACCAGTGTGGGTTCGACATCACTGATGATTGTTCCTGGATCCCGTGTGGATCCAAAAACTCTGACTATTGTTCTTGGATCTTGTGTGGGTTCGACAGAATAGCTGGTCATAGATCATGTGTGGGTCCGACAGATCCAACTATTGTTCCTAAATCCTACGTGGGTCTGACAGTTCTAACTATTTGTCCAAGATCATGTGTGGGTCCAATAGCTTAGATGATACAGTGGCTATATCTGATCATCTCTATCTCTATACATATGATGTATACCTGTGTGAGTTGAGTCAGTGGATTCTTTGTATTCCTCATGATTAAGATGGGTTATTTTATAACTTTGGTATATGTATTAGCATATACCTATGTAATGCATATCCATTGATTCCATGTTATGTGGTTTATCCATGGTGGATTTTGAGAGACCATGGTGGCCTTGGGTCCCTAATTTGTATCGTTATACTCACTCCTTCCCAGACTATACATGATCCTCGTTGTCTTGGATGCTGACAATGGACAATACTGACCAAGGATGAGTGTATGAGGACTAGAAGTTACCCAGAGGTGGACCTCACGATGAGTTAGTACCCAGAGGAGACTGATGGACGTGGAGTGCCAAGGAGGCTATCTTTACCTACCCGTTCAGTAGGATCCTTGGTAGATGATCCAGGAGATTCTTTTCAACTTTTAATTATTTTTTCCTTTTCAAATTTACATGATCTTTTAGTTGGTCTTGTATTTCTGGCCCCTTTACTTTTTAGCACTCTCTCGTTATATAGTTCTGTTTAGTGTTTTGTATTCAGTTGTGTACTCTATTTTGTGTTATTTCTGTTATAAAGGAAATTCCTTCCCAGTTTAGGGATTTATGTCTTTGATTCTAGTCGCCAGTCCCTGGCCTATGGAAGACGAGCTTAGGGTATTCACATCACGAGCCCCGGGGGACGGGTCATGACAAATTAGTATCAGTGGAATCGGTTCTACCGCAAAACATAGGACTCTGATCTTTTCTATGAAGCAATAGTGTTAAGTGTAGTGAGTGTGGTTTTCAGTTTAGGGAGTCCAGTGTTGGTGTGGTGGATGACGTATCAATACACCAGGACCCTAATTTTTGATTTCAGACTCAGTGCAGGAAAACACTGAAAACGTGTATGTTTTGAAGAGTCTTCTTTGTGATCACTTTGAGTAAACTCACCAGGTATATTTTATTTATCGTAGCACACTAGTTAATTTTTGGGATGGCCCCACGCAGACAACCATCCAGGGTTCCTGACATTGTACAAGACAGCATCCCACTGAGTGACGAGGCCTCAGAGTGGGGCCCTATTGCAACGGAGGATCTAACGGTACCACTATCCGTTGAACCATTGATTCCACCAGCTGTAGCAGTAGAGAGTGAATTCCATCTGAGCGCGTTGCACGTGTTTTGGTGCTAGAGACAGCCCAGGTAAATGGGCTATACAGACACGCAGGCAGTTGAGGATTGGCTGGAGGCTATTGTGAGTGTTTTCAGACTAGTAGAAACACCAGAAGACCTTATGGTGGTCCTTCGGTGAGTCTCTTTCAGGAATAACCAAGAAGATGTTGGAGAATAATTCTCTAGGTTCATAATGAGGTGACACATCTCTAGGAATACTTTGAGAGCCTGTTTCAGGCAGAGTTTATACTGGACACCAGAAGTGATATGTGGATTCGGGAGCTACCACATCTACAACATGGTAGCATGACGGTAGCTCAGTACTCAACGAGGATCACCAACCTCTCACGCTACTCCAAATATATGGAATAGGACCCATTCTATAGGGCATGGGCCTTTGATCAGGTGATCAGTTTAGAGATCAGAGATTCGATGATCTCTCTAAGCATCCCAATGCAGGCAGGGGTGTTGGAGAGAGCCCTCATAGTGGATAGTTTCCTTTCTGAGGAGTCACTAGTAGCGAGACCCGCCACCAGGCATCACGTATCATAGCCTTTTATAGCATCCAGTAGACAGATGTCGTAGAGGTCCACGTGGACTAGACCATCTGGTGGAAAACCTCAGGACTCAGGTTCAGTTGTGCGAGGCACATGAGATAGAGCCAGTCATTTGACGAACATGCAGTGCTTCAAATGTAGTTGGCAGGGTCGCATGGCTCGTGACTGCCTGACCCACCGTACAGATGATCAGCAGATAGTTGGGGGACCACCCAAGCAGAGGTAGAGAATCAATTGAGGAGATCTGTAGGGCGCACGAGGACATGGTATTGGAGTTGGTTGCACAAATGGAAGTGGATGGTGTTACTAGGTGTCACCACCACCACAACCAGGAGGTCGACCCCGACCAGAGGGAGTGGGTGTACATGGGAGAGCTTAGCTCTGGGCACCTGAGGCTTACGATCAATATGATCCGGAGTTGATTCGAAGTATGATATTTGTCTACTAACCCTTGGCTATAGTTCTTATAAACACAGGTTCTAGACACTCTTTCATTGCCACTTCCCTTGTTCAGATCTCAGAGATTCCGACGGAGCTTTTGGCTTGATTCTTACAGCTAAATACTCTTATGGGGGAAAACATGATGATTATTCACTGGTGTCGGTAGTGTGAGATTACTCTAGGTGGTGAGAGATTCAGCTAGGATCGCCTCGTAGCGGCGTCAATGCCTTACGACATCATCTTGGCTATGGACTGGTTATCTACAGTCCATGATCAGATCGACTGTATTATTTGAAAAGTACGGTGTGTCCGCACTGATGGGAACAGTTTCACCTTCATCAGCGATAAGGGAGACTTTTCATCGAAGGAAATACTTACTCGGAAGAGGGTGCATTCGATCAGTAATTAGTTGGCCTGCCTTACCCTCAGAGCTGTAGATGTGGAGAGTTTGAATTATCCTGTAGTGGTGGACCAGTACATAGATTTTTTCACTGACAATGTCCCAGGACTTCTTCCTCATAGTGAGGTGGACTTTTTCATTGACATGTACCCCTGGAAGACACCTATATCTACACCATCATATCGGATGGCTCCCTCTGAGTTTCGCGAGTAGCAGGTATAGTTGGAGGACATGCAAGGGAAGGGAATCATCAGGCCTAGTGTTTCTCCCTGGGCAGCCCTGATTATATTCGCCAAGAAGGAAAATGGAATATTGAGGCTTTTTATCGACTATCGTCGCCTGAACTAGGTGACTGTGAAGAAAAATTACCCACTCTCAGGGATTCACGACCTCTTTGATCAGCTGATGGTTGTACAGTGGTTCTCCAAGATAGTCCTCAGATCAAGCTATCACCAACTCAGAGTTCGTGATGAGGATGTGCAGAATACGATCTTCAGGTGTCGGTACAACCACTACGAGTTCATGGTTATGAAATTCGGCATAACCAACGCTCCAAAAATGTTCATGGGTCTCATGATCATGATCTTCCAGCAATACCATGATCTCTTGTCATATTATTCGTCGATGACATTCTGTTTTATTTCAAAACTAAGGAAGAGCATGCCTACCATTTTAATGTAGTATTGGACACACTTCAAGAGAACTGGTTTTTTGGTATGCTCACTAAGTGTGGATTTTCGATTCGAGAGGATAACTTTTTTGGACATGTTATCTCAGAGGTTGTATTTCTAGTGGCTCCAGCAATGATTGAGGCGATACATGTTTGGGAGCCACCAAGGAGTGTGATGAAGGTTTAGAGTTTCCTGGGTTTGTCTAGATATTACTGGAGGTTCGTACTAGACTTCTCCAGAGTTGCAGTACCACTATCAGCTATGACGAAGAAGGTGCAACCCTTTATGTGGTCGGAGAGATTCCACTATAGCTTTCATAAGCAGAGGCAGAGGCTGACTAGTTCCCCCATATTGAGTCTTCCCAAGGTGGGAATAGGGTACGTAGTCTACTGTGACACATCTAGGAATGGACTCAGGTGTGTCTTGAAGCAGGAGAAAGTAGTGATCGCTTATGGTTCTCATCAGGTGAGACAACATGAGCAGAACTACGGAACCCATGACTGGGAGTTAGTGACTATGGCCTTCACCTTAAATATTTGGAAACACTATCGAGGTAGTCTATACACCTAGGAATGGGAATTTTGTAACAGATTCACTCAGTAGGAGATCTTGTATACAGCTACTAGAAGAGGTGACATAGCAGCTGGATACTTTACAGATATCCTTTGTGGACCGAGATGAAGTAGTTTTCATTCTGTATCTTATAGTCACTCCCCCAATTCTTCAGCAATTCAGGGAGACACAGTGTGGAGGTGCTGACTGTGAGACACGTCATGCTCCAATATCCAGAGGGCAGGCACCTGATGAATTTTCTGAAGGGGGGACCACATCATCCTCTTTAGAGGATTTTCTATGGTTCCAGAGTCACTTTAAGAGAAAGTGTTGACGTAGTTCCACACATCTCCATTAGCGGTACATCCAGGAGTAGCGAAGATGTACCAGGACCTCAGATGATAGCACTGGTTGCCGGGGCTGAAGAATTAAGTTGTAGAGTTTGTCTCTCGGTGCCTCATTTGTCAGAAAGTGAAGGCAGATCATCAGGTACCAGCAGGCCTGTTTTATCCATTACAGGTCCTACAGTTGATGTGGGATGGAATATCCATGGATATCGTGACAGGACTTTCATGTAAATCCCAGGGTCACGACTTGATTTGGGTGATCATTGAATGGCTCATCAAGTTGACCCACTTCCTACCGATCAGATAGTAGGGTTCATTAGAGATATTGGGAATCCTCTACGTGCAATATATTGTGATTCGACATGGAGTACCTTCTTATATTGCCTCATATCATGATACACGATTTACTTCCCGACTACAGAAGGTGTTGCTGGAGGCTTTCGGGATACAACATCGTCTGAGCACCACCTAGCATCCTCAGACAGATATTCAGACTGAGTAGACCATTCAAACTCTAATGGAAATGCTGTGTTCATGTGTCCTCGACTTCGATCACAACTAGAGGGATCACTTATCATTGATGGTGTTTTCATACAACAACAGCTATCACTCCACCATCAGGATGAAAACTTTTGAGTGCTTGTATCGTCGACCTTACATATCGCCACTGTGCTGGACAGACCCAGTGGAGTCAGCACTAGTGGGATCAGAGATGTTATTAGATACCATAAAGAAGGTGTAGATTATCCAGGAGTGGATGAAGAATACACAGAGAAGGAAGAAGTCATATTATGACAGGATATGGAGACCTCTAGAGTTTGAGGACGACGACCACGTCTTTATATGGGTCTCACCTCGATGAGGATTATAGATATTTGGCCGAGGCGCCAAGTTATCTTTGCATTTCAACGCACCATTATAGGTCCTTTTCGGAGTAGGAGAGGTGTCTTACCTCCTGGCTCTTCTACCTCAGTTGCACCGGGTGCACGACGTCTTCTTACGTATCCTAGTTGTGGAGATGCGTGCATGACTGTTCCCACATCATCGACCATGTGGAGATGGACTTCGACGATGGGGTGACTTTTATGGAGGTTCCATTTGAAAATTGGGGATCTAAAAAAGAGGATCCATCTTGGATGGTCGATGCCTCTGGTGCACGTTTGTTGGTAGTATGGGATCATCTAGGAGATCAAATGGGAGCGGGAGGCTCAGATGCATGAAAGTACAACAATTTTTTTCCTTAGTTCGAGTTGAAGCTTACGGGGACGTAAAATCCCGAGGTGAGGAAAATTTAAAGACCCATAATTTCTATGGTAATTTTTTCTTAAATACTTGGAAATTTTACAAGTCCGCATAAACTGACGGCGCATGATTTCGAGGCCCGGTGTGCCCAGAATCAATTTCTAATGTTTTGTTCAGGTATATTCAGTAAACGTTCAAGCGTGATTTTATAACTTTTGAACCGGTGCTCAAAATTGATATCTGAGGGCATCGTTTCAGTCATAGCCCCAATATTCGATTATGAATACTTTAACCTCGATGGATGTTGGTCGGGGATGGAAGTTAGTGTGTGGGTTTTACGTGGAAATAGTAAAATAATTTAAATGTGTGTATTAATTTATTTTATATAATATATCGACTATGTGGAAGTAGTAGGTGGGGACTTCCACACCCTAACCTTCCATGAGAGGTTAGGGTGTATTATAGGGAATACATAGACATAGGAAGAATTACATGGCCAAGAGGCACGACGTGTACTCTCTAAACAATATGGTAGAAGTGTCATTGCGAGACTCGGCATGTATCCTGGTTGAAGACAGACACGGGACAGAGTAAATGAGCATGTACTGCACCACACAACCAGGCATGTACAGTGGCATGGGCTACCCAGTGTACCCGTTACACGGGTTTGAAAACATGGGTTGAGGCCGTGTACGGGCATATGGCTACTGTACACGAAGCTGAACCCAGTTGTTTGGACATGACATGTAACCAAACCACATGTCGAGTATTTTTTTCCGATACCACAAGAATTACGACATGGGCCGTTGTACACGGGCAGTACCCATGGTCTGATGAACATGGCATGTTCCTCATTCCTACACGACATGTACTTTTTTGGAAATGGCTTGGTAATCTTGTCTTCAGTATCATGGACACGTTTTTTTTTGGGTTCACCCCATATGAAGTGGATGAACATTGGGATACTTTTTCATGGGACTTCATGGAAGTTAATCAATTGGAACATGGCATGAGGATCATACCTTCCCGAAATCAAGCATTCTTTATGCATAACCCTTTGGTTTGTTGTGCACTGATGACTGTTCCTAGATCCTGTGTGGGATCGACAACACTGACGACTGTTCATGGATCATGTGTGGGTTCGACAACATTGACGATTGTTCTTGGATCCCATACAGATTTGACAGCTCTGACTACTGTTACTGGATCCTGTGTGGGTTTTACAAAATAGGTTGCCCTAGATCCTATGTGGGTCAGACAACTCCAACTACTATTCCAGGATCATTTATGGGTTTGACAGTTCTAATTGCTGGTCCTAGATCCTGTGTGGGTTTGGTAACATAGATGATTCAGTGGCTATATATGATCATCTCTATCTCTCTAGATAAGTTGTGTACATGTGCAAGTTGAGTTATGGGGATTTATGTTTTCTTAATGATTGAGATGAATTATTTGTTAACATTGGTATATGTATGGTTATATACCTACGTAATGGTTATCCATTGATTTCATTATCGGTAGTTTATCCGTGGTGTATTTTGAGAGACATCGGTGGTCTTTGGGTACCTACTGAGTATCATTATACTCACCTATTCATGGGATATGCCCGCACCTCATTATGTTGGATGCAGACGACTGACATCGTTGACCGAGGATGACTGTATGAGGATTGGACAGTACCCCGAGGTGGACCTCGCGAAAAGTTAGTAACCAGAAAATAATGATGGATGATTAGTGATGAGGAGTCTATCTATACCTACCCTTCAGGTAGGATCCATGTGGGAAGATCCAGGAGTTGCTTTTCAACTTTCAGCTACTTTTTTCTTTTTCAGTCGTACATGTACTTTCTTTTGGGTTTATTTCTGGCCCCTTTACTTTTCAACACTCTCTCATTATACAGTATTACATAGTCTTTTGTATTCAGTTGTGTACTCTATTGTGATTGTTTTCATTTATAAAGGCAATTTCATCCTACTTTAGGGATTTATGCCTTTGGGGCTAGTCACCAGCCCCTGACCTATGGAATGAGGGCTTAGGGTAGTCACAACATGGGCCCCAGTGGACGGGTCGTGACAGTTTAAGGTATGTGCATTGAAAACAAATGAACCCTACCTTTATAGATGATAAGGTTCTTTACATCATTCCTGACAATCAAAATCATAAAAAATATCACCATATTTTTTGGACCATTAAACCACCCAATTGACATAATTTCTTTATCCGCAAGAATCATCTCATTTGTATTTGTCTAAAACCCAAAATAATCTATTTATTTGTATTCCATTTTGAATTTTTTTTATTTCCAGCCACTAGATTAGTTTATTCCCCATTCTTCTTATACTAAATGATAATATTTATTTGTATCCCAATCCCTCCACTAGTTCTATTTATTATATATTTTATTCAATGCTAATATAACCAACTTAATTACTATGAATATGTATTGAGGGTTCTAAACTCAACCTCCGATAACACTTTTCCTATACTACAGATATTCTAATATGTTCAAAATGCTTGTCCGTACATATTATATCAATATTCTAATGCAAGATCAATGATTTCATTATCGAGGGAGATGTGTCTGTGACACAGATATCAACTATAGGATGTGAATCATTCATGTACATAGATTATTTATCCATCATCTATTCACATGATGGAATATGAAATTTCAATATTATACCATCCAAATTGTCCATATTTAATTGTGAATTACTGTAATCCATTTATTTATTACTACATTACAATGAATTTAGATTCACACTAACATAATACACCTTCTAACCCAAACTATTGAGACACAATCATGAAATATTTCATAGATAATTAAATATTTGGAAAAAAATCACCATGGTGCTTAATGATCACACTTTTCCTGCATTAATACTAATTTTTCACATCAATAATTACATATTCATTAAGTGTATTGGACACGTAATCCAAAACATTGAATCATCTGTCAATAAGATTACATAATGGATCCAATCATGTATAAATATTATGTAATATTACAACAAAATTTCTTAGTGTGTGAAGGGTGTAATTATTTTCTAAGGAATGGTGAAAACACTGAAAAGAAACAAAAAATTTTCTCAATGTGGGGTATTAATTAACATGGAACCAATATATCAACTTGAAAAATTAGAAATAGATGGTATTGGAGAGACACCTACCTATAAACCATGTAATGATCATATCTTCCCTAGATGAAAACAAAATTATTAGATATTGTGAATCAAATAGCCCAAATTAAATTTCACCCTTCAAACCCCAATACCTATTCATAAATATTAAAAAATTATGTTTTTTATATCAATAAAAATACAGAAACCATATAGAGGTGTTTTAGTGACTCACAATAAGTATCTTCTTAATACAATATCAATATCACCAGAGACCTCAGATGGATAGAGGTAACATTATGGATGTGACAGATAGAGGGAAAACAATGAGGTTAATTGGGTCCATGAATTTGGTTAAATAACTAATCCTCTTAGTGGTGAAGAGGATTGGTTTTCAAAAATAACATAAAAGTGTAGTAATGATGTGATATCCATCATTGGTGTTGATGTATTCTTACTTGGAGATGAAATTTATGATAGAAAAAGACAGTTGTTTAATCTTTTTTTGATCAGATCTCTATAATTTCTTCATTAAACTTCATGAAAATGAGTGAATATAATGATAATATCAACTTGAAATAATGGATAATTTTATTTTATCAATAAAATTTTATGGTGGATGTTTCACATTATGTTATTTTTCATATATTTATTATATATATATAGTTTTTCATTGTCTTTATCCATAATAATTGTTGTACATAAACATAAAAAATGATTCTTTTAGAATAAAATCTTAAAACTAAATATATCTTTTAAATGCAATCATCTAAATCATCAGTTATAAGTATATGTGACAACATTATGAAATGTGGGTAAAATGAAAATAATGTCAAATTTTCATAAAAATGAAATTCAATTAATATATAAAAAATAAAAATGAAAATAATTTGAAGCATAAATTATAGTTTTCAAAATTTAGTTTTTTATTTCAGAAAAATATATATATTATGATTAAATTAAAATAAAATTAACTAATAATATAAATAATTTATTAATAAAATATTTAATAATTTATTGGAAAAATAAATATTAAAAATATATAATTTTAAAAATATATTTTCGACTATGTGAATTTTTCAGTATAAATAGGTAATTTATTTAAATTTTTATATCAAAAATATTAGAAATTTAATTTTGAAAAAATAATTTTTTTTTGGATGGACAATAATAATATATTCTTAATAATTAGTATTTGGTTGCATCTATGATAATATATTTTTTGATGAATCATGCAATATTAGGTTTATAAGAAAAATGTATCATCTTTGATAGAAAATAGAGATACGAATAACCTAAAATATGAAAAAATTATTGAAAAATATATTTTATATAAGTAACATTATATATTAAAAAATAGTTATTAATATTATAAACATATTATTAATATTCTTGAATTGAAATATTATGTAATCATTTTAAAAATAATAAATTATAAATAATTGGATTATATTAAATTTCATCCCATTTATAAATTCAATAAAAATAAATTGACTTATATATTATAGTATGGGCATCCAAATTCTCTAAAAAGTATAATATTTTTATAAATAATCATTAAATACGTTTAGTTAAAAATTAGTTATCGAACTAAAATATTAAAAAATAATAATTCATGTGGAATAGTTATTGAATCATATTATAAAATGTATCCATTTGAGTGGATGAGTTTTATATCGTCCATATCTATTATAATAATATTTATATATCAATTTTTGAGACACTTTACATTAGATTAACTTCCAATTGAGAACAATTTTTGGGTATTTACATAAATTTATTTCCAGTTATCGTTTAAAAGAGGCACTTCACTCCTTAATTACCCAATCACTATATCCTTTTACATATCCAATACATAAAAAAACTCACAAATCCTAATATCCCAATTAAATACTATATTTTATTCTCAAAAAAACAATCCCAAAAATGATTACTCCCCATAAAAATGGATATAAACTACGTGGTATGTTATTGAATTCTTGTAACTCCTCAATATGTCCTATATTATTTTATGCATTTAAACATCTTAAAATTTTATATAAACATCATATAATGCTAAAAAAGTATCAATATAATACTGTATTATTATTTTAATTATTATATAGTCATTCACAACCCTCACCATTTTCATTTAGGAAACATTAAAATGTTAATTGTGCGTCTTTTGAACTACCTGGACCATGATGTAACATGTTTTTTCTTCATTTCCCAAATTGAATGGATAATAAAAATTAGAAATTTAATATATAATTATTATATTTAATAATTATTTGAAATTTTTAAATTGTAAACCCTATTATATATATACCTCATTCATCATAAATTTTATTATCCATTGTGATTATGGACTTCAATCACCATGGAACGATCAATTTATATTTTTCATTTCTTCACAGTAATACATTGGTGGACATGATAATGAATTTAATTAACTAATATAACTATTATGATATTACTATGGTATTGTAAATACAAATTTATGATTATATTAATTATATGAATGATTAAAATTATTGATAAAATAAATTATCTTAGACAATGCAACAATTTCATTTTTTTCATTAAGACACTAATATTGGTTAAGCCTCAAGAGTTTCTATCGTTGAAATGAAGAGAGAGTTCGGGTTCTGCCTACACTGGTCAGGTTGTAATCCTTGTTAATTTTTCCATGGATGTAATTAAAAATGAATAACTAAAGTATCAAATTACATAGAGGTTTTGAGACTGGATATTAGAACACATGTGTTTATTTTGAAACATTCTATATATGTATTGATGGTAGAAATAGATTTGATGCAAATAATGAATATGGCTGGGAAGGTTGTGTTTTCCACCTATTCTATTCCATAATTTTCTAGTGTCAATGTCACACCTGGTAAGAAGAGGAAGTGTCAAGATAATCCCAGGAGTAGTGGAGGTTGGTCTTAGTAGAGATCCTCCACTGCATTGTCTGTTACATCATGAGTTGTTCCTCTGACTAGATATCAATGTCGCAAAGAAAGACACATAATAACTTCATGTCAAATGCCAGTGAAGATGTGTACCATCATTGGACATGTTGGTCACTTGCATTGCTTTGATCATGAAGTTACTATGGCTCATTATGATCATTTTTTAAGATCCAAATGATATTTTTATGGAGTCAGAAGAATTAAAGACTATAGGCCTCAAGCCATAGGCCTTATGATTGAAGAATTTTCACATAGTAGATGAGTTTCATATGGATGTTGATGTATGTCGGGTAGTAGTGGGAGGAACTATCCCTATTGTATCATTATAATAAATTTCAGTATTTGATACTAGTTCCTCTTAGTCGTTTATAAATTCAAATTTTCTTGATATTTATAAACATCCAAAAGAACTTATTTTCATGGAAGTGGAGTCAATGAATCATTTTGGTAAGAGTAATGATAAGGGGTTCAAGTTCCCCTCTTGTTCGTTAAGGATATCTGATAGATATTTTCTGTTATATTTCCTAATTGTAGATATCTATAAAATGGATGTCATCATCAGTATGGATGGTCTTATCACTAATAAATTTAAGGATGATTTTTATCTTTAGTCTGTTTCGTTTCATAATTCCAATGGGAGCTCTCAAGTGTTTTAGGGAATGTAGGACCCAATTTCAGATTGTGATGGGCCTTCCCATCCAAATAAGTAGAGATTTGGTCTTCTACTGAATTTCATCTTGATTACATCTATTATGATTATGATTTTCACATTATTGTTCGAGGCATTCATAATGTTTTACTAGATGACTTCTTTGGTCTTCCTCTAGAGAGAGGTAGAGTTTAGGATTGACCAAATGCTAGGTATGAAAACAATATCAATATCATTTTATTTTATCAAACCAGTGTTGCTGAAATTGAACAAGATCCAGCTGGACATCCTATTGGAAAAAGGTTATTTTCAACCTAGAATTTTACTTTGAGTAGACCCTATGATGTTTCCTACGAAAGTAGATGGTTCAAATTAGATATGTATGGACTATTAGAAGTTAAAGGAGGTAATAGTTTAGAAAAAATATACATTATCTAATTTTGATGATCTATATAATCATTTAAAGGGGAAAATAAGTTTTAGAATATCTCTCTTTGATCGTGTTATCATCATATCATAGTTTGGTGGTCTGATATACCAAAGAGAACATTTAAGAGTTGTTATGGAAATTATAAATATATTTTGATTCATTTTGGTCTGACTAATTCACTTGTTGTTTTTATGGTTGAAATTAATAAGATATTCAATAAATATCAGGAAATATTTTTAGTAGAGTTGATGAATGAAATTCATGTTTATTGGAAATCAAAGATAGGGCATGAGTACCATCTGAGCTTTATTCGGGAAATTTTGATAAGTCACCATATGTATGGTAATATTTTGATATATATTATATAGATTCATTAATTGATTTTTTTGGGAACAAAATTTCTAAACATTTCTACTTAGTTGATCTAGAGAAGCTGAAGGCTGATTTTTCATCAAAAAAACCATAAAATGACTTTGATATATGATGTTGTGTTGGTATTTTAGGATACTAATGATGATTTCACCTTGATTTTTCTAAGATGGAGTCACCATTGACATCTCTTACTAGAAAAACAATTAAATTCCTAGGGTATGTGAAGTGGTAGTCTTTATTCTATGAAATGAATGGGATTATGACATATTCTCCAATTCTAATACTACCTAAGTACAATAAGGGGTACATGGTGTTTTGTGATTCTTCAGAGGATGGTTTGGGATGCATTATTATAGAGGATGATTATGTGGTTACATATAGATCTCCTTAACTTCAACCACACAATAAGAATTAACCCACAAATGATTTAGAGCTTTTCACAGTCATTCTTCTGCTAAAATGTTGGTGGCACAATCTTTTTGCATAGATGTTCATGGTATACGTTGATCATAAAATTAGGAGATATATATTTTCTCTGAAATACATAAATCATAGATTATGATTATGGGTATAATACCATCATTCATTTGACTTCAATATCACAAGCACCTTGGTGAAGGGAAATGTCATAGATGATGCCCTTATCTAGAATATTCCCTCATGGGATATTCTATAACCAAAGGCGAATTGGAACCTTATGGAGATTCACTATGTTGATCCTAGATTATTGGGAAAATGTTTCAGGTATTTTTCTGACTAGTATTCAGTTACCTTTATCTCACCTAGATTCCATTTTTTGGAGAAAACATTTGGATGTTGAGTTTTAGATAACTCAAGAAATCCTTTATTAGGGAGGATATTTTTGGTTGGTCTCTTTCTTCAGAAGGTATGAATCACATTATAAAAATATATTTTGTCCCAACATCTATGAGGAGTTTATTTTTTTTATTTTCATATCACATTGTGGTCAATTTACTAAGTAACTATGATGATGTACTACAATATAGTGTGGAAATCCTGGTGCCATGGTATAATGTATGACATTGTGGAGTTTGTGTCTCAGAGTTAAACATTCCAAATGATAATGGTATGGAACATGAAACCTTATTATATGCTTCTAACTATTCCGATGTAGATATATAAATGGGATGATGTTTCCATGTATTTTTTTGGATTACCATGGAATCCATAATGTATAAATACTATGAGGATGTGTTTTGATCGATTAATGAAATATTTATATTTTATTCTGATTAACGACACCACTAATGTTGATGATCTGTGTAAGATGTATGTGTAGGATATTTTTTTGTTACATGGGAGTCCTTTAAAAATTGTTTTGAATAGGGATCCTAGGTTTACAATGTCGTTCAGGAGGAGTCATCTCAGAGAAATAGGAACTAATGTCAATTTGAGAAAAAATATCTATTCATTTGTAGATGGTCAAATAGAGTGAGTGATTCATATTCTGGAGGATATTCTTGACACCTATGTCTAAAAGTTTGGAAGGTATTGGGATATCCAACTAGGACTACATTAGTTTTATTATAAAAATGGTTATCCATCATCAATCATATTGGATCCTTTATATACATTGTATGGTATCCCTTATAGATGACATCATTGTTGGGTGATAGGGGGATATGTATCTATAATTGGACCATTTTTTTGTTAGGAAACATCTACCATGAGAAATGATGTACATCGATATCTGGTGACATCCAATATTTTACAGAAATTGTATAATGATTGGCATCATTGACATTTGTATTTATCTAAAGGTGATTGGGTTTTCTTGAAATTATCTCCTTGATCAGGTCACTGCCGTCTTAGGAAATAGATAATGATTCTCCATGATATGTTTAACAATTTGAGGACACTGAGTAGCTCAATTTTTTTCAGTTGGAATTTCTAGTTCAACTGATAGTTATTAATTATGCTTTCAATATATCATAGCTTATGATGTATCACTGTAATAATGCTCTAGTTTTGATTTTTTTGAAATTTATTTCGAGTTATATGCTTCTATTTGACAAAAAACAGTTGATATTTTTTAACTCAATGGAAATTCGTCAGTGGGAATTTGAATCCATTTTTCATTGTTATATAAAAACAATCATCTAATTCTCATGAAAGATGGAATTTGATTCATTGATGAGGGAGTTGTGGCCGCATACATTCCCTAGAATTTCAATCATCTACATAAATTCCTAGTGATAAAATGACTTCATAGTGAGGAGTTTGTAACATCTTGATACAATTGTTTAAAGTTCACCAAAATCCTAATCATGGTTTTCCACTCCATTGAGATTAAAAGGACACCTATCATGTTGAAACTTGAGATTCATTTGGCTTTCAACTTTAACCATTCTTTTCTGTATAATTTAGAAATATTTCATATCATGTACCTGGGATACAGAACGTGTAATTTTTATAGTGTACATGTTGGTAAATGGGATTTATTCTGTGAAATATTTCACATCATGAAATCTGGTTTCACATAGTGAATGTTTTAAATAATGGAATTTTAATCTGGGATGATGGGTTATTTGTGTATATTTCCATCGTAAAAATTCACAATGCGAATGGGAGTTTCACACCATTAAATGGACCTCTTCTAGTTTTAAAACATGTTCATATAATTTTTTTGAATCCTTTCTCCCCATAATCTATCACCATTTACCCAAGGTCTCCCCTATTCATTTTTAAAATACACATTTAAATCCATATCAATCTGTTCGGTGCCTGATTTTTCTTGTGATTATGGTGTGTCTCTCCAGGTAAGCCATCATATTGTTTCTTCATTTCCTTTAACCATGATATATCCATTTGTTGGATTTTTTATATCCATTATATAAAGATGGTATCTCTTTTTTGTTTCTTAGAGATAATTTGTAAATTTTTTCGAAATTCTATTTATTTGTTAATTTTATTGTGGAAGATATCTGTTATTGTGGTATTTAGTGTTTTTATTTTCCATTGACCCCATGTTTTTCTAAAATTGATCAATCCTATTATGTGGCTAATTGGTTATAGGTCATTTTATCACATTTTTGGTGCCATTAATTGTGGATTCCATTACCGGGGTATGCAACCTCAATTTTGAGGTAGGTGGTTATGTTTCTGGCCTATGATAATTGATCTTGTTGTCTATCATTAAAAACTACATAATGAAACATTTAAATGTGTTTTTTTTGTTTTTTTGTACATTAGATATTAATGAAAAATGGTTTTCAATGGTTTGGTAGCAATTGGTGGGATGGTGGGAGTTTTCCACTCCATCATTTAGAGTAGTTGGTTGGATTGGGTCATTTGTTGTTGGACATATCCTTTGGTGTTTTTAGCTACTACTGTTATTTTCTGTATCCACTAGATTCCTATTGTAATGACATATATATCTTGTTACTTTCCCATATATTTAGTAAATATATTCCATGTGTTTGATCATGATTAGAGAAATTCTTCCCTTTATTGAATTGTCTGATGCCTGAGATCATGAATTCATCCCATGGGTATCAGGAACACCCTTAGAGAATGTAACAGAATGGGTCGAGTACTGGGTTTGATGGAAACCCAGGAAATCTCATTACAACATACACGATACACATAAAAAACTTGAATGATATAAATTACAAATATGATATATGTATAAATGAAATAATAATTATACTTTAAATCTTATTTTGATATTTCCTCTTCATTAACTATATAATTGAAACATAATAAGGGTGAGAACAAATTCAAAGTAAGGGTAAGTAAATTGAGAGCAATAATGAATCAATGAGAATTAATTTACTTGTCCAAGTAAAAAATAGAAAACACATTCAATTAAAAATAATTATAGATGAAAATTAATATGGAATTGTAATAAAATGAAACACACCACATTTAATCATTGACATGATATGCAATTTATTTATAGATATATCAATAGAAAACCTCATGGATAAATAATACATGACTATAAATGAGGGTATTTATTTAATTATTTAAATCATTTATAAGAAACATGAAAACAAATAAAATCATGACCATTCCCATGATGGTTTAAAACTAATGATATAACCCCATTTTTTTTGCCTATTTAACCATATCATGAGAACCTATCGATGCATCAAAGATATAATTAATGTATGGGTGAAAACCATCATCAAAATTAAAAATAATTAATCATATTGAATGATCAAAATATATAATATGAATAATCAAGTATCATCATTGAATAAATAATTCATAATTATAAAATATTTACCAAGAATAATCGTATAAAATTTAAAGTAGAAACCGAATGTAAAACTATATTAGGTTTTGGAAATAAAAATAACCACTGTTTAAGAATATCAATAATAATTTAATTTTCTAATGTAAATTTTTTAAAATAATTTAATTATTTCATTATAATATTATCAATCACAAAATAATTTTTGTTTCTAAATATAATTATTAAGAATAATCTAGATGATAATAACCATTAACGATTCCAAAGGGTCACATTCCACTTTTTAACATTTAAAACAAAATATAAAAAACAATTATGACACTAAATTAAACATTAAATATAATAATAATTATTGGATTAGTTATATAACATGAAAATCGATGTATATAAACTGCATAAATGTGAATTAGAACAAAATAAAAAAAAGTATCAATGAAATAAAAATTGAGATGAAATTCACTGTTTTTTAAAATTAATTTTCTTGTGGGGTATTTATCATCCATTATAGTGTTATAAAATATGTTACTAACTTATAAAAGTACAATAATTTTATTAATAATAAAATATATAATCTTTATGTAATATTTTATTAATTGTTTGTTTAGAATCATTCTTTATTTTAGCTTTTTATGTGTTAATTTCTTAGTTTCCTCGATTATGTTTTGATTTGTTATTTTTTCCAATTTTGTGTATTATTGTATAATAATCCCAAAAAATTATACCATTAATTTATTGTAATATATATATATTAAATATATATCTATAATCTTCTAAATTGTTTTCAGATAAGAAATGAAATCCACCGTTTATTGGAACAGTAGGTCGTACGTACATATAAAAGTATCATTCAATTCATTGTTGTATTAGAATAATGAAACATAAATGATAAATATTTATATTTTAATTCTTGTATAATATCCATGTAATATATTTCATTTAATTTTATTAATAACTTTCTTAATATTTTCCATGTATAACGCGAAAGAATCACTTCACATTGAGGGGGTTGGTAGTCGTCATTTCCACAAGCGATGTTATCATATTTACATAATACAGAATGTATATAGGTATGTGTTATTAAATAATTACATAATAATAAAGATATAATACATATCAGATATATTATATATAATAATATTTTGCATCATAATATCGACCATGATAGGTGGTAAATGGAAATTCATCGATTATCATTTCAGGAGGCAATAATTAATTGTACATATAAACAATATGTTTATTACCCTTTATATTTATATGGGTGATAGTGTAGTTAGAACTATTTAAATAAAAAATACCAGTATATTTATGATATTTATTTATATAATACAAGAATTAATAGTTTTTTGTGGGTGGAGAATAGAAATTAAACTATAGATCTTGAGAGTGGATGTTACCTCTCACTAAGGTAACTACTTTGGTATTATACCTAAAGGATTCCTTTGATTTACTTAAAAACAAAGGGGTAATTATAGGTTAGGTACATAGATTTTAGGAGACTATGTATATAGTTTTCGAATGATCCAATGTGTCTTGTGATGTGGGAGTAAGGGGTAGAGTTCTATTTTATAGTGGAGGGGGAGAAGCACATTAGTAAATACGAAACCGTATTCATTAATTGTTGGTATAACATACCAAATCTACAAAAAATGGTTAAGAATTTATTTTAGGTAAATAATGGATTATTCAATCCTCCACCATACAACAATATGTGCATTTTAATAATTTTGTTCCATAACATCTAGGATTCCTCAATTTTATTATTTTGGTTTTTATTAAAGAATATAATTTTCTCTTCTAATTAATTTAACCATTATGACTAAAATAATGATATTTTAATTAGTAAATATATATCTTAAAAAATATTATTATTACATTAAATTTTTAAAATATAATTCCCTTGTGTTTCACAAATTAATTTTAAAACAGCTATATGTGACACACTTATACACTCCTTAAACCAGGACCTTGTTATCAAAGTATTTACAATATATAAGTCAATATGTTAATTATAAACAATTAATTGGTAAATTAATTCGAAATATTTAATATTTATTAACACATATTTATCTGTTTGAAAGATATATTTTCTTAATGATTTTAAATCATATAATTTAATTTAGTATATTGTAAGATAATAATATTGTCAACTTTGACATTATTTATTTAATGTTAATTTTAAAGTATCAAAATAATATTGGAATTAAATGAAATTAGGTTAAAAGATGTGTAATATAATATATTAATATAGAATTAATAATAATAATAATTAAATCCATTTACCTCATGTTAATTATTTATAATATCATATTTAGTTAATTTTTACGTAAATCTCTACTACATTGGAATTTCATAATATTTTTTAGTAACCTAACCATCTATAAAAATTATTGATTAATTATTCTGATAAAAATAAACTATTTATCATTCATAATGATATTAATAAGAGAATATATGTTTTTGTTACAAATATCAGTATTTTATTAATGTTAAACATTAAGAATGTTCACTTTTTTGAATTTTTTTTAGACATATCATTTTATATAGGGAACACCCCTTTAATAATATTCCAATAATCAAAAAATTATAATACAAAATTGGGGATATGGTCTAACTAATAATTTCCGATGCTATTGGGAAATGATTCTAGGTTATTTTGGAACATAAAATGAAGGTTTAGTCCATTATTATGCTTAATCATTCTTTATTCAACGTAATTAATTTTAATCACATTAACTTATAGTTTTCGTCAAAATTTTTAATGATATTATTATTCTGACAATATTGTACAGATTATAACTCTGTATTTCCTTTTTTTCTAATTCAAATTATAAATGTGGAAAAACTCTTATAAACTCTAATCCTACAGGTGTGGCATGAAATCAGGGTTTAAAAGTAAAAATAATCTATATTAAAATAAATATCAATAACTATCTTCAATAAAAAGAGATTACATATAACATAAATAGGATTTATATATTTATAATATATCAATATTAACATAAAAAACTAATATAATATATATTTTTACAATAATATTTATTTAAACGAAATTAGAATTTTTAAATAAATTATATTAATTTGTACTATTCAATAAAATGAATTTTAACTAAAAAATAAAAAAATTTCACCCTAATCTAATTTATAAATTATTAATTCCAAAATAATTATTAATTTTAAAAAATAAAATTCACTAATGTTTTAAAATTTTGTTATAAAATTGTTTAGACTTAAATATTGGTAAAACATAGTCTTGAATGTAAAAAAAGCTATTCTAGTTCTATGTGTATTGTAAGATTGAATTTGTATTGCATATGAAGAGAGAAAAAATAATATTTATTATAACATGAATATATTTCAATGTATTGGGGTTTTATTATTCCCACTATATCTAAATTGTTTTCACAAAATTTAAATTTTATTTTTCAAATTATGGGATTGATATTTGAAAATAAAGTATTTTCTGAATAAACCACATTTTAATTACGGTTAATAATGCATCTTCATAATGATAGGGAAATGAAATTACGAAGGTCACATACTTAGACACCATAGTTGGATATCATATGTGGGAAATGGAAACATGGGTACAAAGGAGAGATCTAACAATCATGTTTCTGTGGATTTTACAAGCGAACATGATTAGAAGAATGTTAATCATCAAGAAGTTATGAATCTGTGATGATATAAGGTCCATTTGATTTATCAGATACAATAGTACAATGGTGAATTTATTTCTCCAAGATCATTTTTTCATATAATAGATTAATTATTTCAAACTCTACCTATATAAGTAAATATACATACTTGGTACATTTTTATAAGCATTATAATATCCTTTTTTGGTGCCCTAAAATGTTGAGAATTTAAATCTTACAAAAAAAATTCATGATGTTTTTATATAATATTTCAATACCTAAAACCATATTATATTTTCAAATTAATGAATTTCATAAATAATTAATCATTCCAAAATATTATGATCGGACACTTTAGAAAGATGGTCACTGAATTTCCATATTCAACATAAAAATTGACCTTAATAAATATAATGCAAATAAAAATGTTGACATTCCAAACATGTGATAAACTACATCATTTATCTTCTTACAATATATTAATAAAACATATTATTGTAAAACATTAAATTAAAAATTCATTCAAACTTATTCCTTGTGTAATAATCATTTTATTGGATATATTACTAAAATCATAAAGTGTGATAATCTCTATCAATGATAGCACAGAACACTCTTTGGAAAGTCATTAATCATTTCCACGATTATCATCACTATTCTAAAACAATAATTTCATCATAACTATCACTACATTATTAATAAATTAAGGGTTTTACTTCACTTATTTATGTGTTCTCCTAAATCGTAAATTTTCAACTGAATAACTTTTCATTGTACCACTAAAAACAAGATCTCAAATACATAACGAAAAAGTGATGTACTAAAATCCTAAAGAACTCATTGATTATGATAACTAGTACATTTCTGAAAAGTATTCAAATTAAATAAGTCGTGAATAGAATTTTTAATCATTTTTCTTTATCTGAGATAATATCATAACATTACCATAATGAAATAGAATATTTTGTGGTATATTCATTTGGATCTTGAGATATTAATTTTCATTGTGTCCCATATCCTTTAGTTGAATCATTTAATATTGGAATCAAATATTTTATCTTGAAATCATGAACATGGTTCCAGTTTTATCCATATATATACAAAACACTCATTCCATTCATGAATGTAACAGAGTGATTTTTTCCACAATTATCACTTGTGGGAAATTTATTCATACCAATCATCTTCATTGACTCATTCCAATTTTCAAGCAACTCAAATGAAAAATTATTATTTTGGTTTAATTTGAATACATATGTCATGAGTAATTCATTTACCTTACAATTATAACATTATAGAATATCCATATATAATTAGAATGTTTGGAACACTATTTCCATTTGAAATATTGTCTCCTGAACATGAATGATTTGATCCTTATTACTTGTTGGATCTAGTGCATTAGTGAGGATTACATTTCCTTTACTAGGCTCCATTAAAAAAATGGAATATATTATATAGAATCATAAAAAATTATAATTCAAAATATTTTATACCAAAAAAATTTATTCATCATGAATCCTAGAATCATAAAATTTTGTTATATTATGAAAATATTTACATTCAAATATATCAAAATTGTTTGTAAAGAAAATGTGAACTATAATAAGCATATCCCCACACAATATCAATCCATATGTGCATTATGTACCATTGTCATGTATGAGGATACCTTGATCTAGGATTAGAACAACTTGTTAGTGTTATTACTCCTAGGTATATATGTTCTAGAACCATGTCTACTTATAGTATCCATACAAGGACATGTTTTTAAGAATTCCCATATTATATCTATATTTTCCAAATTCAAGGATATTACTCAATATTCATAAATAATGTCTATATTATAGTTATGTTCCCTATTATAAATTTTTATTAATATAGTTTCCAATGATTTTTCTGAACCTCCATATGGTACTAATTCTAATGCACCAAATCCCAAATTCTAGAATCGGTGAATTGGTTTATTTCATTATCATCTTTACATGGACTCAAATATCAAAGGGAAAATCAATTTATATGTCTAGGATTTCCATATTTCTTAAATGACATCATAATACAAATTGAAATATAAATTAAAACAATTAAACATAAATAAATAAATTAAACTACCTTTTGAAATATTATTCAAACAATTTGTCTTCAATACATGGAGAAATAAGACATAATAAGGGTTAGCTGAAATATTTAGTAAACATAAGTAAATAAGGATAAATAATGAATCAATGAGAGTAATATAATATGTAAAGGTAAATAACCAATAAAATAATACATTCTAATAACTATAGAAGGAAAAATCAATATATAAAGGCAAGATACCTAAACACATGCCATTTAAGAAATGATCTTAAATGAAATGTATCCATAGATATTTAGATGAAAATTCTCATGGATGAATATAAAATAAAAATAAATGAGGGAATTCATTGCCCAATTGACTTTATATATATGTCACATGAAAGATGATACCATCAAGAAATCTGACAATATGGTTTAAAAATATATATTGAATGTAGTTTTATTTGGCCAACTCAATCATCTATTGAGAACTTATCAATGCATCGAGAATGTATATATTTTATAGGATCCACCCGTACATTCCATTCAAAATAATTCCACAAATTAGAAAATCAAAAAATATAAAATGAATTATAAAATAAACTTATTTAATGAGGAATATATAGCTGTCAATATTTTCCAAAAATAATCTAATAACTGTCATAGTAAATGCCATATATAAAATAATATACAGTTTATGAAATATAAATACATTTTGTATCTGAATATGTATGTTCAAAAAAATACAATTTAATATTATTTTAATAAATTTATTTTTTCAATAAAATGTTATTAATCAAACAAATAAATGGGATTTAAAATATAATCATTAAGAACAATCATGACGAGAATAACGAATAAATATTCCAAATATTCCAATAATAATTTTAAAAAATATAATTATATTCTCGAGAAAGGTATGAAACCGAATGAAATATATAATATCATTACAATAAGGTGATTCATTATATGAATTGGAAATGTAGGTATATAAAATGAATAAAAGGGAATTTCTTCATAATAACAAATAATCTTCAATGATATTAAAATTTAGTCGAATTTCAAATACCTTATACTTTATTTAAACATATTGTCATTGTACTCATTTAGAAGGGTTTAAAATCTTATACTGACATATAAAATAATGCTAATCACATTCATAATATCATATATTAACTTATAATAATATCTTATAACCCATTTTTTAACAATCATTCATTATTTTGACTATTTTGTGTGTTAATTTCCATGTTTTCTCAAGTATGTATTTACTTGTTTATTGATTTATTTATTATTTTAAGCATGGTATCATCATCTAAAAAATTTATAACATGATTTAATTATATTATATATTTAGTATATATGTATTTAAAATCATATATATAGTTTGGAGATGAAAATTGAAATTGATAGAGATGTTATGTCGTATGTACACATGAACGCAACATTCATTTCGTTGTTATTTTAAATAAATGTAATGTAATTGATACATATGTATATTAAAATTAAAATATAATAATATTTTAATATATGTCATATTTGTTTTCTAATATCATCCTTAATATCATCAATGTATAACTTCAATGAATCAAATCTCTTTAAGGGGGCTATGGTCCACACTTTCAGAAGAGATGTTATCATATTTAAAAAAATTAGAATTTTTATAGGTATCAATTATAAAATAATTATATGAAAATTAATATATAATAAATATATTATATGTAATAAATAATAAGTGCTTCCTATATATATTCCACCATGATATATGGTAAATGAAAGATGAATATTCATCATTTTGAGAGGTACCGGTTCCCTTCATATTGATATAATATGTTCTTTAACCATTATATGATGGGGTGTGTAATTATAGGATGAAACATTTACATAATAACATCCTATTATATTTATAATAATTATTTTGTGATTATTAGGATATTTGAGTGGGTGGTGAATGAAAATGTAACTAGAGATCTAGATAGAAGATGTTATCTTATAATCTGGATATACCTTTAGGTTTTTACCAAATGAATTCCTAGGATAGTTTTATTACAAAAATTAGGATTCTATACAGTGTCTATGGATTTCAGGAGACAATTTTTATATATTTGGGATATCCAATTTTTCTTTATAGGTGTTATTTAACGGTATTGTGCTTTCTTCTTTATAGTGGAGGGGGTGTGGCACTCTCATAAATAACAAAATGTATTCCATAATGGGTGGTCTACGATACCTAGTGTTCCAAAAAAATAGAACATTAATAAATTATATGGTAATTATGGTCATTAAAACCTCTATCACATAAAAATATGTGCATTTTAATAATTTCATTCATTAAAATCTATTTTTTCTCAATTTTATCATTATGGTTATTTTTAAAGAACATAGTTTTCTATCTCCATTAACATAACCATTAAGGCTAAATAAAGGTGAGATTTATTAGTCAATATATAGATAGAGTTATTAATATTATATTATTTTTATAAAATAAAAATCCAATGTGTTTTTTAAATTGTTTTTTAATAAAGTGCATGTGACAGAATAAAAGACTGTGTATACCGGGACCGAGTTATCAATGTTATTACAATATATTGGACGATATGATAATTATAGATGAGAAATTGGTCAATTAATATACCATATTTAATATTTATTAACACTTAAAAATAACTTATAATAATATTGGATTTTATTAATTTTAAATCATTTAACAAAATATCATTTATTATAAAAAACAATAATGCCATATTTGAAAAAAAATATAATGTTATTTTTAAAATATCAACATAACATTTTAATTAAAAAATATAAGTTTTAAATATTTTTTAAAATAATATATTCATAAAAAAGTAAATAAATACAATAAATTAATTAATTGACTAAAATTTTAATATTTATAGTATCATGTATTTTAGTTAATTATCATATATATAATTAGTACATTGGTGATTCATAAGACTTTTATGTATCTTAAACATATCAAAAAATAAATGGAAATTTATTATGATAATAATAACCTATTTATATTCCCATATGGTATGTATAATCAAATATGTTATGTTAATTACATATCACACAGTTCTATAAATGACAATGCTAAGGAGAGTTCCTTATTTTATTTTTTACACAAATTATTATATAGAGAACTTACATTTAGTAACATCCCAATAAATAATAAAATACCAAAAAATTAGATATGATAGAATTATTTCCAAACAATTTATTTTAGAAATGATTTCGGGACATTTTCATCCTTAATATTACGATTTAGTCCCTTATTAATCTTAATCTTACCATAATCACAAAAATTAATGTTAATCACTTTCACTAATTTTTTTTCAAAAAGTATTTTGATTTATTAAACCAAAAATATTATAATTATTATAAATGATTATGAACATTTTTGAAAATTATAATAATAGAAGTGGGGAAATTATGACAAACATTTATCACCTGGACGTGGAAAGAAATCATGGTTTTAGAGAAAAAAATGGTCAAATGGTCAATATGTTTTTATACATAATTTATAAAATAAAAACGATTTAGAATGTAATAAATTGGAATGATACATTACTTAATGATATATTATATATTTGTAAAATAAATTAAAATATAATTAACATAATTAAATATTTCAATGAAATTTATATTCTTAACTAAATGTAGTAAGTTTTTCTTTTTATCAAAAAATGAATTTTCAAAAAAAAAAATATTCACTCTAATATAATTAGGAATTTTTAATTGAAAAAAATTATTATTGTAAAACATAGAATTCATAAAATTGTAAACATTTAGATTTAAAATATTTTTTCAATAAAATAGAAGTAAAACTCGGTCTTGTGGGTAACACATGACAATTCCGTATATATTGTAGCATATATTTAAAATTTTCTTTCATATAAAGATTGAAAAAAAAAATTATTCTAAGAACAAAATATTCTAATGTATTGGGGTGTTACAAATACAATCATTTCACCCATAAAAAACATTTCCAATTATAAAATATCGATGAATTTTAAAAACATGTTTCCATTAAAAAGTACCTTGGAGAAGAGAAATATTAGTTTTCATTATATAAAACATTATTTATTGTAAAGGATGCAAGAAATAAAATAATGGTTAAAGAATTACGGTATGATTTTGTTTTCATATGTGTAAAGATATCACAGTTGTATTATATTTCTGTTAAAAAATTGCATAAAAAATTAAAAATAATCCTTTTGATAACCATTTAATTATAATAAAAAAGACATAAAATGAGATTTAAAATTATATTATAACCATATAAAATAAAATAAATAACTTTTATAATTATTTAATTTAACAAATTTTTTTTATAAAATAAATAATTTACCTGTTTAAAAATAGTGTTTCTAATGTGAAGTTCTATTTTGTGAACCCCTTAAAAGGGTCCATATATTTATTAAATTTAATAAAATTAAATTAAAATAATTGGAAATAAAATTTATAATCAATAAAAATATAATTATTTATATTTTTAAAAAATTTGGAGTCATATATTAAACAAAAAATTTATATATTACATTATTAAAACATTTTAAAATATATTTTTATGAAATGAGTGTTTCTCACATAATGTATTAGTCATCATGTACATTAATTATCTCCATGAATAATAATTTTAGGTTAATTACTTATAGTAAGAGTAAAATTTCAGAAATTTATTATTATTTTTGACTTAATTTTTCTGTGTTACATACTATAACATAGTGGATTATGATTACATCATATTTTTTGATGGTATTAGGATTATATATCCATAATGTCATCAGATGATTAAGAATGGTCAATGTGGCCATCAAATAAAAAAATAAAAAATAATAATGTTAAAATAATTATAAAATTTATACCACAATTATACATTAAAATACAACAATGAAAGGTCAATAATAAAAATAAACTATATTATGTCCCTGGATACTATTGTCATTACGTGTCGATGAGTAACATTTCCAAATTGTAATGATAATTATCAATATAAGGAATATATTATTTTATCTTTCACAATTACCAATATAAATTAAACAAAATTTTATTTCCTCAAATATTCTTCCATATGTATTAATTGTGATGTGGTGATAAATAAATAATCACATCTCTATGTTGAAGCGGTAGTCTGTACATACTAACTAATGAAGTTGTCATTTTTAGTCGATTTAATGGTAAAACATAAATTATTTAATATATTTTATGAATTATTTATATGTCATTATTATCATAATTATTCCTTACATATCACATATATTCATTAAATATATCCATATTTCATTCCATGGGAAGAGTTAGTAGAAGAAAAATGACATTGTTTCATGAGGTGATTGTCCACCGTACAGATGATAAACCTAATCATATCTACCAATGAGTAGAATGCATGTAGGTAATTATAATATACTAATTATCAAAATATAAATATGTTATTAATATCATATATATATATATATATATATTAAATCCATCATTATAACAATCCATGAGATATGATGATGAAAAATGAATGACCTGAGTATGTGAGGATGTAGTCCACCATAGACTTGAATGGTGGTTTAATTTTCCCTTTGGTGAAGAGGATATAGAATTATAATATTCTACTAACATTATAAAATACCTTTATATTTGGATAAAAAAGTTTTATTACATCTTCCTAATTAAATATTATTTTGATACATGTGGAAGTTGACATAAAATAATATTTATCTTCTAATCAAAATACATCTTCATGAAAATATGTTTATAAAATGAATTGGTAATACAGTTTGTGGGGATAAAAATAATTAACGTATATTTTTAGGTATTGTCTGATCCAAAATGATTTGATAGTGTGATGTAGAGAATATATGGGTTCCATTTAATAACATAGGTTAGAGGAACACTTGTAAAATTTGACAAAAAGTAATATCCATGTTTTTTACAGTAAAAAAATATTCAATGAGAATCATTATAGTAATTTAAATGATATAATTCTTAAATATTTTCTTTTTATTGAATTTCAAATTGTTTAATTTTATTCTAACTCCAATATTTTTATTTTAACCTTTGGTAATCCAGTTATTATCCTAATCAAGATATTTTTTATGTGTCTACACTATTATGTATTACCAAAAATTAAATATAACTTATTATATAATATATTTTATTCTTATTTTAAATATAGAATCCATTATAACAAATTAAATTATATTATGTTTAATAAATTAATATAAAATTAAAACCACAGGCACAATATAAATATGGTCTTCCTAATGTGTATTTTTTATGAAAAAGTACATTTATATTAATAGTATGACTTGTAATACTAATTATACGAATTATTATTTATATTTATAGTTATATAGTATAAAATTATAATTTTAAAAATTCAACATTATGTGTAACACAATAACCCCAGAAGCCTGGAGCTAGTGCAATAATTTACTTTTTTGGAAAGATTATAAGGAATAAAATCACAATGGGCCGATTAGTTTAGTGATTTTGGAAATCAAAATTACATATGTGACACCCACAATAATCTGGGAATATAGTATAAAAAATACACAATAGAAAATAATAAGTGTTGAAACTCATTGAAGGGATTCTTTTTATTAACCTGAGTAACATAGAAAAATTATAAAGTGAAATCAAATAATCAGTAAGGATAATTAAATAAGATGAAATAATTAATTAATGTTTGTAAATTAACGTATATATCGAAATAACTAAGAAAAAATTCCCCATATAAAATAGGATAAGTCAAAACTAATACAGAACAATAGATTACTGTAACCCATGACACATAATCAATAAACCGATAATGAATGAATCAATAGATATTTCGATGAAAATAACTCCCTTATATGATAATAATTGAAATGAAATAATTTCATAATTATTGGACTTCATGTATCTGTAACATCAATCACTATTGTCAATACAACTCACAATATGGTCTTAGTTTATTGGTATAAACTCTTCTATTTTTAATAGAGACAAACTGAGAGGGTCTTTCACAAAATGATTTCAACTCATGAGACTACCTATGTATCATGGGGTTTGAATTAACTGGTCTATAACCTATAAGGATTTCATTAATTATTTTACAACAATTTAAAACCAATAAAAATAATTCCTCATATATTGAATAATCATTATAACAAAATATATTCTAGTCAATGTGTCACATTCAATTTTGAAATATGTGAGTCATAATCCACATAAAAGTAAATAATTATCAAATGAAAAATTAAACAACATGAAGATATATAGATTCATGAAGTTATATTTCAAAACGGGGAGTAGATAAACCACATAAAATATGTATGTTTTAAATAAGACATTTATCTCACAAATATAAAGTGTGAGATAAAAATAAAAACTACATTATAATAATCTAATTAAATGAAAATAATTTTATAAAATAACATAATTTCTTTGACATTAAACTGGATAACATGTGATGGATTATTCAAAAAATAAACTATTATAATGGTGAGAAATTAAATTTATGACATATAATATTGAGAAACATTCAGTTTCCATTTATAAGAAATTTAATGAAGTTTTTATTTAAACATGATATGATGATTCCATTCAATGATTTTTTCAGAATGTATAACATTGTTAAAAATGAATATATAAAATCATTGGAGAATTTTATAATAAAAATTAAATCATTTTTTGAAAATAAAAATATGGAATAAAAATATCCTTATGTATATACATAAACATAAACAATCATAGATAATTATGAGATGGTAAAATAAATACATGCCACAATATAAACAATAGAATTATATTACCATGAATGAAATATTATTATATTACACTAAAAATTCCATAATATTTAGAATAATAAATATAATATACATTAGTGGGTGTTATATACACTACCTAAAATAAATAATTTCGTTTTATGGAATGTGTAACATGGAAATAAAAGTGAGAGAAAAATATACTACCTGACATTTAATTTTCAGTTTTATGTGATTTAACCTTAAATATAATGGATAAAATAATGTTATTAATTTTTATCTAAACCTTATTCATATTAATGAAATCAAATATTATCTTATTATATTATTGTATCACCTATTTGTTATAATTTTCAATATTTCAGGTGTTAACCGCCTAGGTCCTCGAGAATTTTTTCTATTGATATTTATTATTCCTATTACATATATCATTATTTAATCATATAAATATTATAAACCTTGATATATATATCCTATAATTTCAGTATATATTTATATATTTATAATAATCTATAAAATCTATAGATTGAAAAGTAAATTCACAATTCATGGTGACAGTAGGTTATACGAATCTATGTACACTACATGCATTTTATTTACATTTAAAAAAATTTAAAAGTAAATGATATATATGTATTTATATTTCAGTATAACAACTATGACATATATGTCATATATATTTTTTAAAAACATCTTTTATATGTTTTATGTGTAGTGTGAATGAATCAAATCTCATTAAGGAGGTTGTAGTCCACACTTCCACAGTCAATGTTATTATATTTATAAAAAACATGAAAATCTAAACATATGTGTTATATAATAATTAAATAAGTGTTAAACTACTAAAACATCATATATAAAATTTAAACAAACTGTTTCCACCATAATGGATAACCTAGTTCGACTTTAATGGAAAAATGAATGAGACTATTTTGGGAGTTGGTAGGTCACCATACATGAATGGAATGTTTAGTAGATATATAATACATGTTTTTGTAGTGTAGATAATACCATTATAATAAAAAAATCTTTATATTTATTATACTATTCTTATTATATAGTCATGTGACAATAATAAATTAAGGATTGGGAAATTAATAAAACTAAAGTGATCGTTGAAAAACATTCGCTCGCATTTTGGTATCTTCTTCTTGTTTATACAATGAGACTTCTATATATATATTTAATACCAAATGAAGAATTATTAGATGAAGATATAGATGTTAGGAAATTATTGTTGGAGGGAATGTATGATGTAGAAGGTTTAATGTAGTTTGATGAAGTGAGGGATGATGTACACTATTATTAATGATGTGTGAGGTACTTTTGGAAGCTCCAAATATGTTAAAAAAATAATTTCAATTTCAAATAAAATTTATAAAAATAGATAAAATTATAATAAAATATTTGTATTGGTCAATGTACACTCAAAAAATAATTTTTATACATGTTAGCTAATTATCTTACCCTTATCTTTTGGTTTTAACCCTTAGCCAATCTCATTATCTCTAACCATCACAACTTGGTTTTTTATTATCAAAAGCGTTAGTGGAGTTACTAAAAAAATGAAAAATTATCAATTAATTAGTAACGAATATCTTTTAAACATTATCCCAATAATTTTCACGTTTATTAGTAATTTTATGTATTTTATATGATTTTATAAAATATTATTTATTTTATAATAACTTGAATGTAAATTTTGACATTGTTAATTGAATGAATTTTTCTAAAAATAATAATATACAAGATCACATCAAAAAAATTTAATGAATATATAACATGTCATGGTAATATAATTTTTTTATGATATTAGTTGTATTATATTTTATTTATTACAGAATTTGTAGTAGTAGTAATTTAATTCTTCCATTAATTAATCCACTGATGTATCATCATTAAATCATCTTTTAGATTAATAATTAATTTCCTAAAACATATTAATAAATTACCATAATGAAGTTAAAAATTATATCTTTATATATACCTTTTTTGTATAACAAAATTTGTATAATAACCAATATTAAAAATATTTCCATTCTAAAAAATAAAAGAGTCACAAAAATTTTCTTTTTATTGAATATAAAATAATAAATATCATACTCTCTTATGTATAAAAAGGATATAATATCTCACCAAGGATTATTTTTGTTTAGAAACATTAATTTAATGACATGGAGGAATGTGTTGGGATAGTTTTAGAATAGTTATAATATTTTTTGTTCCCTTAATTTCCAGATCTACACATAACTTTGGTAATTAAAATATACATAAATTTGATATTCATAACCAAAAATTAAAAAAAATTATATATATTAATTAGACCAACTAAATAAAAATATGGAATCCATTTTTCAAAATTCATAGTACTGAACTTGTAGTAAATAAATATTAATAAATACTATAGATAGAATAATAAATTGTGTTTCTAAATTGAAATCGTACTAAAGATTATAATGTTTTAATATTTTCATACAATGTAAAATTGATTATAGTGACCTAAATTATAGTAAATGATATAAATTTTACCTAATTAAACATAAAAAATAATAATATAATTTAACACTATGATTTTTATATGAAAACATTTATTCAATTAAAATTCAATGTTTAATCACTATTCATCAAACCATGAAATATATCAGAAAAATATGGACAATTAAACAAAACAAAATATTTATATTCCAATTTAAAATAATATTAATTTTTTAAAATACAATATAATAATATTTAAATAATTGGATTTAAAATAGGTTCACCATTAAAAGGTAAAAACATTTATATTTAGAAAAATGTATTTTTTAATTGTAAAACTATATTTCTCCTTATATTACGATTACAAAATTAATTCTATAAATATAAAAACTAATTTATTAAATATATAATTTATGTATTACATGAATAATATTTATTATTAGAAATTAATATAATTTAATAAATCAAATAACATTTGTTAGTGCATAAATCGTTCATTATGAAAACAACTGCTATAAATTCCGTTGGTTTTAATATGCGTTTCTAATTGATTCATAAATAAGAAAAAAAGTATTTTAAAGAATTATTTTATACTACTCATAACTTCCATCATATTTCTTATTTAATATTATATTAAATATTAACATTTCAATAATACATTGTTCTTCGGTAAAACATGGACTTGTGAGTAATGCAATCAAACCCATTATTATGTGTACTATCTTCTTGACACGGTGTTTCATATAACGAAATATAGCTTAAAAATAAAGTTTATTCAAAAGATTATATATTTTAAAGTATAATGTTGTTCAACTATACTAGCAGTTATTAAATTTCATGCTTGCAAATTATAAAAAATCTCAAATGGGAATAGATTGATATTTCAAAATAAAATATATTTAAAAACCCCACATTGTAAATAGGGATATTAGAATAACTTATTAATAAGAGGGAAAATTATATGTCATGGTCATCACAAAACATGGAATTCAAATAAGTAAACATTATTGATAACTTTAACCTAGAAGAAAAATATAAACATAATGTTCTAATAGTGAATGATAGAGAAAATGTATTAAAAATGTATTTGACCACAAATCCTTGATCCTGTGTTTTGGAAAAGGACATTGATAACATCAAAATGATAAATATAAGAAAAAGATTTTGTTTCAAGAACCATTTACATGATTATAGATATTGTTTCACTCTATAATAATGCAACTTAATATTATTTCATGATACATAACAATTTAATTAGCACAATCATATAATTTTTTTTGCATCAATCTTTTTTTAATTCATGTCGTACTCTAGGAAATAAATGTTCAATTTGATATTTTATCATCTGAGGAACTCATATGAATCATAACATCCAGAAGTCATTCATTTAACCATTAAATTTTTTATGTATCCAAAATGATTGTAACATGTTTTATAATATTAAAATTCATACATTAACCTGAATAAAATATCCAATGTTCAATATAATCCATCCAATCATAAGACTCATCCAAAAATCATTTATCCATATAAACAGTACCAAAATGACACAATGTTTCTAGAACCAATACTAACATTATATTCTCTAAATATCATAATAAATCTCTTATAGTGACATACCAAATATGTGAATACCATTATCACATTAAATCGTTAATTAAAACATTCATTCTTAAAAATCATTATGGATGATGCACTATAGTACAATCCCTATATGTCTATTGATAATTATTACCAAAGTTCCATTGATGAAATTATTTTTAATCCCTAGAATATAAGAAAATTAATCATTACACAACATTATTAATCCATTAATGACACATAATATTATTATTCCTAAATAATACCTTCTTATCATTTATATTTTGTAGCCTCTTCATCAACAGTAGTATAAGTATTAATTTTATAACATCAAATATTCTAAAAATTGACCAAAAAACAATTCACAAATTGAAAAACACAAAGCATTGTGATATAGTAAGGATTAATCATTTATAGGATGTCTAAATTTTTATTATTTCACAATATCTAAATTATTATATTTAACTTAGGTTTTTAATTTTAATTACTAAATCAATAAGATGATACCCTATACTAATTGTTTTCATCAAATTCATTTAAAGTGTCACATTCCTTAATCTATGTTTTGTAAATCTAATTTTCATTTGATCGTAAAATTATTTTGATACCAACTATAACGCCCCAACACTAGAATCTGAGATTTGGTGCATTATTTTTTATCATGATTACATGAAATACAATATAGAAGAACTGATCATGTGATAGTTTTGTAAATCCATAATACATACATGATACCTATAATATATTTAAAAATAAAATAATTCCTAACACATGTAAAAACTAAAAATCCATGAAACCCAATGAAGGAATTCTTCTTCAAATCCAATAGAAAAATAGAATAAATAAAGTTTTAATCTAAAATTAATTGTAAGGGTGAGTAAATAAGATAACAAAAGGAATTAAGGTGAATAAATAAACATGGTAATGTGAATAATATATGACACATGACATTTAAATAACAAGATAATGCATATCTATTATAGTAGACAAGACGACTTTATACAATCCATTTAATAAAAAAACTGAGAATGAAATGAATATATATATTTAAAAGAAAAATAATTTGATGGATACTAATAATGAAAATTATGGAAATTATAAAATATTTGATGTCGTTTATTTTTCACATGAAACAAAAACATCACGACTATTCACTATACGGTATAAGTCTCTATGAATAAATTTTTCATTTATTAATATTAACAAACTCATAGGGGTTGTTTCAAAATGATTACATCTCATCAAGAAACTAATGCATCAATGGGATTACATAAACCAGCCCTGACCCTATAGTTATTCTATTAAACAGTCCTCATCCTTTTTCATACTAGTTCAAATAATTCCTCATATATCGAATATTATATTAAAAAATATATATAAATAAAATTTTCACATCCATCTTTGAAATATTTGAGTCATATTCACTTTAAAATAAAATTATGATAAAATTAAACATTTAATACCATGTATATAATATGATTTATGATATGATATATGAAAACGCGAAGTAGAAACACCATATAAATAACTATGTTTTTAATATTACATTTATTCTATATATATATAAAGTTAGATGAAAATTTATTACAACAATGTAATAATTATTTTAAAATACAATAAATTTATAAAAGATTTTTTTTAAGAGAGCCATGTACACATGTGAAATATTATTAAAAACTTTTGGTCTTCTTGAGGGAATGGAATTATTTCCCTATCGTATAATTTAAAAAATTTCTATTTACTATTGTAAGAATGGTCATAATGATAATTATTTTGGAAAATAGAAACATGATTCGTTTTAATTGATTTTTTAGAAATTATAATAGGGTTAAAAAAGAATTAAAACCATAATTGGATAAAAATATTAACTTTTTAAAAATCATTGTTTGAATTTTTTAAAAAAAAACTAAAATAGAGGATAAATATGTCTCTAAGAAGACGAAAACAGAAATGATCCCAGATAAAAAAGAGAATGTGAAATAAATACATCTCACATTATGATCTATATAATAATATTCCAATTAAAGATATAAAATTACATGTATATTATAATAATATAAAATTTAGAAAAATACTCATAAATTTATTTCATGGGTGGTATATAAACATCCCAAAAGAAATAAGTATTGTATAAGGTATGTGTCCCATTGAAATAAAAGTGAGAAAAATAACCCATACCTCAGCATTTCTTTTTTAGTTGTACAAGATTTAAACTTCTTTATAATGGATAAAAAAAACTTATTAGTTTATATCCCAACCATATTTATATTTATAAAACCATATATGGTCTTATTATATTGTTTTATCACATATTTCTTAATTTTTTTATTTCATCTGTAAAATGCATATTTTATCTAGTATGTTGTGAAATTTAATTTATTTTTCCTATTAAATATAACATGACCAAATGATATCCATAATTTATAACATTATTTATATATCATATTAATTACATAAATATATATATTTATAAAAATCCATATTATTTTTAGATATGAAACTAAATGTATTGTTCATGGAGATTATATATCTTCTGTCAGCATGAACACCACATTCAGTTCTATTCAATATTAAAAGAATGAAATGTAAATTATAAATATTTATATTATATTATTGTGTCATATATAAGTAATATATATCACATATTTATGTTGAAAACATCCTTATGTGTTTCATATATATTGTGTACAAATCACATTTCTTTGTGGATGCCAAATTAATCAATTCAAAAAATGTTGTTATCATACTAAAAATGATGAATGCTTGAATGAAGGGTTTATATAAAAATTATTAAGTATAATGAAAACATAAATATCATATATATAATGATAGAATTTCATTTCCATCATAATGACTAACATTTATAAATGGTATGTGAAAATTTAACGAAATCATTTCACAATGCAGTAGTTCACCGATCATTAAATGTAAATTCAATACCAATTTGATGAATGTCTGGGTAGTTATAAGTAAAAAACAAAATAGATATATATATATATATATATATATTATAATGTTGTTATTATATAATAATGTAATAATAAGAAATTAAGGAGTAGAAAAATAGATAAAAATAATATGATAACTAGAGAATGTAACCTAATCTATTTTTTACTCCATTAGGTTTATTTCCAAAAAAATCCTATGATAAATATTTTTTATAATTGAGGATTAAATAATGAATGAAGGGAGTTAAGAGATAAATTTTGAAGTTATTGTATGACCATGAAGTCTTATTTTAATGGGAGTATGTGAGGGAGGAGTTACATTTTTATAATTGAAATGAGGGAAATTGTTGGAAACTCCAACAATATTAAATTAATATAAATTAAATTTCAATAAAAAATGTAACCAATATTATTATATTTAAATGTAATATGACAATGGATTGAAATATTATCTTACAATTATTTTCAAACAGGTTTAGGAAACATTCATAGACTTTATTATTTTGGCTTTAACCTTTTGTTCAACCATTTAACTCTTACCATGACAAATTGTATTTTAAATCATTATGTGTAAAAATTGTTAATATAAAATTACCAAAAAACCATAAATGAGTCATGGATTAAATTTCAAAGTTATCCAAATTAATTGGATGATTTTTATTTAAATTTTTTTAATATTATTTATTTTATTTAAATATTATTTATTTTAAAATATCATTATTGTCAATTTAGATACTATTCATTTATTGATATTTTGAAAATTATCAATACACAAGATTAATTTCATCCAAAATATTATTGAATCTGTCATATTTCATGAACATCCATAAAAATTAGGGAAGAGATTAATTCTTTCAAAATATTTATATTAATTTTAATAATAACATTTATTTCATTCTTCACTTAATCAAACAATTATGGCCTCATCATTATGTCACCAGTTAATTAAATTATTTCAATCCTAAAAATTGTAAACATATTAAACTGATGTTTGAAATAATTTTACATTTCTAAATAAAATTAATGTTCGAACATATCATTTATATAATTTATTATTAAAAATATTTCTCTTATTAATATTAATAGTTTAACGAAATAGAAATTTTGTTGAATATAACATAATAAATGTAATATTCTCATCCAGGTGGCTTCAAAACGTTATTTTCATGAGAAAAAGGATTATTTTAGTTTTCACATTCTCATATAATGACATGAGTGTAAGTATTATAGCAATTTTATAATCATTAATTTATTTATTTTACCCTTAATTAACCGATTTATATTTTGCCATTATAATTAAAATATATCTAAATTTTCTATTCATACATAAATTTTTTTAATAATAGTATATAAATATTTTGGAAACAGTGATTTATAATATTTAATAAATTTTTAAAAATTTATAACATAGAATTTGTAGTAAATAACTTCAAATTATTCACGCAAACAGTAAGAGAAAAACATATTTTAATGAGAAAATGTGAAAAATAATTTAGTGTTTTTATATTAATTTTAAATTTTATATTGATTCCAATGACCTAAATTGTATTTAATGAAATAATATAAATTTAATTATACATTTAAATGAATTATAAATATTATTTTACACTATAAAATATTTAGATGAAAAATATATTTTCAAATAAAAGGCAATATTTTATCATTATTCAATAAAAATTTATAGATATCTATATATTAAATAAAATAAAAATAAAATAAAATTATATATTACTACTAAAATAATAATTTTTTTCAAATTGAAAATATTAATATTCCCAAAAATTGAGATTCAAAATAGGGTATCCATTAAATGATGATTAAATTGCAATTTTAATGAAATGGTTTGTTTAAGCATAAAAATGGATATATTATTATTTATAATAATAAGATATATTAAATTAATGTAAAAAATAATTTATTGAGTATACGATATATATATTATTATTTATAAGATTAATAAATTTTATTTAATTTAATTCAATAATAAATAACTCCTTTGGTTTAATGAAAACAGCTCTGTATAAAAAAACTGAAAATATATTGATTTGGTTCCTATATTCATTTATAAATAATTTGTTCCAATAATTTCAACCTTATATTATAATGATTTATTTAATTATATTCATAACTAAAAAATTAATTCCTAGGTTATGTTGTATTGAATAAAAGTATTTAAATAATATATTATTGTTCGGAAAAACTCTCGCTCTCGTGTAACACAATCCAACTCAATATTTTCTATAGTACAATCATAACATGGTGTTGTTTTAAAAAAACTAAACAATTTAAAAAATATAAAAAATTAAAATATTTTAATTTCTTCTTTTGTTACTTTAGGTGTTATTATAATTTTTTTTAAATGGATAATCAATTTTCATGTTAAAGTAATTTACCTAAAAAATTGATTAAAAACCCAAAAGTAAACATTTTTATCATTTATTTAATGATGAAAAAATATTATTAGATAGATTAAATGTTACTAAATAATAATTATTATCCATTAAATATAATTAAATTTAAAATGGTACTGTTAAATTATATAATTTATTAAGTATATATTAATGAATTCCGAAAATAATATTTTTCATGATTCAATAAAAAATTATTTTACCCTAAAAATTCCATAAATTCTACCTTTTGTTAATTTATATATGTGGTTTTAAAAAATGAAATAATATTTTAGAACAATATTTTTTATAAAATCTTCAAAAAATAAATATATTTCTTTCTCCAATTTTTTTTTAAATAAAACATATATTTGATGAATGAAAAAACCATCATAACAATTAATTAATTATATAACAATAATTTATCTAAAAATTAATATTGATTATATACAATATATATATATATATTCCATAAAAATATAATACTATTCATATCCGTTAATTTAATGAAAATTTTAAAAAATTAATATATACCACAAGCCATTTGATATTAATGTTTTGTGTCTTTTAAGCTACCAAACATTGATTATTTGTTAAAAATTCATATTTTTTTACTATGAATGTATTGTATAATTTTCTATAAAAGTTATTTTTAAACCATTCAATTAATTTTTTATTTATATAAAATATGAATATAGAATTGTAGGCACAATAAATAGATATTTTATAATATAAACTATTTTCCTCTATAATTTGTTTTTTATATAAATATTGGTTTCTATAGAATGTAATATATAAAATTAATAATATAAAATAATATTATATTCCTCATAATAATATAATATTATGTTTATTTTATTATTTCTAAAATTATGGATTTCATGTTAATAGTTAAAGACAACATCTTTTAAAATATGTTGTCATTTTTAGAATGAAATTCATTTGAGCATAAGAAAATATAAAAAATAATTTCATTTAATTTAAAGACGCTGAATTTCGGTGGAATTTATTTTTTAAATACATTGGAATTTTACCTTTCTGCGAAAATTTATGGCGCTTGATTCTGAGACCCGATGTGCCCGGAATCAATTTCTGAAGTTTTGTTTGGGTACTTTAGTTAAAAATATGAGCGGAATTTTACATATTTTGAACTCTTGCATGAAATTTAAATCTGAGTGAACCATTGAACATGCAACGCCGATATTCACTAAAGAAGTCTTTCACTTCGATGGTAGTGATTCGAGGATAAATGTTAGTTTTTGGGTTTTCTGAAAAAAATTATAAAATAAATTGTAACACTTTATTTTATTTTTTGAGCTTTTATGCGAGTGCAGATTGTTGAAACCTCCCCTTTGGAGTTGGTGGTGGGACCCCCACACCCTATCATCCCATGAGAGGTTATGGTGGTGGGGCCCACCCGATCATAACCTCCCTATTGATGATAGGGGTTGAGACCAGCTGACCCCAATTGATGATGGTGGATGAAACCCCTCCATTCCCCTCATTAACGAGGGAGGACCTCATGACATCCTCTTCCCAATTAATTGTGGCAACATACGTGCCAATTAATTGTGCCAACATGCCTACTAATTAACAGCGACAATGCATGTAATTTTTTTAAGGGGAGTTTATTTCTCAGTTTCAATTGTGTGCCATCAAAAAAATAATAGAAAACCTATTAATATTATTTGGTTGGCATTTTCTTTTCGTGGAACGGAGGAATATGAGAGCTAGGGAGAACCATTCATCCAACGAAGAATGTGATGAATGCGAAGAACGCTGACAAAACTTCTTCCTCGGTCTTCTGCCCCATCCACTTTCCGATGTAGAGAAACTTTCCTCCTCATCGTCATCAACGAACTGATGCATGAGATAGGATTGGGAGTGCATGACGAACCCAGATATTGACGAACTTCATCGTCTTCTTTCTGTATCACCATCAATGAATGTTAATCGACGACTGAAGAATCAAAGGTAGGGGTTTTCCTCTTTTAAATGCCATGTTATTCCATCCTCAATAAAAGAAAGTTGATGATTACTTTTTTTTGGGTGTAGTGTCGTTCTTCATTCTTGAGAACATATTGCTACCACCCTAAAAGCGGAGGGTACGGGCCAAACCAACATGGCCCGACACCTCCATTGTTATTTTTTGATGACTCCACAATGGCATGGAAATGAAGTGACAACGACAAAGACTGAATACAAAGGCCGCGCTACACACCCAACGGGCTGGGTCAGACCCATCAGGTCTGTCCGGGATGACCCATAACGGGTCGGCTCAGACTGGGTTGGGCCGAGTTGGACCAGACCCGAGCCCACTATCGACCCCCTTTCTTAGTTTTTCCATATCATTTCCATTGGACGTCCGTTTGAAGAACCGTCAACAGTGCTGGTAATATCGATGAGAGACGGTCCCATTGACAATACCTGACTGGAGTTGAGGGTATAGTTGAGATATAGTCAGGTTGATTCGTTCACGAATCCATCTGGGCCCCCGAAAATAAAAGGCTAATAACTATTAGATCGTGCATCTGATTTATGCGTCGTATGTTGCGTTGAGACCCCTATGATGAGGCGGATCTTTGAGATACTTCTACAAGGGGTTTCAAAACACATGGAGTATCGACTTATAGCTCATGGAGTGGAGCTCCTAGGGACAAGTGGTCAGATTGTAGAGACCTAGTAACTGGCAGAGACTTGATGACTGCTGACCAATAAACTCGGAGTGATTCGGTTGGCCCAATAGGGAGCACTTGGTTGTAGCAGCAGAACCATGGTGGAGGAGTGCTTGGTTGTAGTGGCATACCTGCAGTTCTCGATAGAAGGAGTACCTCTATAGGCATTGAGGGGGAGCACTTGGTTGTAGCATCAGACCCATAGTGGGGAGAGACTTTGTGTGATCATGTAAGACCCACAGTACTCGACATGTGGAGTACCTCATCAGTCCATGGTTAGTAGGAAGCACATAGTTTTTGCGAGAGGCCCACAATACTTGATGAAGGAGGAGTTATCTTACAAACATGGTTTTGACATCGTGAATAAAAATTATGTTTGAGCTGTGTCAATGACTTTGATTTATTCTACATGATTGAGATGGATTTCTATATAACCTAAGTATATATATGGGCATATACCTAAGCAATGGTTATCTGTTGATTTCATACTTTGTGGTTTATCCTTGATGAATTTTGTGAGACCAAGAGTGTCTCAATGTCCCTATAGAGTATTGTTATACTCACCCCTGCAAGGTCTATGCCCACACCTCGTTGTGTTGGATGTAGACGACGGACATCGCTGATGGAGGCTGCGAGCACCGAAACTAGACAGCACCCGGGGGTGGACCTTACGACGAGTAAGTACATAGAGGTGTTTGACGGGCGTGGAGTGCTGAGGTGGCCATCTGTACCTACCCTTCAGGTAGAAACCCCGAAGGATGATCCAGGAGCTTCACTTTATCTTTTATCTGTTTATCCCATTTTTTATTGTACTTGTACTTTATATTTGGGGTCTTATTTCCGGCCACTTTTACTTTCCATCACACTCTATGTATATAGTTTTTACATAGTGTTTTCCTTCCAGTTGAGTACTATGATGTTTTTTTATCCAATAATAAAGGCAATGCCTGGCCAGTTTAGGGATTTATGCCTTTGGTGCTAGTCGCCAGCCCCTGGCCTATGGACGGTGGGTTTGGGGTAGTTACGACATGGGTCCCGGGGGATGGGTCATGAAAAATTGTTATCAAATGGTTCGGTTCAACCACAGAACTTAGGTCTTTGATATTTATTTTCTGTGAAGCAATAGTGTTAAGTTTAGTAAGTGTGGTTTTCAGTTTAGGGAGTCCAGTGTTGGTGTGGGAGGTCGGCGTATCCATTCATCAGGACCATGACTTCTGATTTCTAACCCAGTACATGAAAACACTGATTGTGTGTGTGTTTTAAAAAGTATTTGTTTAAGTCAGGTCAACCAGGTCATCTCACCAGGTATATTATTTGACAATTTTGAATCTGTTTCTTTCAGGATGCCTCCCCGCGGATGACCAGTGAGAGGCCCAAGAGTAGTATGCACTGACTGCCCTTAGAGTGATGAGGCCTCAGTGAAGGGCCCTCTTCCAGATGAGGCACCAGCGGTACCACTTCCCGTTGGGCCACCGATTCCACCAGCCCTAGCAGAAGACGATACACGCTGCTTGAGCGCATTGCATGAGTTCCAGTGCCAGAGGCCACCCATGATCAAGCGAGAGATGGACCCGCAGGAAGATGAGGATTGGATTGAGGCTATGGCGAGAGTCTTTAGACTGGTAGGGACACCGACCGTCTTCATTGTTATCCTTACTATCATCCTCCTTCAGGAAGAAAAAGGAAGATGGTGGAGGCTGATGCTCCAGGTGCATGATGAGGCAATACTACTCTGGTCAGTCTTCGAGAGCCTGTTCCAGGTAGATTTTGCACCATCCAACATTCGTGCAGTGTGGATATAGAATCTACTACATATTTGGTAGTGTAGAATGATGGTGGAACAATACTCAGCGAGTTTCACCAACCTCTCGCGCTACTCCACAAAAATGGCGCGGGTCCCATTCTTTAGGGCTCGAACCTTCGAGCAGGGGCTCAGGCGAGAGATCATATCTATGATGATATCTCTTAGCCTGCCGATGCAGATGGGGGTGCTGGAGCGAGCCCTCATAGTGGAGAGTTTCCTTGCTGAGCAGTCTCCAACAGTGTGACCCACCACTAGCCAATATGCTACGCTGTATTCTGTAGTAGTCAATAGACAGAAGATGCAGAGGTCCAAGAGGACCAGACCTATGAGTGAAGACCACATGAATCCCAATCCGATGAATGAGGCACCTGGGGTGGAGAAAAACTTTCCAGAAGCGAGCAGTGTTACTCATACGACAGACATGGTCACATGGCTCGTGACTATTCATATCGCTGCACAGACGATCATCAGACATTTGTAGGAAACCCCAAGTAGAGGAAGAGGTTCGATTAAGGTGGTCTACAGAGAGGAGGCAGATGTGGCAGAGGATTTGGACATGCATCTGGTGGAGGATGACGTTATGAGGTGCCACTACCACCACCACCAGGAGGAGCACCTCGACCACAGGGAGTGGGTAAACAACAGAGAGATCAGCTTCAGGCAGCTGAGGGCTACCGTCACGGTGCTCACGAGATAATTCGATGTACTATCAATGTATACTCCACCTTAGATACAGTTCATATAGACACAGGTTCCCATCACTCTTTCATTGCCAATGCCATCTTTCTGATCTCAGAGATTCTGACGGAGCCATTGGCTAGATCCTTACTGCTAGAGAATCCTACGGGAGAAGACTTGATGATTACGCACTTTTTCCAATAGTGTGAGATAACTCTAGGAGGTGAGAGTTTTGGCTGGGATCTTCTCATAGCGGCAGTGAGGCCATGCGACGTCATCTTGGGTATGGACTGGTTATCTACAGTTCATGCTCAGATTGACTGTATTAGGAGAAAAGTGAGGTGTGGATACATGGATGGGACTATGTTTACCATTACCGGCTTGAATGGAACCATTGCAGCACATGACAGACTTACTCTGTGGAGGGTGAAAATGATCACTCACCAGTTGGCTTGACTTACCCTCAGAGCAGTTGGCATGGAGAGTCTGACTTATCTTATAGTGGTGGACCAGTACACAAATGTTATCCCTGACAATGTCCTAGGAATACCTCCCTACAGATAGGTGGACTTCTACATTGACCTGTACCCAAGGACGACACTGATATCTACTCCATCATATTGGATGGTTCCCGCTGAGCATCGTGAGCTGCGGGTACAGCTGTAGGACTTGCTGGGGAAGGGATTCATCCAGCCTAGTGTTTCTCCCTGGTTAGCCCCGATTCCATTCACCAAGAAGGCAGAGTGGAGCATGATGCATTGTTTCGACTACCGTCTCCTGAACCAGGTGACTGTGAGGAACAAGTACCCACTCTCGGGGATTGACGACATCTTTGACCAACTGAAAGGAGCATGGTGGTTCTGTAAGTTTGACCTCAGATCAGGATGTCACCAGCTCAGAGTTTGAGATGAGGATGTGCAGAAGATAGCCTTTAGGCGTCGTTAAGACAACTACAAGTTCTTGGTTGTTCCCTTCAGTGTAACCAACACTCCAAAAGTGTTCATCTGTCTCAGGAAAAGGATCTTCCAGCCATACCTCAATCTCTTTTTTGAAGTCTTCATCAATGAAATTTTGATCTACTCGACTACTAAAGAAGAGAATGAATACCATTTGCAGGTAGTACTATACATACTCTGAGAGAACCATCTTTACGGTAATCTCTCGAAGTTCCAATTCTAGATTTGAGAGGTTCACTTATTGAGACACATTATCTCGAAGTCTGGAGTTGCAGTGGATCCAGGGAATAGCGAGGCGGTACTTGCATGGGATCCACCCAGGAGTGTGAAGGAGGTACGATGTTTCCTGGGCTTGGTTGGATACTATCATAGGTTCATTCCAAACTTCTTCAGATTTGAAGCACCACTATCAGCCTTGAAAAAGAAGGGGAAACCCTTCGGGTGGTCAGAGAGAATCAAGCAGAGCTTTTAGCAGCTGAGGCAGAAGCTGACTAGTGCCCCCATCTCGAGGCTTCAAGAAGAAGGCATAGGGTATGTAGTATACTACGATGCATCAGGGACTAGACTCGGGTGTTTCCTGATGCAGGAGTGAGCTATAATCAAATATGGTTCTCGGTAGATGAGATAACATAAGAAGAAATACACTACCCATGAACTGGAGATAGTAGTAGTGTTCTTCACCTTGAAAATGTGGCGACACTATCTTATGGGCGAACGTTTAACCAAGAAATTTATTCACAGGCGTCTCATGTATATCTTCTCTCAGAAGGACCAGAACCTAAGACCACGATGTTGGATTGATTTCCTCCGGGACTATAACTTTGAGATAGATTATAATCTTAGAAATCGGAATTTGGTTGTAGATGCACTCAGCAGGAGGACTGGTATTCAGATTCTAGGAGAGGTGACAGAGCAGTTGTATACTTTGAAGTTATCATTTGTGGATAGGGATGAAGAATAATTCCTACAGTCTCTTGCACTCACTCCCCACTCCTTCGGCTATCCAGGGAATCATAGTATGGGGATACTTACTATAAGACACTACGTGCTCAGATATCCATAGGGCAGGAACCTGATATATTTTCTGAAGTTGGGGAGAACTTTATCCATTTCAGAGGATGTACCATGGTACCAGTAACACTTCAAAAGGATGTTTTTAGGGAGTTCCACAATTTCCCTCTAGCGGTACATCTATGAGTGGCGAAGATGTACCAGGACATTCAATGATAGCACATGTGGCTAGGTATGAAGAAGACCGTAGAGAAGTTTGTCTCTAGGTGCCTCACTTGTCAGCATGTGAAGGCAGATCATCAGTAACCACCAGGATTGGTTTATCCCTTAGAGGTTCTAGAGTGGGTGTGGGATGGGATATCTATGGTCTTCATGGTTGGGATTCCATGTACATCCAGGGGTCATGACTGGATTTGTTGATCGTCGGCCGACTCACCAAGTTGGCCCACTTTATTTCGATCAGAGAGAAGAGTTCAGTTAAGATCATGGGATGCCTCTATGTGCACGAGATAGTGTGTTATATAGAGGACCATAATCTATTGTCTCTTATTATGATGCAAGATTTACTTCTTGTCTATGGAAGGGGTTGTAGGGAGCTTTCAGGACACATCTTCACTTGAGTCCCACCATCCACCCTCAAACAGATGGTCAAACCAAGTGGATCATTCAGTCCCTCGATAACATGCTACATGCATGTATCCTTGACTTTGTTCATTTTTGGGAGGATCACTTACATTTAGTAGAGTTTTCATACAACAATAGCTATAAATCCACCATCGGTATGGCATTATTTGAGGCATTGTATGGTCGACCTAGAAGATCACCACTATTCTAGACAGACCCAGGGGAGTCATCATTAGTGGTGCCATATATGGTATGGGCTACCACAGAAATGGTGCAGATCATCCAAGAGCAGATTAAGACTACACAGATCAGACAGAAGTTGTATGCTGATAGGAGTCGGAGACCTCTGGAGTTCAAGGATGGTGACCACATCATCCTACGGGTATCACCTCAATGCGGTATATGGAAATTTTGATGAGGCAACAAGTTATTTCGTAGTTCATTGGACCTTTCCAGGTCCTCAATAGGGTAGGCAGCTTACCACCTAACTCTTCCACCTCAGTTGCACCAGGTGCATGATGTTTTCCACGTATCTCAGCTGAGGAGATACGCGGATGAACCTACTCACATCATCAACCATGGTGAGCTGGACATCGATGATTGGGTGACTTTCATGGAGGATCCAGTAGAGATTGAGGATCAACAAGAGCGGGTCCTTCATGGACGATCGATTCCTCTGTTGCACGTTCACTGGCAACACAATAACCACTAGTAGAGCACATAGGAGCGGTATGATTAGATGCATGCTCAGTATCCCCAGTTGTTACCTTAGTGAGAGTTGTAGCTTATGGGGATGTAGAGCCTTGAAGAGGGGTTAATGTAAAGACCCGGAATTTCTGTGGAATTTTTTTAAAATACATGGGAATTTTACAAGTCTGTGAAAATTTACGGTGTTTGATTCCGTGGCTCGGTGTGCCCGAAATCAATTTTTGAAGTTTTTTTCATGTACGTTCAGTAAACCTACAAGCGATATTTTATATCATTTGAACCAGTGCTCAGAATTGAAATCTGAGGGCACCAATGAACTCTTAAATCTGGTATTCTCTTTATAAAACTTTCACTTCGATGGAAGTGAGTGTAGGATAAAAGTTATTTTTTTGGGTTTTCTTAAAAAAATAATAAAATTAAGTGTAACACATTATTTTATTTTTTGAGCCACCATGTGTGTGTGGGTAGCTGAACCCTACCCTTGGTAGTTGGTGGTGGTAACACCACACCCTAATATCCCATGAGAGGTTATGGTTGTGGTTCCCAAAAGAGCATAACCTCCCTATTGATGATGGGGGTGGGGACCACCCGAACCCTATTGATGGTGGTGGATGAAACCTCTCCACTCCCCCTCATTAATGATGGAGGAAATTTTGACCTCTTTTGTGAAATTAGTTGTTCCAATGCACTTTCCTATTAATTTTACCAATGCACATGCCAATTAATTATGCCAACGCACGTGCCAATTAATTCTGCCAAGGCGCGTGCCAATTAACTGTGCCAACGTGTGTAAATTTATTATGGGGATTTTATTTCTCTATTTGAATTTCATCCCAATAATAAATTAATAGGGAAACTATCATTATTATTTGGTTTTCATTTTGTTTTGGTTGAATGGAAGAAGAGGAGAGCTAGAGAGAACCATTCTTCTAATAAAGAAAGCAAAGAACCCTGTCGACACTCCTTCCCCGGTCTTCTACCCCAGCAAATTTCCGACGTAGAGAAACTTCCCTCCTCATCATCGTCAATGAACTGAAACATGAGCATGGTTTGGGAGTGTGTGATGAATGCGGCGATCAATGAACTTCATCTTCTTATTTCCACAACACCGTTAATGAATGGCGATCGATAACCGACGAATCAATGTTAGGAGTTGTCTTCTTATAAATTACATGTTCCTCATTCCTTAGTCAATGAATGTTGATGTTTACCTTTTGGCGGGTGTGTTGTTGTGATTAGTTCCTGAGAACTTGTTGCTACCACCCTAAACGTGGAGGGTGTGGGCAAAACGAACATGGCCCGACCCCTCCGTTGTTCTTTTTGTGATGACTCCACAACACCCTGGCAATGAAGCGACAAAGACGAAAATAGAGAAGAAAGGCTATGCTATTAGTGGTCTCGGCAATTTGCACCACCACCGAAGTGCACCTATACATCTATTCAAACACAATTGCGCATCGCCGCGCCCTGTGTTGTCATGCCCGGTGCCGGCTTACCCGCATTCCGCCGTGCCCCACGATGATTGCCCGCATGCTACCGGGACCCGTACTACTATCCCGCGCACTGCCGTGCCACTGTGCCCGGTAACACCTGTCTGTGCACCCTGATCCTTTTGCCAGTGCTCCGTGCACACTTCCCGGATCCACCGGCGCCCTCGCGGGCTGTCGCGTCCTGTCATGCACACTAACGCACTGCCTGTGCATCCCGCACCCTGGACGGTGCACCTACGGCCATCCTGGCATCCAGTCGGCCTACTAACACCACGCTTGGCTTGCCTGCTGGCCTCTCGGCCGCCATATTCTTGAGTCGTGCCCCTCGCGGCCCTGGCCAAACTGGCCCCGACCTTCGGGTCGTGTCACTTGTGTGGTGACATCCGGGTTCAACCGCCATCGTAGTCCGCAGGGCTGGGCCCAGTGAACCAAGGCCTAACTCAGTGGGATGACCCACCCAACGGGCTGGGTCAGACCCATCAGGACTATCCAGGTTGAGCCAGACCTGGTCGGCCTAGACAGGGTTGGGCTAAGTGTGTCTGATCGGGTCGGACCGGACCTGGCCCACTACCGAACCCCCGAGTTTACTTTTTCCATATATTTGACATCAGATGTTCTTTTGACAAACATTCATCTGCACTAGTAATCTCGATGAGAGAGGGTCACTTTGAGAATACCCCACTAGAGTTTGGTGTAAATTTGAGATACGGTCATGTTGGTTCGTACACAAATCCAACCAGGCCCCCAAGACTAAAAGGTTAATAACTAACAGATCAGGCATCCGATTGACATGCCATCTATTGCATTTAGACCCCTATTAAGAGGTAAACCATTGAGATACTTCTACATGGGACTTCACGACACTTATATTTTCAAATTATAGCTCGTGGAGTGGACCCTCTTTGTGAAAAAAGAGCAGATTGTAGAGACCTAGTAGGTGGCTGAGACTTGAAGACTATAGACCGATTGAATCAGAGTGATTTGGATGGCCCAATGGGGAGTTCTTGGTTGTAGCAGTAGACCCATGGCCGAGGATCGCTTGTTTGCAGTGGCAGACCCATTGGGGGAGACCCTCTGTGTGAGCGTGACAGACCCACAATACATGACAGGTGGAGTACCTCAACATTCCAATGTTAGTGGGAAGCACTTGGTTTTAGTGGCATGCCCACTATACTCGACAGAGGAGGAGTTCTCCAGAGTCCATGGTTTCGACACCATGAATAAAAATCGTGGTTGAGCTGTGTCCATGACTTTTTTGTTTTCCTCATGATTGATATGGTTTTCTAGGTAACTTAGGTATATGTATGGGCATATACCTATGTAATGGTTATCTATTGATTTCATACTTTGTGGTTTATCCATGATGGATTTTGTGAGACCTTGAGGATATCGGTGTCCATTCTGACTATCATTATACTCACCCCTGCACGGGCTATGTCCACACCAAATTTTGTTGGATACAGACAATAGACAGCGCTGACAGTGGCAGAGAGTGCAAGGACTCTCGGTACCTGGGGGTGGACCTTACGACGAGTCGGTACACAGAGGAGTCTGATATACATAGAGTGTTGATGTGACAATCTGTACCTACCCTCTAGGTAGGAACCCCAGAGGATGATCCAGTAGCTTGACTTTACCTTTTTTTTGTTTGTATAATTTTATGTTGTACAGGTACATTACAGTTGGCCATGTCTTTCCAGCCACTTCTACTTTCCAACAGAATCTTTGTATACAGTTTTTACTTAGTGTTTTTCTTGCAGTTGTGTTATCTAATTTGTTTGTTTTCATTTATAATGGCAATTCCTTCCCAGTTTAGTAATATACTCCTTTGGTGCTGGTTGCGAGCCCCTGACCTATGGATGGCAGGTTTGGGGTAGTTACGACATGGGCCCTGGGGGATGGGTCATGAAATGTAATCATTTATTTTCATATTTAACATTATATATCTTAAAATAATATTATTTAATTGTAAAATAATATTTGATATTTTATTACATATTTAATATCATCTCAATGGTTATTTCAAATAAAATATACACTAGTATTTGAAAAATAATTTTAAAAAACATTATAAATTTACATAAATGAATTTGACTTAAAATTTATAAAGTGTGAGTCCAAATAATCTAATAACAATCACATTATTTTTGGGTATAAATATTATGTTTCCATATATAAAAACAACTAACAAAGGTACAATATTATATTAAAAAATTAAAAATTAATGTGGTAAAGAATGAAATTTTTTATTTAATAATTTTGGAGCTATATTACTTTAAGGTGACATCCATTATCTAAAATGATTCTTCATTTATAAAAATTAAATCTATTTTTACAAATAAAAGGGAAATTTCTCTCCCCACTTATCATCATACAAAAACCCTATAATTTCATCAATGATACTACTGAAACCACTCCTAAAAACACTATTAAATATTATGTATTTCATGCTATCCACATAATATAATCTCTCATATTTTTAATACCCTTCACAATTAAGTAAATCCCTAAAGTGTTGTATATATTTCAAACAAATGCTCTATATTTCCAATTTCATTATCTAATTTTATTCTACATAAAACTTATTTTCACCAAATTGTAAGGATAATATAAGAATGATAATAATTCAGGTATATTATTATAATGGAGGAATTAATTATTAACACCATGGGATCTTACACAATGAAAATTTTAAATGTATTTCGTGGGTCGTAGAGACCACCACCACATGATACAACAAGTTTAATTTTCTTTCACCATATCACAATGTTGGTAATCATATGTAATTAATCATATAGTTATGATATAATTCAGCCATTTTTTATAATGACATTATATACTTTATTAATATTTTTCTTCATTGTGCATAAAATGAATTCATCATCAATGTGTACTTTTGTTCCACTGCATCCTAGGAATGATGAATTTAAAATTTTATTTTAATCATTTCATTCCATTTATAGAACTAAAATTTATATTTATTGATAAATATGATATTTATAATATGAATAAGGTATTAGAAATACCTATTGATTATACAATTAATAATAAAAATTATAAAATATAGTTATAAAATTATTCATCATTAACACTTACAACAATAAGAATATAATTATATTAATTATGTAATTTTTTATGTTCTATTAAATCATCTAATTTATAAAAATTATAATATATGTAAATAAAAAACAAAATATGAAAATTATGATTATTTTTTAACAAAATTTCAACAAAATCACATTTTAAGCTTCCATTAAACATGTTATGTAATTATTTTTGTCAGTCTGAAAAGTAACATGAAAAATGAACCAAACTTATATCATGGATTACATATGAATTTTTTTATGATAAAAATTTTAAATGATGTTTTTTTATAATTTTTAATACTTTTCTATCCCAATAATTATGTAAATGAATTTTCATTATTAATAAAATCCCAGAAGGGTGCTTATTGTTTATTTCATTTTGAATTATAATGAATGATACCCTCGTAAAATTTAATTAATTATTTTATGTAATACCATAGAATTACATCATATAAAATGGAATGATAACATTTGTGAGGGAATATTATATCAAAAGTACTCTTATAGAAGTATTAAAAATAGACTCAACAATATTACCTAATATGGGAAAATTGGTGAAAACTAACTATATAGATTTAGATAATGATAATAATTTAATATTTTAAACAATGATAGATATAAATATGTATATAAATTAGTTATTATAGATATTGTATTTTTATAAAGAAATATAAAAAATGGAAATCAAATTTAACATAAAGGGTTTTTTTGTCTTATTTTTCAAGATAAAGTACATGATTGATACTATACGCGATAAATTTTTATTTAAATTTTTTGATTACTAAATATTACTCAAATATTAAAATATCATCAATTTAATGTGTTTATGTGTTCAATTTGAGGATATTTATTTCAAAATCCATTGATTATATCATCACTAATTCTATAATATTTATATAGACTCAATTTGTTATTCATTCAGAAATAGTTTTTTAATGAATATACTTTTCAGAAATTTATTCATTATAAAAATCACCTATTTTATATATTATTAATTTATGCTCTCTTAAGAAAAATATAATCAATAATAATTACATCATTTATAAAAATTTAGTGAAATAAAAGACAATTTTTTGTAAGGATAACTCTCATTTCTATAAATAAAAAATTTCATACTTGTATATGTTTCTATTCATTCTAATGTTTTCCTTTATTTTTTTGGTAATATTAAATGTAATAACTTCTATAATTATGATAATATTTAACCCATTTTAATTGAAATGTTTAATACAATTTTTTTGATCAAGGATTTAAAACAATGATATTTTATTTTATAAAATGGATTTCAACCATTCTGAAATTAATAGTTTTCTGATATAATTAATTTTTATAACCTGAAATGTATTTTCATGCATATATTCATTGACCAGGTACTATTTACCTTTTAAGTAGATTTTTACCATAATATACACTTCACCATTTATATAAATTTTGAACAATATTGGTAAATTATTTTTTATTTTGACTATTATTTTTATTCCAAATTTATCTCTCATAAAGAGATGTTTTTCTCATACTATAGTTCAATATGCTAGGATTCCTTTTGAAAAATGATATTTTTTAAAGGATATTACCAATATTGGTTTTTTTATTCATTGTTTTTGAAATTATTAATAGACCTCTTCATTTTAAATTGGATCAATAAGATATGATAATGATTTATTTAATGATTCAATCTTAATTATGGGTGTTGATTGGTGGTGTCCAACATTTCAGTACAATATATTTATTTATGTTTATATATCATGATATCAACTGATACTCAATATTATTTTTCACAAGACAATAGGTAAATATATGGATTTTTTTCAAATATAATGGGTATATGTAAGTATTTTTTAAATCCAAATTGGAACACATGTTTATTTATTTCATACAATATGGTTTGTAGGATCATTATTCCTAGACCAAGTGAGTAAAACTATGGTTATACTAGAATAAAAAAATGAATAATGCCCAAGTGCATATCCAGAAATATTTTTTATATGATTATGATTATTCCAAATGATTTTCTCATAATATTTTTATTTTGATTATACTCCCATGATAGAGATTAATGTCTGCTGATTCCACTCAGTTTTGCTATTGTATATTTTTTCTCATAGGCTATTTCATGTTATTCATTCGTTACTTCTGAAAAATAATTATTTTCTATTTAATTTTAAATAATAATCAAATCTCAACCCATAATTTATCATATTTTTGTGAAAAAACACTTTATTAAACGGTGTTATGACTTCCTATACATAGATTTTTAGTTCCCACCACTAATATGATTACTATTCCCTAGGATATTAATATATGAATAAATCATCAAATGTATATAAGGGAATCTATAAGAGTTAAAAATGGGGAATATAATATTGAATAATATATCCATATATCTAATTTCTAAGAATTTATTGAGTAATTACATTTGATTGTGCAACCATTTGTGAGAGATATAATTTAAATCATAATAATAATTTAATATATATATATATATTTAGAATGGGTCCCTATAGAAATATTAGTGATTGAATATGTGTGAATTGATTATAATGACTTGTAGATATGAAAATATATGGATTTTGTAAACACTATACGATAGTCTTTGATATTTATGTAAGTATTGTAACTTCTAGATATATGTCAATATAATTCTTTTAGTGAAGAATGGTTATATTTTTTGTCTTTCTTGTGTATGGATAGGTCAGTTTATGGTGTTTGTTAAAAAACCATGTTATATTTAAATAAACGATGGCCTTCATTGGTTATTTTTTATATAATGAGTGCTAAAATCAATAATATTCATTACATATTTGAGTTTTATAGTGGGATTCTCATATGATTCCATGAAAGATTACATATGGGTTATGATAAGGTATATTAATATTATAGAATGTCTAACACATTATTTTCATATATTAAATTAAAACGATGTCTTGGTCCTAAATGTATTATTATATATTCTTTAGAGTAGGGGTTTCACTAGAAATGGTAGGTAATAAATATGTTATTTATTTTATTAGTATGTGGCATGAATAATGGGGTATTAATTACACGTGTGAGTGATGTGTGGTCCATAGTGTGTAGAATCATGGCTTGTGTATGGTTATGGGTGAAGATATGGATCCCGATTTCCATCCATTGTGGTCGATTGAATGAATATTTTCAACTAATCTAATATTCTAAATAGTTGCATTGACTGACATATTATTGTTAAATGTAGAAAGATAGCTCATTAAATGATTTTCAAGTTTTAATAAGCATATATTATTAGAATCAACTATTCAATGATAATGGTATAAATAAATATGTATTCTTATTGAATGATGATAAGAGGATTCATTTACTAGGTTGAATAAAATTGGATGTTTTTTGTTCCAAAAAATGTTTTATAGTGTATTTGATGAGAAATTAGTATAATGTATATGGGTATTCTAATCAAATTGAAGCTGAGGAATCACCACTATTATAGTGGTTAAAAAAGAATTTTTTACAACATAAGAGATACATGTATATGAATATTGATATGTGTGGATTGGGTTTTGTCTACATATATATATTTGATAATGATTATATGTTAGGAATTGTGAATTTGTTTAATAACCAGCTTTGAATTTTGTGATATGGATCATAAATTATGCATAGTTTAATGAATACATAATTTATCTGTCAATTTGTTTTTATTTTTGTGATTTATTAATCACTATTATAGTTTTGAGGAAAATATTAAATATTATTAGGTTTATTATTTAATTTTTCCTGCATAAAAAATAGTCTTTACCATTATTTATCTTACGTACCCCCATTTAAATGCTTATTTAATTTAAATTATTTTATCATTATAAATTTGTTATTAAATTATTTATATTAAATAATGATTGATATAGTTTTTTAAAAAATCAATCGATAGAAAAAATCATTCATTCATTTATTTGAATTGATAACATATGTTTCTTATATATTTTTTACATTTCATATAACGAAATAATTAATAAATAAAAAAAACATATTTTATTATTCACTTTTCCAGATATATAAGAAATTAAAAACTAGAATGTCATAGTATAAATGAAAGAATCAAAATAATCTATGAATAATATTAAAAAATATTTACATAAAAACCTTTTCCAATTGACTATATCATTATAAAATTATATGTAAACATCAATGTATATATTTGAAAAAAATATAAATCTAATATAAATTCATCATTAAAAATAATCTACCCATGATCCACATAAATTATTTTAAAAAATTCTATTATAAAGATGAGGGTTATAAAACTCCAAACAAAGTTAATGAAATTTTTTTAAAAGTATTGTTTCTATTATTAATAGATAATTCAATTGAATTTTTTTAAAAAATCATACAATGATAAAGTTTATAATAATAATAGTTCTAGTTATTTTATAAATAAATCCTAAAATTAATAACATTATTAAATAAATCCTTAAATAGGACCATAATATAATTTTAAAATAAGTTATAAATAAGAAATAAAACATGTTGTATCTGTAAACATTTCTAATTTATAAATGGCTTCAACTTAACACACACATATTTGATATTTTACCACATTAGAATTTATTTTTTATGTTTATTTCATTTCATTTTTATGAATTATTATATGAAATAGTTATTTATTATGAATAATTATTAAAATAATAAAACATATTCCACAAATTTTTTTAATGTTTTCTTATACATCAACACATGTTGGTAGCAACTATTACATTTTACATTCATTTGGATAAATATCATAAAACCAATTGAGGGAAAAAACATAAAAAACAATATTGTGTGTGGTAGATTTATAAGTAATAATAACACTATAAAATACATGATTTGTACCCACCATTGTAACAAAGCATCCATCCTTGAATTGTATCTCTATAATATTATAACGAAATATATTTAATTACTTCTTTACGATTCATAGATTTCTTTACTTAGGAAAAAAATTTAGTGTCTAAAAATCCATACACATATCTCATATTAGACACTTTTCTCCATTTAGAAACCAAAAAGACAAGGAATTTTGTTAAAGACATTATGTTAGTAATATCTATTATCATTATTTTAAAATGATACATCTACATCTACTAATAATGTAGGGTATCACCGAAAAATACCTAAATGCATATTTTATAATATAATCATCATATTAATAAATATATGAATCAGATGTATATGTTAGACTATTGATGAGTAGGTGTGAGGAGACCATTGTAACTATTCAAAGAGATTGTTTTTATTTTCAAATATTTCCTTGAAAAATGGTAGCGATTTAATATAAGGATACGATTTATCTTTTTTCCATTTTTTGATAGTATCCTAAGATATAACTAAATGTTTTACGTGAATAATCAATATGAATTTGAATTTTGATCTTGAGAGGACGAATTTGGATTATACCATAGATAACCCAATGCATATTAAACCACATTATATATTTGAGAAAATTACTTTTTGATATGGAAGAAACTCGAATTGTAAGGAAAAAAATTTGTTATTCTTAGATAGAAACCCTTATATGGCTTGTAAGGATTGTAAACATTGGTCATAAGGTTGGTACATGTTTTTTCAAATCCAAAAAATTGGTTGACAAATCATTTTAATGTTTTTAATGACCATGTAATGTTAATTTAACATTAATGAAATCAATAATTGGATTTAGGATATTTCAAGAATGATTTATAATGAATAATTTGATATAATTTATGTTAAAATGATATTCATGGATTCAAATTTTTTTATCAATCACAAAATCATAATTTGATATATGATTTATGGATGAAAATACTAAGAATATATGTTGTGATGGATTCCAAGACTATAATATGTCTGTCCATGTCACACCCACCTAATACCTATTATCATATAGAATAAATAAAATAGAATTCAATTTAATTGAATTTATTATAAGGTTATATGGATAATTATCAACAATAGTTTCTAAACATATGAATAGCATTCAAATGATATTGAATAGATTATAAAAAATTACTTTTATGATGACCAAATTAAAATATGATTTTACTACAAAAAATTTCATGGTGATTCCAAATAATAAATTTGGGAATCTTGTAAACATAAAAATAGAAATTGAATATATATATATATATACATATAAATACGAAAAAATTTAAAATAATATTCTAAAATATTTACTAAGGGTACCGATATATTTATTTTTTGAAGTGGGTGATAGAGAAAAATATAAACGTTTTTATCATATATAAATAACACCAATTATGAAATAGTAATATTTTGACTACACCTACTCACATAGAATGGTGAATGATAGCAATGCAAACTAGGTTTTCCAATTTATATTAATTTATTATCACAAAATGTTATAGAGATACTAAAATCCATGACTCGAAAAAAAGATCTCGATATGGTGTTTTAATTGATTATAATTAAAAACTTATTAACGTATTATATGTTTTATGTTCCTTTAATATTAATTTATATTATTTCCTATTTGAGTTTCATTTTTAGAAATATGATTATAACTATTAATAATTGTTAAATTCAAGATGCATAATTTTAAAAACATGTTACTACCTCGGAATCCCCCCAACCCTCAGTTTTACCATATTAGATTCATGAATTTTTATGTTGTGGAAGAGAAAAATATGCTCCAAAATGATTTAATTAATTTTAAAATTTTTATGGTAAAATTATATTATATAAATATTATAGGTGTTCTCTTTAATGGTGGTGGAATAAAATTCTATTATATACTCAATTTGAAATATTTGATATAGTTCATGATTTCAAAATATCATATGTAGAATATTTTAGAGATGATTAAATGAAAATAACTATGAATTATAATATCGTGATTTATGGAATGATTATAAATTATATATTATCTCATTTTTAAACAAATTATTACAAATTTATGAGAAAAAAAATTGAAATGTAATCATCATGAAAATTATTGTGATGTAAATGTTAAAATGAAACAATACAAATGAATTTTTTTGATATATAAATAGAATTATATAATATTTAGAAGACGATAAAACCAGTAGTGACTATTTTTTCAGTGTAATTGATATATTCTATCACATCAAAAGTGACGGGGAAAAGATAAATCTATATATTAATATGAAAAATATAATTAGAAATAATATTGTCATATTTGATCCAAATATCCCATTTTATAAAGTAATTCATAATAGATTTCTTGATGATTTGTACAGAACACGCACCCCCAAATAAAATTATGATAGGAGAAGATAATAAATCCATTCTAAAATGATAATATTGATATGAATTTTAAATCCATTATTAATAAGAATATAAAAAAGAGAAATTAAAATTGTAATGGTATTCTGATGAATGTAATGATAATGTGGAATATCTACAAAGGATAATGGAATTGGTCAGTTTAATTCCCAGACCTCAGATCCACTCAACAGTTCCCCAAGCTGGTTTTCCACATGACCAAAAGCATGCCTTCTTATATACTAGAGGATACTGACTAACAACAATTGTATGGTATGTCATTCATGGAGATATTATTCCCATTTTTATTAGATTAAAAAATGAGTGGAAGTAAATAATAAACAAATTTTTTTATATAACTAGAATAGTACTCATGTCACAAAATAGGAAGACATGATAATAAAATACTCAACTCAAAAAGAAATTATGCTATGGAAATACATGTGTTATTTTTCTATAATGAAACTAAAATTAAAGACACTATGACTCCCCAAGATGGTCTTGAACCATGTGTAGTTCCATCCTTTATGATCCATCACCAATCAGAAAACTATCCCCTAGAATTACTACTTATATAGTCCTCCAACTATATAATCAATTTGGGTACTGATCATGAAAAACAAAGAGGGTGTGAGTAAAAATCAGCAGGTCACCACCAACGTTATTTAAAACAATTCTTGTCAAAAAACTATGTATTAGATTCTATAATAAATAAGTACAATGAAAAAATAAACTCTTCATGTCATTTGCATATATAATTATCTAACAAAATTATCACCAGGGTTCACTAAGATATCTGTACCTCAATAATACAATCATCTTGTACCAAACCCTAAGTGTTCCCTAGGTAATATCATATCTTAGTAAATACTCCTAGAAAAATCTTGATGTATTGAAGGTGCTATGAGATCTCAGTACTAGATTTGACTCATGTGGGAGTACAAATATTTTCATATGAGTCCATAACTCGGAGTTCCATTATTTCAATTCTTGATTTTCACATTCATATGTAACATTCCAAAGATACCAATGTCACAACATAGAGTAAGATTACCATGTTACATGCTTGCAACTCAATAGAATGACCATGTTAGCATTCTATTTACTCATAATTATAATGACCATATTACCATCTATACTGCACAATATAATTACCATGATCCCATTCTATTACTCACAAGTATGATTCCCATATTAACATTTTCAGTTTTTAATTTAGAATGAATGTGTTCACATTCATAAACACATAATCATTTCCAAAATTAATTATCCACATGAACTCCCCCACTAATACAAATATTAGTTAAAATCATCAAATCCCTTAGTTAATACAAAAATTAACTAAATTCCTTAATCACATTAATTATTTTACCCATTAATTAAATAACATCCCAACTAATACCCATAATCAATTTTCCTTAATTAATTATCATTGTATAAATATTGACTCTTCATTATTTATCCCACATTTAATTATCATTCTCATAATCTCAGAGAACATAATCAATTAAAAATTAATGTTCTCAAATTTCATAATAAAATATATAATAATTAATTTCCAATTTATTTATATATTTTACAAGTTTTATATCATATAACCATATTCCCTGAATTAATTATCTAATTGGGAAACCCCTTAGTCTCATTTTTATTCCACTATTTAATCACATATTTCGAAAAAACATCAATTACACTATAGGTCATTCTAATAAACCCAATTCAACAAAAATCAATTTTTGACATATTATAGTAATTATACATCATGACTATACATATAAAATCCAAGAATATGGGAATTATAATTAGCATATATAACTCAATTATTTGATGAATGTTCACTCAATAGAAATACCAAAAATCCTAGAATCACAGCGATGTTGATAAAAGATTGAAATTTAAATCCATAAACCAAAATTAAAATTGAAGACAATAATATATTTTAAATATAGATCTAGATACATAGTCCGAAATATTTATCTCACCACATATTTTCATATCTAAGGAAAATATAGGGTAGTTTTTATCCCAATATTAATGATATATAGAAGAAATAATGGGGGAAGAATTAGGATGAAATCCACGTTAAAAGTGAAGAATGAATCTTCCATTAGCAAATTCTATCTAGATGAACATTGTTTTTTCCCTATGAATCCTCTCGTTGCAATATGAAAACTTTTCTTTTCCCATAGGAAATAAAAATCCCATGTTAGGGCTATTTAAGAGGCGAAACAAGTCATTTAATGTTTAAAATCATTGAAATCCACAATTTTAGTATATCATTATTTTACGCTCCATGGTTTAGTTGCCTTGTTATGAAAACCATGAAATAATTATTTCTTAGCCACTGATTCAAGGTGGAACTTCCTATGGTTCCCATATATGTCATCCAAAACATTGCCTTGATCATTTTAAATCTACTTCTTGTAATTTCTAGATAGTGCATGATTCGCTTTGGTAGACTCACGGTTTGTTCAAACCATGTAAAAACCGCCCATAACCCATTTTCACCAAAATTTTATTAGCCTTCACCTAAAATCACACCAATATATAACACCCATTAATGTTACATAAATATATGGATTTTTTCAAATATAATGGGTATATGTAAGTATTTTTCAAATCCAAATTGGAACACATGTATATTTATTTCATACACCATGGTTTGTCGGATCATTATCCCTAGACCAAGTGAGTAAAACTATGGTTATCCTAGAATAAGAAAAATGAATAATGCCCTAGTGCATATCCAAAAATATTTTTTATATGATTATGATTATTCCAAATGATTTTCTCATAATATTTTTATTTTGATTATACTCCCATAATAAAGATTAATGTCTCTTGATTCCACTCATTTTTTCTATTGTATATTTTTTCTCACAGGATATTTCATGTTATTCATTCATAACTTATGAAAAACAATTATTTTCTATTTAATTTTAAATAATAAACATATCTCATCCCATCTTTTATCATATTTTTAAGAAAATACACTTTATTAAATGGTGTTAGGAATTCATATACATAGATTTTCAGTTCCCAACACTAATATGATTACCATTCCCTAGGATATTAATATATGAATAACTCATCATATGTATATAAGGGCATCAATAGGAGTTTAAAATGGGGAATATAATATTGAATAATATATCCATATATCTAATTTCTAAGAATTTATTGAGTTATTATATTTGATTGTTCAACCATTTATGGGAGATATTATTTAAAACATAATAATAATTAAATATATTTTTTTATTTTTAGAATGGGTCCATATAGAAATATTAGTGATTGAATATGTGTTAATTTATTATAATGACAAGTAGATATGAAAATATATGGATTATGTAAAAACTATGCGATATTTTTGATATTTATGTAAGTAATGTAACTTCTAGATATATGTCAATATAATTATTTTAGTGAAGAATGGTTATATTTTTTGCCTTCCTTGTGTATGGATATGTCAGTTTAAGGAGTTTGTTAAAAAACCATATTATATTTAAATGACCGATGACCTTCATTGGTGACTTTTTATATAATGAGTGCTAAAATCAATAATATTCATTACATATTTGAGTTGTATAGTGGGATTCTCATATGATTCCATGAAATATTAAATACGGGTTATGATAAGGTATATTAATATTATAGAATATATAACACATTATTTTCATATATTAAATTAAAACGATGTCTTGGTCCTAAAAGTATTATTATATATTCTTTAGAGTTGGGGTTTCACTAGAAATGGTAGGTGTTAAATGTGTTATTTATTTTATTAGTATTTGGCATGAATAATGGGGTATTAATTACACATGTGAGTGATGTGTGGTCCATAGTGTGTAGAATCATGGCTTGTGTATGGTTATGGGTGATGATATGTATCCCGATTTCCATCCATTGTGGTCGATTGAATGAAAATTTTCAACTAATCTAATATTCGAAATAGTTGCATTGACTGACATATTATTGTTAAATGTAGAAAGATAGCTCATTAAAGGATTTTCCAGTTTTAATAAGCATATTTTATTAGAATAAACTATTCAATGATAATGGTATAAATAAATATCTATTCTTATTTAATGATGATAAGAGGATTCATTTACTAGGTTGAATAAAATTGGATGTTTTTTGTTCCAAAAAATGTTTTATAGTGTATTTGATGAGAAATCAATATAATGTATATGGGTATTATAATCTAATTGAAGTTGAGGAATCACCAATATTATAGTGGTTAAAAACAATAAATTTTTACAACATAAGAGATACATGTATATGAATATTGATATGTGTGGATTGGGTTATTTCTACATATATATTTGATAATGAGTATATGTTAGTAATTGTGTACTTGTTGCATAACTAGTTATGAATTTTGTGATATGGATCATAAATTATGCATAGTTTAATGAATACATAATTTATCTTTCAATTTGTTTTTAGTTTTGTGATTTATTAATCACTATTTTAGTTTTGAGGAAAATTTTAAATATTATAATGTTTTTTATTTAATTTGTCCTACATAAAAAATGGCCTTTACCATTTTTTATCTTACGTACCCCCATTTAAATGCTTATTTAATGTAAATTATTTTATCATTATAAATTAGTTATATAATTATTTATATTAAATAATGATTGATATAGTTTTTGCAAAAATCAATCGATAGAAAAAGTCATTCATTCATTTATTTGAATTGATAACATGTGTTTATTATATTTTTTTTTCATTTCTTATAATGAATGAATAAAAAAATAAAAAAAACATTTTTTAATATTCAGTTTTCTAGATATATAAGAAATTAAAAACTAGAATGTCATAGTATAAATGAATGAAACAAAATAATCTATGAATAATATTCAAAAATATTTATATAAAAACCTTTTCCAATTGACTATATCAATTTAAAATTAAATGTAACATTCAATGTATATATTTGAAAAAAATATAAATCTAATAGAAAATCATCATTAAAAATAATCTACCCATGATCCACATAAATGATTTTTAAAATTTCCATTATAAAGATGACGGTTATAAAATGCCAAACAAATTTAATGAAAAAATTTAAAAAGTATTGTTTCTATTATTAAAAGATAATTCAATTGAATTATTTTAAAAAAATCATACAATGTTGAAGTTTATAATAATAATAGTTCTAGTAATTTTATAAATAAATCCTAAAATTATTAACAATATTAAATCAATCCTTAAATAGGAACATAATATAATTTTAAAATAAGTTATTAATAAGAAATAAAACATTTTGTATCTGTAAACATTTATAATTTATAAATGGCTTCAACTTAACACACACATATTTGATATTTTACCACATTAGAATTTATTTTTTATGTTTATTTCATTCCGTTTTTATGAATTATTATATGAAATAATTATTTATTATGAATAATTATTAAAATATTAAAACATATTCCACAAAATTTTTTAATGTTTTCTTATACATCAACACATGTTTGTAACAACTATTACATTTTACATTCCTTTGGATAAATATCATAAAACCAATTGCGGGAAAAAACATAAAAAACAATATTGTGTGTGGTAGATTTATATGTAATAATAACACTATAAAATACATGATTTGTACCCATCATTGTAAATAAGCATCCATCCTTGAATTTTATTTCTATAATATTATAACCAAATATATTTAATTACTTCTTCACCATTCATATATTTCTTTACATAGGAAATAAATTTAGTGTCTAAAAATCCATACACATGTCTCATATTAGAAACTTTTTCTCCATTTAGAAACCACAGAAACAAGGAATGTTGTTAAAGACATTATGTTAGTAATATCTATTATAATTATTTTAAAATGATACATCTACATCTACTAATAATGTAGGGTATCCCCAAAAAATACCTAAATAAATATTTTATAATATAATCATCATAATCATAAATATATAAATCAGATGTATATGTTAGACTATTTATGAGTATGTGTGAGGCGACCATTGTAACAATTCAAAGAGATTGTTTTTATTTTCAACTATTTCCTTGAAAAATGGTAGCAATTTAATATAAGGATACGATTTAACTTTTTTCCTTTTTTGATAGAATCCTAAGATATAACTAAATTTTTTACGTGAATAATCAATATGAATTTGAATTTTGATCTTGAGAGGACGAATTTGGATTATACCATAGATAACCCAATCTATATTAAACCACATTATATATTTGATAAAATTAATTTTTAATATGGAAGAAACTAGAATTATAAGGAAAAAAATTAGTTATTTTTAGATAGACACCCTTATATGGCCCGTAAGGATTGTAAACATTGGTGATAAGGTTGGTACATGCTTTTCAAATCCAAAAAATTGGTTGAAAAATCATTTTAATGTTTTTAGTGACCTTGTAATATTAATTTAACATTAATAATATCAATAACTAAATTTAGGATATTTCAAGAATGATTTTTAATGAATAATTCAATATAATTTATTTTAAAATGATATTCATGGATACAAAATTTTTTATCAATCACAAAATCATAATTTCATATATGATTTATGGATGAAAATACTACGAATATATTGGGTGTTGTGATGAATTCCAAGACTATAATATGTCTGTCCATGTCACACCCACATAATACGTATAATCATATGGATTAAAATCAAATAGAATTCAATTTAATTAAATTTATTATAAGGTTATAGGGATAATTATCAACAATAATTTCTAAACATTTGGATAAGATTCAAATTAGATTGAACATATTATAAAACATCACTTTTATGATGACCAAATTAAAATATGATTTTACTACAAAAAATTTCATGGTGATTCCAAATAATAAATTTGGGAATATTTTAAACCTCAAAATAGATAGTGAATATATATATATACATATAAATACGAAAAAATTTAAATTAATATTCTAAAATATTGACTAAATGTACCTATATATTTATTTTTTGAAGAGGGTGATAGAGAAAAATATAAACATTTTTATCATATATAAATAACACCAATTATGAAATAGTAATATTTTGACTATACCTACTCACATAGAAAGGTGGATGATACCAATGCAAACCAGGTATTCCAATTTATATTAATTTATTTTCAAAAAATGTTATAGAGATACTAAAATCCATGACTCGAAAAAAAGATCACAATATGGTGTTTTAATTGATTATAATTAAAAAATTATTAACGTATTCTAGGTTTTATTTTCCTTTAATATTAATTTATATTATTGTCTATTTGAGTTTCAATTTTAGAAACATGATTATAAATATTAATAATTGTTAAATTCAAGATGGATAATTTCAAAAACATGTTGCTACCTCGGAATCCCCCCAACCCTCAGTTTTACCATATTAGTTTCATGAATTTTTATGTTTTCGAAGAGAAAAATAAGTTCCAAAATGATTTAATTAATTTGAAAATTTTTATGGTAAAAGTATATTATATAAATATTATAGGTGTTCTCTTTAATGGTGGTGGAATAAAATTCTATTATATACTTAATTTGGAATATTTGATATAGTTCATGATTTCACAATATCATATGTAATATATTTTAGAGATGATTCAATGAAAATAACTATGAATTATAATATCGTGATTGATGGAATGATTATAAATTATATATTATCTAATTTTAATACAAATTATTACAAATTTATGAGAAAAAAAATAAATTGAAATGTAATAATCATGAAAATTATTGTGAAGTAAATGTTATAATCAAATAAACCAAATCATATTTTTCGATAGATAAATAGAATTATATAATATTTAGAAGAAGACACAACCAGTAGTGACTATTTTTCCAGTGTAATTGATATATTCTGTCACATCAAAAGTGATGGGGAAAAGATAAATCTATATATTAATATGAAAAATATAATTAGAAATAATCTTGTCATATTTGATCCAAATACCCCATTTTATAAAGTAATACATAATATATTTCTTGATGATTTGTACAGAACCCGCACCCCAATTAAAATTATGATAGGAGAAGATAATAAAACCTTTCTAAAATGATAATGTTGATATGTATTTTAAATCCATTAGTAATAAGAATATAAAAAAGAGAAATTAAAATTGTAATGGTATTCTGATGAATGTAATGATAATGTGGAAAGTCTCCAAAGGATAATGGAATTGTTTAGTGTAATGCCCAGACCTGAGATCCACTCAACAGTTCCCCAAGCTGGTTTTCCACATAACCAAAAGAACGCCTTCTTATATACTAGAGGCTACTAACTAACAACAATTGTATGGTATGTCATTCATGGAGATATTATTCCCTATTTTATTGGATTAAAGAATGAGTGGAAGTAAATAATAAACAACAATTATTTATATAACTAGAATAGTACTCATGTCACAAAATAGGAAGACATGATAATACAATACTCAACTCAAAGAGAAATTTTTCTATGGAAATATATGTGTTATTTTTCTATAATGAAACTAAAATTAAAGACAATATGACACCCCAAGATAGTCTTGAACCATGTGTAGTTCCCTCCTTCATTATCCATCACCAATCAAAAAACTATCCCCTATAATTACTACTTATCTACTCCTCCAACAATATAATCTATTTGGGTACTGATCACGCAAAACAAAGACGGTGTGAGTAAAAATCAGCAGGTCACCACCAATGTTATTTAAAACAATTCCAGTCAAAATACTATGTATTCGATTCTATAAGAAATAAGTACAATGAAATAATAAACTCTTCATGTCATTTGCATATATAATTATCTTAGTATATTAACACCAGGGTTCACTAAGATATCGGTAACTCAATAATTCAATCATCTTGTACCAAACCCTAAGTGTTCCCTAGGTAATTTCATATCTTAGTAAATTGTCCTAGAAAAATCATGATGTATTGAAGGTTCTATGAGATCTCAGTACCAGATTTGAATCATGTGGGAGTACGAATATTTTCATGTGAGTCCATAACTCGGAGTTCCATTATTTTAATTCTTGTATATCACATTCATATGTAACATTCCAAAGTAACCAATATCACAACATTAAGTAAGATTACCATGTTTCATGCTTGCAACTTAATAGAATGACCATGTTAGAATTCTATTTACTCATAATTATGATGACCATGTTACCATCTATACTGCACAATATAATTACAATGATATCATTCTATTACTCATAAGTATGATTTCCATATTAACATTTTCAGTTTTTAATTTAGAATGAATGTGTTCAAATTCATAAACACATAGTCATTTCCAAAATTTATTATACACATCAGCTCCCCCGCTAATACAAATATTAGTTAAAATCATCAAATCCCTTAGTTAATACAAAAATTAACTAAATTCCTTAATCACATTAATTATTTTACCCATTAATTAAAGAACATCCCAACTAATTCCCATAATCAATTACCCTTAATTAATTATCATTGTATAAATCTTGACTCTTCATAATTTATCCCACAATAAATTATCATTCTCATAATCTCAGAGAACATAATCAATTAACAATTAATGTTCTCAAATTTCATAATAAAATATATAATAATTAATTTCCCATTTATTTATATATTTTACAAGTTCTATATCATATAACCATTTTCCCTGAATTAATTATCTAATTGTGAAACCCCTTATTCTCATTATTATTTCATTATTTAATCACCTATTTCGAAAAAACTTCAATAACACTATAGGTCATTCTAATAAACCCAATTCAAAAAAAATTAATTAGTGACATATTCTAGTAAATACACATCATGCCTATACATATAAAATCCAAGAATATAGGAATTATAATTAGCATATATACCTCAATTATTTGATGAATGTCCACTTAATGGAAATTCCAAAAATCCTAGAATCACAACGACGTTGATAAAAGATTAAAATTTAAATCCATAAACCAAAATTAAGATTGAAGACATTAATATCTTTTAAATATAGATCTAGATACATAGTCCCAAATATTTTTCTCAACACATATTTTCATATCTAAGGAAAATATAGGGTATTTTCTATCCCAATATAAATGATATATAGAAGAAATAATGGGGGAAGAATTAGGATGAAATCCACATTAAAAGTGAAGAATGTATCTTCCATTTGCAAATTCTATCTAGATGAACAATGTTTTTTTCCTATGAATCCTCTCGGGTCAATATGGAAACATTTCTTTTCCCATAGGAAATAAAAATCCCATGTTAGGGATATTTAAGAGGTGAAACAAGTCAATGAATTTTTAAAATCATTGACATCCAAAATTTTAGGATATCATTGTTTTACCCTCCAAGGTTTAGTTTCCTTGTTAAGAAAACCATGAAATAATTATTCCATAGCCACTGAATCAAGGTGGGACTTCCTATGGTTACCCTATATGTCCTCCAAAACATTGCATTGATCATTTGAAATCTACTTCTTGTAATTACTAGATAGTACATGATTCTCTTTGGTAGACTCACGGTTTGTTCAAACCGTGTACAAACCACCCACAACCCCTTTTCGCCAAAATTTTATTAGAATTCACCTAAAATCACGCCAATATATAACACCCATTAATGTTACATAAATAAAAACATAAGAAACTCAGAAAATTTACTAGACATAACTCTAAAAAAACAATGATCATAAAATCTCCCACACATTATAATTGATTGTCCTCGACCTGCACTTCTAAGTCTTTCTAAGATTCCTAGACAAAAAATATTGGGACATTAAGCATCATATCTTCTTATCATTCCCATGTGTCATATTTCTCCTATCCATGTTTCCATAACACATTAAATATCACCACGATATTTTCTCACAACAATCTCCCAATGAAATCCCTCGAACGTATCAGATGATCTTTAAAGGTTGCATCTATATAATGTCCATCCTCATCCACATCGATCACATGAGAAGGGTTATAGTGAAACTACTAATGTTTTTATACAATGAAAACATATTACATTGCACTCTATCATTGTGGATGATCTAATTAGTATGTCACTATCCTAATTTTCTCTATTGTCTCCAACAGTCCAACAAACCAGGGTTCAAACATTTTCTACCTGTATATATTGTAGTCACTCAACCAAGGTGAAACTCGAAGGAACACATTATCATCCTATAAAAACTATTGGGGTTGTCTCTGTCTGCTAGCATATAACGTTTTTTTACTTTGATCCATAAACATACATTTCCAAATCAGGTAAAGCTACTCCATCATCTCCTCCACGATAATCTGTCCCAAAAACATTAACTCACCATCCTTTATCAGGAATAGAGGTAATCTATATGGGTTACCATAAATATATTATAATGGTTCTATAGGAATAGTTTTTGATAACTGTTTTATAGTGGAACTCCATTAAACCCAATTTCTTATCCCAAGATCCACCAAAGTCAAGATCTCATGCTCATAGCATATCCATAAGAAAATGTATAGTATGTTCTAACTGCCCATTTTTCTGTGGGTGGAATGCCACAATCAAAAATACATATGTTCCAATCGCTTTCTTCAATCCAAAATAAAAGATTAACATCATGTGGGAATCATGATATGAAACTATAGTCTGTGTCACCACATGCATATGGACTATATCCCGATGGTATAGTTCTCCCAACTATTATACTGTAAATGACTCCGTTATAGAAATGAAATGAACATACTTTTTCAGTCTATCCGCAATAAACCAAATAGAATCATTTATCCAAAGCATATTAAGGAGACCCACCACAAAATCCATGGTCATGTAATCCCACTTCCATTCCAGAATAGAGAATGGTGGATGTAATCTTACAAGGTTTTGATACACTACCATCACTTGATGATTGGTGAAGCATATTATCCCAAACCTTATTATCTCATTTTTTATTCATGGCCACCAAAACTATCATCATTAGTCACAGTACATCTAGATCACTATTGATGAACTTCCCAATTCAAGTCATCAAATTACTAAATGATCATATCTCTAATTCATGTAGGTTCCATAACGTGATTCAATATATAAATGTTCCCATCTGTATATATCAGCCAGTATAAATATGTATCACCACCATCATTTTTTTCCATCATGCCTAACTCCAAAGGATCCTCATATTATCTATCTCTAATCCTTCCCAAATTCATAGACACTGCTATAACTAAATCTACAGTAATCATCTATTGACTATCCTAAACAACCAAATGAATTTCATCTTACTGGGTTATCATCTTCAACCTTGTTCTAGACCCTCGAACCATTTGTGTATTGAGTTTTCCTCTTAAAGTAATCAACCACAATATTTCTTTGCCTAAGCGAATATTACAATTCAATAATGAACGTATGCATATAATCAACCCATCTCCTCTATCTAATATATAAATCATGTTGTGAAAATATATGATTCATAATATTTTGATCTATATAAAAAATATACTTTACTCCAAAAAGATATTTTCACCAACAATGATTAACATAATCCACTGATGGAGACTCGAGTCATTCATATTACATACCTTTCCATGAGGCCACAACTACTCAGACCCATATGCCACAACTCAATCATTATGCATAAGTATTTCACCAAGTATAATCCTAGAAGCTTCACAATAAACTGATTAATCCTCACCTAAAATAAGTGGTATCGAAAATGGTGTCAATGTTATTAACATCTTTAAATATTAAAAAACAATCTCGAAAGACACTGACCATTAAAATTTAACTCTATTTTTGGTGAAGCAAGAAATTGGAGCTTCCAAATTGAAAACGTTTTTGATGAATCTCTTGTAATATCCAACTAATCCTATTATTCTTCAGATATCAAAAAATCATGGTATTCTCCGAATAAACAAATTCAATAACCTTCTATAGGTCAACTAACACACCATCCTATGAGATTATGTTTCCTAATAAGTGTACATGGTTAATCAAAAACTAATACTTATGGAGCATGACATATAACTGATTCCATATTAGTGTACCCCAGATGATGTCAAGATGTTGGGAATTATTTCCATGAGTCTTTGAGTAAAAGAAGATGTTTTATACAAACAAAACTGCAAAATAATATAGTTATGACTAAAATATCATTTTCATCAAAGAAATAAACATTTCTGGTGAATTTTGTAACCCAAACAGAATTATGAATAACTCATAAATAACATTCCTGCTTCTAAAATCAGTCCGTAGTATATCAGATTTTTATATTCTAAAATGCTGATAACCTAATATCAAATTGATATTTTATAACATATAGCATCCCTTCAATTGAAAAAATATATCATCGATACTTGAAAGAGGATATTAGAACATCACAATAATTTATTTAAACATTCGTTAATTAAGACATAACCATATGTTCCCACAAGAATTATTTGTGAAACAAATAGTGGGTCCCCAAGGCTATGTGCTTGGACGGATACATCCATTATCCCCAAACACCACGAAATAATTATTGATATCTTGAAGCTCAATCGGCTCCATTATGTATGGTGGAATAGATACTAGATTATCACCCCAACATAAGATCAATATTGAATATCAGATCATTATCTGGTGGTATACCTCATCAGTATTTTTGAAATACATCCTGATACACATCCCAAACAGGTGGAAGGACATATTTCATAACATAGCATTCATCAAAAGAAAAATACTAGAAACTAGGGATTTGAGATCACCCAATTGATGAGTAATTGAATATGCCCAACAAACCAAGATATCCCACTCTCCATATTGAATATAATGGTAACCCTTAGGAGACAAATATTTTCTCTCCTATGGTAATAGTTTATATGGTCTTGACAGGTGATGTGCCAGTTTATAGAAACAATTAGGTTAAATCATGTCATATAAAGAACATTGGGATCCCATAAGAAATGATATTACCCGATCTCTAGTGAATATCCCTTTCATAGACAGATATTTCTAGACCGCACTTCCAATGGTTTATCTTTATTCCATACCCCCTCACAAAATCAATCACAATGGTTAAACCATGAACATGTTTTTCTTATAAAATGAAATGAGATGTTCCAGTAAAAACATTAAAAGATACAAAATAGAAGCCTCTTGAATAGTACATCTCACTGTCAATGGTCCAACCTCACTATCCACAACTGTACGTTAACATGTATGTAACAATGTTTCCCCACTTCCATGTGATGCTATCAGAATCCCCTGAGTATCACCACTCTACTATTGTGGGTTCTCCTTCACAAGAAAACCATTTACCCTATCTCTATAACCTCATCCAATATTTCTCTATATGGAATCCCAATTTGTTGTAGAATACCCTCTGCACCAAATCTAACACTTCATAGCATCTTCTTTAGTACATATGTGTCTCTACAACCTGAAAAACATTTGTAGATATCTTGTCATTTAACCAGTTCAGCAATCAATTGCGGGTTAGGAATAATGTCGATGATAGTATCCTAGCCTTCCACATTTTTGGCAGATCACCCTAGTAAGGACATATCCAATCAACCAAAATATCTATAAATTGTACATCCCACTACCTTGGATAATGTTGTCTTTACATCTCTTCCTACTCTCAGATGTCACACCTCTATATCATCTTGTAAAAACTATCTATCCCTCACTGGAAGACACCCTCAGGTTACCATTATCTACGATAACTTGATCAACAATTTATGTAAATTTTGTTATCCTGATGATATTTACATGGTACATAATATCGCACTGATGCCAATATTTAATTTTTTTTCCATTACTACATCATTTCATACTAACTTTTTATAAAAGAATATTAGTTATAGGTAGCATCGTGTATAGTCTATCACTGACATGTTCTCTTATGTCATATGTGTGAACTTAGTATCATTATATTGTCTCAATATCTCTACATTAATGTCTTCCAATAAACTCTCACAAAATACATTCTATAACATCCCGACCGTCTGTCTAGTTCGTGCCTAAATGTCCCACTAATGCTTCACAGATCCTTGTTCAACATAAAATAACAAAATGATTGTCCACATAGTTGGATTCTCTATATGGTAAACTATTGCCTCTATAGACTCAACCCAGAATTCATCTCCCCTAAGTACAACCTCTCTAGTAAAAGTCGTAGGGTCCTTCATGTAAAACTCCCTTGTCAACTCAGACATAATTTTAAAAACTCTCTATGGGACTCTATCAATGATTTTCTTAAAGTGAATGTAGTTCTCTCAAAACTAATCCCAATCATCTTCTGATATCAAAATCAGTACCTTGTGCTCTTTAATGGGAAAATCATTTATATGCATGCCCCTTTGTCGTCCCCTCCACTCACATCGTGCATCAATACTCTCTAAATTTCTAAACACGTTTATCAGGTCTTATATAAAATCAAAATATCATTAATTAAGAGAAAAATACACAATAATTAGTTTCCCCCAACCTCCCCACATATTCAAAACTGTGGCACTATTACTACCCTTAACAATCATACTCTTATGTTAGGGTTAACATGGGTAAACAAATTATCATAGATAAATTTATCTTTTAGAAGCCCAAATATTTTCATTTCAAATTATTTTAATTACCCTTTTATTATTTCTGTTAGGCACCATTTTTCATTTTATGATCTCAAATAATAAAAATTGTTCAAGATTAAAAAGTTACCTATAACCTATTTTCCCATTTGTGCCTCAAATAATGCATGTCACAATTACCATGAGTGCCTAGACTGATGCATGCAAGCTCAATTCTTATTCCATTCGAGGCCATGAATCAATTTTTAAAATGCATAGAAACCATATTCTCATAAAACCACAAGGGTGTCTCCCAATTTGAAATAATATTCAAATATAACATCAATCATCAATAACAACAATCCCAACCCGAGTACTAAGGTTTTATCTTATACATGGGTTCCCAACTCCCACGAAAAATCACATTACTAATCCCCCGAATCTTCCTAGTATTTTGCATACCTTTCAAAAAATATTAACACAATAGACGAAGAATGAAAAATGGACCTATAATGCCACTTTTTAGGCCCCGACCCAGAAGCCACTCAACATTTCCCCAAGTCGATTCACCGCAAGACCTCAAAAAAACCAACCCATATGCTAGAGGATTCAAACTTGTAGTGAGGGTCTAATAAGTCATTTATGTGAAGACATTAACCTATTTTATTATTTTATAATACCAGTTAATGTAAATAATTCATAATGTAAGGATATATAACAAGAAAAACACTGATGTCACAAGAAAAACAAATACGAAAATAAAATTATCTATTAAATGTGAAAACATGTTATGTCATTAAATTTTTCATGTTTATTTAATGAAAATTAATGAAAAGACATTAAAAAATCCCAAGTAGGTCCTAAACCAAGTCTGGTTCCTTTATCCCAGACCCATCCCCAATCTAAAATATATCCCAGGGACTTCTCCATTATTATATCATGAAACAATATAATATCATTGGGTACTGATCAGGAAGTCCAAATAGGATGTGTTTACAAATTAGTAGGTCACTGCAAAATTTTTATAAAAAATTCTAGTCAAAATATAGTTTATGTAGTTCTATTAGAAATAAGTACAATGCAATAATATACAGTTTATCACAATTTAATTTATTCTTATCTGAAAACATTAACACCATGGTTCTATAAGATACTTGTACCTCAATACTAACTTCATCTCATACCAGAGAACAAATCCTTCCCAAGGAAATAATATATATTAATACCATATTCCAGCCAACGATCAAAGTATTCAAGTATCTATGATATCTCAGTACCTGATTCGACTGACGTTAAAGTTCGAATGTTCTCATGTAATCCATACTCCGAAGTGTCATTATTTACAATTATTAAGTTCACATTTATAAGTCACAACACCAAAATAACAAATATAACAATCATATGTAATATTTCGATGTAACCATTATTACTCATCAATATAATGATCATGATTCCATTATCCTTATTCATAAGCATAATGAACATGTTACCATGTATTCATAACATTATAATGACATTGTTCACATTCTCTTACAGATAAGTTTGATGTATATGATACCATTTGTACTTATCAATTTAGCATGACCATGATCCCATTAATTAAAACATAATCAAATCATTAACTAATTATCCACATCAATTTCCATAAAAAATAAAAAAATTAATAAAGGTATCAATTCCATTATTTAACGCAACAATTAATTAAATGCATCAATAAAATTAGTTAATTAACTCTTTATCTAAACAGTATCACAATTCATATTCCATAGTTAATTTTCCATATTTAATTATCTCACTAATAATATATTATATTCCTAATTAATCACAGTATTATTTTTCCATATTGTAATATCAAATAAAATAATTAATTATCTCAACTTTATCAATTCGATATCTCATAATTAATTTCCCAATTAATTATCTATTTTAGATACCCTATCTCATATAACCTTATTCCCCTAATTATTTATATAATACTACATCCCGTTCGTGTAAATATTAATGCACAATATATTCTCTTATTTCAAAAAAACATCAATAACTCAAATTTTCAATCTAATTGACACATTTCAAGAAAATAAATTGCTAAATGATTCTATAAATTATACAAATATTCAATATATATATGAAATACAAAACTATGGGAATTAAATTTAGTCCACCTACCTCAATTAATTGATGGATGTTCTCTCCATTGAAATTTTCAGAATCTTAATAGCACAATGACAATAAGAAAAATTTATCTATTTAAATCCGTAAACCAAAATAAAGATCAAATATATCAAGATATCAAAGTTATAGATCAATATACCAACCCATAGATCAAGATCTCACCACATATGTTTAAATATAAATAATCAATAGGATATATTCCGTGAAAGGATCAATTAATGATATAAGAAATAATGGGGGAAGCATTGGGATGAAATCCCCTTACTGAGAGAAGAGAGGATATTCAGTTCAATATTTCAATCTCAAGAATAGTGTTTCTATGGTATTGGAATCCATAAGAGTCGATAAGAGACATTATTTTTTCCATATGAATTTCTTTTCTCATGTTAGGCCATGATGGAGGTGAGGTATTTTACTACAAGAAGAAAATTAATAACATCCACAATTTTATAATCTATAAGTTGTCCCATGCATGGTCTAGTCATTCTGTTATAAAAATCATGCCTTATCCACTTCTTCATGGGATTATAATGCATTGATACCTCACTAAGCCTCTCAAACCATGCACTAACCATGGAGAATATAGTACCTCAAAATACTCTATAGTTCTCGATTTATTCAAGGAAGGCACAAGGTTTTTTCAAACCATACGACAACCAAACATAACCTTTTTTCACAAAATAATTAATATACTTCATCTAATCTCACCACAAGACAAAATTCCCATTAATGATACTACATAAAAAAATTACCTATATAACGTGTTGAGATAACTCAAAGAAAGAAATTGATCTTACATTAATGGACAATATAAAATATAATTTTGTAAAATACCAAGGGAATATCCCAATAAAATGTTTTTGTGTGTGGAAGATTTTAGAATATTGGATTTTACATACTTATATGATTGAATAATGTATTGTATGAAGATATATTCAATTATGAAATTCTATATAGAATATCTATACATATATCAATCATGGTTTATAAGAAATATATTGAAATGAAAATATAATTTCATAGAAGATATAGAAGATGAATTTTTTGTGTGGAGGAAGAAGAATGTACTTCATCATGAAGAATGAATGAGGAATAAAATTATCAAATATATTAGAATTTTTGGAAACATGATATCTATTTTGAGGAAAATTTATGCTAAAATGAATAAGAGGGAGTGGAAAACAATGTGGTAAATTTTTTTGAAAGTTATCATGATGTGTTTCATAAGATAATGTAACAACACAAGAATGATATTAAATGTATTAACAATGTTGATATAAAATTTATGATAATTGAAATTATTTTAAATAGAATTTAGGGTGGTAAAAATTTGAAAAAAATTCCTCAAATTTAAGGTTTTTTTGAATTGAACGAATTATAGATGAATTTGAAATTTTGTTTTTAGAATAATATTAAGATCATAATCTGTTAGAATATACATGTATAAATGATTAATATACCCATGGAATAATAAATAATGACTTTAATAGAGTTTTAGATGTAATTTAGGATTCATCATTTGATGGTGAGACTTCTCATGAATCAACTTATTAAAAATAAAAATATATTTAATATGAAAATATCAATTATATTTTGGAATACTACATTTATTATAAATTAAAAAATAGTATAACTCATTTTTTAAAACCATTAAGATGGTGAATTTAATATATAATTATATTTAGAATATTTGTAATAAGTAATTAACAAAAAAATATATTTAATAAATCTCTTATTCAATTGGAAAACAACAAGAACATTTCTAGGGTAATGCTTGAAAATTACTTGGAAAATTTCATTTTAGAAAATATTTTTTGTTTTAGTGGTATAAATATATATATTTATATATATCAATTTATCGTTGGTATAATATTTCCCACCAATGATACTATAGATGTCAGAAATTTAGTAGAGATGGGGGTGTTACTATTAAATTTATATTGAATGATTTGAAATTAATAACACTAGATATGAGAGGATATCATGTGTATCCATCCAAAATATGTTTGATGTTATTTTTCAAGTATATAGAATAATTTACATTATTATCACTATGATAATTTGTTTATAACCATACATCAATACAAAATACACCAAATTTCATCTTACATATATGGGATCCAGTGTTATAAATACAATATGTTCATTGACAGTGAATGTATCAAAAAAATCTAAAAAAAGGATAAATCCTAGGAACATTGATTGATGATGCCCATCACACATCATTGGGTATATAAAAAATCAAGAAAACATAAAATTGAATGATTTTTTGTATTTAAATATGAATATGATATTTATATGAATAATATATCAATTAGATATATGGAAATTTATAAGAATATGTTTATGATAGATTTTTTGTCTATTGATGGATTCAAATATAATAATCCAAGGGCAATATAATTTTGGGGTTAAGAAAATAACATTATCTTCAAGAAGAAGTTTCATATCATTAAAATAAATTATGACGGGAAAATAATCAAAATAGGAGGATGAACCCACATGATATTATTTCATTATATTAGAGGTCATAGTAATTTATGATACCTTATTGGATGAGAAAAAAATAATATATTTTTCACTGAATACATGGACACATTGGACCATATAATTTATTTAAAATTTCAAAATATAATAGTTAAGGAAATATCATAATATTATGATCTGATATATATCTAGTTATAAAACCTGTAGGTATGGAAAACTAGACAATTTTATAGAAAAAAAATAGAGGGGATAAAAATAATAGGCCTCTTATAGTAGTTTATTAACATTTTAATAGCCTGGTGACACATTATTAAAAAATTTCTGACATATATTATAATAAATTATTTTATTTCATAGTAGAATTATAATATTTTTATAAATAAAAAACATGTCATAGTAAGTAAACATCTTCAGAATTTAAATTGTATAATTTTAATTAGATATTGAAAATTATATTAATAACATTAGAAGTAATAATAAATAGTTTTACATTAGTAATGACTTAGAATATTTATATGTAATATATCATATTATATTACAATATTGGATATCGTACTCACCCTGTCAAAAAGGTTTTTCTAATGGAATGGATAATAGAATTGTAATTATTAGAATAATGATTCGTATAAAATTTGATTGATAAATGCTTATTGGGTTTGATCTATATTTTATAAACATTCCCCTTCCAAATCTGTGCATTCTCGGTACAAATTCAAATATGTCCTCATATGAAATATTATATAAAATCAATTTTGTAGTGTTTTAATTCATTGTTTTTTTACAACTTTTCTTATAAAAAAAGAAAAAAATCCTCTATAGATAATTTTTTTAGTTTAGAGTTTGATGATGGGTTCATATATAATAAAAAATATTTAAATTAAATAATAAAATATATCAAATGGTGGTTGAATATTTTTGACATAAAAATCTATAAGAATTAACCTAAAAATGGTATTTCAAATATTGCATTTTTTAATAAAATAGGTTATGACAATAAGATGAAAACAAGAAAATTCATCGAGATATATTTTGATTGTGATTCAAATAGACAATAAAATATTTATAACCAGATTATTGATAAAAATGAAGTCTCTAATTGTGGGAAATAAATTTTTTTAATAATAAATAATATTTTTTTGAGAAAAAAATTCATTGTATAAAAATCTACACCAATGTTTAATAAAGGAATGCTATTATATGAGGAACACACATAATAACAAACTTAAAAACTATTGTTGTTTGACTCGAGCAATGAATGATGCTCAAAATCAGGTAAACGATGAAAATATATTTTACCTTATTGCATGGTCTAATATAATGAATGAAATTTTGAAAATTTTGGTATTTTAAAAAATTTCGAATGGCATGGAATCATTGGTAGGAAAAAAGTTAAGACATTTGTTGAATTGTTAATCTTATATTAAAGGGTAGATTTAGAAAATAATTTTTATCCAACTCTATTGTTGGAGGATATCAGGAAGTGTATTTCAATTTCATCCAACAAATTGAATAAAATCTATTAAAATGATTTCTAATATAAAATTATTAATAGTATTCATAAATATGAATTTATATTGAATAATTTTATGTAATTTTTCTTAATGATGATTTCACCTGAATAAAAAAAGTTTTAAAAGGCCCTATATTGATTAATATCACTCCCTTGGAAAAATATTAAAACATGAATGGATTCCTGATGGAGATTAATCTAATTTGTGAATGATTAAGAAGTAGTCCTTGTATCATTGATTCGATAAAAGATAAATTGATTAAAATTTTATGTTATCTTGATTTAATTTTTATTGGTGATGACGAGAATTCTTGTCAATACTAATAAAATAAAATACAGTATAAAATTTAAATTAACATTCTAGGTGAGTGGAAAAAATTATTTTTTATTAACAAAATCCAACTAGATATTTTAATAATAATTCTTATGAGATTTATTCTAAAGTAATATTATAGTAAATTTATATATATTAGTTGATTTGAATGAAATCACTAATTTATGTAGGTATTAAATTGTCTAAAGATGATAAAGGTGATATTGTAAATTTAATAGAATTAATAAACCATTATTGATTCCCGCATTATATATAATATTCAATTATATATATTATAAATGTTGTGACGTTTCGTTATAATCATCTGATTAATCTAATAGAGTTACATCTTATGACTAATATCATAGTTCCCAAATATGCCAATGGGATTATGTACTATGTGATGTCCAATATTTTTGAGAAACTATTGATTAAATTTGGTTAAATATAATAATATTGGGTATGATATTTTAATTCAAAAATTATCGCATAATATGGAATAATAATTTTTATAGCTCATTGATTTAATACTAAATTTTATTTGTCATGATATAACTCAGTTCTATAGAGGAATAATATATTGATTCCTCATATACATTCAATAAAATTACAATGATTTTTTAGTAACTAGATAATTTTCAAGATAAGGTTTAAAATGAGATGATATGATAATTTCAAAGAACAATCTTACATTATTTTATGTTAGTATTTCAATTTTATGATCTAATAAACATATGAGATCATTCATGGATTAGTTTCATTTGAAAATAGTTAAATAATAAATATATATTATGAATAATGAGTATCATCACCCACAATGTCCTCTTTTTATAGATAAATAATATGTGAAACTATTCTTCATTACACATTAAAATGGATATACAATAAAGGGCGAGCTCAAATGACCTGTAAAGTAAAACATTGGAGATATTGATCGACGATAATATGTGATGATAAATAATTTCTAATTGTATTATAGAATGATTAGAAAATTATAAATACTACCTAATCATTCATAAACATAAATATTTGTTCAAGTGAAAAATATTGATAATAATTAAATATATGAGTCATAAGATACAAGAATAAATTATAATAAATCATGACCCATTATAAAAGATTATAATCATAATGAAATATCATAGGGTTCTGGAATAGTAACAATCATATGAAATAATTCTCTTATTAAATTATGACATAAATTATCATTATCATATTGAAAATATATTCCCATATTATGTTGGGAGAACTCTCCATTACCATTTCAATAATTGTAGATAGAGTCCCACATTGAATTCGGTTCAGTCACAATTCATATTCTTGTTATAAAACTAGATTACATAATTTAACCGAATCATTTGTCATATATATAATTTCCACGATTGTATAAAATGTTTGAAAACTATTTACATGTATTCCATATAATCATAAAGACATTCATTATATAAAATTACTAAACATGCCCATGTGAATGAAATATATTTCAATTTTTTTAACTAAACATCATTATCACATAAAATACAAATAATTAAAGTGGTTGGTATTATAAAATAATAACCTCAGTGAATAATAAAAAATCATATAGGTACATAGAAATATAATTGAAAAACTTTTATAAATACATTTCAAATATTCATTGAAATTTTTTTTGATTTCATTATCTATTGATTATATATAATATACTACAAATTCTTATAAAATTTCTAGAAATAAATCATTTTTAATCCAAAAAAATAATGAAAAGGAATGTTGAAAAAAATGATAGTCTAAATGATATTTTTTTGGTAATATTTAAAAAATTATTTTTTAAAACATGTATTAGATTGTAAATATTTTAATTATAAATAATATTATAAAATTCCATTATTATATATTTGAAAAAATATTAATATATTTGTGAAAAAAATGAAAAAAAATTAGTATATAAAATAAAATAAAACTCATGAACTATTTTAATGAATACATTCAGGGACGGAATGTATTTTATACAATAAATGGTAAAAGAGTGTTTTTCCATAAATTTTTATTATCGTCATTTCATCTTCTTAAGAGGGGAAACATATATTATAAATAAATACAATGTCAATGAATATATTATATGATAATGGATTTGGTATATGAGATATAGATAATATAACTCCCATAATGTAGATTCAAATACAAACAATCCTAATTAAAAATTAGATAAAATCCTAAAAAATTCCCTAAAATGGTTAATTTAATTATAGAGGATACAAAATCCTTTATAATATATAAATATATATATATATATATATTAAATATTGATAATAAAAATAAATCATACACATATTGATTGATATATTTTATTTATAATAACAATTCTTCAATGTAAAAATAATTCCTTCTTAATATAAATAGTATTGGTGTTAACTATTTCAATTTTCATTCATGTCTTAGTTTAGTGATTATATTAATTTCATGATGGACATTATTTCATCATATTATAAATATAATTCAGGTTATAACAATATTATTTATTCGTTATATTAAATTTTAGTGTGATTCATTTATGGTGGGGGTGAAAAATGAATTACATAACATTGTTGGGGTAGTTGAATGCATCAATGCATCAGTGATGTTTTCATTATTCAATTGATTGAAAAAGAATTTCAAATAATAACTTATCATTTTATAATCACAAATATATAATATATATCACATATATATTAACTAAATAAATAAAAAAACATGTCTTTATGATGTGGGGTGATGATGAAGAATATGTAACCTCTCGAATACGGTAGACCATACATTATTAAAAGATGTAAATTATTTTCCAGTTAGATGAGAAGCATATATGGAATGGTTATACCCAGAAAATAAAACAATTTATTAAATTAATTTCTCTTATTTAACTCAATTTATAGGACTATAGATGATTTTGTGGAGTTTTATTTACAATTAATTATTGAAAATTGTAGGTAATAAATAACATTTCTTCCATAGATGACATCCTTTGAGAATCAAAAATGTGATTCTTTGACCCATGGGGATGAAAGTAAAGATAAAATTCCCGAGACATTAATATTATAAAATATAGTATTTATAGGGTAAAAATATATTACATTCATTAAAAAATAAAACATATGATTATATTTTTAGTGAATTAGTATGCAAATATTATATGAAAATCCATTATAGTATAAGTTGGACATATTAAATTCATGCCCAGTTTTTTATAAATATTATAAATGAATAAAAATTATTCATTGCCAATAATCTTATATAACATCTTGAATTATTTTTTAAAAATAACACTAAACACCCATAAAATGTTTCTGAATTCATTAGATAAGAAACAACAATTAAATAAGGGACATTAAGAGAAAGAAAGAAAGCCGTTTTATCACTTTTAAGACCATAAGATCATAATAATATTCCATATTCAACATAATAAAAATTTTGTTAAAAAAAATAATTTAAATACATGTAAAATAAATATTACTTCCAAATTATTATCATATATCACATTATAAGAAAACATAAAGAAAAATTACAAATCATGGTAATTTAATGGATTTCATTAAAACCAATAAACAATTTTCACACAAATATCAATTTATAAAAATGGAATAATAATTCCTTCCTAAAAAATAATTTCCATATATATTGATGTCAATTTATTTCCCTAAAAAATAAATATAATGAAGTTAAAAGATATATATTTTTATTTTGAATTCATATTCTATTCACTCTTTCAATAAAACATCCATATAAAATTACAATTACAATGAACATATGAAATAATATTATAGTTAACATACTCATTACCCTGTAAATTTTTGAGAAATATTTAGATCACCCATCATCATGATTTTAACTGATGACTCTCATTATAATGAGAATTATCAGCAAAATAGTTCATAATCAGATATATCAGGGTCATCTATCATATTGAGCTATATCGGTCTCACCTATCAACATAAACAATTTCAATGTACCATAAAAAGTATACAATATTTATAAAGATGTATTTCTATAATTATATTGATAAAAATATATGCTTTGACCATATATTGAAAACTAATACCCCTATATAAATTGGAAGGCTTATTTTTCATTAAATTGAACACAAAATCATTTAATGGTACCAAATATCTAATAATGGATATAGATATGGTAAAAAAATATTGATGTTTATTACACTAAAATAGAATATGACTTCTTCATTTTGCAATGAAAGTAAAAAAAATTTAAAAATACATCCATTTTGTAAAAAATTTAAAGATAATTTAAAATAATTCTTTATAATTAAATATAGAAAGAAATAAATATATCAATACATTAATTTAATGAGTATAAGTATTGTATAATAATATTACAAAATAAAACATTAAAAATAAAATATGCGTTTTTTAATGTAAATTGTCCCTTACCTCGAGCCTGATTTGTCACATAATTTATTATATTCATTAATTTGTTCATAATATTCATTGTATTAATTTAAATAAAATTATATATATAATCTATTATATGATTTTATGAAAAAATTATTTCATCAATTCCTTTAGGTTTTTTCATACAAAAACATATTAACAACATATATATTTTCAATATAAGGAAAATTTAGAATATATATGATATATTATATTTATAGAGTGATCAATATATGTTTAATTTAATTTATATAATTTAATTCCATCCATGTACCAATGTGTGAGAGGTTGTTATGGAAAATGAAAATCATTTCCCATTGAATGTTGTAGTCCACATGGACACCCACACAATTTTCTCTTCCCCCTTTGATGGATTCAAATATATATATAGATTATTATATTTATATAATAAAATATCATTACATATTGGATACATATGTTATTATTTATGAATATATAAAAAATATTTTAAAGAGGTAGAAGAATAAATCCATTAAATGCACATGGCTAAGAACTATAACTCTTCACCAAAAACCTCACTTGGTTTTTAGAAAAATAATTCCAATGTCGTTTTTACCAAAAATAGGCCTCTAGAAAATTGTGGTTGAGGTTTATATTGTATATAGGTTTGGATGATATATAATTCTTAGAAGTTTAGAGAAAAGAGGAGTGAAGGTTCTCTATTATAATTGAGGGTAGAGACGTTCATTGATTTCATTAAAGTATTTAATAAATATAATTTAATTATAATGAAAATATTGTTCTATATTAAGACTAAATAATTCTGTAAAAAAAATTTACAAATAGTTTATGAGGGTTTTAAACCCTTATCTTTTAAATTTTAAACCTATATAACTCTTTTTTAAATTACCATTTTATCAACATGTATTACAAAAAAGGAGACATGAAAGTTCAAATAAATAGTATCATAACCCATAAATAACCCATGTTTGATATTATAAACCTGTTGAAATTCTCTTTAATTAATTGATAATTTTTAGTAATTTTAAATAAATTTATAAAATCAATTTTATTATAAAATATAAATAATGTAATTTTTGGTACATTATATATAATTTGAATTGGAAAACTATTTAGAAAAATTTAATTTAAATATCTTCCATTAATGATTCCTATAACATTCCATATTAGTATAAAATATTATATATCATCATATATCCTCAAAAAAATACTCTACTATTTTTGAAAATATTTACTTGTTTTTTTCTTATAAACACACTGTATCGACATTTCTTAATCATTAATGATAAATTATTCATCACAAAAAGTTCAATAATGTATTACATTGAAAATTTTATATTTCATTCCAATATTTTTTAATAAAATATACATTATATTACATCATATAACTGTATATTATATATATATTATGCATGATAAATCAAATTTGGATATTTTATTTAAAATAATATTATATAAGATAATTTAATTGAAAATATGAACAAATTTTTTGTAAACTACAAAAAGAGTTCATTATGGTAAAATACCAGTCATAATAAGAAATATATTCATGATTTATGGAACTATTTACACATTTATCATATTATTTTTAACCACATTTACCCAATTTTCCATTACTATGGCGACATGGATTTTAAATAATTACAATTCACATTGACCAAAAATAAAAGATACATATTAATCAAATTTAGTAAACATTATTATAAATAATGAATCGATTTTTAGCAATTAAATTTTTATAAGATAATTATAATAATATAAGGTTATTACTCAAATAATAAAAAAATTCATTTAGAAACATTCAATTTTAATCAATAACTTTTACTTACAACAATACAATGTAACATTATAATTGAAATTTCCTTAATTTATTTCAAAAAATATAGAAAGTAGTTAGGTTACCATGACATCATAATTAATTATAATTGAAAATTTTAAATTAATTTATTTAATTGAATGTAATTGTAGTTTTACAAATACTAGTATTCATTACTATTGAAAAATAAATAATTCATTTCATAAAAATGGAAATTTCCATCTAATATAAATTTGAAATTATAATATTAAAATAAATATACTTTTTTAATACAATTCTATAATTTTTAATAAAACATTAAAAAAACATTATATTATATTTATTTTAATTAGAATAAAACTATATCCATTTTGATTTGATTATTTCTTAATATTCTTAAAATGAATATTAATATACTATTTCTGAAGAATAATAATAATTTGTTTTATATTTTAAATCACATAGGTTTTTATATTCTTACCTAATTGAAAGTTGTGTCTACATGATTTTATTAATTTAATTAAAAATGGGTATATAATTATATTATAACATATTCTAAATCCCATCTTGATTGTTCAACTTTATAGTATCTCAAAAAAAATATTAATTAATCAATTATGCAAAAAAATTTCTCTATAGCAATTAATATATTTGGGCTTTACATAAAAATGGGTTTCTTTCAACTGATATTATTCAAGGCTCAAAATATGTGGTGCGTCTATTAAATATATTCACATCAATGAAACATTGAATATGTTATGTGCTGGAGATAAGATCAAATACATGTTCACCCATTTGGAAACTGACCAAATTTTTTCTAGAATTTTATATGGTCCAATGTACATTATACATAGAATTGTCATTATACCGGAATGAGTAGAATTTTTCCATTGAAATACATATTAAAAAATGATCAACTACCTCGAATGTAAGATTTTTTGTATAGTTTTTCGCGACCCATCCTTGGGGCCCGTGTCGAGACTACCCCAAGCCCACCTTCCATAGGCTAGGGGCTGGCGACTAGCACCAATGGCATAAATCCTGATATCTAGGAAGGCATTGCCTTTATAAAACTAAAAAAACCACCACAGAGTACAAGAAGAAGTATCACACTAAGTACAAAAGAAAGGGATGAAAAGTAAAAGGTCCAGAATACAGACCCACTGAAAATTACAACTACAACTAAAAGGAAGTACAACAGAAAAGAAAAACTACTGGAAGAATAGAAGCAGCTCCTAGGTCATCCACCTTGGATCCTACATGAAGGGTAGGTACCGATAGCGCAGCTCCTGGATCGTCTACCAAGGATCATACCTAAAGGGTAGGTATAGATATCATCCACAACGCTCTCACCTATCAACCTCCTCCAAGTATCGTCTCGTCGTGAAGTCCACCACCGGGTACCATCCAGTCCTCGAACACTCGGCCTCCATTAGTGTTGCCCTTCGTCTGCAACCAAAAAAACAAAGTGCAGGCATAGCTCGTGCAGGGGTGAGTATACGATACTCAGTAGGGTCCTCAAGTCCCTCAAGGTATCACTAAATCCAACAAGGATAACTACAAAGAAGGATCTCAACAGATAACCCTTACATAGGTATAAGCCCATACTTATAAAAAAGTTATCAAATAACCCATCTCAATCATGAGGTAACACAAAGGTTATTAAATCAACAGATAACCACTACCTAGGTATATGCCCATATATATACTTAAGTTATCATGTGACCCATCTCAATCATGAGGTAAACACTAAGGTCATAGTCTTAGCTCAAACCAGGATTTTCATTATCGAAACCGTAACTGCTATAGAGCTCCATCTCTGACGAGTACAATGATCTTTTCATGACTCCGACGTATTGCTCACTAACCTAAGACTGCTGAGATTGTTCTCCTGTTGAGTACCGTGGGTCTGCCACCTCACAAAGTAGTTCTCCATCTCCATGGGTTTTCCACATCACACAGTAGTGTTCCCCCTCATTGCCTACATAGGTACTCCTCCTGTCGAGTACCGTGGGTCTGAAACCTCCCAAAGTAGTGCTCCATAGCCACGAGTCTACCACCTCACAATTTACTGCTCCCCACTGGTCTATGCAAGTCACTCTGAATCGAATCAGACAAGCAGTCATCAGGTCTCAGCTAGATACATGGTCTCCGTACTCTGTACGCTCGTCTCCGGGAGGGTCTGCTGCACGAGCTACATGTCGATACTCCAAGTATCACAATGTCCCACAAAGAAGTACCTCAAAGGTCCGCCACATCATAGAGGTCCCAACGCAATAGACGGTGCGTCAATCGGACGCCCGGTCAGTATGTTATATAGTCTTTTCGTCCTAGGGGCCCGGTTGGTTTCATGTACGAACCAACCCAGCAGTATCTCAACTGTTCCCCGAACTCTCATATGGTATACTCATAGGGATCGTTTCTCAACGACATCACCAACAACGCTGATGGTTCGTCAAACAGACGTCTGGTCTAAAAGTTATCAGCTTTTCCATTCTAGAGGCCAAGTTGGATTTCGGGTTCAATCCAACCCGGGCACTATCCAACTGTGTCCAAACTCCGGCAATGTATACCAAATGTTCCGTCTCATCAAGTGGAATCCATCAATGTTGACGGTACGTCAATCGGATGTTCGGAACTCAAGTTATAAGCGTTTCCGCTCCGAGGGCCCGATTGGTTTCGTGTTCGATCCAACCCGCCCATACCCAAAGTTCTTTTAAACCATGATTGTAATATACCAAAACGACCGTCTCGATTCAATAATAACATTGCAACGGACGGTATGTCGATCAGAGGTCCTTAAGCCATGTTATGGGTGTTTGAACATATCTGTCCGAAAATAGGGGGTTCGGGCCCGGTCCGACCCGGCCTGATACCCCCTAGGTTAGCCCGAACCGGTTCGACCCGACCAGGGGTTTGGGTCCACCCGACTCGGATCTAGGTCCGGACCATTGGGGTGCGGCCCTGCCCAGTGGGTGCGGCCCTGCGCGTCCTGGGAGTCCCGGCCCGGCCTGGGCGGCCCGGCCCGGTGCGTCCGGTCCGCGTGGCCAGCGTGGAGTGTGGGGTTACAACCCCCCGGCAGAAGAAACCGCACCACCCTGCCTCTGGAACGGCTATGTCATTCCAGTTTGGTCCGCCGCGGCGGCTCAGACGCGGCGGTTCTACTCCAGCGACGCGCCGTCGCCATCGGTCTCCAGCGTTGCTGCACCAGTGTGGCTTGCCACCACCATTTTCTACGGACCACCGAACATGCTCTGGTGGTCTGTTTCGCTCGCCGTCTTCACCAGCAGTACTACTAGGACCCGATCTTCACTTATAAGGGATTAAAACTCCATTGCCGCCCACTTCGTTGTCTCCCATTGATCCACACGTCAATAAACAAATTGTGGAGTCTTTGAATCGCCTCTACGGCCTCGACTCCGACCACGGTTTTGTTCGGCCTCAACAGAGTGGCGCGACGGTGCCACACTTCTTCGTCATGTTCCTTCTTGTTTCCGCGTGGTGCGATGGTACTGCGTCACCTTCGTGCGAGCCACAACGAGTATGACAACAAGGGGGAGGAGGGTCAGTCATGTTTGTGCAGGTCGACCTCCTCCTGTTATAATAATAGAATGCAGCCAACAATAATCAACGAAGTTCATCAAAAAAAAAATTAATGATGATTAAACCTCTACCTCGAAATTTACATCTCATGTCCTCGAGTCACTGAAGTCGAACGTCGCGGTAGAACGGTATTGATTTAATCGACGTCAGAAGAAGAAGAAGAATGTTGTTGTTGGCATCGGTCTCCATGGCCGGTTTCTCGTTCTTCGTTGAGAAAGGGTGTCGATCATTGATAAGGAAGTGTTTTTATTCATTGATAAGGCATCGTTCTTCAACGAAGATGAATTCTCTTTTTATTCTTCTTCTCACAATAACTCTATCCAAATTCTACAACACAAAGTGTGTCCCAAAATAAAATTATGGCTCACCAATTATTTTATCAACACATTCCATTTGAAATTAAAAACTCAACACTTAATTATTTAATTGAGGAGACTCAATACATTAATTAAGGACTATGTTGGCTTAAAAGAATTAAGAGGGGGAGTGTGAAAGGGAGAAGTTACACAAATTAAGAGGAGGTTACCAATTAATTCAAGTGGTGAGTTAGCAAAAATTTATTAAATAGATGAGGATGTAAAAAGTCACATTTACAACAAAGGGAGTTTAAGGTGGTTATAAGAAATTGAAGGGGTTTTGGTATCATGTGGGCCCCACCACACTAAAAACTCCTATTGAAGGTTAGGTGGGTGTGGACCCACCTCCCACATATTCACACATGGGAAGTTCGGTGGTTGTGGACCCCACCAACAACTTCCCATGGTAGATTTAAACTTCCTTGAATATCAAAAATTAAATTTTTCACAATTTTATTTATTTCATCCTTAAACCCCAAAATTTAACTTCTATCCCCGAACAAACGCACCTACGGTAAAAGTCCACTTATGAAAAAAACTGGTGTTGTGGTTTCATCGGTGCACTCAGATTTCTACTCAGAGCACCAGTTCAAAAGATAGAAAACCCCGCTCATTCGGTCACTGAACATACCCGAGCTAAACTTAGGAAAATGATTTCAGGCACACTGGGCATCGGAATCAGGTGTCGTCAGAAACTGCGTTCTTGTAAAATCCAAAAGAAATTAAGAAAAAAATTTCCGCGAAATTTATGGATCTTTACATTACTCCCACCTTAGGGATTTATGTCCAAGTAAAGCTTTAACAGAAACAAGGGATACAAAAGCGGTACTGAGCACGCATATGAGACTTCCGCTCCCATGTGCTCACCTGGAGGTTATAGTGATGCCAACGAAAGCGCACAAGAGGAATCAACCGTCCTCGTAGGACATGCTCCTATAGATCCTCAACCTCTACTGGAACCCCACAAAATTCACCCTATCGCCATAGTCCAGCTCTCCATGGTCGATGATTTGCATCGGGTCAAGCACGTATCTCCCCAACTGAGATACGTGGAAGTCTTCGTGCACCTGGTGCAACTGAGTTGGATGGGTCAAATGGTAAGCCACCTCTTCTACCCTACTAAGGACTTGAAAAGGTCCGCTGAACCTCAAAGATTACTTGCCTCCTCGGCCACATCTCCATTGACCTCGTCGAGGTGAGACCCGTATGAAATCATGGTCACCATCCTCAAATTCTAGTGGTCATGTATCCTATCAACATAGGACTTCTGTCTATACTGTGTAGCTTCATCCACTCATGGATGATCTGCACCTTCTCCATCATAGCCTAGACCATCTCTTGTCCCACAATAGCTGCTAATATTTCATCTTTTCTAATAAGAGAAATCTGGTCTCATCGCCTGGATGAACCACGTTTTATGCCTAATACAGTCAATACAAACATGAATGATGCATTCATACAATGGACGACATCGTAAGAACTCGACGTCACTACCACGAGATCCAACCGTCACACTCACCTGTAATGGTCGAGTCACACTGTCAGCATCAATGTGAGGTAACTGGGTCTCCTCCAGTAGGAATCTCGAATGTGAGGGTCAAGTCAATAGTTTTAATGGGGACATCTCAATACACAAAAAGGTAGGAAGCAAATGTCACAAGGACAATTGTATTTTATTACTGCAGCTCAATGTACAAATACACACAACAATGACAACAATGAAACTAGGAGCACCAAGATCAAATTTCCCATGCTTGGAACTAGTCCCGCTCTTGTCCTCCGGCTTTTGGAGCTCCGTAGTCATATGCTTCTGCTTCCTGAATCTGAGCTCTTCCATGTCCACCTGATCCCTGCGGTCGGGGTGAACCTCATAGTGGTGGTGGTTGCAACACCTCAAAGCGTCGTCCACCTCCAGCTACAAGGCCAGCTCCCCTCCCTCAACATATTTCTCCTTCTGGTCTGCCTCGATTGAACCTCTGCCTCTGCCTGGGATGTCATTGATTTATCTGTTGATCATCCGAGCGGTGGGTCGGACAGTCACGAGCCATGTGACCCTGTCTGCCACACGTGTAACACAACATGACAGGTCTGGCTCTGTCACTCCCCTGGGTGACTCACACTTCCGACCCTGAGTCATGTAGCCGACCACCATTAGGTCTGGTACTCTTGGACCTCTGTGTCATCTGTCTGCTTCCCGCTGTAGAAGAATCTTCCACATACCGGCTAGTGGTGGGTCCAACTGCTGGAAACTACTCAGCAATAATACTCTCCACTAAGAGGGCTCGCTCCAACACCCCTGTCTGTGTCGGGATGCTGTGAGAAAAAACAGAAGCTCTATTCCCTTGCCTGAGCCCCTGCTCGAAGGTTCGAGACCTGAAGAACAGGTCCCATACCATATCTGTGGAGTAGGGTGAGATGTCTGTGAACCTCGCAGAGTACTGCTCCACCGTCATGAAACCTCTTGAAGATGCAGTAGCTCTTGTATATTCACCGCTCGAAGGTTGGATGGTAAAAACAGTGCTTGAAACATGCTCTCGAAGTCTACCCACAGAAGTCTCTCCTCGTCATGCATCTGGAGCATTAGTCTCCACCATCTGCCTGCTGCTGCCTGAAGAAGGCTGACACCATGGATCACCATGAAGTCTGTTGGCGTCCCCATTAGCCTGAAGACTCTCACCACAAAGTCCAGCCAATCCTCAGCCGCCTGCGGGTGCGTCTATCCCCTGATCCTGGGTGGCCTCTTACACTGGGACTCGTGCAGTGCACTCAAGCGATGTGCACCCTCTGTTGTTGGGGCTGGTGGCATCGGTGGCCCAACGGGTGGTAGTACCGCTGGTGCTTCCGCAGGTGCCTCAACGGGGATAGGGCCCTATACTGAGGCCACATCGCTCAGTGGGCTGTCAGTACGTACAAATCTCGAGGCTCTAGTTGGTCTTCTGTGTAGAGACGTCCTGAAAGAAACAAACATGACATGGTCAAACGATTTATACATGGTGAGATGACCTGGGTTGATCTTTTTTATGGGAAAACCTATGAAAACACACACGCAATCAGTGTTTTCATGCACAAAGTCGGAAATCAGTTGTCAAGGTCCTGGTGTATGGATACGTCGGCTAACCGTACCAACACTAGACTCCCTAAACTAAAAACCACTCTCGGTACCCTTAAAAATATTGCTCCACAGAAATAATATATCAGAGTTATAAGTTCTACGGTAGAAACGACTCCTCTGATACCAATTTGTCATGACCCGTCCTCGGGGCCCGTGTCGTGACTACCCCAAGCCCGCCTTCCATAGGCCAGGGGATGGCAACTAGCACCAATGGCGTATATCCCAATAACTGGGAAGGAATTGCCTTTATAAAATTAAACAAAACACCACAGAGTACAAGTGGAAGTAATAAACTAAGTACAAAAAAAGTGCTGAAACGTAAAAGGGCCAGAATACAAACCCAACTGAAAAGTACAGCTACAACTGAAAGGAAGTACAACAAAAAAAGACAAACAACTGGGAGAATAGAAGCAACTATTGGTTCATCCACCACGGATCCTACATGAAGGGTAGGTACAGATAGCGCGGCTCCTAGATCGTCTAACATGGATCATACCTGAAAGGTAGGTACATATAGCCTCCACAACGCGCTCACCCGTAAAACTCCTCCAAGTATCATCTCGTCATGAAGTCCACCACCAGGTACCATCCAGTCCTCTAACACTCAGCCTCTGTCAACGCTGCCCGTCGTCTCCAACCAACACAACGAGGTGCGGGCATATCCCGTGTAGGGATGAGTATACGATACTCAGTAGGGACCCTGAGACTCTTAAGGTCTATTTAAATCCAACAAGGATAACCACAAAGAAGGATCTCAATAAATAACCCATACTTAGGTATAATCCCATAATTATACCTAAGTTATCATGTAACCCATATCAATCATGAGGTAACACAAGGTTATGAAATCAACGGATAACCACTACCCATGTATATGCCCATACATATACCTATGTTATCAAGTGACCCATCTCAATCATGAGGTAAACACAAAGGTCATAGACTCAGCTCAAACCCGGATTTTCATTAACGAAACTGTAACTGCTGAAGAGCTCTGTCTCTGACGAGTACAGTGATCCTGTCATGACTCCGAGGTACTGCTCACTATCCATAGACTGCTGAGGTACTCCTCCTGTCGATTACAGCGGGTCTGCCACCTCACATAGTAGTGCTCCTCCGCCATGGGTCTGCCATCTCACATAGTAGTGCTTACCATCATAGCCTACAGAGGTACTCCTCCTTTCGAGTAATGCAGGTCTGCCACCTCACGAAGTAGTGCTCCTCCGCCATGGGTCTACCACCTCACAAATTAGTGCTCCCCACTGGGCTATGCATGTCACTCCGAATAGAATCAGACAACCAGTCATCATGTCTAAGCCAGCTACACGGTCTCCGTACTCCGTATGCTCGTCTCTGGGAGGGTCTGATCCATGAACTATAGGTCGATACTCCAAGTATCACAATGTCCCATGAAGAAGTATCTCAAAGGACAGACTCTTCATAGAGGTCTCAATGCAATATATGGCGCGTCAATCAGACACCCGATCTGTGAGTTATTTAGCCTTTTCGTCCATGGGGCCCGATTGGTTTCATGTGCAAACCAACCCAGCCCTATCTCAAATGTAACCCAAACTGTCATAGGGTATACTCATAGGGACCGTTTTCTAAACGAGATCACCAACCCCATTGACGGTTGATCAAACAGACATCTAGTATAAAAGTTATCAGCTTTTCTGTTCCAGGGGCCCGGTTGTATTTCAGGTTCAATCCAACTCGGCCACTATCCCACAAAATCCAAACCTCGGGAGAAGTATGATAAAAGTTCCCACTCATCATGGGAAATCCAACAAAGTTGACTACACATCAATCGGATGTCCGGAGCTCAATTTATAATCATTTCCGCTCCGAGGGCCCGGTTGGTTTTGTGATTGAACCAATCCGGTCATACACAAAGTTCTTCCAAACTATGAATGCAATATACCATAATGACATTCTCGATCCAAGGAGAACATTGCAACTGACGGTGCGTCGATCCGAGGTCTGTAGCCCATGTTATGGGCGTTTGAACAGATCTGTCCAAAAATAGGGGGTTCAGGCCCGGTCCGACCCGGCCCAATACCCCCCATGGGTCGGCCCGAACTGGGGCGAACCAACCTGGGTCCAGTTCCGGCCCATTAGGGCATGACCCATCCTGGTGGGCATGGGCCGACCCAGCCAGCGCGTCCCGGCCCGGTGCGACCGGTCCGCGTGGCCAGCATGGGGCGGGGGGTTACAACCCCCCGACTGAAGAAACCAGCGAGGCATTAAGCTGCACCGCCCTGCCTCCGAAGGGCTATGCCGTTCCAGTTTGGTCCTCCGCGGAGGCTCAGCTTTGGTGGTTCTTCTTTGGCGGCATGCTGCCACGGCCGCACAGGTGTGGCGCGCCGCCGCTGTTTTCTGCGGACCACCGAACACGCTCCGGTGGTCCGTTTCACTCGTTGTCTTCGCCAACGGTATTCTCGGGACCCGATCTTCACTGAGAATGGATTCAAACACCATTTCAGCCCACTTCATCGTCGCCAGTCGATCCTCATGTCAATAAACAAACTTCAGAGTCTTCGAATCGCCTCTACGGCCTAGACTCCTACCACGGTTTCGTTCGGCCTCAGCGGCATGGCACGACAGCGCCACGCTTCTTCGTCGTGTTCCTTCATGTTTCTGTGCCGTGCGATGGTACCGCTTCACCTTCGTTCGATCCAAAATGAGTATGATAACAAGTGGGAGGAGGTTCTACCGTGTTTGTGCGGGGTGACCTCCTCCCATTATAATTATAGAAAGCGGCCAACATTTATCAATGAAGTTCTTTAAAAAAACATGAACGATGATTAAAACCCTATCTCGAAATTGACTTCGCACGTCATCGAGTCGCGAAAGTTGAACTTCATGGTAGAACGGTATTGATTCTGTCGACGTCAGAAGAAGAAGAAGAACGTTCTTGTTGGTGTCAGTCTCCACTGTCAGCGTCTCATTCTTCATCGACGAAGGGTGTCGTTCTTTGATAAAGAAGTTTCGTTCTTCGATGAGAAGACATCGTTGTTCAAGGAAGAGGAATTCCTTTCTTCTTCTTCTTCTCACAAGATCTCTCTCCAAATTCTCCAACACAATGTCTGTCCCAAAATAAAATAATGTCTCACGAATTATTTTAATAACACATTTCATTTGAAATTATAAACTCAACACTTAATTAATTAATTGAGGAGACTCAATATATTAATTAAGGTGTGTGTTGGCTTAATAGAATTAAGAGGGAGTGTGTGAATGGGAGAAGTTACACAAATTAAGATGAGGTTACCAATTAATTCAAGAGGTGAGTTAGCAAGAATTTATTAAAGAGAGGAGGATGTGAAAAGTCACATTTAAAACAAAGGGGGTTTAAGGGGGTTATAAGAAATTCAACGGGTTATGGTCTCGTGTTGGCCCCACCACACTAAAATCTCCAATGGTAGGTTAGGTGGGTGTGGGGCCCACCTCCCACATATTCAGACATGGTAATTTGGGTGGTTGTGGACCCCACAAACAACTTCCTATGGTTGATTTAAACTTCTTTAAATATCAAAAATAAAATTGTTCACAATTTTATTTATTTCTTCCTTAAACACCAAATTTTAACTTCATTCCCCGAACAATCACACCTACAGTAAAAGTCCACATAATAAAAAACTGGTGTTGCGGTTTTATCTGTGCCCTCAGATTTCAATTCCGGGCAACAATTCAAATGTTATAAAAACTCACTCATTCGTTCACTGAACATATCCGAGGTAAACTTTGGAAAATGATTCCGGACACACTGGGCCTCAGAATCAGGTGCTGTGAGAAACTGCGTTCTTATAAAATCCTAAAGAAATTAAAAACAAATTTTCCTTGAAATTTCCAGGTCTTTACATAGTTATAAACATGAAATTAGAATCTAATATTATATTTCATCCTATATTTTTTACTAATATTTACATAAAAAATAATTTATTCTACCACATTGGGTTCCAAATAGATCCTTACACCTATATAATCTCATAAAAGATTGAATACATCAGTGTTTGCATCTAATTTCATAAATTCATTCACAATTATACTAGAATAAAAACTATTATTAAATAATTAAACTAACCAATAATGAATGAGGATCCCAACTTCCCTATAAATCGGTTTATGAATCTCTATGAATTTTTTATAAGGTTTGATTATTATTTAAAAATTTCCATGGAATAGATAATGAAAATATTTATAAAAAATTAATTCATTATCAAATAAATTTTAACGACTTTTCAATAATTATAAGTAAATATAATATTGTATTTAAATCATCATATTTAGTTTGTCGAAAAACATTACTAAAATCAAATTATTACCTCGATATGACTTCAGTGATCCTTTCACCAAATCAAGGGATGAATGTTTACATTTCAATCCTGAAACTAGAAAATGTTGAGGAATCCACATTGATAATTATCATTTGGATACATACTATTGGAATGAAAAATATTTCATGGTAATGTATAAAACATATCATTTCATTAAATTCTAAATGAATGATATCGAATAATATTTTACATTTTATTGCTTCCTGGTTGAAAGAAAAGAATGAAACTATGATCTTCACTCAAAAATGATTTATTCTACTCAAAATCATGTATCACACAAAAAATCTATCAATTATAATGACACCTTATCAATTAACATTACACACATGAATTATACCCTTCTTATGTGATTTTAATTTTTTATTTTAAACATTATCCTCTTTAGAAATATTTTTTTTTTCATTTTTGAAATGAATGAATATAATAAAATAAGAAACCAAATATAGTAATTTCCATTATACACAATTTCAATCCAAAAATTTCTTTAAATCACTAACTTATAAGTCATTTTATAAAAAAAACTGTCCAATTAATAATTATCCTAATGGAAAAAACTGTCCAATATTTTTTTCCCTAGGCAATAATGTATCATTATATCATAATTTTTAATTTGATCATGTTATCTTTTAAGCCACATGTTCAAATCATTATTAGTGAATATATAATTTAAACTTTTATTATCATTATACATGTGACAATTTTCTTAAAATAAATGATTCATCCAAATTTTAAAATCAAAAATCACATCAACTAATTCCTAATAATTTAAAAAAAATTATGACTGAAACCCTATTATTCCAATGTCGGTGAATGATTTATTAAATTTTCAGGGGTTAAAAAAATAACATCATAATGTTCATAATATCTATTTAATCTATTTGAATAAATACAAAGAAGTGTCATGCATTATATCTGAAGAAATAAGTTACAATAATTTTATTTTTCAGAATATCATTATTCCAGATAGATAATTTTAATCATAGTACACATCACAGGTTACTATGAAAGGAAACAAGTAGTATTGATATCAATTTCTCAATAATAGTTAGATACATTGGACATAATCCTGATTAAATAATCCTAATAAAAATGGTTAGGTAAAAAGTTGAACATAGATGAAAATATTTCAATAAACATAGAAGGAAATGCCTTCAAATATAATATCAATAAAAAAAATTTCAAAAAAAAAATCAATTACATTTCAATTTTAATAACTAAAAACACATTTTCTTCAATAATTAATTGTACTATAATAACAGGATAAGGAATAATCAATATGGAAATTTAAATATCCAAATACATATACCACTTAATAAATAACAAACAATGATGTCTGTCCAGAGATAATATCATTTCAAAAATATCATGGATAAAATAATTGAATTTTTATGGAAGTAAAAGATTAATTATTTGATTTTATTTTTCCTAGTAATAGAAACCAGAAATTGCAAAAACTATCCACATTATTATTTAAAAATGATTGTTGGAATCATATTTAGTATGTAAATCTTATTATTTCACTTCATGAGACAACAAATGCCTTGAAGTTCTATCTATAATTGGGACCCACCAAAGTAATTCATAAATGATGTATTAATAATATTATAAATATATTATTTAACTTATAAAAACTATTAATTATCATAAATTTTAAATATTAGGTTAAGGATATAAATTAATTATCATTTCCTAATACCATAAATCAATATGAAATGTGTACACCCTATGAAAAAAATTTATTTAATTTATGAAATAATCATATTCATCACACAAGATTTTTTATTTTTAAGTGAAATATAATTTCCAATAAAAACTTATCCCAAAAAAATTATTGTTCTAAGAGAAAGTATACAATAAAAAAAATATGAGATTGTAAAATACTGTTTACCTCTTGATAAATTATTTTCCCATACCTTATGATTAATTTTGACAACCCATTTTTTAATATACATATTTTCTAAAATATATTTTAAACTTATACTAAAATATATATATATATATATAGAATCACATATGATTTTTTATAACATATCTTCGATCATTCATTAATAATCCATCATTGTTTTCATTTTAAATGTTGTTAACTACCTTGTTTTACCATTCATTAATATTTCATTATTGTTTGGGTAATATTATTTAATTTATAGCTCCAGCATGACCAAAATTATAATAATTAAACTATTAATATATTTATAATGAAATTTTAATATAAATACTAGTCAGAACTGATGGCTACTAGAAATAGAAAATGTGACTATCTTAAGGACAATATGTCATATGAACACTGAATAACATTTCTTCTATACTATGATCCTTATGAAATATGGAAATATATATATATTTTAAATAATTATATTAATATCGTTTTATTCCATTAAGGATTCTCATATATATCATCAATTTGGTTCTATGATGAAAATATATTCACATCACTTGGTGAAGGACATATTCCATGAGTACAAGATTGATGTTATGATCAATTTGTTAGTAAAAATTTAATTAATAAAAAGATAATCTATTTATAAAGAATGATAAATTTGTCATTATTATATTAATTATTTCTTCTATTCCGCATATAATTATTAATTTTACCCTTATCAAATTCCATGAAAATCATTAGTAAAAGATGGATGACATTTTTTCACGAGTCGATAGTCCAACATACACATGAGCGAGATAATAGAATCTCATATGGAATGAAAGTTAAAATGGTATAAATTAGAGAATGATGATAGAGGTAAAATTACATTATAAATATAACATATATATTTTATCCCTCAGTATACCCTATAATGAGTGGTGGTAATGGAAAGAACGAATGACATAGGTTTGCGAGGACGTAGTCTTCAGTATGAATGAATGATGATTTCATAGACCATTTGATTGAGTGGTTATAGTTATAGGTTTTGAAATTATTATAAAAAATATTATAATATGTTATATACTAAGATTAATATATTTACATGGTATAATTATACACTAATTGGGTGGTGAAAAAAATAATGTAACGATTCTTGTTAAATTATGTTACCATTTCATTGGGAAAACTCATTACGTTTTCAACAAATAAACTCCTATAATAATTTTCCTTATAAAACAATGATTTCATGAATATGAGATGTATATTGTGAGGTGATTTTTTAGGGTCTTGAATGATTGAATTAGATATTATAGTGTTAAGGACATGGTAGATTGGATGGCCTTTTAAATGATTGTTCAGTAGTACGCTAATTATTTTTTAAAATAATAGATTACCCTATTGGTCATTTCATATCACAAGGCCCCCATAATGGAAAATTCCTAATACAAGTTTATATATGGTATACATATGTCTATTAAATATATTTAGACATTATTATAGATAAATTAAACTGATATATATATATATGTATTTTAACCCCCTAGTAAACACATTTGTATTCAAAATTTGGTAATTATGTTTTGTTATTTTCACTAATATTTTGTGTAAAAATTTATGTTTACCATATTTTGAATAAAATATTATTTTTATTGAAGCTATCAAATCCATTTTCTCTAACATAATTAAAATAAGTATACAATTTTAATATAAAATTAATCCGGAATAGGTAATGAGAATGTTGGTTTTCATAGAGAAACCCGATCAAAAAAATGACAATGTATTTACACAAAAACTAAATATGAAAATAATTAAAAGAGTGAAAATTTGATAAATAATTATTTATTTGAAAATATCTTACAATAAAAATTATATGAAATATAATTTAAAAAAATATATTTTTAAATAAAATTAGATGTTTTCAATTAAAATTAATTATTTTTCATTATTCATCAAAAATTATACGTACTTTTAAAAATTCATAAAATTAATTATTGGGATAAATTTTTTATTTTATTTTCATTTTTAAAAATAAAATTTATAAATGTTGTTAATATAAAATTAAAATTAGTTGTAAGATTATTAATTTCTAAATGAGTTATTAAAATCTATTGGCATTAGTTTTGGAGACAAAATGAAGACTCCATGCATTTCACATAGATTTTATTTTCGAGTAAGTTGATGGTACTATTCAATTATGTTTATCTATATTCCTGATGATTGAGTATTTTTTCCTATTTGTATTTTTCAAAAAATAATATCTGATAGGATTCATAATGTTACATTTATATCTCATTTTTATCATCCCTCTAATATATATGGTGTAATATGATTACACATCATTAATATATGGAGTCATTCATTGTATTTAACATCTTTAATAGGATTATGAATGACGTTTCCAATTCATGACTCATTGTAATTAAAAATTCCTTCCTCTATAAATATTCTGTTTTATAAAAAATTATTTTTAAAAAAAATATATTTATTCTATTTAAATCAATAGATAACAGTAATGTATATATTTTATTTAGTACTATGCATACCGTCGTATTTAATTTTTACGTGTTAATTGAATACTATATTACATATCATTTAGACTTAGTTTTTCATTTTCTGAAATCTCTCATAGAGATTTAATTATAAATGATATACTTTGTTGTTTATATAAGGTATGTGATTTTTGTCACATACAGTATCAAATACAATATTATTATACTATAATTTTTGGGTGTTTTATTCTATCAAACAAAATAAATGACATCTTTACAATTTAAATTTTTTCATATTAATCAAATGATTGACATTTGACAATTATTTTGTTTAAAAGAATCATAAAATATTAAATAAAACATCCTCTTATTAACAGAGGAAGGGAAATTACCATAGTCATATAGAAAAATACATAACTTGGAATCTATGTTATAGAAAATTGGTGAAAATTGAATATATTTATTTGAATTAAAAACATAAATAATTATAGTCTGGGATTTGGGTCATTAAGACGCGAATGTAATTTATCAATGGAATGAATATTGACAAAAAAACTAATTATAAGTGATTATTTATAATTCCATCTATATTTTTGAAAAAAAACAAAAAAGAATAAAATTATCATTACGATCATTTTCTTAAATTTGATTAATTATTTTATAGTGTATGAATATTATTAAATATTCTTATTCAATGAACTTATATTTCTTAAGAAAAAATTCAACCTCTTGTTTTTGTTCGGTTCATTTATAATTAATCCTTTACTATAAGGAATGAATATATGAAAATAATATTTTTATTCAAGAATCATAATAGATATTATGTTCTATAAAAGAGTGAAAAATATTCTATAATTCTATAATTTTTTTAAAATAATATTGTTTGCACAAGTTATACAATATAGTATGTTCAAATTTGAACCTGAAAAGTAACAAAACTGGTTAATCATTAATTTTTATTCCATAAATTGTTTAAACAATGACATACTAACCAGAATACCATGTATGCCTATGGTAGGTGATAAATACTTATAATCCTTTGGTTATAGGTCCATTCCTGGTTGCATAACCAAATCTAAAGGGTTGTTACCAATATTACATGTTATTGATTTTATAAATATTATTATGAAAATTATGATACATTTTCTAAGAATAAACTTGAGATCCTATAAATAAATTTAACCATTAATTATATTATTTACAAAGGTTTTCAATACATCAATTAGTTATTTTTTCCACAATGTTAAATAATTTTATTTTTCAATAATTACAATTTTATTAATGATAATTTTAACCCTAAATGTAATAAGTAACAATAAAAATATATCTATAAAATTATAATTTATTTTTTACTGAATAAAAATTTTGATTAAACATATAATCATCAGATGCAATTTATTAAAAAACCGTTCTCACAAAATATCCATAACCATTGTAGACAAAAATCACATAATTCCCAACAAGGTATTTATGATTATTAACAACTGATCTATCAGAGACTCTTTAACCATTTATGTATCCATAAATCTTATGTTAATTAAGACACATACCATTAAAAATTTTGGGACATTACTTATATATTACATAATACACATCACCATAATAACATTGTAAAATAATACTTAAAAAATATAATAGATGTTTCATAATACATAATTAAATTATCCATTTTTAGCATAAATTCGTCATTAACAGATGATTTATCCTTTTAAAGAGATAATTTCCTCATATAATTCATATGTGATATTCCTATATTAAAAACTATTTAAATATCCCTATGAATAAATTATTTTCATCCATTTTACTCTTCATTTTCATCATCAAATCATTACTGTATCCCCTACTATTTACGCATAAAACATTTCCACATTCTATTAATATATAATATTGTCTATATATAATACCTTATGATTATCATAAGCCATTCATTGTAATAATATATTAAAATCCATCACAATGGTTTATAATAAAAATTGTGTTTTCCAATGAATATCTCCCATGAGATTCAAACCATGAGCACAGTAAGCCCCACATTCATGAACCAATTGATTATGAATTCATTACCAATTCTCTATAATGAATGTAATTATAATAAGGACAATATCATTCAAAACCATGTAAAATTTTAGTATAAAATCATGGATGTTTGTTTAAGAATAGCCACACATTATATTCCATTCTATAATATTTGGATATTATATTATTTTTTTCATGAATGTCTATTATTGGGTTGTGATAAAAAATATATGTTTTTGTAGATATATTTACCATTGTTCTACTAAACTTCCTCTAATTCCATTTTTAGCATCCCAATATTGATTTTCCAATAGGTAGTAACTTCGTAATTACATTCGAATGGGATATAAGGAACCATATCCAAAAGGACATAATAGATTAGTATTAATGGTCAGATAGTTTAAACATGAAACATGTGTCACATTGAAAAAATTGCAACATAAAATTTTTCAAGAATATCATTATTTAATGAAAAATATTATACCATGAAAATAATTGTAAAATACATGGATTTATATTATAGAGAAAAATAATGGTGATATCTAATGGTCTATAAGGGTTACTTATATCAGAAATTATCATTAATCAATAATAATAATAAACATGTGAAGGTAAATAATTTAACACACATAACATGAAATCAATAAATTAATATTAATGTTCATCCATATATATTATTAATGTTAAATTATCATTCATAATAATAAATATATAAAATCTATAAAAGTAAAAGTAAATTCCATTTAATCACTAACTTGACTATCATAAATGTAGAGGTGTAGTCAACATGGTCTGGTAAATAAATGAGAAAACAACCCTCTTAATCAAAAAGTGAGAATGAAAGGAATCTAGATATAATATCTTCATGAAAATATAATTTATAAAAATAAGATAATTCTTATTCATGTAAAAGTACAATTATCATATTTAATATTTCATAGGAACTTTATATCATTACTCTAAATATATATTCACATAATAGAATAAACCAATGAGTAAAAATATATTTATCTATTTCTACCCCAATATTTCATCTTTTGACACTACTAATGAAACATTGGGATATATATTAAATATTATAACCCATTAATTTCATCTCCAGACATTTTTGGATTTATTAAATAATCAATATATGTTATAAAATGTGTCTTTATCTTCATGTGTTCATAATAAATGAAGGATAATAATTTATCCATTTTCCCCTATTAATCAAATAACATTTAGTGTAACCATTATTTTTATGAATGGGGTTTTTTATGAAATAATAATATATATCACCGAACAATTTTTATATTTAGTATAAAGAAAAATTAAAATTGAAAAATTATGACATGAGTGTCATTGTATCAATAAAATGTTTAAAATTAAAAAAGAAAGTTATATTTCAAAATAACTTTATCCACTTTGTAATTTTCACATAAAATTCACATGGATGAAAGTATTTAGATTATAACAAATAATTACATTAATTATGAACGATTCTTGATATTACAAGTCAAATGATATTATATACACCAAAAAAATTAAATTTCATTCATAACTGAAAGGACATGATCCTGCATGTTACATATTCTAGTGATTGTAATCTTGAATTAACATTACTATATTCATTAAGATCCTATAGTTTATTGTTTTAAAGAATTATTAAAAAATATTACAGTTTAAAACCATATTTTTCACATATACAAATATATATTGATTTTATTTAATCCATCAAAAAACTTTCCATAAATTATTACATGGATTTCATTGGTGAAAAATCTACAATCATTTCTCCTTGATCTCATAATTTTCCCTATTCATCTATAAACCCTATGAAAACTGAGTAAAACAAAGTATATGAAAATATAAATTGTAAGGGAAATAATAAAATTATATAATTAGTCCAATGAAAAAATATTAAAAAATTATCATAATAACATCCCTTTACTATTCGAAAAATAAAATATCATATCGAAAAATATCATTATCATACAATTTGGAAATCAACAAATTTACATAATAATTATCATGAAAATATAAAGAAATTAGTTGTTGTGAGACATAATTTTCCATATTAATAATAAAAATGGAGTACATAATATTTCTAGCTTAGAACTCTGGAGTACCCAATGATTTTGAGTATATAATGAATAAACCGGCTCGAGGTTTATAATGGAACTAGTTCTCATTGGTTAATAACCAAACCAAATTTAATTGGTTTATCAAAGATCCACTAATAATGGGTCCATAATAGAACAGACCATAATTAATTAATAATAGAAATAGACATCATCAAAAAAATAATCAAGATACTTAAAAAATAGAAATCATGAAATAAATCATTATAAAGTACTCTATGAAGATCATACTATTTCCGTTTACATTTAAGGAATATTAAAAAACATCACATGTAAAAAAATTAAAAAAATTTATGACTGTAACTAAAAAACATGTAACAAAATAAAAAAAGTGTTACGGTGATAGGAATGTGGGATATTTATATCTTATAACATATATAAAAACACCATAATTAAGCTTTTAGAAGAATTAAATTTATTAATTAAAAGATTATTTTAAAAATAAGTCACTTATATAAATCCTTAAAAATATTCCATTTGAAAATACTTTTATGAAAATAGAAAATAAAATTTATAATAGATTCATGTAAATACAAATAAATATATTATAATAATTTGAAAATTATATTGACATGAAATAGAAAAACTTGAAAAATTATTCTTTGAAACCTTTAAAAGGAGGTTTTTTTAATAATAAATCCCTTAAAAGGTGTATGAACATTATGGAAATCATATTAATTACATGAATAATAAAATAATATTAATTAATTAATAAAATAATATAAATCCCTTTATAGACTTATTTTATTTATTTTTCTTATACTACATTCATTTATGGAATTTTTGTGACTTTGTATGTTTAATCTCGTTGTTCATGGAGTGTTCGTTTCATGGTTTCATGGTAGATTCACTTGAGTTATATTATAGATTTTCTTCCCAAATTTAAATAATAATAAAGAATTGGGATGAAATGGTATTCATGATCATCCATAAGATTAAATGTTAAATATATTTTTTTTTCTAACTTGAGGCTGAATCATTGGATAGAATATTAATTGTAAATAAATTGTTTATTTTAATGGTTTTTCTTACCATTATAAATTTGTTTTTCTATTTTATTCAATATCATGTTTATATAATAGATACAGAACATGAAATAAGTAATAATATAATTTTTTTAATAATACGTAACCATAATAATATTTTTATGACGAAAAGTATATGTGTTAATGGAAAATGAAAACTTATTATCCATAGATATGGTTAATGACCATAATTTTGATAGTGGTTTCATTTCATTGAATAATTGGAGATATGAAAATGTATATATATAAAATATTAAAATAGAAAAATACAATTCAATTTTTTATATTATTATATTCTTATTATTCCTTTATAGATATATGTTGTCAGTATAAGGTAGAAGGAAAAAAGAAATTACAAGAGGTGGGGTGAGATAGTTACCTCTTGAATAATGCATCGATGATAGATCCCTTAAAAACATGTAATAGGTATTTGGGTTAAAATATAATAACATAAATCGAGGGATCCAAGGTAGGGGGTGTGTGATATATATTAAGACAATCAGTTCATGTGTTGACAAAGAGGGTGGTGAGAAATGGTATTTTTACATGATGTGGGGTGGTTAAAAGTAATTAAATAAAGACAAACACAATTTCATATTATTATTTTCAATTAATAGTTTATAAATATAACATTATAAATAATTTTTAATGTCTATAAACACATAAAACACCAAATTCATATTTAATGTTCTTAGTTATTAAAATATTTTGACATTTATCATTAATTTGTTTCATTATTTTTCATGTAAAAAATATATTAATTTTTTTCCACTATAAATTTTGTATAATTAAAAATGAAAATTAAATTAATAATTTATTTGTAAACTCTTTTTTGAAATATGTAAGAAAGTTTACAAAATTTAATTGACATAATTGAAAAAAAAATAAAATTAAAACCTAACCGGATGACCGGATAAAAAATCGGGTATTCGAGAAATTTCTTTTTCAATTTAAAGATGATTTTATAATATATATAATACTAATAATAATTATATTATGAAAAATTTATAATATTTAACTATTTATAATATCTATAATTTTAAATCAAAATATTACTCATTGGATATAATTTTAATTATTTAAAAATGTGAAACATTTTTAACCTTGAAAGTGAATTTAAAAAACCATGTTTTTAAATAAAAAAAGTAAAAATATTACAAAAATTATAAATTTCATTAAAATTAATGTTAGTGGGTTTAATTTAACTATATAAAAACTATGTAAATTCAAATCATATTTATTACATAATGTGACAATACAATTTTATAATTTATTGATTTGAAATTTCATTTTTATTAAATCAATATTTTTTAGTATTAAATAAGACATAAATGTTGTCAAAAAAAATCATTAAAATTCATCCATATATAATTTTTACATGATATAACTAAAAATTAAATTAATTTTATATTATGCTAATTTTTTTATTTCTTGAATAGTAATTATATTATTTTTACACAGAAAATTTGAAATTACTTTCTTAATAAAATATACATTTGATGAATAAATTTGTTGTACTAAAATTAAAATAGAAGGCCTTTATATATATTTTATTAAATATTTAAAACAAAAAATTAATAAATTATAATTTAATATTAAAATTACATTTTTCAGTATTTAGTTTATAATATTCATTACACCCAATTTAATTGCTTGGTTATAATGAGAACATAATTATATTTTATTTCTTTTCAAAATATCATAGTTACATATTTTGTCTTTTATAAAACTGTTTATTTTTTAAAAAAAATTGATGTTAAATTATCAACCTAAAAAAATTGTGTTCTCTTTATTTGAACTCTAGATCTAAAACTAGGGGACTGACCATTCATAATTCCCAAAATCAAATCCCAAATCATAAAAAATATCAATAAGGAATCTATTTTAAAATTCGTAAATTTATGTATGGAGGTTTCCTAATACAACACATACTTATTCTCTATTTAGAAATACATGGAAGTAGAAGAGAAAAAATTTGACTCATGGAATGATAGTGAATGATAGAGAGAATGGTCATAAAAAATTTTATAATTAAATGGCCATTTATTTCTTATTAATGAAATAAATAAATATTTCTGCTGTTTCAAAACTCTTATTCATATACATGAAGAGTTATTTAAATTCATATAATAATAAAATAAATAAATATACTTATGGGGAAATTATAGTTCCAACCATATTTTTTCACTTAATGATTAGTATTTAAGATTAATTTTTCATACCCAGGGCATCAAAATCAACTTCTACCAAACAAAAAATATAAAAAATTATAAAAACATAGTCCTCTTATCATTTGTAATTTACTATAACTAAATTGGTTAGAACACAATATTTAATTTAGCCAAATAAAATAAAAAATTAATATGATGAAAATCAACATTAATACACAAAACTAATCAATAATACAGAAAGATCCACATAGATCATTCAACAAACTAATATACTTAAAATTACTCAAAATATTTTGGACTAAAATATCAAACTGATAAATTAGAAGGATTTGATCAAATAGCCTCCTATGGTAATTTTAATATTTATCATTAAATAATATCACATAATTTTAAACTCTCAATCCTTAATGTAATTACCATAATCACATTTTCATTAAGATATTCTAATAATTTCAATATATATAATCACACACCCTTGATGTTTTATGTTTCTGAAATAAAATTTAGTGTTTCTTTCATAAATAAAATCTACTAGTATAATATTTAACATAATCATATATGGTTCCCAAAATATTAAATATATTTTAAAATGAGATTAATCACATTATCAAAAAAAAACCATTTTCCAAATCCATGGGATTCTATAAGATAATAAACATATTCCCAGTATAAAAGTAATTATCATAAATAAATACTTGTAAGTAACAAATTTATCATATTAAATTTTAATTCTCTTAGGATTTTTGTACGTGATTTACCGGTGTCACACATCAATTATCGGTTCAATTACAACATTCTTGTCAGACGTGATAGGTTGTCACATGGTCTGTATGATGTCCTTTTCTAAACAACATTAATATAGTCGTTGTAGAAATATATAAATATCATAAATATTCTCAATAATTACATCAATGTTTTTATACTAATTATTTTTATCAAACATTTAATATTTCATAAAAAAAAATTAACCCCTAAATTCATCAAATATTTACCATCCCCCACTTCCACATTGTATTGAGAAGGAAATGAGACGCTTCAAGGTCAATGGTGATGTTTTCAAGGCACCAAATGAAACCAAAAAATGTCCAGGGCTTCAAGATCAATTTTGGAACAATGTTTTATTAGAATAAAATAATAAAAAGAATCTACAAGATTCATTTCAACAAGGTACACCAGAATAACATATAACTAAGATAAAAACAATCAATAAACACTTACTTGAAAATTATAAAAAACCTTTAGAATTAAATTACAATCATCATATTATCAGAGTATGAAAAATAAGACAAAATATCAATACCTACGGAAAAACATGAGACACTCTAATACCCTTCACCATGATCCATGATCTATGTGACACAATACCATCCCAACAAAATGATGGACCACTAAAAAATGAGATTCCTAAACATTTCCAGTATCTCAGATAATGACATTTTCAAAAGTTAAAAAAGTAGAAAAGTAGGGGGTCCGTAAAAATAATTTGTAGGTTTTCCCCCAATTACTTTAATATATAGTCCAGTAGGATAGAATCGTTAGCACATTTTTATAAAATAATTTATAGAAAACATTTAATATTGAAGTAGTTTCCAATAATCCAAACACACCCTTACCATTAAATTCTCCACCTAAATCCACACAATATAAGGGAAGCTAAAAAACCATGAAATTATCCATTTACCACCACATATGAGCATAATATTTTCGATATTCTATATAAACATAGAATCAAAGAACAACTATAGGTCCTAACATATTCAAACCAGAAAGCAATCATGGTGGAACTCTCTATCCAATCCCATTACTACATTCCAAACATACGGTTTCTCCACACCAACATATCTGTTATTATGTCACATACATCCAATATCAATACCATTTTTATAGTGGTACTACCTACCCACTTCTCATAAACCCCATAAAAAAATGTTCAGGCCAACAAAAAATCATATAGTACCCTAAGGCTAATATATTATGAAAACTCATACTTTATATCAAAACAATCCGTTACAAAAATGTCAATACCACACTATATTTCAATAATTAATCCATATTTTATTTAAAACCATTTACCCAAATTATATCCATATGTACACCCCATGCAATCCATTTTAAAATTATCATTTTATAATCTAACGACCATGATCCTTTCATCGTAATGACCCAATTTTCCAAAAATTAAAAATTTAGCATAAAATGAGTTTCCAGCTTGATTTTCACACCATAATAACAATTAATTACAATCAAAACGAATTAATTTAAAAGTACACTTCAATTCTATATATGTGGAGTCATGTTTGAAGCCTCCTACCATACAGTTTCTGTAAAATTGACCCACCACATAGCAGCGCCCAAATTCATGTGAAAAACTCCAGGAAAATTACAAAGATCCCATTTAGTATCATCAAAATGAAAAGATGTCATCATTTTAGGTAAAACATGATATAAACATGAAATGGGTTTATATTAGGAAAACATAGAGGGAGGGAGAACCAGATCGATGGAAATCCAAGAAATATCCAGGAGATGATACTTACCAGCAAAGAATAAATTTCATAACAACATTAAATCCCATCAAAATGCTTTTAGATTGAGTGGGATATCCTGGCTATCCCTTGATAACTTAGAATCTCATGTGAGGTTCGAGTGGGAGGAATAATGAAAGGATTAGGGTAAATCCTTATCATTCATGTATTTAAAACCCTTATTTTTTATTGTTGTGCATGGTTAGCTTGTACTATTGGAAATATCATATGCTAACAATGTGCATGATACTATCTCGTAGGGCACACAACATGGCCTCATCAAATGGTTAGACATACCATGTCAAAATAATGAGAAGGACCACTGTCTCACGTTACACATTTACCTAGATTTTTTTGCACTTTATCTGCTATCATTTCTTAAACCGTTCTCCTTTCGAAACACTAAAAAAAGATACTCTAAACCTCTACTAAATTTCCCAAACAATGCCATGCTATACCCTACAAAATTAATCTCATAAAAAATGAAAAAAATGGTTAATTACCTCAAACTATGGGTTCTAAATTCTCCCCACCATTGGAATTTCCATCCATAGAATATAGAGAACTATTTCATTTCTGAAAGAGTTCTTCCATTGCTCATCCATCTCATTCTATTTTTCCAAACTCTAATCATGAATCCAATTAAGATTCCAAAGAAAATTCAAACTATACTAGTAAATTTACAATGAATCTCATTGTTTTTTTATCCACAACCCGCAATGTGACATGCACTAATGAATTATCCTACTCTAGATCAACTTGATTTCATCAAATGTCATTGGTAGGATCCACCTGATACTTCTTCAACCAAGGAACATGAAACACATATAGATCCAAACTTAAATGTTGTGGATACATCAAACTATAATCAACTTATCCTACCTTCCCATGTTTCTCAAAATGTCTTAATATAAAATGGAGATAACTTACCCTTCATCCCAAATAGACGATGTCCAATTCATGGAGAAATTATCAAGAACTCATCATCACCAAACTCAAATTAAAATGACCATTAATTATAGTCGTACTACAATTTATGATTACTTTGAGCCATATCCATTCTCATCTAGAACAACATGATCATTTTTTTAGTCTCTTGGATAAGGCTTTTTCTAACCAATGAACTCTCGCATGTTTATTCCCATAAATTTTGATAATGATAAGGATTACTGTAAAATTTTTCAAATGGAGCCAAATGTTTGGGGGCCTGATAACTGTTACTATATGAGAATTCCTTAAGTGGAATGTGATCCTCCCATGAACAACCAAAAAAACATCACACAATTAAGTAAATCATCTTCTAATTATTATATCATTTTCATATATTTCCTATCTGTCCGATGATGATACACCACACTCGTCATCAACTATGTTCCATTTTCTTGCTATAAGGATTTCCAAAAAAGAGAGTTAAAACTCAGATCTATATCTCAAATAATAGAAACTTTAACACCATGCCTCCTTAATAATTCACAAATATAGATTTTGGATAGATCCCACACCATATGAGATTCATGAATAAAGAATAAAGGGGCCTAATTTGTGATATGATCCACTATCAACCATATGACATCGTGCTTTTTGACCATTCATGGGAGACCTACAAAAAATCCTTCGATACTTTTTTACACTTAAAGTATTTAACATCTAATTATTGCAACATACCTGCTATCCATTGATGCACATTCTTAACTTGTTGACAAGTCATGCATTTCAAAACAAAATCTCCAGATTCCTTTTTATACCATCCCATTTAATTTTTTTTTCAACTCAATATATGTTTTCTAAATTTCCAGAATAAATAACTCATATAGAATAATGAAAATACCTAATAATTTAATCATAATAATTCTCTGGTACAACCATATGATTCTGAAAATACATAATTGACTACCCATTCAGTTTCATTCCCACAATGGTCACCCTATCATTTATTTTTGACCTAATCTCTATGGACACAGGTTAAGACAACTTTGCCTCTTTATCTAAACCAAACATTTCAGGAACCAATTGACTATAATGAATACAACTTTATCTACCTGATCCTAGCATTCCAACTTCATGACAGCAATGAGAGATATCGATTACCCCTAATATGATTATTATATCACCACATGAGCATATGTTTTTATACATATTAAATCTCTCGCAGAATATCTTTTACCTAGTTTATACATCTAGTAAAAATCAATCATATTTAGACATTCCATACTTATCATTTACCTCTTGTTGAAATATCCTTGTATAAAAAATTTCTATAAACTATTATGAACAATAAAACCTATGAATTTCTCAATAAATATATAATGATGTCTTATTTTAAAATAATAAACAACTTGAACCAACTCCTAATCATTTTATGTGTAGTTATTCACATGAAACCTCACTTACCGTGACCCATACAAAACCTCACAATCCCCTTGATTAAGAAAACATTCCAACATTGATCCTGGTGCATCACAATACATCAGGTATCATTTCCCAAATTCAAGAAAAACCAAGACTATGTCTGATGTACATTAATCATTATTCTCTTCAAAATATTTCTGATAGTGCTCATTTCTTAGAAATGGAACATTATTCCTCATAAAATCTATCATTAGTGAGGTAAATCTAGATAAATCAGGAACAGAATGCTGATATTACCTAGTAGGACTAAGTAATCTCTCTATCTCAAAAATGTTCTTTGGTACTTATAATTAAATAACAGCCTCTATCTTTTTTGAATCATCATAAACAACCAACTACGAAATATCGTGGCCATGAAAATAACCTCTTTATCAAAAAGTCAGACTTTGAAAATTTTTCTAATAACTGATGATCTCTCAAGACCCAATAGTATTTCTACGTGAATCCTGTTATCCCCCCATTTTCATTAATAGAACGATATTTCATCAAAAAATAAAACCTGAAATGAATTTATATATTTTATAAATATCTCATTAATTAATTCCATGAAAATTGTTGGTTCATTCGGCAGGAAAAATGATATAACAATGTACTCATAATGGCCATATCTACTACTGATTGTAGTTTTCAGAATAACATTCTTCAATACTCATAATCAATTATATCCCGATCACAAATCAATCTTTAAGAACCATTGAGCTCTACTAAATCGGTCTAACAAATCATCAATTTGTGGAAGATAATATTAGTTTTTCCTAACTTGATTAATCCATTGAGAATCAATGCCTAGATGTAGAGTTACATCCACCTTTTTGTTAAACAACGCTGGTGCTACCCACAAAGACATGCTCGGATGAAAAACCCAATTTTTATAATTAATCCTACTAAAAATTCAACTACCTTAATTTTATTGGTGACATCTAGTAAGAAAAATTTGAGATAAGACCTCTCCCTAGATGGATATCAGTTATAAAAATCACATCTCTCATGGGAGGAAACACTGGAAATTCTTTAGTAAATACATCAAAAACTATGCAATCACTACCATAAAACATTATATCACATCAACATCAATTGATTGTAAATACAATTCCAATAACTAATACGATATTGTTCGAACTATTAGTTCCACAAAACTATTTGTACCTATATTTTTAGTGTTCTCCTCTCTAAATTGATGTTCGATGCCATCATATAGAGTGAAACTAAATGATCCCACATAACATTTTATGTGGACCTTAAACATCGCTAAACAAACCATTCCCGTGTTCATATCACAAGAATAAATCTCAATAACTAGGAAATACCAAATTAACACTACCTCATCCATAACTATACAACATACATTACAAAAGATTATTTTAATGATTTTATGATTTTTCAATAATATTATTTTATGTCTCAATAATGGGAAATTTTGATGAAGTGACTTACCATAAACTTTTATATGGTTTAAAATGAAATAAAATTCGGTATAGTGTATTGAAACTTGTCATTAACTTATAAAAGAAACATATTAACAACTAAATATAATATATGACAGATTTAAAAACATCCCATGACCATTAAGTTTACAATCATTTATTATATTCTTTATATAGAGATATAATTTATGTGGTTTATCATTTGTGATTTTTTCATGAATGATTCATGTTATTCACATATTATATAGTTCAATCATCTCAGAAATAATAACCACTAAATAATTATCTTATTTATACGTAAAATATACATTTTAAATGTTTAATTAAACATCCTATAAAAATGGACTACGTTACAATCATGGATATGGTGGGTTGTACGTATGTATGTGTAACACTACCATTTTCCAATAATCATTATGGAATTGAGGTATGAAATATTTTATCATTCCATAATGATTTATAATATAATATTATATCATTATATATACTTATATTTATCATCCATATGGTTTATAGATGAAATGATAGTGAAGTCACTTCATGAATATGGTAGTCCAGATGTACACGAATGATGTTATCATCATTATGTGAGTAAATAGTTATGAAATAAAATGATATATTATAATTTCAAAATGATATTGATGTCTGGAATATAATAATTATTTATTTTATATCTTATTTAATTATTATTTATTCCGTTATCAATTTCAATGCAATGTAGTATGTATATATGAATCTTATTGCTTTGTGAGGTGGTTGTTTGGTATAAAGACTAGCGATATAATCATATCTCATATTGAGAGGACAATAAAATGGTAAATACTATATAATGAATAAAAATATATATTTATGTTGTGAATATCTTGTATATACTTCTTATACATCATCACACCAAACCGAGATTGGTGGTAATGGAAAAAATAATGACATCGATTAGTGTCTCTGCATTCTTCTATGAACATGAATGATGATTTTTCCCCATTTGGTGGAAGTGGGGATGGTTTTAGTTCAATAATATATTATTATAACATCTATGTATATGGAATATATTGATATTTTTATATCAAAATTCTTTAATAGTACATAATGGATATAAATTAGGAAATAATATAAAAATTATCATTGAAAAATGTTATTTATTAATCATGTAAACTTCTTATGTATACAATGAAAGCATTACAAGGTTGTCATTATTATTAAAATAATTATTATTGAATGAGGTGATGGAAGAATGTATTTTATTTAGGAAGTTATTTTTCGATACAATGTTGTTTTCAAAAGGGAATCAGTATAGAGATGGGGTGTCATTTTATATTTGACGTGATTATAACACTTATTTTTTTTGAAAATAATTAGTTCCACCATCATTGTTTCTTTTCAAAATCTTTTAATATAGTAACCAAGGATTTTGTTACATTAATATTATATATTATTTTAGATTAATATTTATTTCATTACCGAAACACATACCGTAGGTCCGTAATATTTTAGTGCATATGGAAAAATGAAACACACGGTACTAGTCATGTGAATGATATTCATTGATTCACAGAATGTACTCCCCCATTAGTACCCCTACATAATTAATTTATTCACAACATATGTAAAGGAAAAATAAAGAAAGGGTGACTTTTTTTATACTATCAATAAACATGGAATATATCTAATAATTATCTTATGAGAGAATACATTTAGAAATATGGTTATGTGAACACGAGTATAACATAAAATGTTGATACAATGAAATTCATTGATCATAAACCTGTTCACAGAATAAAACTATAAAATTTAAAAATTCATGAATCATTCGAATAAACCATCCTCAAAAAGTAATCATGAAACCTCTTTTCATATTGAAAATGTGTGTTGAATCATTATAAATACAGAAAAAAATTTCATATATCAATGAAAATTTCCATGAAACATGAATTACATGTTATCCCTTATTTCCAAAAATATATTAGTCACATAGTATAGTTTCCCCTCATTAATCAGGCATATAGACTTGTTTCACATCATATATCAAGAATATCATCTTGTTTCCCATCAAAAACAATGATCATAGATGTGTTTCACATGAATGTATCATGAGATATAATACATTACAAAATGAATTAATGGAAAATATTATTCTTTCCAATCACTTAAAAATAAAAAATAGAAAATTTCTCTACTGTATAATAATACAGTCATCACATCAAAACACATATAAAACAATTTGTTTAATAAACACATTATCATAACATAACTCATGGAAAATAAATAGGATCCCCAAATATCAATCCATCATAAACATAAAAAATTTAGAGAAATAATAATAATGGAATCCTTCTGTCATATACACATTAAAGTAGATTTGTGATTAATATAAGTCATATTATATTTAAAAATTCTTTTTGAAAAATCACATGAAATAATTCATGACAAAAATATACTTAAACATATGAAATATTTATTTGTTAAGTGTTACTGAATTATAATGGAATATAATTTCATTGAATCTAATAATATAATATTTACAATTCTTATTCAAATCACTGAGGTGTCGTGATAGTAGGAATATATGTTCATTCCTTACAAGTTAAAAAAATTCCATCCATATTTTTGTTAAGAAAGTATTAGAGATCCTATTTTGAAAGAAAATAAATATAATTTTTCAAATAATTTCTTAAAAGTATGAATCTTTGAAAATAAAATTTAATATTAATATGTGAATAATAAATCCAAATTTCATTTTTTGTATAAAATTTTTCGTCGAAGATAAATATTCCCCAATAGAGATGTAAAATGATACAGTCCTAAATATTGATTGGATTGTGAAATAAATAGATTCCACTATATAATCAATAGAATCATGTTCAGTATGAAATTATGAAAAATATATGTATATAAAAATTACATATTATTAAAAATAATAATAAAATATTACATTCATGTTATGTATATACAATACACAAATAAATGATGTATGGTATCAGGCATGTGTCCCAAATAAATAAATGTGATAAAAACCCTTATCTTGAGTATATTATTTCTATTACACAATAAATAACTCATATATATGAAATAATTATTTATAATACATGTGTTACATAACCATATTTCAATAAAACCATATATTATTTATTTATAACAACATATAAATTGTTTATAAATAATTTATAATCACTGTTTTGGAAGATATCATCATTTGTTCCAAATCATGTTACGGTTCGGTAGTTTTGATCCATACACCTTTATGATGGATAAATCATTAATAAAATAATTATTAATTTATAAATATAATGAAAATCCATAAAATTTTATCTTATTTCCAACAATGTAATATATAAATGAAAACAACTCACATTGAATCGTGGAGATAATAAGTCATACATTCACATGAGAAAAATTATGATCTCCAAAAAAATATGTTGGTAAAAAAGTTGATATTATATTATAATTACATTTTAATAGTTATTACATTATTATTATATATAATCATTAACAAATAATAATTACTACTCATGAATGTTGGTGAAGGAAAATGAATTGAATCTCTACATGAAAATGGTATGTCATATACATGCATGAGAAAAACGATGAATTCTTAATTAATGGAAATTGGGATGTATATTGGTTTGTTTATAATTATTTTTATATTTAATAATTTTAATGATAATTATGTCATTATTTTTTGAAAAATATCATAGATTTATGCATGGGATAGAACATTAGAAAATGAGAGTGAATGATTAGAGGGATTGCCTCTTCTTCAAAATGGATCACATAGATCACATATAAAGAACTCTATATTTGGTCATTTGGTTAGAACAAGACCACTATAATATGAATATTTAAATGTATAATGTAATTTTTCCTAATTTTTTCTAGGTATAAGACTCAACGTTGTCAGATAAGATGGGGGAGGATGTGTCTTTGTATAATGATGTTGAGTGGCAGTATAGGAAATTTCAAAGTATTAAAATATAATAAATGATATCTAAATAAAAATAGTAAAAATATTGAAGGATATTAAAATAATATATTGTAGTGGTTGTTAATTTCATTAACCAATTTATTATTGACATGTTTTTTAATAATTTTAAACCTTGTTTTTTATAATCCCTTAGTTAACCAATTTTAATTTTAAATATGGTTACCACATTTTCAATTACAAAAGGGGGATAATTTTACAAATAAGAATTCAGTTGATCAATAAAATACTAGGATATTATATTTTAGACCATAAAATAACCCACATGAGTTAATTATTTTTATAGATTATTAATTAATATCTGAAATAATTGTTAACAAAAAATATCATTACTATCAATTTTTTCATTGTTCTTTACATTGACATCAAAAAAATAAATACAACAAGATAACAATGATATAATTAATGTATGAAACCCCTAAAATTTTATATTCACCTATAAAAATAGTTGAGATTGTTTGGTAATTTTAATTATATTTATTTTACCATTTATAATATCCAATAATTTATTTATTTTTCCTTTCATTGATTAATTATTGCATCATTATTGCCTAATTGTTTATTATAACTATTTATTAACTAATAATTAAAAATAAATTCCCAATTATCTATATAAAACTATTATATTTTATTATAATATATATAGTTAATAATTTTTTTTATATATCCCTATTGTAATAATATTATACTCATTAAAAGTATGGTTGTGACATTCTATAACTATGATTGATTTTCATAATAGTGAAGTCAATTTCATGGAAAAGTGTCCATTAAATTATCATATTATGAAAAATATTTATTAATGGTCGAATTTAATTCATAAAATATTTGTAAAAAAAAGGGTAAATCTATAATATTTATAATATTATTGTTACTATTAAAAAACTATTTTACCAACTATAATGTTAATAACACATACCAAAGTTACTATAAAATGTTTCAAAATAAAATTGGAAATGTTTACTAATTTAGGACCATCTTATTCAAATTATGGAATCCATTTTTCAGAAAAAAAGACAAATAATTATTAAAATTATTTTAAAACACATAAATGGGGTGATAAAATAGCTTTCGAAAGATAAAATGCTCAAAAAATTGAAATGTTTTATATTCATATTAAATGTAAATTGATTCAAATAATTTAAATTGAATTAAATGGAAGAAGAAATATTTAAGAATACATTTAAAAAATTCATCAAAATTATTGGACATAATATATTATTTTGATTGAAATATTTTTTCAATTTCAATTTACTATTCTCATTATTTATCAAAAACTGAAAATTGTAAAAAAAGTACAAAAAATACAACGAAACTGTATTATTAAAATATTCATTTAAAGAAAAATTATATTTTTCAATTTGTAATTTTTAATGTTTCAAAACAAGATCTAAAACAGGTGCACCATCGAAAGGTAAAAACCCATTTTTAGAAAGGAAATGCATCTTTTATGAGTACAATTAGATTTATTTTTATATCATACCATAAAACTATATAAGATTTATGTTGAATTTAATATATATATATATATATAATATAACAAAAAAATAATGGTATAAAAATCAAGTTTTAATTGAAATAGTTTTCAAGAAAAACAATTAATTTCATTTTCAAAAGGGTTTCTAGTTTCATTTATAATTAACTGGTCTCCAAATAATTATATATATATGCATGTGTAAATCATATTCACATATTAAATTTAATATTATTAATACCTTATATTCTAATAACTATGTAATAATTTTATTATTTAAATAATTAATATAATAAAATTATGTACTATAGAAATTCAGTATTGCATGTAATTTATGATAAGTCAGTGTTATGTGGAGGGAAAGAAAAATATGGTGTCGCATGAAGTGTACGGTATCAATGAAATCAAATTATTTTAATGATATATATATTCATAAAAAATCCATGATTTTCTTATCCATAATACAACATTTTCAATATTAGAATGTATAATGTATAAATAAACAAATCTTATTGATTTTAAAAAAAATATAGGTAAATTTGAAACTTAATTGTACAGATTAACACCAAAGTATTGCATTTTTACATTATTTGTGGTAATTTTTTTTATATTTTAGTAATCATTTCCCTCAAAAAAACTGTTTTGATTATTATAATAAATAAATTATTATAATTCCATATTTGTAATATATTTGGAAATATTCAAATCATATAAGTTGAAAATTTTAATTTTAAATTAGTCTCACAAAAGTGATGAGAAATAGATTAATCAAAGAAAAAATGTTTAATAGTTTAAAATGATTTTATATCAAAATTCAAAATTAAAATGACACCAATAAAATTAATTATATTAATAGATATAAAATTAAAAATATATTACTTAATTAATGTAATTTATCTATATAAATTATTTATTAAAATACTCTATATTTAGTTACAAATCATTATTTTTAACTATTCCACAAAATATGAGTCATTTCAGAAAATACTAAAAAACCAACACTATGATAATTTTGATATTGTAATTTAATAAATGATGGTGTTTTCATCTTATGTTTTCTTAAAAAACTAAAAATTAGTTTTAAATTATTTGATTAAATCAATTGAAATAACTATTTTATAAAAATAAGGTCTTTTCAAAACAATATTATTTTCATTTAATGATTATAATGTTATGTATAATGAAAATAAAAAGATAACATTAATATATTAAATTGTACTATTAATACTTTCGATTTTAAGGGCTAGGGTATAACAGTGTACCATATCACAGTTTTTTTAAATTCGGGATGCTTGGTATAGAAGCTATAAGTGTGATTAAATATTAAGAAATATATTTTTTTTGTTTATTTTAGTTCAATATTCAGTAAACTATACAATATGAAATAATTTTTGTTTAAAATTTTGGTCTGTACAATTGAATTAACAATGTCTCAATTTATAATATTGTTATTGAATTACCCAAAAATTAAGTATTATGACACAAAAAATGTCACGACCCGACCTCGGGGCCCGTGCCCTGGCTACCCCAATCCCGCCTTCCATAGTCCAGGGGCAGGCAACTAGCACCAAATTCGAATCCCTGCAAAAATGGGAAGGCATTGCCTTTAAACCTGTAACACACACAGTCTGAATAGAAGTAGTAGAAGTAACAAGAACTACTATTGAAAAGAAAGGCATGTTTAATGTATATGGGACAGTATACAAACCCAACTGAACACCATGTACAAGTAAAATAAAAAGGGAAAACATATTCTTGATCGTCTACTGGGGAATCCTACCTGAAGGGTAGGTACACATCTCAAACAAATTGTCCCTGAGGTATGTCCCATCTAGTACAGCTCCGAGCAGCCTCCCATCTGTCACCCTCATCCTCAATCACTAATGAATATTGTTAGCACAGAACATAACACGGCGAGGGTGAAGCCTATGCAGGAGTGAGTATAACAATAATCAGTAGGGGACCCCGATACCCCACAAGGTCTCCCAGAATCCACTAAGGATAAACCACAGTATTAAGATAAAATCATGAAGTTTCAACCATCCCTACATAGGTATATGCCCGTACATATACCTAAGATACCAATCAAATTCTGTCTCCAACCCTCGAGCCCAAGCACAACCCATTCCACAATGGAAGTAAAGTCAATCGTCTGGATGATAACAACTGAAAGACAAGACTCAACTCACACAAGTATACAAACCATGAAGAGTGGTAGATATGATTAGATTTAGCCACTAAATCTTCTCCTCTATCGAACCCACTTATGATACTGGAACAGTATCAGCAGGTCGAACCCACAGATGAACCCGGTACAGAAGTCATCACTATCGAACCCACGGAGGATCCCAGTCTAGTACCTACGTTGTCGAACCAAATGAGAATCCGGGTACAAAATCGTCTGTGTCGAACCCATGGAGGATCCCGATACAGTATCCTCACGGTCAAACCCATGGAGGATCTTGGTATAATAGTAGGTCGATGTAGGATCATATCATCTTAGTCACAGCCAGCCATAGGGTTCCCACACACAACACGCTCGATTCCGGGAGGGTACGCTTCTTTATCCAAGTTTCGATACAGAAAATACCACGAAGTATCGAGTTAATGTATCCCGTTGTTCCATCTCATGATAAGGAACCCAACATGACAGACGATGTGTCAATCGGACACCCGGTCTGTGAGTTATTGGCATTTCCGTTCTAGGGGCACGGTTGGTTTTTAGGTTCATACCAATCCGGCCATACTGCAACTGCATACATATCTCAAGTGGGGTTTTCCAAAATATCATTACTACTCTAAGCCTTCCATCAGCATAGAAGGTTCGTCGTTCGGACACCCCTAGCCCAAAATATGGGCAGAAAGGTGAAAACCTTCCATAGCGGGTCCGGGTCCGGTCTGACCTAGTCAGAGCGATCCACCTGACCCAGTATGATCAGTTTTCACCATTCCCCCAGATTTTTGGCTACGGGTGTCCGAACGAAGAACCATCTGTGGTGATGGATGGCTTAGAGTAGGACGGTTCTTTTGGAATACCCCACTTGAGGTTTGGATGTTGTTGGGGTACGACCGCGTTGGTTTGAACCTGAAAACAAACCGGGCCCCTAGAATGGAAATGCCAATAACTAATAGAACGGGTATCCGATTGAAGCGTCTTATATTGTGCTACCTTCTTTATGATGAGAATGAACTACGGGATACATCAACTTGAGACTTCGTGGTAGTTGATGTATCGACGCATGGCTCGATGAGCGGAGCCTCCCAAATTCGAGCATGATGTACCAGGATCCTTCATTGGTTCAACAGTGACGATACTGTTCTCGGATCCTTCTTGGGATCGACAATGACGATACTGTACCAGGATCCACCATGGTTTCGACAATGATGGTACTAGATCAGGATCCTCTATGGGTTCGATAGTGATGACTTCTGTACCGGGATCCTGTATGGGTTCAACACCGCTGATACACTTCCATGATACTACATGGGTTCAACATAAGATATGATTCAGTGTCTACATCTAATAATATCTACCCCTCTTCATGTGTTGTATACCTGTGTGAGCCCAGTCTTGTATTTTAGTTTTTATCATCACGACGATTGACTTTACTTCCATTTTGGAATGGGTTGTGATTGGTCTTGAGTGTTGGAGTCGGACTGTGATTGGTAACATAGGTATATGTATTGGAATATACCTATATAGGGATGGTTGAAACATTGTGATTGTATATTACTACTATGGTTTATCCTTATTAGATTCTGTGAGACCTTCGAAGTCTCGGGGTCCCCAACTGAGTATTGTTATACTCACCCCTGTACGGGCATCACCCTCACCTTGTTGTGTTATGTGGAAATGATAGTCATCAGAGATCGAGGCTGAGGGTGATAGAAGAGAAGCTTCTCAGAGCTGGACTAGATGGGATGTACCTCAGGACAAGTTGTTCGAGATCTGTACCTAACCTTTAGGTAGGATTCCCCAGTGGATGATCCACGAGATGTTTTACCTTTTTACTTGTACTTGTACTTGTTTTTCGGTGGGGTTTGTATACTGGCCCACTTACTTTCAGCACACCTTTCTTTTCTATATTATACCTGTTTCTTCTACTGCTTGTGTTCAGACATTGTGTTTTGCAGGTTTAAAGTAAACGCCTTTCCTTTATATCATGGATTCGCCTTTGGTGCTAGTCGCCCGCCCCTGGCCTATGGAAGGTGGGCATGGGGTAGTCACGGCCCGGGCTCCTAGGACGGGTCGTGAAAAATTTGTATCATAGGAGTCGGTTCGACCGGAGAACATGGATTTTGATTCATTTAATGGAAATATTGATAAGTTTATTGGGTGTTGTTATCAGTTTAGGGAAACCAGTGTTGTTCTGGCAACAGACGTATCCATACACTAGGTCTCTAACTTCTGATTTCGGACTCGTTGCAAAAATACACTGATTACGTGCATGTTTTCTTCGAAATGTTTTTTTCGTGATTACATTGTCTCAGCTAACCAGCTAAAATGTTTTGACTGCGGATCACCTTTTTCCTTTTAGGATGGCCCCATGTAGGCATCCATCTACGGTTCTATGTTTTGTTCCAGATGGTAGCCCACTGAGCGATGAGGCCTCAGTGTAGGGCCCCATCACAGCGGAGGTACCAGTGGTACCACTACCCGCAGGGCTACTGATACCACCAGCTCTAGCGGCAGAGAGTGCATGCCATCTAATTGAATTGCAGGAGGTCCAGTGCCTGAGGCCGCCAAGGTTCAGGGGAGAGACAGACCCACATGCAGCTGAGTATTGGCTACACATTGTTGTGAGAGTTTTCATATTGGTAGAGACACCAGCCGACATCATGGTGATCATTTCTCTGAGTCTCATGCATGCAACATCAGGCATATGGTGGAGCATGATGCTTCAGGTGCATGATGAGGCATTACTACTCTTGAGAGACTTCGAGAGTCTATTTCGGTCAGAGTTTTTTATAGCTACCATTCGTGCGGTGCGAATACAAGAGTTATTGCATCTATAGCAGGGTAGTATGACGATAGCTCAATACTCAGCAAGGTTCACCAACCTCTAGTGCTACTCCACGGATATGGCACAGGACCCATTCATCAGGGCTCGGACCTTCGAGTAGGGACTTTTCCCTCAGATCAGGTCTTCGATGATCTCCCTCAACATCCCGATGCAGGAGGGGGTGCTGTAGCGAGCCCTTCTTGTGGAGAGTCTTTTTGAAAATAAGTCACGAGAAGCGATACCACCATATATTGAGACGTAGCGATGTCTTCTACATCCAGCAGTAGATAGATGTCACAAAGATCCTTATGTAAAGGTCGTCTAGTGGGAGACCCTAGGATACAGGTACGGTTGTGTAGGGAACACGAGACAGAGCCAGCCATTCGAGGAGAAGGAAGTGCTATGCATGCCGAGGGCAGGGTCACATGGATCGTGACTGCCCGACCTGACATGCAGATGAGCAGAAGATAGTAGAGGGACCTCCCAAGCAGAGGTAGAGGTTCGATTGTGTTTGTCCGCATGGAGTACGACGACATGACAGAGGAGATGGCATAGCAGCAGGTGGTGGGCTACATTTCGATGTCCTCCCACCACCACCACCAGTAGGTCCACCCCGACCCCAGGGAGCTGGAGGATAGAGGTGGGCTCAGCTCCAGGTAGTTGAGTCCTTCGACCACGGTGCACCTGAGATGATTTGAGGTACTATCTGTGCATACTCCACCCTTGTTTCAATACATATAGACACAATTGTGAGTCATTATTTCATAGCCACTGCCCTTGTTCGGATCATGGTGATTCTGATGGAGCAGTTGTCTCGATCCATACAACTAGAGACACCTACGGGAGCAGACTCGATGATTACACACTAGTGTCGGCAGTGTGAGCTTACTCTGAGAGGCGAGAGCTTCGGCTAGGATCTCCACATAGCAGTGTCGAGGCCTTATGAAATCTTCTTGGTAATGGATTGGTTAACTTTAGTCCATTTTCATATTGACTGTATTAGGTGAAATGTGCGGTGTGTTCGCACGGATGGGACCAGGTTTACCTTCACTGGTGAGAAGGGAAACCCTGCAGCAGAGGATGGACTTACTCAGAGGATGGTACAGCTGATCACTTATAAGTTGGTCTGCCTTACCCTTAATGTAGTTTATGTGGAGATTCTGACTTATTCTATAGTGGTGCACTAGTACGCAGATGTTTTCCCTAACAATGTTTTAGGACTACCTCCTCGCAGAGAGGTGGAATTCTATATTGACCTATACCTCGGGATGACACCGATATCAACTCCAGCGTATCGGATGGCTCCATCGGAGCTTTATGAAATGTGTGTACAACTGGAGGACTTTTAGGGGATGTGATTCATCCGGCCCAGTGTTTCTCCCTGGAAAGCCCCGATTCTGTTCTCCAAGAAATCATATGGGAGCTTGAGGCTCTATGTCGACTACCTTCGCCTCAACCAAGTGACTGTAATGAACAAGTACCCACTCCCTTGGATTGAAGACCTCTTTGGTCAGCTCAATGGAGCATGATGATTCTCGAAGATAGACCACATATCAGGCTATCATCATCTCAAACATCGAGATGAGGATGTGCAGAATATGGCCTTTAGGTGTTGGTATGGCTACTTTGAGTTCTTTGATATTCCCTTCGATGTAACCAATGCTCCATTAGTGTTAATCTGTCTCATGAATATGATCTTCTAGCCTCCCCATGATCGCTTTTTTGTGGTCTTCATAACGACATTATGATCTACTCAACTACTATGGAGGAGAATTCCTACCCATTTTAGGTAGTTCTGGACACACTCTGAGAGAACCATCTTTATAGTAAGCTCTCAAAGGTCTAGTTTTGGATTCGTGAGGTGCACTTCTTGGGGCATGTCATCTCTAAAGCTAGATTTGTAGTGGATCCAGAAAAGATTGAGGTGGTACATGCTTGGGAGTCACCCAAGAGTGTGACTGAGGTACGATGTTTCATGGGCTTGGTTTGATACTACCAGAGATTCATTCCAGACTTCTCTAGAGTTTCAACACCACTATGATCCTTGACGAAGAAGGGGAAAAATTTCGTGTGGTCGGAGATATGCTAGCAGTGCTTTCAGGAGCTAAGGCAGAGACTGACTATTTCCCCCATTGTGAGGCATCCTGAGGGAGGCATAATATACATAGTCTACTGCGATGCATGAAAGACTGGACTTAGGTGTGTACTGATGCAAGAGTGAGATGTGATCATATATTGTTCTCGACAACTGAGATAGAATGTGAAGAACTATTCTATCCCTGACAAAAAGATAGTAGCATTGGTCTTCGCCTTGAAGATGTGGCAGCACTATCTGATGGGAGAACATTTTACCATGTACTCTAATCACAAGAGTCACATTTATATCTTATCTTGGAAGGACCTAAACCTGAGATAGCACTGATGAATTTAATTCCTCCAGGACTATGACATTGAAATATTCTATACTCCTATGAAGGGGAACTTTTTAGCAGATGATCTCAGTAAGAGATCATGTATTCAGTTTCTAGGATAGGCGACAAAGAAGCTGGTCGCGTTGCAGTTATCCTTTGTGGATCGGGATGAAACAACCTTTCTGCAGTTTTTTATATTCACATCTCCACTTCTTCAGAGAGTCACGTAGGTGCAACATCGGTATGTTGACCGCGAGGCTCGACATTCACAGATATCCACAGGGAAGGCACCTAATGGATTTTCTAAAGGTGGGGAGCACATCATCCTCTTCAAAGGATGTATCCTGGTACCAGTTGCACTTCAGAAGTATTTGTTGAGTGAGTTAAACACTTCCCCTGTAGTGTTGCATCCAGGTGTGGCGAAGATGTATCAGGACCTCCAACTACAGCACTGGAGGCTAGGTCTGAAGAAAGATGTAGCTGAGATTGTCTGATGATGCCTCACTTGTCAATAAGTGAAGGCAGAGCACCAGGTACCAGTAGGCATGGTCTACCCTTTAGAGGTCTCAGAGTGGAAGTGGGATGTTATATACATGGACTTTGTGATGAGTCTTCCATGAACATCCATGAGTCTCTATTTGATATGGGTTATCATTGACTGACTCAAAATGTCTGCCCACTTCCTACCGATCAGAGAGTAGGGTTCAGTTTTCAGCTTGAGATGCCTCTACGTATATGAGATCATACGACTACATGGTGTTCCATCTATGATCATCTCCAATCAAGATGATTATTTCACTTCCCGTCTATGGAAGGGGTTGTAGGATCCTTTTGGGATACAGCTTCACTTGAGCACCACCTTCCATCCTCAGAAGGATGGTCAGACTGAGAGGACCATTCAAACTCTCAAGGACATGATCCATGCATGCATCCTATCTCTCAGTCATAGCTGAGAGGATAACTTACCCTTGGTAGAGTTTTCATATAACAAAAGCTACCACTCCACCATCCGGATGGCACCTTTCGGGTAACTATACAACCAACCTTATAGATCGCCTCTGTGCTGGACTGACCCAGGGAAGTCAGCACTTATGGGACCAGAGATAGTGCAGGCTATGAAAGAGAAGGTGCAGATCATCCAGGAGTGGATAAAGACTGCACATAGTAGGAAAAAGTCCTATGCTGATAGGAGACAGACACCACTATAGTTCGAGGATGTCAACCACATATTTCTATAGGTCTCACCTCGATAAGGACTACAGAGATTTGGCCGAGGCTGAATGTTGTCTTAGCGATTCATAAGACCTTTCCAGGTCCTCAATAGAGTCGGTCATGTGGCTTACCACTTAGATCTTCCACCTCAGTTTCATTGGGTGCACAGAGTCTTCCGCATATCTTAGCTGAGGATATACGTGCACAACCCTTCCCACATCATCGACCATGGGGAGCTGGACATCGATGACAGGGCGACATTCACAGAGGATCCAATGGAGACTGTGGATCGACAAGAGTGGGTCCTTCGAGGATGATAAATATCTCTGGTATGCATTCACTGGAAGCACTAGAACCTCCAAGAGAGCACATGGGAGTGGGAGGCTTAGATGCGTGCTCGGTACACCAATTTTTTAACTTAGTGTGAGTTGTAGATTACAGGGATGTAAATCCTTAAGGTGGTGATAATGTAAATAACTGGAAATCCTGTGGAATATTTTTATTAAATTCATAGTATTTTTACTAGTCCGTAGTTTCTAACAGTGCCTTATTCAGGGGCCCAGTGCCCCCGGAATCAATTTCGGATGTTTTGTTTGGGTACATTCGGTAAACGTATGAGTGTGATTTATATAAATTTTGAACCAGTGCTCCAAACTGAAATCCGATGGCACCGTTGAACTCACAACGTCAATTATTTCTTAGTGAAACCCTCACTGCAGTTGCATTCACTCGAGAATAGAAGTTATATTTTCATGATTTTAATGAAATTAAATAAAAATAAGTGTGTAGATAAATTTTAACGTTGGTGGTTAAAATATCTAGGAGGTGGTTGGAGTTGTGGGCCACCACACCATAACCTCACATGAAAGGTTATGGGGGTGGGGCCCACCCACACATAACCTCCCTTGGGAGGAGAATTAACATGGGGACCACAACAGCTTTAACTCTTATAACTCTACATAATGTTGGGGAAACCCTTGAACTTCCACCAATAATTAAATGTGCCAACCCACTTAATGAATTAATTGAACTCACTCGTTTAATTAATTATTTTGAATTATTTTGAAATCATGTCGACCATTAAAATAAATCATATGCTATTAGTTTATTTTGGATGGAAATTTTTTTGGGTCGAGCTTAGAGAACCATGGAGAACTCCATCCCCCCAATGAAGAACGAAGAACATTATCATCGATCTTCAACCAAGCCAAATGAGGAGGATTCGACCGCGAAGAACGCCGTCGACACTTCTTCCTTGGTCTCCTACCTCGGACGGTTCCTAAAGTCAATGAATTGATGTCCGTCCTTTTCCCATTGTTTCGTTAACGGTCATCGAAAAACGAGGGAGGGGTTGATTTATGTATGATATTTACCCTATGTTCTTCATCATTTCGTTGTGCTCCCTGTTGCCGATAGGAATAATCTTGACGAGGAGGCCTTAGAATACACGAACACGATCCGACCCTCCACCCTTCATATTGTTATTGTTATGTTGACAACGTAGGAAGAGAAATGGGGGCCGACATCAGGCCGACCGCGATGGAACTGGTGGAGCAAGGCTACCAAGATTCCACGAAGGGGGGTCACCGCCCCACCGTGGTGGAAGCGCGTGGTGCCGTTGAGCCGCACGAAGGCCAGTAGGCGGTCGCGGCTAGTCCGGGCCACAGAGGAGGAGGTACGACACCATCACGTCACATAGTGGAGTAGGACCGCAGCACTGTCACACCGCGGCGGGGAGATGACAATGCCAGCTGTGCCAGCCACTGGAGGAGTAGAACTTCCGGTCGTTTGGCCAGCCGTGATTATAGGGAGTCTTAGGGTCCTACGTGACCTGGACCAGCGCCACCTAGCACTGGTTAGGGTTCCCACCCAAACGGCTATGCCATTCGGGTGTGCCAGGGTGGATGGGAGTCTACCCCCTAGGCGTGTCTAGGGCAAGCCGATGGGCGGCCTTCGACCGGATAGCCATCAGCCAGGCCGCCCTGAGCCAGGATTCCCATGGGTTGGGCCTCCTTCAGCCAGGCCGCCCATGGAAGGGACGCCCTCGGCCAGGCATCCATCGGGTCGGGCCGCCCTTGGGTCGGGTCGCCCACTGTGTCGGGCCGCCCCTCGGGTCGGTCCTCCACCTTCGGCCGGGCCTCCCCCTTGGGCTGGGCAACCCCATTGGACTAGGTATGTCTTCGCTCCGTATCGGGTCGGGCTGGGTCCCTCCAACTTGATCGGACTGGACCTGGACCCACTGTGGCCATTTTTCATCTTTCAGCCCATATTGTGGGCTATGACTATTCGAACGGCGAACCATCTGCGGCAACAGAATGTTTAGAGAAGTATGGTTACTTTTTCATACCCCACTTGTGGTTTGGATGGTGTTGGGGTATGGCCAAGTTGGTATGAACATAAAAATCAAATGGGCCCCTGAAACGAAAATTCCAATAACTCACAGACTGGGCATCTGATTGATGCATCGTCTATTGTGTTGTGTTCCTTATGATGAGATGGAACTATGGGATATATCATCTTGATACTTCCTGGAATTTAATGTTTCAACACTTGGCTCGAGGAGCAGACCCTCCCGGAATCATGCGTGCTGTGTGCGAGAACCCTATGGTCGGCTGTGACTGAGATGATACGATCTTACGTGGACCTACTACTGTACTAGGATCCTCCATGGGTTCGATATAGATGATACTATACCAGGATCTTCTATGGGTTCTACAACAAAAGTAATATACTCGGATCCTTCGTGGGTTCGATAGCGACAGTACTAGTATGGGATCCTCCATGGGTTTGACACTGCTAATACTATTCCAGAATCCTACGTGGGTTTAATGGAGGAGATGATTCAGTGGCTATATCTAATAATCTCAACCCCTCTTCATGAGTTGTATACCGATGTGATATGATTATTTTCATTCAATTTTTATCATTGAGATGATTGACATTACATCCTTTGTGGAATGGATTGTTCTTGGGCTCAATTGTTGGAGTCAGGCTGTGATTGGTAAGATAAGTTTATGTATGGGAATATACCTATATAGGGATGGATGAAAAATCATGATTTTATCTCACTGTTGTGGTTTTTACTTAGTGGATTCTGGGAGACCATCAGGGGTCTCAGGTTACCCTACTGATTATTTTTATACTCTCCCCTACACGGGCTTCGCCCACACCTTGTTGTGTTTTGTGCTGACGACGGTCAGCAGTGATCGAGTCTGAGGGTGTTAGATGGGAGGGTGTTTAGAGCTAGACTAGACGGGTCATACCTTAGGGACGATTTGTTTGATATCTCTACCGACCCTTCGGGTAAGATTCCCCGGTGGATGATCCAGGAGCTGTTTTCCATTTTTTTACTTGTACATATACTTTTTTTAAGTTGGGTTTGTATACTGGCCCACATAGTTTTAGCACACCATTATATTCTATACTAGTACTTATTGCTTCTACTACTAGTGTTCAGACTTTGTGTGTTACTGGTTTAAAGGCATTGCCTTCTCTTTTTATCAGGTATTCTTTTTTGGTGCTAGTCACCAGCCCCTAGCCTATGGAAGGCGGGCTTGGGGTAGTCACAGTAGGGGCCTCGATGTCAGCTCTTGTCAAACAAGACCCTTCAATGAACCATCACTACAGATAAAATTCCACTATTTATAGAGTGAATAGAGAATATAGGAGAAATCACTAATAATTTTTACCATATAATTAATAATTATAATGTAATTTCATCATGATGAATTCAAATTATTTATTAGATAACATAGTTAGTGGTCTAGAAAACAACGAATTTTTTATAAAAAAATTCTATAGTATCTTACTGATAAAAAAACTATAAATCTATATTACATTTTCAATTATTTAACGTTATTTAAAAATAAATTTTTTAGTTTGATACAACAATAAATATTCAATAAATAGAATTGTTTTGAGGAATTTTTTTTGGAACTTGATTTCATATTTACTAAATTTTCCATATAGTAATATTTATATTGTGTTTTTCAGAAGTAAATGTTGGAATATTTAATAATCAACATGTTTTTTAAATATATTTATTTATCACCAGTTATAAAAACCAATGAATTATTTAATTTTTCTTTAAAAAAATATTGTTAAGAACCACGAAAGTAGTTGGAGAATTTTACAACCTATAGGTTATTACAAAAAAAAATCAAAATGACCATATAAAGTCTAAAATGATGTGTTTGTAATGACATGTTCCATAACCATGAACTAATGATATACATTTTAAAACTATTGAGGCTCAATAGCCCATTTTATTATCTAAAAATGTTGGAGGATAATGATTTTCCTAACGAGGGAATAATAAAAAAAATACCATTCTCCCTGGAAGTAATTAAAATATCAACTATCTAAGGTAGTGAATACATATTATCGATTTTTATGTTTAAGGATATACAATAAATTTACATTATTCATTAAAAGTATTAATATAAATTAAATAAAATAGGAAAAACCATTAGTGATGATCTTGTATGAATAAAATCATTATATAGAATCTATTAGATGTTGTTTTTAAATTTTAAAATATCACCATGATCAATTCGATAAGGGGATTTGGAAATTTAATAGCATCATAAAATAATTCAATAGTATTCTCAACTTACTAATCAAGAATAAAACTAAGAAAATATTATTGTAATATATATATTTATTAATTCATTACTATAATGTAAATAATTTTCCTTGTTCAATTCCATAAAATGATATGAACTTGTAAAATTCATTACCATATCTGATTAATTTATAATATTCTTGAAATTTTACCAATGTATGAAATAATTTGTTTAATCATTATTATAAATATATATAATATATCAAAAAAATTGAAATTTAGTAAATATATAAAATAATTAAATATTCTATTATGGGATGTTAGGAATCATTTTTAGTAAAGTACATCACCCCGATTCTAATAAAAATATTCCTATAATCATTGACTACTTTAATATTTATAACCATTCATGTCACTTAAATATTTATCTACTTTTTGAAAAGTGATATTTCTATATTTTTTTAAAATTTGATTGGAATATAGGGATTTAACACTTTGGTGTCAAACAAGGCTTCAAAATCCTTCAAATGAACTAATACCATACCCATCACAACATTATTATATTGACCTACATGAACTATAATTGTATAAAATGTTTTTAAAGCAATATTAATTTTGATCATTATGATTTGCACACTGTGTAACATAATATAGACATATGTTATCATAAATCACAATATCATACTAATCTAAATATCTCATAATAGTTTTTTATTGTTACCTCTATTCATGGATAGTTTAATATTATTTATATTTTATCAACGAGCCTTATGACCAAAAGTTCAACTCTATAATCACTTTTATAATTTTATAAAATAATTTATAATATTATTTTCACCACAACTATCTATAAATAAAAAAATAATTTTATTACATTAAAATTTAAATGACTGATTCTTACCCATTGGATACCATATGTATATTATTCTACATGATTTTTGGGGAAAATGATCATTATACAACATTATTTTAAACTTATTTGATCATCCAATCTGTTTCTCATGACTTTGGTAATCATTGGAATCTTCACCCTTTCAATATCAATTAATAAATCCTATGTAAATTAGATTAATTTTATTATCATAATCTCAGATGTAATTTGGTTTCTTCATTGAATATAAGGTGTTTTATTCTTTAAATGAATACATTGAATTTGATTCCTTCTATGTCAATTCCATGATTTGTTGTTACAACATAATCCAAACATACATATGGGGATATTGTTTAAAACAAATTCCAAAATTATTTATATTCCAAGGAATAAATCTATTTTGGTTTCTATGATATTAATAACCATTTATAACCTTTGATAAAATTCACCACCAGAATGGTAAAACAATAGTTTCTTATTTATAATCTAAAAAACTAATGACACCAAATATAAAAATGAAGTACTAATTAATCCCTAATCTACCACTCGGTCAAATGAAACACTTAATGTTGATAGTTTCTATTCAATGTAATTCTCAATCATTAGCTTGTTCAATAATGGAGAACAATTTTTCCCTCTCCTGGATACCACTAATATTTATGAAATGGTGTCAAATTATCCAACAAAACAACAAACAACATTATTCTACTACAAACTATTAATGGTTTCTAATTTGGAATTTTTTTTGTGACATCCCACATCAGAATCTATGTTTCATATATGTAAATCTATTTTGAATAGACATTGTTTAGATAAAGAATCATGGAAATGATAAAATGATATATAATAATTACAATATATTTAAATATATTCAGAATAATCAATTAAATTAACAATACCTCCAAATTTATATAAACTTCTTATTTAAAATTAACTATAGTTACATAAAATTAAAAATTTTATATTATTGTGTCCCCACAATATAATTAAATTTACTACATTAGAAATTATCATTTAGTTTTATAGTTTAATATAATTTTGAATTATGACTTAGAAATAAACCATATACATTAAAATATGAATACATTCACATAGTAACCATTTTACCATCAAAATAAATAAGTTTAACTTCATATTTTTCTTTTTATTATTTATCACCATGATTTTCTAAATGAAATATTTATTTTGTTTATTCATCACTAAATTAGGTTAAAAAATTGTAAACATGGGTTGAGAACATGTTTTTTTAAATGGATGTTAAATGGAACGTACAATACTCATTAGTCCATTTTAAAACCATGACATGGTTAAAAAATAATTTAAAATCATAATCATTCATATGAAAATGATCATATATATACATAGTAAACTAGAATTATTTTCAATTTATTTTATAGTTGATTTTACGAACATAAATGAAAAAAAATCACCAAAATGTTTTTTTCATAGAATAAATTTGAGCCATGGAATAGAATTTTAAAAAAAACATACAATATTATATAAAATTGTGATTAAAATCATAAAAAAACGAAATTCACTATCAGAAGATTTAATATTAAAAGATTTCCTTGGGAAATCATTTTTATACATAGAAAATTCAAATTGGTTCATCTGAACATCATCTTCTAATCTCCCATACAGACACTCTAACATGTGTAATAACCCATTTGTTACACTTCCAGAATAGTTAATTAGATAACACAATTAAAAAATAATTTAAAGACGTATAAAATGGTAACTTATCATCCTGAGTTATATCAGAATAACTCTATATAATGAAATATATAAGTATCACCCCTCTTAATGAGTTATATTGACATCCAAAATCATCATAAAAATTGTCTATATATTATAATATGTATGAAATAAAAAATATATTTCATATATGTGATCAAAATCCAGAAAAATTCCTTCCCAACAAAAACTATAAAACAAATATTTTTTTAACAATGGTATGGAAATTTTCTATATTATGAAATCATTTAATGATAAAAAAGAATCCAAATTTCCAAAAATGGTTGTGGTGGTGTGGAAAACATTTCAAGATGTATTTGTTAAAATATAACATTATTGTTACATTTTGAAATGAAATTCAATATGACCTTTTGAAAACATTTTTTAAAAATGTCAATAGTTGAGTATTTAATTCATTCATGTAAATATGATTATATATATTAAATAATTTTATTAATATTCATATTAAAAAAAATACAGAAAAAAATAAAAAAAATAAAGCATGTAAAATGTGGGTTTTAAATTTATTGTCCCTATAATTGACATATAACATTTAATATAAATATTTTATAATCCAAGATAATAATTATCTATTAATTTTTAAAATTCTTAAGTAAATTATTTATTTTAAATATTCAAATTAATTTACTTATTACCATTTTATATGTAACAAAGTAACTAATTAGGATAACATTCGATGATTTGATGATACTCAATAAATGTATCAAAAATAATCATGGATGGTTGAATACAGTCAATGTGGTCACTAATTCAAAAATTTGAATATAAAAATTGGGAAATAATTATCATTTTTATGTATTAATATTACATTTAAATTAAAACATGAAATAAGGTTCTCAAATTTGAATTATATTACAATCATGGAGATGGTAGGATATTTATTAGTGATAATTCCATTTTCCCAAGATCGTGATGGGATGAATTTAAGTATTATATTATATTTATAGAATAAAAATTATATCATACATTTCATGTTATATTTTTATATTGACAATTATATATAAATTCCATGTGATGTGATTCTGAAAACTGATTTGCATCCCATCATGGAGGTGGTATTCCACACATTTGATAAAATAATGTTATATATTTTTAATGACTGTATATGTGAAAATATTGGTGAAATATTATATTCATAGATTGATAAATATTTCTTTAATATAATATATATACACTTAAACATAAATTATAATAATCTAGGACAAGAAGTGATGAAAAATGAAACACATTGATTCTTGGTGGTGGATATCCACATATACATTTGAATAATGTTTTCATTCCCAATTTGAATGAGTATGATATATATATATATATTATTTTATTAATGCAATAACATATTAGTATATAAAATAAATTGTTTTTATTGTTTCAACTTGTTTTTGGGATAATTTATTGAGGTATATGAATAAAGAAATTGAAAAAATCTATTTTAGAAATAAACCACTTCTATAGTCATCTACATTATGGTTACGAAAAAATCCATTAATATATTTTCTGTAATAAAAGATGTATCCTATATGATTTGGGGAGTTAATTTTTAGAGGAATTTTTTTGGCTATACTAGTGTGCTCAATGTTTTTGAGGAATGGTGCAGAGGTGTTCCCATTTATATGTGATGGTAAGGGAATTCAATGACTTTCTAAAAGTATAATATAATATAAATAAATATTTATGGAAAAATCAATAAAAATAATTTTATTTTGAGATTTCGAAAATTATGATTCAAAAATATATCATCCAAAAATATTTGGAGAATATTAGGTATATTTTCTACCCATTTCATTTGTTTGTTACCATCATTATTCCATTTCTAAAATATAGTTGTAGTATATAATTTTATAAAAAAACACTTGAGAAAGTAAAACCTGATACTTGACCCATAAATTGAGCATGGAGATTTTATCAACAAAATCATTGTCTCTTCAATCATGTTAATATTTTATGAAAATTTATATCATTTAATTAGATGGTATATATTATAAAACATCATTAATGAATTTTTTTTGGAATATTCATTAAATATGACTTTGGAAAATATAGATATAAAATGAAAATTTATATAATTCATTTATAGAACAGTAATAAAATATATTCAATTCTCAATTTTTTATAACAATATAATTCACCCATAGAATACGAATTTTACGATTCTTAGAAAAAATTATTTGATTATTATATAAATTTATAATCACTCCTTCAACATTATTAATGCATTTAATGTAATAATATCATCAATAAAAATTTAATTATATTAATTAAATATGTAATTTATCTTTAAAATAAAAAATTATATAATAAAATAACTTTTTTAACACTATCAAAAATCAATTATTGGTATTAATATCAAGATAATTACAAATTTTACATTATTTTTTACATAAAACAATATTTAATTCATATTCACTGAACATTGATGAATGTTTCCAAAAAATACAATATTAAATGACTATAATGAATTATAAATCATCCAATAGATCAATGGAAAGTGTTAGAATAATTTTTATCACATGTCATTATATTTTTAATGTTAATTTTTCTAATTTCTTTTTGCATGCTGTCAAATAATTACTATGATTACAATTAATATATACTAAAAATGAGATGGGACTATTTCCCAAATTTATATGTGAAAATTATATATATGTAATATTTCATTAATGTTTTAATTTTAATATTCATCTACATAAATTTTAGATTAAATATATATAATGAAAAATATTTTTTAATAATATATTTTTTTAGAATAGTACATATATGTAATTTAGATATTATTATGATTGAAAATGAAATATTTTAGATTTTATAAAACCAAATATTATTATTATTTATTTGAGATAAAATGAAATGAAAATACTATTTAAAATAAATTGAGATTAAAAGTTCTCATATAAATATTAGTTGTTCTAGAAAAAGACATTATTATCACCTGAAAAAAAAATTTAATTCTTATTTCAAAAATGATATTAATTTTTGTCATATTGAAATTATAATATTGGTAAATAGAATAATTTATATAAATGTTAATATTAAAAATAGTTTAATAAAAATAAAAATATTTTTTTTGTTTTAAAAATTACTTCATATTCTTATAATAAATATAGTTATCTAATTCATGAATAATAATAATGAAACAATTTGATTATTATCATTAAATTATATGTTATGCAGAAATAATCATGTTTTTTAGGGATTTTGGAATTATATTTGGGAAATATTTCATAAGATATGTTTCTCATATTGAGTGGAGATGCACAGAGAGTATGTTTCCTTTTATAATTAGGTGCAGTGTGATACCTTTAAAAATTCTATGTTATAAAATATTAAAATGACTCTTCATGAGAAAGTGGATTTAAATACAACATATATTTATGATATGATATTTTAAGTGTTTCATTATCTCAGCTAACTAATTTAAACATGTTTTAAATATATTAGAAACCTTATATCTTAGTTTAACATTCTCATTAAGATATTTAACCCTTACCTTGGTAATAATTATTTTTACCATTGAAACTATTTTTTATGGATAAAAATAAAATTTTCAATATTACCAAAATTTAATATACATAGATTCCAAATAAATAATCTATTATTAATGATTAAATTCATATAATTTGCATAAAATAATTAAAATATTAGATCATAACATGAATAAATAATATTTTTTATAAAAAAAATTTGTATGTGAATGAATTAATATTTATTTAGGCCAAGGATATGTGACTAATAATTCCTACAAAAATTTACTATATCATACATAAATAAATGATGGTTTTAAGACATTATAATTATGAACAATAAAAATATAATCATTCAACCATCTAAATAAATGTACATAATAAATAAAATTCTATTAGTATAAAATATTAATGTTGATGGAAGAATCCAAGAGTGAATATATTAAATTTGAAAAAAATAACATTCTTTATTTTATTCATTAATGATAGATTTTTTTCAAACCAAATCCCTTATTTTAATGTCATGATTATATAATTATTATTTTGTCACTGATACAATACTTATCATGGTAATATTTTTTAAATAGTCTCCATAAAATATATTTTTATGAAAAATAAACAAAATCATTATTATATAAATTTTACATGAATAAATAATATTTTATAAATATTTTTAGTATAAAATTATAATATTTAATGATTTATCCTTTGACTAAATCATATATAATATATATTATAAAATTTTTTCTAAAATAAATATTTTGGTTGGGCAATTAATAATTTATGTTTTAATTTTAAATTTGATTTTACAAAAAATGTTTCATTAAACTGTATCATTTTATATTCACATAGTTTTATAAGAAATTATTATCTAGTCATGCGTGTTTCTATGTTAATTAAATGGTATCAAACACATAAAATTTGTTAAAGAAAAATATATTATAAAATAATAGGGTGATATATTCTACCTCAATATAAGTGTTTATTATCCAATTTTTTTATCTAATGGAAAAATGTGGTTACCTAAACTGCAATACCACTTTGAGTTCCTACATTGATTCATCAACTTTATTATTCCTTCACAGCCCCTTAACTATGTGATTGGATAGTTTTATAGGAAATTATCTTGTTCGTCCATGATTTCTTTCAAATACTCCTCATAAAAAATGGTATTTATCCATTAGTATTGCCTATGATTTATGAAAATATGATGGATGAAAAAATTATTTCACAAGAATTGATATGTTGAATTGGTCAAATACATTATATATGCACTACAAAAAATATAATCCATCTTCACATCTCAATAAATAGTATGTAATGGACTAATGATTATGAGGATCATATAGTCCTTATTTCCCAAAATCACAACTTTATTATATGTAAATATACCTAATTCTACTACGAATCTAACAAAAAAACTCTTGGTTTTGTCCATGGTTGTTAGAATAAGTATTTTATTCAATATAAAAATCTAATATTCCATTTTTAATCGATATATATTTCTCTACCATTACCCCAGATACCTTCTGTCCCAAAACATTTCATTCTCAAACTTAATCCCAATATATTAGTGATTTATATTCCATTCTTCATATTGATAAATATGAATTCATATAAAATGGTGATTGGAATTTATTATTTTTCATGAAAACTCAACTAATTAAATCTTTAATCCCACCCGCATATGAAATAGTATAACAATAAAGATATCCTGTCTTTTTATGATTTAATTGCTCTCTCATATTTTATATCTGTATAAGGATGAAATTGAGATGTAATTCTAATGTAATTATTGTTAATTTTCAAATGAGATCTTAAAAAAATGTGGTATCCCAAAGATATTGTTAAGAAAGTATTGAGATTTTTAATACAAGAATAATTTCATCCACATTAATTTATATTCAAGAAAATTTATGAAAAATTTAATTTTCCATGATAGAAATATAAGTCACTACATTTGTATGGTGATCAACTACAACACAATTTGAATAAGGGGAATTTGATTGTATGATGATCCTAATTGTAAAATCATATTTGATGCTTCCCCATTTCCTTACAAGTATAGGTAATGATTCATTAATTCCTATGGACATCTGATGACCGAAATTATATTCCTAATGCACCAATGATCAAGATATGTTCGCCACATTATATTTCTTCATGTTGTCCAAATAAAATTTTAAATAAGATATATATATATATATATATATATTCTCCTAGTGAGTGTAAATAATATAAATTTTGGTTCTTAATACAACCTCTCATTATTCACATCATGATTTTTTGAGATATATATTCAGTTCCTAAACCTAAACATTCAATCATAATCACATTTTACCTTAAGGATCTTAATTACATTAATTAACATCATCAGATCCTATTTCCATGCATATTTAATATTCACATTAATTTATTTAAAAGAATTAATATAAGTATTATAGGATTTAACCCAATCTATTGTGATTTCAAGATCCATCCACAAGAAATCTCTAATTATTGGATAAAAATTAATCAAAACAATGTAAACGTATTCATTGTGCTTCATTCCAAGGAAATAAACCAACTTATTTTCATCCCATGGATGGAAATGCATTAAATCATCTAAATCAGTAATCAACTTCAACCATTATAATTTTAATCTATATATTTAATCATTATAAATATCTATACCTAAATATTTTATTATAAATTTTTATAGAAAAAAATTCATCATAAATATATTTATTTTGAATTTTTAATAAAGATTACCACTTACATCCTTAAATCCTCGGTTGGGTAATTTTTCTCAGGAACCCACAACTTGATTCAATAATTTTTTACCTATATGTATTTATTAATGGAAAAAATATACAAATTATATTGGTGTATACCAATAGAATACATTCCCTTCATCATTGTGTGGTAGTGTGAGTGCATGATCTATGACCAACCTTCTATTAACTGATTTCAATTTATCTTCACATTAATATATACTACTTAACTTTTCTCCCATAATTGTAAAATTGTTATTTTTATTTGACCCCTTGATAATCTTTTTATAAATTTATAATTATTTTCCTACAAATATAAGAAAACTATGGACCATTTTAACTATAGTAGTACTAAGAAAATGATTAATTAATTCATTAATTAATGGATCCTCCAAAAATTCCCATAATATAACTATGAGATCTATGACTGCTATATTTTAATTCAAAAATTATTATTGGTTTAAATTTTTATAAAAATGTTTCTTTTCTTAAGTTCATTAACAAGACAATGAAATGATAAATAGTGGAAATTGATAAGTACAAATTAGATAATTATATATTCATATTATCAATAACACATAAAAATGTTATCATAGGGACATCACCTTTTTTTAATCACATTTAATTAAATCCATAATAATTATAAAATAATTAATAGAGTTATTATTATCAATTTTTATCAATTTAAACTTTTGGGTTATTTAGTTTACACTCACTATTTATCATGATTAGATTATGTTCATGGAAATAAATTGTGAGACACATTTAACTATATTTAATTTTATTAACATTAAATGGTGAAATGCATTTAGAGTCACATTGATAAATGTTTTCTATTTTATTATTATCTGAGATATAGTTAAATTAATTAATACAACACAATCCGTTAAAATATATAATGAAACATTGAAATTTATTTTAGCACCATATTTGTGTTCTATTGAAATCTATAATTCATGATTTGGGTAAAGAATATGAAACTATTCATGTGATATATTATAATATTCCGGACCAATAGGTGTATCATCAATTCTGATTTCTTCCTATCATTTTGAGATATTTATCCTCAATGAATATTAATTAAGACCAATATTATTGATGTTGTTTCCATTGGATGATTTTGTTAATCATAACACGGAATGACTATCATAGGTTTATTTGATATATCATACATGAATTTTAATAATTTGAAATTTATTTGATATATATATAGGTACATTTAATCAATGTGATAATAATATTGAAATTAACAGCGGACATAACAAAGGGATTTTTTGGATTAACAATTAACAAAATACATTTGATGTGAGGTTTTAGACATGAGATTCATTTATCATACCATTTGTTGTTTTCACTAATAAATCAATATATATTCTTTGGGGTGTTCATATAATACTCTATAAAAATAATCCATTTTTATAAAATGGGTAAATCCTTATTAAAATTATTTTATTGAATATCATAAATGAATAATGAGTGTACAATTCTATATTTTAATCCAGATATAAGAATATGGTTATAAAAAATTTCATTTTGAGTATTAATAAAAATTAACCTCGTGATACATAATAAAATTATGAAAATAATACCAAATCTTATCTAAATCATGGAAAAAAATTTAAACTTATGACTCTTAAGGTTCATTCTCTATCCCTCTATGTTTGTCGCAGGTCTTAATAAGTACTAATCTTATATTTCAAATCATAACATTAAAAAACAATGAATCTCTAATCTGACTTTAATAGTGGAATGCCATGAATTTTATTAAAAAATATTACCATATTCTAGATGAATATTTAATACATATCAAAAAAATACACAATATGTAACCCCAAATGGATAGATTCATCAATGACAACATGAATCATTAACTTTTTAAAGGTTGGACTGAATTTATTATATTTTTATTCATTTTGTATGATCCCCATTTTATTGATTTGATTGGAAACCTTAATGTCCCAAATGAAATTTTAAATTACATGTCTTGAATGTCTTATAAGAATTAATCACAAACTAAGACTACTTGAAACTGCCCCTCCTTGGTGTCTACATCATGACTAGATCTCCACAATCCCATGGTTGTTCAGCCAGTTGTCCAATTGATAGATTCCCATTCCTGGTACTGATTTAAATTTTCATACACTCTAATTATTACTATAGTTTTAGCTATGCTCTGGTGAACCTGCCTATTATAATTCCTCATCTAGAGCATCTTCAATGCAGAATATATCTTGTTGCATCTTCACATTAGGTGGAACAATGGTCATTATGTGTTCTTAAGACCATGAGATTTCCAGAAGGCCTAATTTTGGTGTGATATCCTCACAAAACCAAAGTTCATGGTTTCCCGAAGGCCTTGATGGACTTTAGAACATAATTGGTGGCCAAAAGGCTGAATCCGTTGAATAATTTAGTCTTTTAATGTACCGAACAACACCTACTACACTCAATGTAAATTATCTACTATAATACAAACTGTATTTATACTAAAATAGCGTGAATGTATCCCTTCACTTGGATTTTATCCTAGATCTCATGGATGCACTTGAAGAGTCTACACAAACCAGGATGATGCTCATGTGCATATTCATCATTGACTAATTTAATAAAATTTTCAACATATATGGCACAATTATTATCTCATAAAATCATATTTAAAAATATCATACCAAAAAAATGTATCTATAACATTAGAAAAATTAATTCCATGTATAGGCGAGATAATATATTAGGTTAGGTAAATAATTGGAAAATTTAATTGGTTTCATATGTATTCATAAATAAATCAAATGGGTAAGAGAGAATAAAAAATGATTAAAAAAATTAAAATATAATATTTATTATTATTATATTTTTTTTTCAAATATATCAACATAACACAATATACTATTCAAACACCACATTATAAAATAGAACACATTTCTTTATAAAAAATATGATATTAAACTTAAATAATAAAAAATTTACCCATGAATATAAAATAAATTGTGGGATAAGAGTTAGAAAATTAGAAAACTAAAATAATAATATTGGGATATACGTGATCCAAAAGAATAATTTTACTCATGAGAAACACTATAGAAATGAAGTATTGTAATATCTATGAAATAATCACATTGAAAATTGAATATGTATAAACTTTTGGAAAAATATAATATAATTAATTATTAATTGAATATATGTTATTTTTAGAATTTAGGGATCATATATGATCATTACAAATATATAGGATTGTATAGTAACAATTCCACAACAATTGTAATATGATTTTGAGTAATCGTTACCATGCTGTTATAATATTATCATCACCCATGTAAGTGTAAAATAATTTATAGGTATCATATAAAATAATAATATGAAATATTTATATATGTGTACACATAATTAATTGTTTTGAATATTATAAAATATTGGTTTTTATTTTCAAAAAACATAATTTTTTAAATTAATATGTTATAATAAATAAATTTATTTGAAATAATGTTTATTTTTAGTAATGGGTTTATAAATAATGATTAATTTTTATTATAATGATAATTTTATTTTAAGAGACGAGAAGAAAATTTAAAATGTGTCTCAACGTTTTTAGTATATTAAAATTGATATACAAATGATGATATTATTTATAAATTTAATTGGTTATATATAAAAAATTACTTCATAAATTTCATTTTTTTTAATCCAAACATTTCTAAAATTTTTGGGTTTTAATTTTGGTATTTTTAAAATATAATTTTATTTTTATTGACTAATCATGTTTGAAAATTACATTATTTCACAATATTAGATAAATAAATTGTTTTTTGAGTGAATGATAATATAAAAACCCATTATTTTAAAATAAAATATCTTATATAAAATATATATATTCACTTGAATCAATAATTTTTGTATTACTGATCCAAAATAAGTATCTATTTAATATGAAATTCCAAATCACCCCTCTCGACAACTTAGAAATTACACCCCTCACTACTGTTTTTCCACACACCTTTTGAACATGGATTTATTCCCATATTATACTCTATCCTCTAAATAATAATCATGAAGATATTATATTGATGTTTTCCTTAATATAATTCCAATCAATGGTTCCAAAATATGAATATGAAGCTGATACATCCAAATTATATTTTAATAATAAAAACAATGTATTTTATTTAACTCTTCCTCCTCATCATCCCAAAAAATTACATTAAAAATGTCTTCATAAATCCAGTATCATATATATTTTATAATTTTAAAATATTAATAAAATATTTATTTTTATCTCCCCTACTACTCTTATTAAAAAATTGAAATCAACATATGTATTGAATCTCTTCATCGCCTTTGTGGATGATGAGATTTCGTCTCCCACTACAAAATTCATGGATGAGATAAATTTATATATAATGGTATAAATGAAATAATTAAGTATATTATAAATCTTTTCACAATAAATAATGAATATAAAGAAATATTATTAGTTAAAACGAAAATATATTGTGATTTTCAATAAATTCTAAAATGAACTATCTACATAACAAAAACATTTATTATAAATATTTTTCCATATGTATTTTAAAATATGCATATTTAGGGGCATTTATCTTAAATATGTATATTAATTCCATTCATTTTTTTTCTAGAGTTGTATTATCATATTAAATGAACATCAATAACTATACATAAGGGATCTGATATTAGAAGGACAAAATGAATGATCATATAACATAAAAATGAAACATTATATGACATTAATGTTTTTAAACATGAATATGATAAAAGTATAATAATTAAAATATTAAATTAAAAGTTTTTAGTTTTGTAATTAATGATTTTAATTTAATTTTCCAACATAATATATGCAGATTCAGAACTGATCAGGACATTTTTTAAGGGATACCTCTTGACAAGCATGTTTTTAGAAGGGTTCTTCTTTCTCTCTCCCACCACACAGTCTCACACAAATATTTTTTTGAATTAACTTATATTATGAAAATATTTACGAATAATATATATGTATCTTAATTCCACTATAAATTGTTGGGAAATACATGATTTTAAATATCCATTATGAAGTCCTCATGATATGAATACCCCTAAAATGGATCCTTCATGTTTCATACCCACTTTTATTGACCATTAATTATAAATTTTTTAAAATATTTTTGTTTCACAAAATTAAAAAATTTACCATTGAAAATCATTTTAATGAATTTATGGTATTATGAAAATAATTATTCCTTTACCCACATTAACTACATGATACATTTTTTTTTCTAAAATCACTACAAGAGATGTATTATTATAAAGTGATTGATCAACTCCTTACCAAGTTCTCACTTCATGTGGATATTATTTTTTATTTTTTATCATTTTAAAAAACCAATGATAATTTTGATAACATTTTCATCGAATCTATTATGAAATTACATCTAGTTATTCTATGTAAGTTTTATTTCAAATCCATTTATATGCATGGAAAATTATAATGTATTTGATGGATTATTTTTTTTAGGAAAACATAAGATTTTAAATTTATTTACAGGTTTACCCAAGTACTTATCCATTGAATTAGGTAATATATTTGTATCGTGAAAAACAATAGTGGGTTGAAGGAGTGAACCAAATCCACGATGGGACACTGTCCACCATGTGTCATTTTCATGGAATTTATCCACTAATATTTATTATAAAATGTTTTATATTACATCAGGTTCTGATTTTTTCGTTATAGTATGATTCAGTTTTCATTATTTTATTTTACAATGTGATTATTTATGAGACTTATCTACTAAATAATATGTTATGTCCATTTACTTTCATCTTATTCATTGTTACCATGTTTATTAATGTACTAGGCTTGGTAGATCACACCTTTAAATTATCTATTTCCAATAATAGCCTATATTATTATTGATATAATTGGGATATATAAGGTTGTTAATGAAATTAAAAAAATATTCATTGTTTTTTTACAATGAACTTATCGTCCAAATAAAAATGGACTCATGAGCTTTTTTATGTATTTATTAGATATTTATCATAAAAATATTGTAATAATATGAAAAGAAGGATAAAGCAACTATATTTATTAATATAGAAACGTTTATATTTACTCTGTATTATAACTTGAATTTAATAGTTTGAATAACATAAATAATTTTTTTTATTTTAATAATATCATTAAAAAAGTGATTTGGTATAGATCATGTGGTTTCCAAGTGGTACATCACTGTAAGGAAAATAAAATATGATATTCATTTTGGATAAGATTAAACTGGGTGTAATAACACAAAAAAAAAATTTATTGTATATCTAAATATTAATCTAGGTTCATGGTGAATGTGCCCTTGAAGTGAATTGGGGTTTTCACATATGCTGTATATAGTTATGAAAATTGAAAAACTATTTATATAACAATATTATGTGATAAAATTTACTACTAAGTTAGAAAACTTAATTGGAAATGTACCATGGTCATTATGATTGGAATTGATATACTCATATGTGAAGATATATATTTCAATTATATATTAATAATTTTATAATATTAGTAACCTGATTTATATGATAATTATTTTGTTATTGTTTTCCAATTTTTATTTTGGATATATTGAATTTAATTAAATTCTAATTAAATAGTTAAAAGTGTGATCATTATCAAATCAAGTGATTGAAATTTTATATATCAATATACTAATATAAATTCTTTTAAATCAATAATTTTTAGTAAAAAATATAAAAAACATCAAAATAAATGGGTTGAGTTATTTTTAAAAATAGAAAACTATGATATTATTGCATCCAATTTTTATATATTTACAAATTTGATTTTAATTAACATGACATCCCAATATTTTTCACTTACGTTATTTATTAATGTTTTTTATCTATATTGGACATGGATTTAAAATCCTTATATCAGTTCAACGTCAACTATCGAGAGAGGGATCTCACTCTAAACATCCTGAGTCATCCTATGATTCTATATAAGGGTAAGGATGATGAAGGATATCTTTGGAGATCATGATATGATTAATGATTATTTTTCATTAGAATTCATCATATATATTTCAAATTTATAAAATTAACTATATAATAACGTTTTAAGGTATCCCAATTGTGTGGGACTATACTAATTTATTCTATGAAGAGTTTCGTTGGATTCCTCTTTACTGATATAATTATTATTCAATTGAACATATAAATATATCACTACCAATATCATTGAATCCTAGTAGAATATCATTTTTTGAGTAGAAATAAATTAACAATATGTTTCAATATATCACGGAATAATTTTAATTTTCTATATTACATCAGTTTATGTTGTTCCGATCCTAGTCGTTAAAAAGAAGAATGTGTAAATTATATTATATATTTATTATCTTGAACAAAAAAAATAAAAATAATGGTAAATTATCTCCTCCCATGGATACATGAGCATTTAAATTCACTATGTTGGTCCTATTATATACATAAGGTGGAACCTTGGATAAGATATCATAAATTAATGTCGAATAATTAATATATATCTATTATTTTATTTTCAACAAGGAATAGAAACTATGAGTTCAGAGTGATTCCTATAAGAGTCACAAATTTAACAGAAATCATTATTGAATTTATCAAAATATTCATCTTTTGAATCCTTGTGAAAATATAATAATATTTACATAATATATTTTCTTCTACTATATATGTATGGATGAACATTTTAATACCATGCTTATTACTTTTCAAAAGTATAATCCTTGTGAAAATTAGTGTAAATTTATGTTTTGTATGATAGAAGAATCATTATGATGTCATGTTCTCACATGTAATGGTATATTGGCAGAAAAGTTTAAGAAAATTCAATTGATGAGTGTTCTTTACCAACATCTAAAATATAGAATTGTAGTTTTCCTTTAGTACCTTGTTATTATAACTAATGTTTATGAAACATCGCATTATTTTGAAACCAATTACCATATATGACTCTAATGCGGGGAAGTGTTTTATAGTCCAGTGACAATGAGGAGATAATTATGGAAATGAAAATGAGTCTTATCATTGTACATATCCTCATACATCCTTCATGTGGTGTAGATTTCATGATATACATAAACGATTAAAAATAGAATTTTTTGTATTAATTCATAATTATAAATTGATAAACTATTTTTAATACTTGTATTCTGTTTATATTAAAACAATAACAAATTCATGATCTATAGTTTGATGTTTTGAACCTCAAGTTGAAAATATGGTGGTGTCATATATATAGAAAAAATTGTTAAATAGAGATAGATAATAACACGATGAAAAAATAATTCACAACAGTGTAGTATAATATGAACTAGTGATTATTGTTATATATTTTCAAGGATTAATAATTATAAAAACAAAACGATTATGGAAATTATACTAATCTTTTATATTCTATATTTTCAAAAGAACCTCTAACATTAAATGATGAAAATTTACTAGGATCTAATATTTTTTATAATTTAATGAACGGATTAGTAAATACAAAAATAAAAGAACATGGTTTTTACATTCTCAAATTATTTATCAACCTTATCTTCAATAGGGTATAAAAGAATAAAAGATCACTATAGTGTAAAAATAAAATATTTTTGTAGGTATAAGAATAGGGAAATCATATTATACCAAAATTGAGGAATAATTTGTTTTATTGTTTGGAAATTGATTACATATTTACTCATATCATGAGATAACAATGGAGAGGTTCAATAATGCATAAATATCAACATTACCCATGCACCAAATGAGAACGAATATGTATCAAAATCACTTATATATCTATTTTTGGGTTTAAATGAAGAATTATATTGGATAATATAAATTGATATTCACTATTTGTCCATTTCTTGTAGATGAAATGAAAAATTATAAGGTGATGATAAAACCATTATATAAAAATACATCGAAATATGATAATAGCACTATAAAAATTTTTAGCCTAATTTTGAATATATCGAAAGAGACTGATGAAATTATTATTATTGGATGAATGTATACATAATTCTAAAATCACTGCCATTATATAGGATCTCACAATCAAAAAACATGAAATGATATACATAAGATAAGTTGTGAGATTTTATGGAACACTAAAACTGATTGTATCTGATTGTGACATGACATTTACAATTATTCACTTTAAAAAACTAATAAACTATCCAAATGATGAGTTTAAAATATTTTTTTTTCATATCACCCTTAATCTGATTGTCCATCATAACTAACAATAAAAAAACATTAGGAAATGTTAAGGGCTTGATAAATGTAATTAAAATGCTGATGGTATAAAATTTTCTTCTCATTTAGATCATATAAAATAATATATATCAATTAATGCCTAAAATATATTTATATAAATCCCTTTTTGGGAATATATATCGATCACCTAGGTTTTGGATGATATTGGTGAATTTACAGTCAAGGTCACATAAATATAAATTAAAACGGAATAAATAAAGAATGTTTAGAAGCACATTATGGCTTCATAAATTCATCCAATGGTCTTTTCTGACAATCATCAATGAAAACTTGAGTTTGGGTATGTAGATAATTTTTCCTCCATCTATATCCACTGAATATATTAATGTTTTTTGGATGATTGAAAATCTATGACTGAGGTAAATCAAACCCTTTGAGATTCTCAATTGCCTTAGAGATATATCTTATGTAGTTCTACTCAAACAAAACATTTCCTAAGAACATGATATATGAAACATATCCCTACTGATAAATGGAATAAAAATTCATGTGATGTATTAAATTATGTGTTCGTGCAACAATAAAATGAGCTCAATTATGTGGAGGATCCTTTGGAAATATTGAAAAATAGGTATAATGTTTATTGCTAGAAGACAACTCCACTTAGTAAAAGTACTATTGAGAAATAATATGTATTAATATTTTCTATGGGAATGAACATAAGTAATGAAGTTGATGTATCCATATCAATTTTAAAATATTATATTAAACAAAATTGGGAGGGTAAAATTTCAAATTGGAAATAATGTAAATTCCATGAATATTATCAATAGAAATTTTCTACTGATATATATTTCCGTTATACAAATAATAATATATTTCATTGTCCACATGAAAAAATTGATAAAATCATTAATATTTTACTATTTTATTATACAAATTCCATTTATAGAATCAAAATGGACACGATAATTGAAAATATTACAATGATCATAAAAATTGAAATTATAATAACTAAAATATGAGAATTTGGATCTACTCGATTAATCACAATATCTATACTCCAATATAACTCAATTCAAATGAATTATAATATTATTAATGAAAAAAATCATAAAATTAAAAAAATATATAACATATAGATGAAATAGAATTAGATAAATAATTAGTCAAATATGAGTTATTTTTAGAATGTACTGATTCAACCCATTTTCAATAAATATTACTGTTGGTGTAGCTACATGTCCTATGGTATTGTGATATTTTTTAAGAATAGTATTCTGGCCCTAAATAATAGTACCTCAACAATTTGAAAAATGTCATCACCCATAGACATTTATAATTTTATTTTCATTTGTTTATAAATTTAAAAAATTATTAATTTAAATCCTTATAAAGTATAATTAATGATTTTAAATGATAAACTAGTTTTTTGATATATTTTAAAACATTCTTATATTAACTAAATCATTATAATAAAAAAATTTAAAATGTTTTTTTAATAAAATGTTATTGAAAATATATATTATCTTTTATTATAATGATATTATAATTTTATGAGACTATAAGAAAATTTGTATATGATTTTGAAAATTGAATATAATATTAGAACATATAATTTGTAAATAACCCATGATATTATTTAAAAAATAATATTTTAATATTTTGAAAATTATTTTAATAAAATAGATTTCACATCTAGATTTAACAAATCAATAAATTATTAGGTATAAATTTATATACATTTATAAAATATTTAATTTTTTCATGAATAACGAGATACCAAAAATTCATATTTTTAGAATTATTATATAAATACATGAATATTAGAGTCATGGATGAACCAAGAACCAGTTAGTTTCATATAAAATGATCTATTTAATTTAGATAGTCAAAATATTCAATACTAATTAAAGTCTTTGTCTAACATAAAATGAAAATGAACATTATATTCCTAGACACCTCTTTCATCCCCTATTAAATACCACCCATCAAAATATTATCGATATATAGAACAATGGTTCCTTAAGTTGAATTCCAAGATGATAAACATAGAAGATAAGTTAATATCCTCATCTAGGTTATTTATTTTATTTCTACTCTCAATAATCAAGGCCATTAATCATTCAATAATAAATAAAATAAAATATTTGTTTTATAATATGGTTATTTTAGTTGAATATCTATAATTCATCATATTTCCTCCTCCTATTATTCTCACAATGAATACATCATTCATTAATTGTCGATGTCCCACCTCCATGGATAATGAGTTCTCATTTCTCAGATAAGACTGCATCTATAGTTTAAATTCAAATATAACAATTTAAAAGGAACTATATATTAGTTATATTTATATATATATAATTTTAATTCTAGAAAAAATAAATGTCATCAATATTAAATAGTATAATACTAGTTTGTTTTGGATGCTAAATCCTTCAAAATTATCTAATTTTACCACATTAACATTTTTTCTATATGAATAATCCTAATGCCAAAGGGGATATGGGTATTTGGGAATATTTAAATATTTAGAATTCAATTTATTACATTTTATTTAATTTTTTTAATGTTAGTCCCATTTTAAGAGAACAAGTGTAATTATACACAGGTGATATGACTTTGGATGAAAAAAATTACTGGTTTTGGAACAAAAAAAAGTTATAAATTATATCTCATCGAAATGGTTATAAATGAGAATATTAAAATTATAAAAAATAAAAAATATCAATTTTTTGTAATTATTAAAAAAATAATATATTTTGATTATCGAGGATGTTTTCTAAAAGTTAATAAAAAATATATAAATATATTAAGAGATATCTTACAACCACCGAATTCTAAATGAAGATAGATTTTCTCTCTATTAATAGAGTTTCTGAAAATAATATTTCTTATTTAACTATATCATATTCATTATATACGACCCCAAAATATATTCCACATTAAATTCATTTTTCATGGTGGGTAAATAAATTCATTAAAATATTCCATTATCAACGTCTCTTGATAGGATAACATAAATAAAGGGAACTTTTATTTATTATCACTCATTTTCATGTAGAACAACCAAAAATATTTATAAACACCAATGTTTTTTTTGAAATAAAATATGTTTCAATTAAATACCATTACTATTAATTTCTATTTTTATGGAAATAATTATACCCTTAACATATTTGAAGGCATGTCACGCTTTTTTCATAAATCACTTCTAAAAAGATAGTTTTAGAAATGTATTTATCTACCCATTTAAAGTTATCCAACTCCCAAGGACCTCATTATTCATGTTTTATTACTTTTATTTTCTAGGATATATAAAATTACATAATACATTGAAACCATTATTAAAATCAATATGGTTATTCTCTGTGATGTGGTTATGCAACCATTTACATTACATGATAAATTCCTATATTTATTACTTATGATTGTAATCATTTTATAAAATATATAATCATTTACATATTTTGATGTATTTCAATATATATTGATCTTAAAAATTGGTTATAGAGTTTTGATCATGATATTTATATATGGTATGAGTGAGCGAAGTTAATCTATAATCGGAAATTATCCACTATGTGATGTTTTCTCAGTGGTTAGGATTTACTTATGTTAATCCATTGAATTATTTCTCAATAACATTAACATTCTTCCATGATCATATAAATAATTGTTCTTTATTTTATTCTCTTATGTGATTATTTAAGACCCTTATAATTTATGATTTCATATTATAAAATTTTACTCACATGTATACAATTTTTATATTGATTGATCCGTTAATATACATTATATATCATCGATTTATTTTATTTATATCTATGGCTATCATATAGTGTTTTACCATATTTATTTGTAACAGTGAATTATTTAGGGGATTGAAAAAATGATTCGATATTTTAGTTTTATTTTTATATATCATGTACCTAATTACCCAAACAAATTAGGCCACATAATATTTGGGTTTTATTTAAATATATAAATGTTAAAATAATTTAGTAATATATTTCAAAATATTGGGTAAATATAAAATGAAAATGAATTAAAAATTCATAAAAACCATTCATAAATCTCAACTCCGGACTTCTTGTGTAACTTCATGTTACAATATTATCATATTTATACACCCATTTTGATTATACCTTTATTGGTTATAATTTATGATACATTATCTGAAATTTTTTTAAATTTTGAATGTTCCTAGACTATGCATCGTTGGTGCACTATTCATCCATACTATGTCCCTCATAGTGGAAACTTTGAAAACCCAGATAATGGGGATTTTCATGTTTAGAAAAATGTTTTTGAATCATTCCTTATACCTAGGATAATAGATGAAAACCCATTAAAAGGAGCTCATTTTTTGGGGGAATAATTTTTTTAACCATGCATCCCCACATAGCTTACCTAGTGTAAGTGTTTTTTTAATTTAAAATTTAATTTTAAACATCTTAAAACCCTCTTTTTAATTGCATAATGGACATGATTTGGGCAATTTAATTTAATGCTCATAGAGGATCTCCAAATTGGCAATTTTTACCCATATACAACCTTTTGAAAGAGAATCAACAATATGGGTATGACGATATATCATTAATCGGTAGGATTTCTCCACCAATTCACTTTCTCTTGTTATCTCGACATTCTACCATGTAGTTTTATTATTTTTTATGTTTTTTTGTGATTCTATTATCTTTCATTTAAATCTTCAATCTATGTTTGATTATTATATTTTCATCGTCCGTGTTATTTATCAATGATTCCAGTTTCTGGCATTAGGATTCAAGATCTAGTGATATAGAGTTATGTGGTTCCATTTTTATTGGCCAATCTGATTGATCCTAAATTTCTTGATTTAAATATTATATTGTTATTTACATTACATTTATATATAAATAAATTAAATTTATTTCAATTGTTTTATTGAATACCAAATTCCATTGAATTGTTGTTTTGAAATATGATATGGGTTGAAAATTTCAACCCCCCTCCCCAATTTTATTGAACTTGGGTGTAATTACTAAAGGAATATTGGAAAATTAAAATTTTTTAATTTAAATATTGAGAATTATTTTATAAAATGAATTTAAAATATTTATTAAAAAAATGTATAAATGGTTTTGATATAAACCCATTGTATTTATCATGGAAAATGCAAGTTTTGATTACTAACTGTTTGATTTATTAAATAGAAGATTGGAATATCTAAAAGGGAGAATTGGATGAATTGAATTTTAAATAATATTAAAATATGTTTCTGGTTATTTATTATTATTTAAGATCATTTAAGCCTATTTCGTTAATGAGTTATTGTCATAACACTCTTTTGACTCTTAAAACTGGAAAAAACAATGTGCAGCGGGGAAAATCTTTGATGGGATGGTGATGGGTCCTCTCTAGTCTGTGTCTAAGGGGAGTTTGTATACACATAATGAAGTGATTCACCTTTGAATGTGTGAGAGTCATATAGTACAAAATGACTATATTCTTTGGCACATTACCATGATTATCATTTGTTTGTATTTAAAATATATGGAATTATTATTATAATAGGTTTTAAATGGATTTTGAATTTTAATAATAAATTATTTCAAAATGTTAATTGATCCCCTTTTTAAAAATACTTCCACCAGTTTAAATGTCACAAATTATTTGTTTAAATATTATTTTGAAATTTCAACCATGATTGTCTGAAAATAAAATCATTACTTGGTTAATTATTTTTTGGCATCTTATTATTAAATCATTGTTCAGACCCAATGGGGATTTTAGATCACACCCTATATAATATCATGTACATGTAGATTATCTAATTCTAGGTTTATGTATGAAAAATAAATCATCTGGAATTTTTAGTCGGTCTTGAACATTAGGAGTAGTGTGTTGTATACATGTTGGGATATAGGTGGTTTACCTTCCTATTTTCTAGTACATTGATATAGTATTTTGTGTTTATATAAATTTTAGACTTCTGGTGCACATATCAATATGAAGTTTATCAGAAATGAATACAAACTTATTTAAATTTCTTCTTTTGATTTTATATAAAATTAATTAATATATTTTTATTTTAATATACGTGGGTATTTTCACCAATCTATAGATATTGGTAATGCCTTTCAGGATATGTCATGATGGGATTGGTCTTCAGGTTGCCAGAGTAGATAGGTTGGTTCATGGAAAAGTGGTCTCCAAGCATGTTTTTTATATTTATATGATTTTAATAGAGGGTTTTGAAATCATTTAATTTCACATGAGTAAGTTATGATTGCGTTCTTTTCTATATATAACTTCAATAATCCTTAATTTAGCTGGGGTGGTTTAAGAAAATTGTCTTTAGGATTAGTTCTACAATTGTCTCTATAATTTTTGGGATATATTGAAATCCATATATTTTCTCTCTTTATATTGTGATTAATTTCATTTATTTGTTTGTTTGATATTTAATTAGATGTCTTCAAGGTTTTCATTTGATGTTTTGTAGCATAATGAGTCAAATAAGAAACAATAATCAGATCCATTAAAAATCTTCTATTGAACAACAATTAGAAAAATCCTATTATGGGACCATATTTAGTTGAGATGATTGTGTGTACTATATAAGATCTAGGATATAGTCCATCAACTATTCCCATTCAGGAAGAAGTTATGGATCCTTTAGTGGATGTTATTAGCAGTCTTTCTGAGCAGTCTGTTCACCATAAGAAATATGTGTCTAATAGATCCCATAAACATAAATAATATAGTTAATGATTTAGTAGAATTGACTGTTTGTTTTAGTTCATAGAGACATCTATTGAGATAAAGGTAATTTGTTCCTCCATTATGCTATAAGTAATAAATAGATATAAATAGAGATGATGATGACCATAATGAAGCATGAGGTCTTTGAGTGGAAAGACATCAATACCATTTTCACTGACCAGTTCTATCCTGACTAGAGGTTATTGGAATAAGCTATTGATAATTACAAAAGTAAATTGACTAATAAGACCATGAGAGATTAAGGAAAAAATATTCTGACTTAGTATAGTTTCAACATATGATTGTATCTAAGGAGAAGATGAATACTCATCAGTTTGAGTTAGGACTACAATATTATATTACTTATCATATTTTTCAGATGATGACACTTTCCTATAATAATTTCATGGATAGAGAAATAATGGTCTATATAAAACTATATGGAATGTCAGGTTTGTGGGGATTTTCGTTTTAACCCAGTAGAAGTGTTAATTCTTCTAAATGGAAGATAAATCATGATTAATAACCGGGTTTATCTCTAGTGATGATATTTTATAGACCTCATGATGTGCTTGGAATAGGTACATATATTTGATACCATTATGGATACTATGGGAATAATAATAGAGTTTTAACCATGGAATCCACGATATGTGTCTATTGAGGATACAAAGGTCACCAACATATGTTCACCCATATATATTCCTCTTGGTGTTGAGTAACGCTGCCATTATATCTTGGTAAATAAATGGTGAAAACAGATTTTTCACATAAAAATGGGTTTTAGCCATAGGTTATCCAAATCTATGATTTCTTTTTGGATTATAAGTGACTCTTCAGAAAATGAATATAATTCCATATCCTATGAGAGGTACCATTACAATATCAATTCCATTATTGACTAATTTATTTGATATTAGTGTATCTGATTTGTTGATATTATTTCTATATTGTAAATATGATATATCTATATATAGATATGTTGTCTTATCTGATGGATATTAGTTCAATTCATTAAATGAAGATAAATCATGGTCTCCATAGTCTCGAATGTGGTTCCTCTTTTTTAGATATCAACCATGAATTTGATATTTTGGATCTTGACATGAAACTACCTTGGTCATATTCATGATGGATTTACCCATTTCTAATAAATCCATGACTGATTTTTAACACCAACATTTCTCATTTAAAACACTAGATGGGTTGTGACATATCATTTAAAGAGAGGTGGACCAATGGTAGATTGGATTTGGAATTTCATATCCCTAACTGATCAAAGTAATATATTTTTCCTCTTGGATTGGAGTGATAATCATTGAGTGGTTGTATCCCTCCAGTTTCCTTCAGGTTTCTTGATGCATTAACTTCTAACTTCACTAGTTTCACAAATGTTATAGAGGATGAGATTTCATAAAAACATAGTTCCTAGTACTCTACCAATATTAATAAACTCTAGGTGCATAGAACCTTGTGAAATGAATGTGATGAAGACTCAGTTAGTTGACTTTATAGAGAAATTGGTTATACGCATGAGTGTGTCACCTTGGCTGGAAATGATTAAATATTAAATGAAATATAATTGTTCACATAGGAATTATATGTATTAAAAAAACTCCATAATGTTATTCTATATAACATGTATCATTATTTGTAGATTAATTATATATTTGATTATTTCGTAGAGGAATAGTTGTTTTTCAAGACTGTGCATCGATCTGGTTACAATCGTTTGAAAATAAAATTATTTCACATTCTAAAAACACCCATTTTGTGTAGGATAATCCAATATGAGAACAATTTCATGCTTTTTGATCTAAGAAAAGATCATATCAATTTTATGGACATAATTAATATTATATTCCATTACGACCTTGATACATTTTTTTTGGTATTTGTGGGGGAATTATTATTTTCTATATTAATATAGAGGATAATGTGTGTCATCTGAGATTGGTTTTGTAATGGTTTAAATATCACCGACATTATAAAATTTAAAAAAAATTCATTTCAATATTCATTATGTGATGTTATTTAAAAACATAGTGATAGAACTACGTATTTTAGTTGTTCAAGAAAATTTGAAGGCAATTATGAAATGGGACATGATATGATGTGTTTTCAAGATTCGAAGAATATTCTATCAAACAATGTATTATCTTCTGTTCATTAAGGATCTCTTAAATATGGAATCTTAAATGACTTCATTAACATGGATTTGAGTAATTTTGTATTTGTATGAAAAATATCACAATTATTTTATTGAGAAAAAAATAAACATTTTACTATTTTGCGAGTATTTAATCTTCAAATATCCATGAAGGGATATGTGGTCTTCTAGGATGTATCATTTTTAGGTATGACCAACAATCTTATACAAGGTGATCATGTCATCTTGTATGACTCTCATTAACTTATGATAAATCAGAAAAATTAGCCAGCACAGTATCCCGAACATACATCTATTATGCATGTACTTAATAATTGGTCGATATACTATTTTGGAGAACTTTTGACCCCGTTTTCTTACCATAAAAACATTTTGTATTCCTTATATCAATAAATTTTGAATCTCTATCTGGTGTATTGGGTGGAATTCAAATTTTTTTTAAATTTTGACATCGCATGTACCTTGGTGACAGAGAATGTAATAAAATATACTTTGAGAAAGAAACATCTAACCAATGCCATGAAGTAATCATTGGAATAATAGAAGTCGAAGGACATTTTTTCATAATTTATTATCATTTTCAAGTTGTCAGAGGGTGAGGTTTATTTTCCCAGTTTTAGTTTACATCAAATATCCTCAATAATTTTCATCATGAAATTTATTATGATTATGAGTTCTATAGCATTGGATACTCACAATATTGTGGGGAGACAATATATGATTGGTATTCTCCATCAAGGGAAGTATATTAAATCATAATTTTGTTGTTGTGATAGTTGTGGAAAGGAATGATGTTATATGGTATTCCAATTAATAAAAATAAGAAGTTCACCTAGGAATAATGAATATATTATTTGACATGGATCTGCAATTCTAGTGTCCACCTTTGAGATGACACGTTATGGATTTTTTATGTTGTTTTTATAATCACCATTTGGTCAGGGATGGGATAAAAAAATGTTCGATTTTCCTTTAACCACATTCAATCCCAAAATCGATGTTGTTGGAGGTATCAATGGACATGTTTTTTGGGTTTCGGGATACCTAGATAATGAATAATGTGATATAGGTTTTGATCGACTGTCTCACTAGATTTGTTCAATTTACTCCCATTTGTGACAAAAGAAAAAATTAGGAGTTGTGAAATAACTAGGTAATGTATATTGTTCATTTTATTGGATATACATATTTTATAATATATGGTAGTTAAGATAAGTTCAATATTCAAATTTGGAGAGGCATTTAAGAGTAACATGGATCTTTATCCCATTAGATTATCCTCTAGAATCTATAGTTGGATGGAGAGATAAAATGACCTATACTGATTTCTATGGATATTCTATAAACTTGGGTTCCAGCCTTTATTGGGGACTCATATTACTATATGTCCAATATTTAGTTTTATTCTTATATTAGTTACAATTCTATGATTATAATGACAGATTTTGATGACTTTTATATAAGACCAAAAGGGAATTTGTTGTATTTATAAGATATTGGTGAAAGATCATCTGTTAGACTAAGATGGTTATGGAGATTACAATAATAAATCAGCTTCATTTTCAATGAATATTTATGGTACATATCCATTTCTATTCTTATTTGGATCGTTATCATAGATCACTAAAATTTACAATCGGTGACCAGGTGTTATTGAACAATTCATCCTTTCTAGGTCATCAACAATATGGGAGGAAATTTAATCTTTATCTACTCTTATTGGGACCTTTTGTGTTTGTTGAGATGGTTGGAAATATTGATTAATGATAATAATTTTCACCCTATATGACGTAGATACATTAAACTTTTCAATGTATTACATATCATAAATTATATATATGATCATACTCATGTTATGACCTAAAATGATCTAGAGGATGAAATTGTTTTATCCACGAATGATCATCTATTCAGGATAGTTGATTTTGATACCAAGGACCTTAATTAGAGGATGATACCATTGGTTCATGTTCAATGGTTGAACAATTATCTTTCTTATAAGACATGTGATATGGATGAACTGATAAGAGAGATGCATAATCATTTATTTGGTATGGAATCTTCTGAGTAATCATTCTTATGGAAAAGATATTCTATAGTTTGGAGGATTAATTGGACTATTGATATTTCCATTTATTCATAAACCCATATTTTTATAATGACATTCTAGGGATTCATTTAATAATTCATTCGATGAATTTTTTTGAAATATTGTAAGAATCTATGTTTTGAATGTTTGGCTCAAGATTTTCTCAAATTGTGCTCCCTCTAAGGGTAAACTATGAAAACCCAAATAGTGGTGTTTTTTCATGGTTCAAAAATAGTATTAAAAAATGGTGTACTCAAATTTGAGAAATTGTGTGTCCTTATTAAAAGGAGTGAATAGTTGTAAAACATGGATTGGCTAATCATGCAGTCATTTCCAGGGAACCATTTTAACATGATATTTAGTCAAAAAAATTAATCTCAAGCATTCTGAAACACCCCAGTTTATGTTTCCCAAGAACTTAATTATTATTATATAATTATATTCATCTATTGTATCTCCCAATATGATATTTTTTACCTTCTACATGATTAAAAAAGAGAATTAAATATATAAAAAATATGTTTGGTCTTCATCTGGTTGGTTTCCTCTTCCCGTTTTGTTACTCCAGCATTCTCTCCTTTCTTCCCTATGGTTTTGTATATCTTTGTGTTGAGGGACAATATTATATATTCTAATATATATATATATATATATATATAATATTGGATTGATTATTTTATATTTATTGAAAAAATTCCACAATGAAATTTCCCATTTAAGGACTTGTGACTAATGTTTTAGTTATCCCCATGTAGGAGGTTAGGATTATGTTATCCAATTAGATTAATGATAAATTACATTATTTAAATAGAATTAATTGATTTTATTTAAATATAGTAATTTAAATTTAATTTAATTCTGTCGTTTTATTTATAACTCAATTCTATTGAATTGAGGTTTCGAAATTGAATTTTGCATGAAATTCAGGAAACTACCTATTCCATTTGAATATGGTTTAATAGCAAAATTGATGTAATTTTGATAAATTTTTTATTTTAACATAAATGGAAAAATTTATATGATGAAATTTATTCCAAATTTGAATTTTTAAATCATGTATTCAAATGGTTTTTATTGAAGCACATTGGTTTTATCTTGTAGAAAGTCGTTTCTAATTAAATACATGTTTTATTTTCTAAATAAAAAATTTGTATATTTGAAATAAATAATGAGATGAATTGTTTTTATCGAATCTTATTAGTTTTATATTGGATAAAGTCATGTTTATATAAATATTTACATGATCACCATAAAATGTGTGAGGATAATATAGCCTAGAACTATCGTATCTTTTGGAAAATGACAATGTTTTTCATTATATTTAATTTTAAATATATTATATTTTTATTGTAAACGTCTTTACATGGATTATAAATTTATATCAAAATTTTACATAAATTTTTATTGCATCATATATTCAAATTACTTCCATTATTTTAAAATTAAATTATTATTTTTTTAATAATATTTTGTACATTGCATACCAACTTATCTGATATTCAATGCATTATTTGGTTATTTTATTGTTGGAATCTAATTATTGAATTAATGATGGTACCCTTGAAGGTTTTTATATCACATATAGATATTTTTTCTAGGGTTTATAGATTATATTCTTCCATACTCTAGTAATTGCATGGTTCCACATAGAGGTGGTAGTAGTTATTGATCGTTCAGATTGGTGCATAGTTTTAGAGTTTGGAATTGGGTGGTTTACCTTCTTGCCTTTTTGTAATTTTCTTTAGTAAATTAGGTTTTCAATACTTTTTGACTTCTTGAACACCTATCCCTATGTATTTCAGATTCTATGGATTAAAAAATATTACATTTCTTTCATTGTTTTTTATGGAATATTTCTTCGCACATTAATATTTTATGATGACATATAGTTGTTTCCAACCTATGGGGATCATGAAATCCCTTAAGACTATGTCATGTCAAGATCTATTACTAGGTAACATGATTACATTATTTGGTACATCAAAAATGGATTAATTAATTTCCATAAAAATATTTGATTTATAATACATTATAATCATCAATACTTTATCATGATCATTCACAAAAATTCAATATATTGAAAAAATCACATAGGACATTGAAAATATAATATGAATAGAAAATAATTTCACTAAGCCAGAATCACTATCATGTACAATATAAGATAATGGATAGTGTTCGATTAAGGATTTGGATTACTCTCCATTTCATTTTCATTCATGGTAGTTATAGCACCATATTGGATTTGGTTCACTCACAATTCCATTTATTAATATCTTATGAGATATTATTATTAACATAATTAATTAGTATTATATATAAAACTCATCCTAGATAAAACATAATAATTATAAATCACTTGTCTGCTGAATGATCTAAAAATTAATCAATTATTTTAGAATAATTTACTTATGGGAATAAAACATGTTCCATGAAAATATAATTCTAAAATTATAATTATATTAAATTTAGAAAATGAATTTGGTTGGTCTCATATAATCATAACCCCAAGTAATTAAGAAAATATAAAATATATTGTCAAATAGAAGAAAAATAAATTTATACATGCTTATAAACTATCCATGTTATTACATGTGAAAACGTAACTTTTTCAATAGTTATATAAATAAAAATACCCATTATAGATTGAAACGTTATTTTCATTAGTGAATAAATAACATTTTAAAATTTTTATAAATTAAAATTAATATGGGATATGTCATTCATTTTATATACACATAAGTTAGATTCGTTTCATACATTTGAAAGTCATATAATATATACTTAATATAAATTATCATAAAAATTAATTTTTTTAACATTAGAAAATTAAAAATATTCTTGAAAAATAATATATGTTGTTATTGGAGAATAGAAAAAATTTATTAAAAAAAATTTAATTATAAAAACATGAAATACCGAAATTATCATTCAAAATATGTAAATATGATCATTTTTTTTGTAAACAAATTGTTCTTGTATTAATTATCCTGTACAAACATCAATATTCTGGGTGTAAACTTTTACATTACTGCAATTATTTTGTAGGGATATTTTGGTGTTTGAATATTTAGTATTTATTATTAATATATAGAATCTAAAATAATGTATAGTTTTTAGTATTTATTAATTATGTATAACGTTAGTGACATTCAAGTAAGGCTCTGGTGAAAAATGGATTACATGATTTTATCGATGTGTAATCCTGCGTATAAGCTGTAGAAATGTTTCCTTTTCATAATGGATGGAATAATAAATATGTTAGTACGAATTTAAATTATTAGAAACATATATTTATAATAAACATAATATATTATCATTTTCATCCATTTGAGGATGTGATGAATAATGAATCAATCTGGTCCTTGAAGATGGTAGTTTGTATGTGCGCATGAGAAATAAAATCATTTTTTGTTTGATGAAAATTAAAAACAAAATGTTTTTACAAATAACATAATATAATTTAATTATAATAAAAATATCAATTTCATTTTATTATTATAGTTTCAAAATATTTTTTAAAATTTAATCAAGAAATATAATTTATAAATTTCAATAAGAACATATAACTATTCCTTGGTTAATCTCTTCAATAAATACCGTTTGAATTATATGAATAGTCTTTTGTGAAGAGAAGTACCTATAAGTCATATATATTGATGTTGGGGGTAATTTGGGATATCTTTGTTAATATAAAAGGAATATGTTGTTGGGTTACGATATAAGGGGTGGTAAAAATTTATATGTTAGGTCTCAACATCAATGTAAGTATAACCAATTTTAAAATAAGATAATGAAATTATCATTTTCAAGTGAAAAAACTGGAAATTTTTCTAAATTTAATAATTGTTTTTTTAAATCCACTCAAAAAAAAAGAAATTTGAAATTTTTAAATAGTATGTCAAATATTATATTTTAGTATAAAACCATTAATAATCCTTTTAAAAATTTCCATGATGATAATATTTTTACAATGATAGCAGTTCATTGTTGATAAAGAATTAAATTATCCATCTAACCAAATTTGAATTTATATATCCCAAAAATATAGAATAAATTTTCCTATATTCAAGTCCATGAATTTAGATAAACAAATTATATTATATGATTTGAAAATAAAAATACAATTTTTATAGTAAAAACAACATTTTTGTGTGGATAAATTTATGTTTATTTACGCCAATGATAATTGAGTAGTGGTTGTTCCCAAAATTATTATTTTTTATTTTTGTAATAATTATTAATAATATAATCTATAAAAATTTCAATATTGAATGGATCATTTGAAGAAATAAATTTATGTCCTAGAATAAAAAATATATTTTATTTGAAGAAAATATAAAATATGTTTAAAAAAATTATCAATAGTTTCAAAAATGAAAAAAAATTAAATAATTATATTTTTGCAACAATTCTTTCATGAAAATGCATTGAAATATTTTTAATCCATGCATATATTATTATTTGTGATGAAATATTATAGTGTTTTAAAAAATATTTTTTTCTTTATTCAAAAAAACATAAACCACTCAAAAAATCCTATATATTTACACTAAACTCATAATTAAATGGTAAATAAATTTATGAATATTATTTTTCCAAACTCAAATTAAAAAAAATTGTTTTTTTTAAAATAAAACATTTATAATGTACCATTAATAAAATTTCTCTATTAAAAAATATATTATTGAGCTATGAATACATAATGTAATACCTCATCATGTTATTCTTATAAAAAATGTTTCATGTAGTAGTCCGAGAATATATTAATTTTCTTTTAAGAAAAATTTATTCAATTTATATTTCAGATGAATGTATCATAATCAATCAAAAATATTAAATTCAATATTGAGAACTAGATTTTAATATCATGGATTATTCTAAAAATCCTCTCTTAGTTTAATATTATAATAAAATGATATTAAACATTATAAAAATATATTTTTATAATTATTATTTAAGAATATTGATATTATATTTCATTTTATTAATATGAAGGTGAAAATAGAGATATTATGTTTGAATTTACTTCTACCCATTTTCAATTGGATTTTATTTTAGATATTGATATCTATATGTACTAATGAGGGATAATTATGATGAATATGATTTTTATCACCTTTCATATAACTATGTTTTTTGGGAAAGTTCTTCACTGAGCGTTAGATTATTTATTCTACGAAAAAGAATTAATTTCTCAACTCGTTTAATCAATTATATTTTCATATGGTTAGAAATTTATTTCAATCCATTTTTTTCATCATAATTATTATTAATAAATTTTGGATCTCTTTGGATTTATGAGTTTATGAATAAAGGTTGGGTATATCTAATTACATAGAATATTTTTTTTATAATCACCATGAGAATGATTTAATTTAAAAAGTACTAAAATATTTTATAGGATATCAGGATTTTTGTCTCTAGAAAAAGCCTTTCACTTTTGTGTCACATAGATGATAAGTTTTATTTTATCATATATTTTGAAAGTGATTTCAAAATATTAATGAAATAAAAATAAAGAGAATGAATTGAACAATGGAATAAATGATTGACTTTGACCTTATTTCCATCTATTTTTATTAAATAAATTGAGGATTTGGTTTATGGATATGTTTATTAAAGTTTTGTGTCTTCAAAAATTTTATATCACTATTTTCAATAGTTTTTTTGTTTATACAATGCATAATCATATTCTGGAATATAGTTGAAATAATTACGATAATTATTTGACCCCATAAAATTGATACAAATATTTGATATTGTTTGTTGAACCATGATCATAAGGTAAAAAATAGATTCCTTGGCATTTATATTATAACACCGAAAAGATAAGATATACTATACATGTTATATATAAGGCAATGAAAACCAATTCACAACTTCATGCTATTGGGAAAACACCAGTGAACGGATCAGACCTAGAACAATAAGATTGAGACATGATATCAAAAGGTTCTAGAAGACTATATAATCCTCAATAATCATTTTGAGTGTAGGATAATATTAATGAAGTTAGTTAAATATTTATTAAGAAAAAATATAGAAGATATAATGTCGAACTATATTCATTGGAAAACATATTCATCAATCCCCTGATAATGATTAATGTTATTGTTGTAGTAAGTTGAAAAATGTAAGATGTTGGAAGAATATATTAGGTCCATGAATATAAGAGGATCTCCCATATTGAACTCTCTTGAAACAGATCTAATTTTCATTAAAATCATAACAAATTCATTGACATATGATTCGATTGAGATTCAATTAGTTTAATCTATCATGTATTTTAAAAATATTTCATAAGAATTCAAATGAGTTTTATTGTTTTAATTATATCACGTCTTTTTGATTGATTTTAAATATAATCCTTCTGCTATATAATATCCTAGAAATTGTTAAATTCATTTTTAGAAAATAATTTTGAAAATATTATTGTGAAGGAATATTATAAAAAATCTATAAAACAAATGTTCATCAATATTCTGAGAAGGGGATGTTACATTGGTGAATCAAAGATGTATATATATATATATCTGATTAAATTAAAAGATAAATGTTTTGTTCCTATCAAAGATGATGATGAATAATATATTAAATATCAATTCCATTTGTTATTACTATTATGTGTGAATGTGATCACATTTACACATGCTTTCCATTATTAAGGAATAATTAATCCAAAAATAATCCTAACAATATTTCAACATGCTACCATAGTTATGAAATTTTCCTAGCTACCGATGTCCCCTTATCATCAAATATTTTAGATGTTTAGAAATCTATTGTTTTGTTAAATATATGATTCATTGTATAGTGAGTGATGAATTAATAAATGATATTTGATTCTAGCATAAATAGAAGTTATCATTAAATAGTGAGATGTATATGATACCTATCATAATGATATGTTAGTAATACCAATGAAAATATATTTTTCTGATTGATATGAATTTGTACTCACAATAACTTATTATGATATAATAATGACGAAAACTTTGGTATCTCAGAGATGATGGAAACCTAATTATAATCTAATCAGATAAATGTTATCATATTTAAATGAAAAAATATTTTATTATTATTGGTAAATTAATACAAACTTGGTATTTGAGTTACTTTTAAAAATTTAAATTATAGCCAAGTGAAAACATATAATTTAGATATTTTAATTCAATTAAAAATCACATATTCATATCCCAAGGAATGGAAAATAAACAATGTGTTATCTTAGATACTAAAATATTTTTATGTACAATAGAATATATCATGAATAAATAAATAATAATCAAAATTATAAGTTAAAAAAATTATATTTAATAATCTAAATTATCATAATTAATAAAAATAGATGGAATAAATGATAATCAAATAAATATAAATATATAATAACATGGAAATTTAATGAATCCCAAGACGATATTAATTAATTAATTTTATGGAAAATAAATAAAAAATTATTAATGGAGGAAAATTTTAATATAGGATTTATTGATTGAAGACATCATGATATCTATACAATCAATACCTCTATCCAAGATAGTTAAAATTATTTTTAGGTGTAATAAAAAAGGTAATATAATCTGTGATTAGATATGTTTCTCCTAATATGTATCAGTGAATCAAGAGGTTATATTATTATGGTCCTACCTACCACATTATATCCAATTTATTACTCTTATATAAATTTGATCAATTTAAATAATAACCAATATTACCCATATATTTGTATCTATATTGAGCTGAGGATGTAAATTTATAATCATTTTTACAATGTAATGAAATAATAGAACTCCATATGTATATAATATCTATTATTTAATAAATAAACAAATTTATTATAAATAATTTTATTTTTTTCAAGAATGTAGTGTTTAATTATCCCTAATATGTTAAACTTTCTAGATAATGTTAACGAATGATTTATTACTCATGAATGTTTATGTCAATAGTTTTCCCAGTCAATATAATCCTAATACAACAAGATATATTTTTATGAACATATCATTAAAATATTTTTCTTTTGGAATATAATTAATATTAAAGAGTTTTTTAATTTAAGAATATAAATAATAGAAGAAGACAATTAAAACCAATCATTGATAATATAGATGTTTGATATTGAAAACATAATTTTTGTACTAAATAATTAATTAATAATTTTAAACAAAAATTCATTGAAAAAAAATCAAATTTTAATGTTAACATCAAATCTGTGATCCTTCATCATAGATGTCATATTTCTCTCATGTATAGTATGTTACAAACTGTGATTTCTTTTTTTACATTAATCAAAAGATAAAAAATTGACTGCATTCCATCAAATTTTTAATATTTTAAATAGGTGTAAAATTTTCTTCAAAATATCATACACTATGATAAAAATAATTCATTAAAACATTTTTGTAAAATTAATATGGATGAAGACATAATTTTGACTGAAAAGATAAATAATTTTTGATTTTATTAAAAATAATTCAGTATAATTATAACTATAATTGAGATGGAATATATTACTATTACATGAAAATATCATGAATGAACATAGTATAATAAAATTAAATTGATGTTTTAGGAAATGTTATTATAATTTCAATCAATATAATTACAATCATACATAAATTTTATTAAAATGAGATTGAGAAATAAATCTATTTTGACATTAGGATCCTTTGAATCATAGTGCACATATAATGTATAAAATCCAATGAAAAATTGAATAACATTAATAATAATTGATTAATTATATAACATATAAAATGTGAAAAAGATACACCATTAAAAATCAATAGGTGTTAATACCAAATTTGTCTCAATGAACATAAAAATAAGATGAAATATATTTCAAAGATCATACCATTGACGTGAGGAATAATACATGAATATATTATGTGTATCAAATTTAAAACAAAATATAAAAAGTGTAAATATAGAATATAATAATGAAAATACATTAAGAACATAATCTATATATATCAATGAAAATTATGATTTAATAGAATGAAATAAAAAATTGAGTTATGAAATTCCTCATCACTAGATAACAATGATATTAAATCCAATTAGATGAAATAAATAATGTTGATATATAATATGTGAGGAATTATGAATTATTTTGAATAAAATGTGTAAATTTTTAATTTAACACATCATAAAAAGTAAATATTAAACACAACATTAAAACATGTCTTAATTAATGGAAATTGACACGAAGTACATTAAATTATGTTTTCCTTCAATGGAACAAAAATTAACCTCATTTATAATGGTTTTCACATGTTAATAATTTATATAATAATCAAATTAATATTTATAATATCATATAATATATTTTTATAACATCTTATTTACTTGTGTGCTAATAATAATTTATTATTACTCTATATTTGTGTTTTAAAATTATTGATTTCTCATGAATTCTCTGTTGAAAATGTTACAGTTCATTTTCATAATATATATATTCATCATCTCCTAAAATATATTAATTTTATTAATATAATATTTATTCATTAGATATATTGTTATTATCATTTTTGAGATAGAAATAGGGAAAATGATTTACATCGATTATGATAGATTGTGTGCATTAAATTTCCATGAGTAACAATATTATTCACTTAATGGGATATAAGATAATTTTTTTGGATAGTATATTAGTATTAATTAATTATTATAATATCATTTTTATAATATATATTCAGTATTTTCTTCATTTTGATATTCATTTGAGTCTGTGATGCTAAGAAAAAACCACACATCATGAGGCGGTAATATATTGTACACATGAGTGAATGTTTTGTTTAAAATTTTATATAGAATGATGTGGATATATAATATTTCACAAATATAATAGAATCCTAGAATATGTAAGATAATTTTTTATTATATTTTAATTAATATGACAATTTAATGTGATAAAATAATAATTAAAAACAAGAATGAGATTCATTTGGTCGATTACTTTTTCTTAGAAAACAATCCATTCAATCATATATTATGGACCATAAGATTTGATTTTTGGGAATATAAGAACCCTTTAAATGTTACTATACATGTTACAATGAAATCTTTTAAGTGTTATATTTTGTTAAATAAATAAAAAATGTGAATAATATTTAGGAAGTGTTTCATATTTATAATCATAGAAGAGTTATATCTTTTTAAACACAATACATTACTCATTAATGGAAAGTCACTCTGAAGAAATCTTCTAAATAATTGATACATAATGGAATAGATGGATTTTAATATCAATCGTTGTGAATATTTAGGAAAATAATACTTTTAGAATTTTATTCCCTTGTAATCTCCATAAACATACATGAACCAATTTATATTTAAATTTGATAACATGTTTTTTATTTTCCTTAGTAATTTGACCATTACGTAGAAAATTAAATATTACATAATAGATAATATATAGAATCATATTTTATAAAAGAAAATTAAATTTATTAAATAAATTACCTATGTGTGTGTAAATTTTATTTTAACGTATATTAATATAACTAACAAAACCCCACACAACCCTTAAAAAAATAATCACATTTTAATATTATTAATTTTCATTATGACCAAACAGTTAGTACAATATTGTAGCCAATATTATTTTTTTAATTGAAAATTAGGAATTATTTTATCAAAATATATTCTATGATGTTTTATTATGTAATTAAAATAAAATCCCACAAATCGTGCTGCAAAAATGATTTTTATGAAATTTTATTTTAATTAATAAGATGGTCTTACAATAACTATTTGACTAGTGTTGATCATTATATGGATTAAAATTCATATATTTCATTATATAGATTATAAATTTCACTTAAATCATTCCTTTTTATTGATTAGTTTAGTTAAATTATATTGAGGAATATTATTAACTTAAACTAGTAAAAAAACAATTTGTTTCTAAAAATACATATAAACATATGTATAAATAAGATATAAACATGATTTAAATGTAATTAATAATAATAAATAGTATATAATAATTAATATATTAATTAAATGTATTAATCAATTAATATTGGGTCATTTAAATTAATTAATTTGTTGATAATAAATGTTGTATTTACAAATTGCTTTATTTTTCATAACCCAATTAAATATCAATACATTAATACATATCTTAAAATTTCCACATTTTATAATATTAATTTATTTATTTAAAACATGATATTAGTTTTATAAAATACAATTTCTAATAGTCTTATAATATTATTATAATTCCCAATCATAAAATAAAAAATGAAACTATTTTTAATGAAACTGTATTATCAAAGAGTTAAAAAATTTATTCTGAATTATGTACTTATTTACACATTTATTATATAAAACACTTATAAATAATTTAATATTTTTTTAAAATATTCATTCGACCAAAATTAATTTCATGTTTATATTTTTTACATAAAATAATAAAAGTTTGATAATTTTTAGTGGTTCTTTTAAAATATAGTGTTGCATGTCATATATAATATCAAACCAAGTGTTTTTAATTTAAAATTTAATGGTTTTATATTCTATTCACCATTAATAAGGTATAATTATACTAATTTAAACATTCCCAAAGAAATAAATGGTTTGATATATAAAAATTACATTGAGATAAATTGAAATAATAAAATGGTAAATAAAAAATCCATAGAAAAAAATATGATAGATAAATACTAGGGTCATTCTGAATAACACATAACTTGAAATTAATAATGGGGAAGACTTTTTTAAGTAAAAATAAAGATACTGAGGATAAAACTATTTCACGAGGGATAACAGAGTGTGATATACAATTATCTCATGAGAAAGTTAATCAAATTATAGCAAAAAATTTGATATGGGGTAAAAGAAAATTGATTCATCAGATATGATGTTGATATGATAGTTTTTCAATATATGTTAACTAGCTTTTATGAATTACATTTCTATATAGACTACGAATATAAGTATGTAAACAAACATTATATGTTACTTTTTCATAGGAATGATTTTGTTTTTTAGTTGTGCTTTGATAAATTCACTCTTCTCATGTTACTCCAAGAGACGAATATCAAATATGGTTTTTATGCAGCAATCAATAAATTTAATGTTAATGTTATAAAAAGATTTATAATTTTGGGAAAAATATTTTTTAATGTATTTAATTATGTAATAAATCAAAAATGGTTAGAAAAATTTATAAAATATAATACATTATTCAATAAAAACACAACATTTATATCGCAAATTCATCATAATGTGTTCCATAATATATTTTTGTATAACATCATTTTAGTGAATAATTTCATTTTATCATGTATATCTCATAGGTTAATGATAGAAGGTACAACTTTTCACACTTCAGTTGTCGGTCCAAGACCCTTGGCATACTGGATGAGATGGGTTGTCAGCATGAATGTGTTATATTAATTTTATTAAAAAAAATATATAAATAATACCAAATATATTTACAAAAATATGAAGAATATCCTCAAATATTACAATATCCATCAAATAATTTTTTAACAATAATATCTCTCTATATTACCTAATTTTTGGCATTAAATCAAATAGTCTTATTTAAATATTATAAAATTAACATCTTTTATCACAAAAACCAAAATTTATATCAAAAAATTTATAATATTTAATTTATAATAAATTTTAATGTAATACTACAAGATTAACATATGTGTTATATTAGCTTAAACATAATGAAATGAATCCCAACAAGACACTAATCACATGAAAATCCAACCATTTAAAACCTAAAAATTGGGATCTAGGAGTATTAACAAATAATTATCATTAAAATCTTAAACCCACTATTATAAAAATAATTATTGTGATATTAATAGATGAATACATATAATCTTGAATAATATTAACACCACCATGAGATGCATTCGTCTTCTTATAACCAATATATTGTTAATAAAAATACTTCCAAATCATTTTTATTGAATCCTAATATATATATACATAAAAAAATTTACTTATATCATTTTTATATCATTTTTTAGTCTCTAAGTTACACATAAAATATTTAATTAACATAAACAATTCATAGGGTCCCCACATTACAAAAAATATTATGAAAAAATGTGTACTGATGATGAAATATATTTATATCCACTAAACACCTCACATTTCATTGGTATATGATTCCTGAAAACTTTTTCCTATATATAAATCATTTTACAATTAATTCTATAAATTCTCATGGATTATACATCAACATATTTGAAATTATGTAAATTGATCATTATTTCCCACATGGTCACCACTATTTGAACACTTATCTGACTTCATATTTCACTTATTTCGGTTTTATATTATTTGTTTATGATTTATTATTTTAATTAAATATCAATAAAAAATATTATGAATAATGATTCATCTTTCATAGTAGTCATAATCTCCTTCAGTTTCTCAGAATCACAAAATTTATAGAAAATTAAAAGATAACTTGATTTATTTCTTTTCTTCAATTGAGAAAAACAAAAATAAAAGTTTTTGATAGAATAATTTATTCTAAATCTATGAAATATTTCTTATGATTTATAAACCATGAAACATTATATTCAATATAAAACACAATTGTTTTATCATTCTCTATTTATTTTCCACATCTATTCAATTCTTTCAGGTTGGTTCATCCAGAAATTCATAATTAAACAATAAATATCCCCAAGGACTGTAATGCAGGTGTGTCAAAGGGCCTATGGTCATGCACAATTTGAAGATCAAGTCAATCAAAATACACTTTTTTTATATTTATTACTCATAGGTACAACTACTCTTGATCAATAGACACTTTAAATATCTAGACAATGATGTATTGAACGAAACCACACATAATATATACCATCAAAAAATCATGAGATCTTATACTATAATAATGAATATCATGAAAATTCATTAAAAGTGTTATACACACAAATATATATTCTTAATTCATGTTCTCATGGTTTGTACTAAGCATGGTCTGATGAAAACTATAATGTCCCATAGTTCAATTGTGTGTGGTTTTTTTTGAAATTATTTTATTGGAATAAGATACAAGTGAACACATCCCGAAGAGTTTAAAATTTTAGTAGTCTTGATAAATTAAGAATAACCATGAATGTTTTAATTACACATTAATATACATTACAATATAATGAAATTATCAATTATATATCCATCTACTAAGTTAATGATTCCTTATTTATATCATTGAAAAAAGTGAAAATAGAAACAGTGAGCTCAGATTATTACAAAGTGTTACAAATTTTTGATGATATGATAAACAAATATCTCATAATCAATATATAATTTTAAATAATATAATCATATTGCATTTAATCCTTTGAATTCACATAAAGAATACATGATGTTTTTATTGGGTGTTAACATGTATGGTAGTTCATGAGAGTGGTGCATCATAATTGAGATCCTGGGGGGATCCGAAAAGTATATTATATAATGATTCTCACAAAATTATATATCTGATCTATATTAGGAAACCCCAATCTGTGACTTGATGCAAGGGTGCCTCTATTTGATGTAATGTGTCCCACGATGCACACATGTACTATAAGTCCTCGTGTGAGTATGAAATAATAATGATTACTCCTTCCATTGAGACTTAGATCCATGTTGATTCACATTATAAAGATATACCCTCGTATGAAGTAAAGAAATCATATCTAAAATAATTTATTTTCAGATTACATAATTGTGTAACTTTGAGTTGGATATTTTAATTAACAGATATAACTGATGTTATTATGATGTAGGATGTAGTCATGAAAACACATTATCTTTTTCATGACTCCATTATCAGAGTTGTGGTGATTCTCAATGTAAAAAAATGAAAATATGTTTTTTTTGTATTTTAAAACTGGAAATGTATTGAAGTAGGACATAGATTTATGCGTATTTATATTTATATTTCAGAATTATTGAACCAATCATGGGGATTTGGTTCAATTTTTTCGATGGCAGGTGATCTAAGGATCTATGAATATAATTCATGCATCCAAACCAACAATTTATTATAATCATTTATTCAATATCACATAGATTAATCATTATTAGTTTGATTTTTTTAACACTAGTATTAATATTTTTTTAGATTCATCAATCTGACAGCCTGGCAGTGCCTTGCTAGGCTGCCTCGCGAGTGCCCTGGCTGAACAGGCCCAGCTACGCCCTACGTGCCCAGCCACGCCCGGCAGCACCCTTGCGGTGCTCCAGGCTGAACCGGCCCCGAGCCTGAGCCGAACTGCCTATGTGGCCTACTAGAAAGGGCACAGTGGGTCGGGCCGAACCTAACAGGTTGGCCCACCCAATGGGACGGGCCAGACCCATCACGTCTGACCGGGTTGAACGAGACTGGGTCGGATCGGACCCGGGCGCACTACTGACCCATTCAATTTCTTTGGCCAAATATTTGGCATCAGACGTCTATTTGAAGAACCATTAGAATCACTAGTAATTATAGAGAATGATGGTCTCTTTGAGTATATCCCACTAGAGTTCAGGGTAAAGTTGAGATACAGTCATGTTGGATCATGCACGAATCCAATTGGGGCCTCAGGACTAAAAGACTAATAACTCACAATCCGGGCATCCAATTGACACTATGTCTATTGAATTGAGACACCTATGTAGTGAAAGACCAAGGAGATACATCTACATGGGATTTCATGACAATTGGAGTATCGACCAGTAGCTTGTCGAGTGGATCCTTCAGGAGACAAGCAAGAAGAGTGTGGAGACCTAGTAGCTAGCGAAGACCTTACGACAACTGACCGTTTCAAATCTGAGTGACTCCACTGGCCCAATGGGGAGAAGATTGGTGTCACAGAAGACCCACGGTGGGGAGTGCCTCTGTGTGACATGGCAGACCCACATTACACGACATGAGAAGTACCACAGCTGGCTATGAGGTGGGGATCCTCTGTGTGATGCGGAAGACCCACGTTGGGGAGCACCTCTGTGTGACATGGAAGACCGACGGTACTCGATGGAGGAATAACTCAGAAGTCCAAGGTGAGTGGGCAGCGCCTTTCTGTCATGGTAGGACCACTGTACTCGACAGAAGAGGAGTACACTATCTGGTGTGGTTTTGATAATGAGAATAAATATCCTCGTTGAGCGGAGTCAGTAACATTTGTGATTACCTCATGATTGAGATGGATTACTTTATAACTTAGGTATATTAATGGGAAAAAATCTATGTTGGGTTATCTATTGATTTCATAAATTGTGGTTATCCTTATTGGTTTTGTGGGACATTGAGGTTCTCGAGGTCCCTACTAAGTATCGTCATACTCAACCCTGCACAGGTTATGCCCGCACCTAGTTGTGTTGGATGCAGATGATAGATAGTGCTGATCGAGGATGAGTGTACCAGGACTGGATGGTACCCAGAGGTGGACCACACAACGTGACTAAACATGGAGGAGACAGAAGAACGTGGAGTGTTGTGGAGGTTATATGTACCTACCCTTCAAGTAGGATTTCCTTGTGGATGATCCAAAAGGTGAATTCCCTTTTTCCAGTACTTGTATTTTAAGTTTACTTGTACTTTACAGTTGGGCTTGTATTTTTGGCCCATTTTACTTTATGACACTCATTTGTATATAGTTTTTTAGTGTTTTGTTTCTATCTTGTATTCTATTGTTTGTGTTTTCAAGTTATAAAGGCAATTCCTTCCCAGTTTATGGATTTACACCTTTGGTGCTAGCCGCCAGCCCCTGGCCTATGGATGGCGGGATCAGGGTAATCACGACACGGGCCTCGGGGTATGGGTCGTCACAAATTGGAATCAATGGAGTGGGTTTTACCACATAAAATATGACTGTGATCTTTATTTTCTATGAAGAAATAGTGTTGTGTGTATTGAGTGTGGTTCTCAGTTCAGTGAGTCTATTGTTGGTTTGGAGGTCGACGTATCCATACACCAGGACCCTGACTTATGATTTCTGACTCAGTTCATGAAATCACTGATTGTGTGTGTGTTTTCAAAAGTTTACTTTATGTCAGCTCAAAAAGGTCACCTCACCAGGTATAATTTTTGACATTGTCACATATGTTTATTTTAGGATGCCTCCCTGTGGATGACCAGTGAGAGTTTCAAGAGTTGTACGTTCAAATTGCCCATTGAGCGATGAGGACTCAGTGTAGGGCTCTCTTCCAGTAGAGGCACCATCGGTACCACTACCTGTTGGGCCACCGATTCCACCAGCCTCAACAGAAGATGATGGATGCCGCTTGTGTGTGTTCCACGAGTTCCAGCACTAGAGGCCCCCCATGTTCAAGGGAGAGACGGATCGGCAGGCAGCTGCTGATTGGCTGGAGGTTGTGGTGAGAGTCTTCAGACTGGTAGGTACACCATCTGACCTTATGGTGATGCTTATCACTAGTCTCCTTCAGGAAGCAATAGGAAGATGTTGGATCCTGAAGCTCCATTTGCATGACGATGTGACACTACTATGGGAAGACATCGTGGGATTTTGTCACGCAGAGTTTTTCCTAGCCATCCTATGTGTAGTGTGGTTACATGAGCTACTTCACCTACAGCAGGGCAGCAAGACGGTGGCACAGTACTCAGCGTGGTTCACTGACCTCTTGCGCTACTCCACAGATATGGTTCAGGACCCATTCTTCAGGGCCTGAGCCTTCGATCGGGGTCTCAAGCGAGAGATCAGTGCTTTGATGATCTCTCTCAGTATCCCAATGCAAGAAGGGGTGTTGGAGTGAGCCCTCTTAGAGGATATTTTTCTTGTTGAGTTGTCTCCACTAGAAAGACACACCACTAGTTGACTCACAACGGAGTCTTCTTCAGTTGGTAGTAGACAGATATCATAGAGGTCAAAGAATAACAGACCCACGGGTGGACAACCGAATGATTCAGTATCAGTTGTGCGGGGCACTCTGGGAAGATACATACATGCCAGGAGAAGGAAATGTTTCACATTAAGTGGTCAGGGTCACCAGATTCGTGACTATCCAACCCGCCATTCAGATGATCACTAGGCGGTTGAAGGACCGCCCAGGTAGAGACAGAGATTTGATCGAGGTGGTCTGTAGGGAGCAGGCAGACATGCCAGAGGATCTGGCCATTCAGCTAGTGGTGGACGACATTTCGAGGTGTTACTGCCACCACCACCAGGAGGTCAACCCTGTCCGATGGGAGATGGTCTATATGCGAGAGCTGAGCTCTAGGTACCTGATGCTTATTATCAAGGCACTCCAGAGATGATTCGTTGTGTGATCTGTGTCTAATTCACCTTAGCTATAGTACTTATAGACACAGGTTCTAGTCACTCTTTAACTTCATCTAACCTTGTTCGGAGCTCATAGATTCCGATGGAGCCATTGGGACGATCCATACGGCTAGAGACTCCTATGGTAGCAGACTTGATGATTACGCACTAGTGATGGCAGTGTGAGCGTACTCTAAGAGGCATGTTTTTCGGCTAGGATCTCTTCGTAGCAGCATTGAGACCTCTTGACATCATATTTTTTATGGACTGGTTGTCTACATTCCATTCTCAGATATACTGTATTAGTCATAATGTGCAGTGTGTCTGCACAGATAAGACCATGTTCACCTTCACCAGTGAGAAGGGAACCTTTGCAGTGTAGGATGGAATTTCCCAGAGGAAAGTGCAGCTGATCACTCATATGTTGGCCTACCTTACCCTCAGATCAGTTGATGTGGAGAGTTCGAGCTATCCTATATTGGTGGACCAGTACATGGATTGTTTCCCGGAAGTTGTTCTAGGACTACCTCCTCATAGTGAGTTAGACATCTACATTGACATGTACCCCTGGACGGCAACGATATCTACACGAGCATATCACATGGCCCCCGCTATGCTTCATGAGCTGAGGATACAGCTGGACGACATTTAGATGTTGGTACGACCACTAAGAGTTCTTGATTATTGCATTCAGTGTATCCAATGCTCTAGCAGTGTTCAAGGGCCTCATGAATAGGATCTTCCAGCCATACGTCAATCGCTTTGTTGTAGTCTTCATCGATGGAATTATGATATACTCGACTACTAGGGAGGATCATGCCTACCATTTTCAGATAGTACTGGACACACACCGAGAGAACCATCTTTATGGTATGATCTGGAAGTGCCAGTTTTGGATCTGAGTGGTTTACTTTTTGAGAAATGACATCTCAGAGGCTAGAGTTGCAGTAGATCCAGTAAATATTGAGGAGGTGCTTTCTTGGGTGCCACCCAAGAGTGTGACAGAGATAAGGAGTATCCTATGTTTGGAAGGCTAGTACAGGAGGTTCATTACAGACTTCTCCAGAGTTGCAACACCACTATCATCCTTGAAGAAGAAGGGTCAACCCTTCCTATGGTTTGAGGGATGACAGAAGAGATTTCTGGAACTGAGGCAGAGGTTGACTAGTGCCCCCATCCTGAGGCTTCCTGAGGAATTTGTAGGGTAGGTAGTCTACTGTGACATATCAAGGACCAGACTCGGATGTGTCCTAATTTAAGAGCGAGTATTGATCACGTATGTTTCACAGTATCTGAGACAACATGAGAATAACTATGCTACTACTATCCTCGAGTTAAGATTAGTGGTATTTTCTTTGCTGATATGGCGACACTATCTGATGGGGGAATATTTTACTATGTACTCCGATCATAATAATATCAAGTATATCATCTCTCAGAAAGACATGAACCTGAGACATAGATATTGGCAACAGTTCCTCAAAAAATATGACATTGAGATAATCTATACTCCATGGAAGGGGAATGTTGTGGCAGATAGACTCGGCAAGAGATCTGGTATAAAGCTAATAGTTGACGCTTCTGAGTAGCTTACCTCTTTGCATATATATTTTTTGGATAGAGATGGAGTAGGTTTCCTTCAGTCCCTTAGAGTCACTCCCCAACTTTTTCAGTGATTCTAGAAGGTAGAACATGGGGACACTGACTGCGAGACCCGATGTGCTCAAATATCCACAGGGTAGGAACCTGATGGATTTTTTGATGGTGGGGAGCACTTCATCCTCCGTAGAGGATGTACTATGGTTCCAGTGTCACATTAAGAGGATGTGTTGAGGTAGTTCCACACATCCCATTTAGCAGTACATCGAGGAGTGGCGAAGATGTACCAGGACCTTCGACGATAGCACCGGTGGCTAGGTATGAAGAAGGCAGTAGCAGAGTTTGTCTCTCAATGCCACACTTGCAGGCAAGTGAAGGTGGAGCACTAGGTAACAGCAGGCAAGGTTCAGCTGTTAGAGGTCCCAGAGTGGAAGTGGGATGGGATATCCATGGACTCCGTGACTGGACTTACACATACTTCCAGGGGTCACAACTCGATTTGGGTGATCGTCGACCGACTCACCAAGTAGGCCAACTTCCTACAGATCAGAGAGGAGGGTTCAATAAGGATCTTGGGATGCCTCTATGAGTAGGAGATTGTGCGGATACATGGATTACAATTATCTATTGTCTCTGATCATGACACACATTTTACTTCCCTACTATGGCATGGGTTGCAGGAGGCTTTCGGGATTCAACTTCTTCTGAGAACAACCTTCCATCATCAGATGGATGGCCAGATTGAGAAAACCATTCAGACCCTCGAGGATATGATGTTTTCTTGTTACCTCAAATTTCGTAAAATCTAGAGGATCACTGACCATTGGTAGAGTTATCATACAGAAACATCGATCACTCCACCATAGGGGTGGAACCATTTGAGGCGTTATACGGATGACTTTGCAGATCATCATTGTGCGGGACTGACCCTGGGGTGTCTGTAAATGTGGGACTAGTGATGGTATAGGCTACCATAGAGAATTTTCATATCATCTAGAAGTATGAGAAGATTGTACAGAGCAGACAGAAGTGATATGCTGACAGGAGACGGACACCTCTAGAATTCTAGGATTGGGACCATGACTTTTTACGGGTCTCACCTCGACATGGTTTATGGCGATTTGGACAAGGTGTCAAGTTATCACTACGATTTAATGGAAAATTCCAGGTCTTCAGCAGGGTTGGAAAGGTGGCCTACTGCTTAAAAATTCCACCTTAGTTGCATCGGGTGCACGATTTCTTCCACGTAGCCCAACTGAGGAGATATGTGCATGACCCTTCTCACATCATCGACCATGGAGAACAGGATATCGATGATGGGGCAAATTTTATGTAGGTTATAGTGGAGATTGAGGATCGACATGAGGAGGTCCTATGTGGACTATTGATTCCTCTGGTATGCGTTTGCTGGCAATACAGGAACCTCCTGGAATGCACATGGGAGCGGGAGGCTTCGATGCATGCTCAGTACCCCCACTTGTTCCATTAGTTTGAGTTTTAGCTTATAGGGACATAAATCCCTGAGGTGGGTAGAATTTATAGACCGTTAAATTTGGTGTAAATTTATTTTTCTTAAATACATGGTAATTTTATGAGTCCATGAAAATTGACGGAGCGTGATTCCGCGACCCAGTGTGCCCGGAATCAATTTCTGATGTTTTGTCCGGGTACCTTTAGTAAACGTACGGGTGGGTTTTTATAACTTTTGAAGTGGTGCTTGAAATTGAAATATGATGGCACCATTGAACTTTTAGTTTTGGTATTCACTAAAGAATACTTTGACTTCGACGGTAGTGGGTAGAGAATAAAAGTTAGTTTTTGGCTTTTCGTGGAAAATAATAAAATAACATGATCTTCAATTTATTTTTATTTGATCCACCATTGGGATTTTTGGAGGTGGGTCCTACTTGATCATTAAAAACTTTTTTTAGGTTGAATGTGTGGACCACCAGAAAATAACCTCCCATGAGAGGTTATGGTGGTGGGGGCCACAACGCCTCAAACTCCCATTTGAGGATTAATGTGGTGGGGACCACCCAAGAACGCATAACCTCCTGATTTGAATAATAGGGATTTGGACCACCCGTCCCCTGTTAAATGAGAGAAGATGAAAATATCTCAAACCCCCCCTCTTTATTGTGGAGGAGCCTCTTGAGCTACATCCACATTATCGTTTCCAACACAACCAATTAATGGGTCTAAATCCTCCCATTAATTTTAATGTGCCAAAAATGTTTAGATTTTATTTTTGTAATCTTTACAACGAAATAATAGATTTTATTATCAATTATTTGTAACATCTAATGTTTTTTTTGGGAAGAGGATAGCTTGGTGGAATAAGATTTCTCCAACGAAGAACCGCATCTGCCAACGAAGAATGGAGAAAGAGTTATTCCATTGAAGAATGCCAGCAACAATCTTATTCAACCATATTACCAGGACACCTACCGACATGGAACATCTTCCACAACCAACGTGCACGCTTGGGAATGAAAGTGTGAGGTAGATGCGACGAATGGCGGCAACACTGTCTTTATCCCCATGACTCCATCGACGATCAATGATCAAGGTATGGGGTTAATTTGAGTAATAGAAATTTCATTTATTCTTATTTGGTTGGAAAGGAGTTATTGCGGTGGATGTAAAACAATTGAAGTTCATCTTTCTAACTTCGTGATGAGACAAATGCTACAATACTAAACACAGAGGGGGCGGACCAAACCAACATGGACTAACTCCTCCGCCATTCTTGTTTATGATGATCTTAGGTATGACAATGAGGCGACGAAATGACAAAGGAAACGGCCGCTCTACGCACAATCTCCATGAACCGCACCACACTCACGGTGCTCCGACCGAATCGGCTCCACCACATCGAGTTGATCTGTGCCACTAGCCGGCCGGAGCCGCTCTGGCCTCCTGAATGTCGAAGAACTAATGTCCGCCCTGACCGAAACCCAATCATACCACGCAAGCCCGAACCCTGCCGCACCGACCTGCTTGACCGCCGCCCGACCACGACACTCAGCCTGCCCCGCCGCCCTCCGACCTGGCTTCCGGCCTCGCAGCGCCCTGCCTAGCCGCCTCCCGGCCTCCCAGACGGCCTTCTCGCGCACCTCCGCCCCACCTATCCTCCTACCTGGCATATCTGGCTACCCGCTGGCCCGCCTAGCACCCTGCCCAGCCGCCGACCGGCCTGTCCGCACCCTGCCCGTCGCTCGTCGGCCGACTTGGTGCCCAGCCTGAATGTCGTCCGGCCTGGCCGCACCCTACCTGACTGCCATCCGGCCTGGCTGCACCCTGCATGACTGTAGTCCGGCCTGGCTGCGCCCTGCCCGGCTGCCAGCCGGATGGACTGTCGGCCTGCCCACCCGCCTTCCACCCTAGTCGCGCCCTGTTGGGCCACCTCCATTGCACCATGGAAGAATCGGCCCAACCACACTCTCTGGGTCAAGCCGCACCGGGACGCACCCTCTTGATGCTCCGGGTCGAACCGGCCCTAAGCTCGAGCAGAACCACCCATGCGGCCCACATGGTTGGGCCCAGTGGTCTAGTTTGAACCTGACAGGCTGGCCCACCAAATGGGTCAGGCCAGACCCACCAGTTTTGACCATGTTGACCCAGACAGGGTCGGACCACGTCAATCCAACTGGACCCAGGCCCACTACCGACCCATTCAATTTCTTTGGCCATATCATTGGCAACAGACGTCAGTTTGACGAACCGTTAGTGGTGATAGTAATATTGGAGCATGATGGTTTTTTTATTATACCCCACTAGAGTTCATGGAAAATTTGAGATATTGTTAGGTTGGATTGCACAAATCCAACCAGGCCCCCAAGAATAGAAGTTTAATAACTCACAGATCAGGCGTCCGATTGACGTGTTGTCTATTACATTGAGACCTGTATGATGTGAAAGATCATTAAGATAATTCAACAAGGGACTTTGTGACAGTTGGTGTATCTTCCGATAGCTCATGGAGAAGATCCTTCCGGATGCGAGCAAGTAGTGTGTGGAGACCTAGTAGTTGGCTGAGGCCAGTTGACTGGTCACTGTTTGGAATTGGAGTAACTCAACTGGCCCAGTGGGTTGAACCATGGTGTCACGGAAGAACCATAGTGGGGAGAGCCTATGTGTGATTCAGTAGACCCATGACACTCGAATGTATGAGTACCTTAGCAGGCTATGAGGGGGAGTTCCTCTGTGTGACGTGGAAGACCTACGGTGGGGAGCACCTCTGTGTGATGTGGAAGACCCACAGTACTCGACAGGTGGAGTACCTCAGCAATCCAATGTTAGTGTGATGTGCTTTGGTGTCACGACCGGCCCACTGTACTTGACAGAGGAGTTGTTCTCCTGAAGTCTTGGTTTTGATAATGTGAATAAAAATCCAGGTTGAGTTTAGTTGGTAACTTTTGTGTTTACCTCATGATTGAGATGGATTACTTAATAACATAGGTATATGTATGGGCATATTGCTAAGTAGGGTTATCTGTTGATTTAATTAATTGTGGTTTATCCTTGTTGGTTTTGTGAGACCTTTAGGGTATTGGGGTCCCATCTGAGTATCGTTATACTCAACCTTGAATGGGCTATTCACGCCCCTAGTTGTGTTGGATGTAGATGAAAGACAGTGATGTCCGAGGCTGAGTGTACCGGGACTGGACAGTACCCAGAGGTGGACCACACAGCGTGACAGTACAGAGAGGAGACAGACGAACATGGAGTGTTGTGGAGGCTATCTGTACCTGCCCTTCATGTAGGATTTCCAGATGGATGATCTAGGAGTTTCTTACACTTTTTACAGAACTTGTACATTCAGTTTACTTGTAATTTATAATTGGGCTTGTATTTTCGGCCCATTTTTACTTTACAGTACTCCTTTTGTATAATGTTTTTTTAGTGTTTTGTTTCTTGTTCATACACTATTGTGTGTATTTTCATGTCATAAAGGAAATTCCTTCCAAATTTAAGGATTTAGGCCTTTGGTGTAAGTCTCCAGCCCCTAGCCTGTGGAAGGCGGGTTTGGGGTAGTCACGGCACATGCCCCGGGGGATGGGTCGTGATAATAAAATTCAATTATATAACATATTTTGGATTTATAATTCCTTTATGTACGAATGTGGAAAGAATATGGTAGAAGATTTGTGGAAATCAATATATGTGGTTTGATAATGTTTCCTCTTGAATTTTTCTATCTTGAACGATCCCTTAAATATCACAGAATTGTTCTCTAGGTGAGACACGTTGTAAATTTACTTTGTTATTGTGGGTAAAAGAGATAATATAATATATTTTAAATGAGTTCTGTTTTTTTTGTAGAATTTGGTTGATGTGGAGTATTATTTATACTTGATGAGGGGTTGTTTTATGTGATAAAATAATGATTATTTTCTATTAAAAAACTATTTTTGTCGAAATAGAAAAAAAAATTATAGTTAATTTTTTCATGTTCATATATGTCTGTGAAAAAAATAAAATAGCACATACATATTAACTGTATAGGTAACGATTGATTTAAATTTTAACGTTAAATTGTTTCAATATATCATATATAACCTCGTAAATCATTTTTTTTCAACAGAAACATAATTTATACATTAAAATAAAAATAAACATTAAAAAATTTACATTCTAATTATAAAATAGGAATCAATTTTACCTTATCAAATTCAATGAGTTTTCAAAATAAATGTTATAAGAAAAACCAATGACTTGATGAGACATATATTTTCAATTTGTGTATTTTTTTAAAAAAATATCATTTTATAAAAACATTATGAAAGACTATAATCACGTAATGAAACTAAATTAAAAATTATTGATATATAATCTATAAATATATTTTTTAAAAAAATAAAAAAAAAATTATTTTAATAAATTTTAACCACATAAACATTATATACATTAATATGATTTTTAAAGAAATAACCATTTTTTAACCCAAAAATAAGATTATAATGAAATAAAATTTCGATTGTATTCAAAAAAATTTAATTGGTTGAAATATAAAGAAATAATTCTTATTTTAATTAATATAAAATGAAATAAATAACTGTATTTATAAATATTTTTAATTTAATGAAAATAAATTATATTTTTACAAAAAATTTGTATTTTCCTGTATTCATTGAAAACTAAATATTCCTTGAAAAAAAATTCCACTCAATATAAAATTTAATAATCTAATTTAATTTTATGTTTAATTTTTTGAATAAATCTTTTTAATAGTTTTAAAAATAAATTATAATATTATTTCCAAAAAATCAATAAAATCAGTTTACAAAGAAAATAATTTGTTTGGAAAAATGAATTGACTTTATGTGAAATTTTAGTGATTATTTAAAAAGAAATAATTAATAAATTATTAAAAATATTTAAAATTATATATTTAAAAATTCAATTAACACTATTCAATATATACAATTTAATGGATATATTAAAATCGTTACTTTTAAATAATAGGATTTTGTTTTGTGTTTATGATCAGTGTTATATAACATTTATAATATCAATCATATTTATTAATTTATAAAATATTGAGTGTTTAAATTAACTTTGGTTCAAAAATTTAATGACTTGACATTATAGTTCATGAATAACTTTTGATAATTTGTTAATATTATGACCTATGATTTCATTAATGATATGGTATTATATGATGACTCATTTTTATGATCTATGATAGGATGGGTAGGATTTTCATAAGTTATGTTCATGATCACATAAAGTTATTTTTATGATATTAACTCATATGATCATATATTAATATCCATTATGTTTATTCATACATTGTATTTGATATCACCAATTATTATGTTCCCTTCCCATGATTATGAATAATGTATTAGTATGGGTATGCCTAAGAGGAGTTCTATTTAAGGCGGTCATTGAGGGAGAACATGATGATCACTCAAGAAATAAGATTATTGTCATTATTTTATCAAATAACAATAAATTAATATGGTCTTCAGGAAATATGGATAAGAAATGTATTTAATTTTTATAAAGAAAAAAGTAATATTTATGTATGAATTTCATGAGACTATATTATTTGTGAATGTAAATGACCATGGATTCTGGATACTATGTAACAATAATGTATATATTTTAAAAGTAAATAGAAAAAAATTTCTACATTTAAAAAACTAGTATCTATTACAATATAGGATTTGGAGGAAATGGAAAATGTATTAAAACATATAATAGTTTAAATACTTAAAAAATAAATAGAATTATGGTTTCTCTTTGGCTATCTCCATGATGAGGCTATTCTCCTTTGGAACATTTAATGATATTGAGAAAATATATTAAAATAATGGGTGAGAATATGATTTCCCTATAAGATGTATTATTATCAAATAGATTTTTTTTATTAATTATATTTATAATAAGGTTTTATTTCTATCATTTATGATAATTATTAAATATTTTAAAAAAAAATAAAATTATATAATTACTACTTTTTTATAATATTTAACTATTTGAATCATTTTTTAAAAACCCCATTAAAATAATGTTACATTGAAAAAATAAATTTTAATGATATAATATATTCTAATAATATATAGTTATTAAGAATCCTATTTCATTTCAATGTATATTATCATTTGAAAAAACACATTAATTTTTTTTTATTAATCAAACTATTTGACATTTTTCATAAAAATATTTCTCATGATCATGAAATAAAATCTTGCGGACATATTGAACATTAAAGTCTATATTGGGCCTAACCACATTGGAATATTGGGTTCACCTCTGTAACATTATGACCTTGCTTCCAATTGAACTGGAAGTTTGACCGGTAACCACATAACCTCAAGCGCATCTCCCCATATTCCAGAGGCTACCAACTAGAAGTGAGTGTTTATGGTTATAAAGTGGGGAGACTATACCCTCATATTCAGAGTGCACAGAATAATGAGAAAATAATCTCAGAAAACAGTGGAAGTAGATATAACAAAATTAATTGAATAATGAAAATGACCAAATCTAGTTTATAAAATCCACACATGATAAGGTGATACATTTCAGAAATTTGTAAACAAAATAGAATGCTTTAGATTCCAATATAGAAATAAGGAATATACATAAAGCCCCAAGAGTGATCTCCACAAGAATCTTGAGCTCCCGCTTGGTCTTATGATCCTAACTCTCTTATACATGTAACCGCGATAAGAAAAGGTCCACAGTTTTGTAAATAAGAATGTCTACTCAGTTATCCCAATTCAATGGAGGCCAAAATAGGGTCTGAGATATATATCTTAGTAGGTCGGGACCACTGGTTTTACAGCTCAATCAAGACAACACAAAATAAAAAATGGTTTACATATAAAACAAGGCGATAATATAATGGAATAAATAACAAATATCCATTCTAGGATCCAAAGGGACACCTGACGATGATACATTCATCATACTATAAAAGGAATAAGAGTTTACAAAAGAATCAGACAAGATAATTTTTCAATCATAGATACCTTCTAACACTTTACTAATTATTCCCTATTTATTGATTTAGTATCTCCACAGTTCCAATGATAGCTCTTTGTTATATAATAACATTGGATCATAACAAAATTCTAATCATTACACTTCTCTCATTATTTAATCACATTTAACTTGAGATTGATTCTAATCTCTCATTCATTTCATAATTCGTTATTGTAATTTATTTTGTGTTTGAATTCCTTGTCAAACCACCCATTTCTCATTTTGTTTAGATCTCCATGTCTAACACCCCAATACTCATATGATGTATATTTCCATGTTAAACATCATACATCTATGTTCTTAGATAACTATTGGGGAGGAATTCCATTTCCATGTCCCAACATATTTATTGGTCGACAACTCCATTTCTAGAAACCACATTTTCATTTATTTATATCATTTGATAACAATTGTGGATGAACTCCATGTCGATGTCCCAACTTCTACATTGGTCTAGAACACCATGTATAGAACCCAAATCTCAAGAATCAAATAATGTTTTTCTTTAGAGATTTTTTTGGTAGATTTATTTGACAATGATCAGAAGTTTCCACTTTGTATTACGTATTTTTAATGTATGAGTTAAGGACACATTCTATTAAATTTTAAATTTAAAAATGTCCTCAAAATTGATAGAATACATTCATGATTATAAATCATCATTATGTAATGATTACTATTGTTTCTTTATTTTTTTTTATCAAATTACGATTTAGAAATATTTATATTATATTATAGTGTTAATATCATTACCAATTAAAACTTTTATAGTATTGATACGTTGAAATAATCTATAATTCAAAAAACACCATGTTTCATCAAATAAAATATTTTTATTGATAATAATTTTAAGAAAAGTAAAAAGGAACCTATATTTATGGGGGAAAAGAGGTGAATTATAGCATCCTGTCTTTTTATAACATAACATTCCTTTCATTACATGGAATTGAGGATCATTAAGATTTAGTGTCTTGGAAACAAGGAACATAATACATGAAAAGAACAAAAAACATTTTTCTTAAACACTAGAAAGGCTTATCCATAAGTTCATCCTAGGTTCATTACTGCATCTCATAACCTGGGGACATACATCAAAAGAAAGGGTGAGCATAAGGCCTAGTAAGGGAAACAAGAGAAACATTTTACATGTGAACTAGAGATACTTCAATAAATTCAGGAAAAGAACTTTAAGGAATGAAAATGAAACCATGAAGCATATCATAATAAAAATAACATTTTTCATAACTTGAAGATGTGGCTACAGCATTTAATATTTACAATAGTTTCGTTTCACCAAGGTCTATCCCCAAGGTGTCGTTAAAAATTACCAAGGTTATTCACCAAGGCGTCGTTAAAAATGGTCATCTCTAGAGATTAAGTCTTTTTTTTTTGACAAAATAAGACGGATCCATTAATGATGGAGATCAACAGAAATACAGCCACATAAACACGATGGAAAATGATTAAACCAGAGAAAATCCTCGTAATGAGGGCCAACGGCGTCCATCTTGTGAGTGGCTTCATTCACTTCCCTTTTAATAAATGAGAAATTGCCGGATGTGAAGCCTTGTCTCAGAGAGTGAATACACCGAGTAATGGAGCCGAAAGGTTGAAGCCCTCCTTCAGTGAGATTGATGGAATTGATTATAGTGAGACAATCACATTCGATGTGAATGGAATCCCAACCGTGGTCTTTTGCGAAGTTTAACCCAGCAAGGATGGCAGCGGCCTCTACGACTGAGGACTCCCAAAGTGCATAGCGTGCTTCGTATTTGGCTGCGATAAGATTTCCCTGGTTGTCTCGGGCCAGCAAACCTAGTCCAACTGGGCCATCCTTAGGGAGAGAGGCATCCACATTGATCTTAATAATCCCTTCCGGTGGGGGGCACCAATGTTGGGAGTGAGAAGAGGGGGTGAAAATTCTTTGCTGCTCAGGGTGGTTCTGCCAAACCGCAATCCATGATGATGCCCGGTCAATCCAAAATCTGGGGGGCCTCCGAAAATGATTGAAAATGGCCTTCTTCCGCCTATCCCAGATAATCCAAGTCAGACTGCACAGGGCGCCTGCTTTAGCCGGAAAAAAGGAGGAGCACCATCGCATCAGGAGAGAGGTAAGATTTGAGGCGACGTCCAGGGACAGCTCCGTAGTAGATCCCCAACCATTCCAAACCTCCTGAGCCCCGTGGCATTGAATGAGAGCATGGAGAGGGGATTCATGCATAGTAGGGCAGAAGGGGCATGAGTTGTTGTTTGAAAAGTGTCTGTAGGCTAGGAGGCTCTTAGTAGGAAGGATACCGGTGCACACCTGCCACCAGAAAAAGCGGACTTTAGGGGGAGCATTATGCTTCCAAATTGATGTCCAGGGCCTCGCATCTCCTTCTGTAATTTGAGCAGTGAGAGCTCGCTGGTAGCCAGATTCCACCCTTGACATTTCTTTATTATCATGTGAGCCACATATATCATCATCAATCATTTCATAAACATCCCATATAGCATAATAGAAATGGGTTTCATTTCATAATCATAATGTTTTGAAAACTGCTTTAAAAACATGATCTTTATGTCACTTTAAACCCACAGAAAATGGAAAGCGGATTTCAGGTATGTAAATCCCAGAATTTAAAATATAACATGTTGATATATATGTGAATACCCCTGTAGAAATAAGAGTATTGAGTATTTAATTTATAACATAAAATAATTTTTGAGAAAAGAGAGAGAGGCACTTTGAGATGAAAATTCTACAGCATAACGGCTATGTTTCGGGGTTTTAGAAAACATTGAGAAGAGAGGGGATATGGGTCAAACATTCATAAATGAACCATCAAATAGTAGAGGGACAAAATATAAGGGATTTAAGAACATGGTAATGATGTTTGGAAATATACCATATGAAATGAAGAACATGAATGGAAGACAAAAATAAGATTTCCCTTATGAGAATTCGGCAGCCTAACGGTGTCACTTAAACTTCAACAAAAATGAATTGACAAGGATAAATAGGGTCTCTCATAATATGAACATAAGAGTCTAGTATGATAGATATATAGATCATAACCCAACATAATAGAAAGGAACTTGCAATACTTGACATGGAATTAGAACTTTGAAAAGGGAGAAAGGTGAAAGGACCACTTAAAAATTTAGAAGCCTAACGACGCCACTTAAACTTCAAAATATTGAATTGAAGAGATCAAATGGGGTATCTAATCATATGGTCATAAAATATCAGTATGATAGATATAGAGATAATACCCCAACATAACAAAAAGGAACTTGAAATAATTAACATGAAAGAAGAACTTCAAAACGAGAAGGGTGAAAAACCACTTAACAATTCGGCAGCCTAATGGCGCCACTTAAAACTTAAAAGTACTGAATTGAAGAGATTAAATATGTTCTCTCATCATATGATCATAAAAGATCAGTATGATAAATTTAGAGATCATACCCCAACATAATAAAAAGGAACTTGAAATACTTTACATGAAAATAGATCTTGAAAAATGAGAAGGGAGAAAGAGTCTATTACAAAAATTTCGGTAGCCTAACGGCGCCACTTAAAACGTCATAAAACGAAATAATGAGAGTAAGAGGGGATCTCTCATTATGTGAACATGAAAAGGGAAGTAAGAGGAGTATAAAAGAACACCCCTTAACCTATGAACATGGAGAATAAAAGAAATTACATAAAAGATATTTCTTGAAAAGATAGAGAGAGATCAGATCCCTTACCTTAAAACACAACTCTTAAAAATCAATACTTTGGACCTTTAGGGCTTGGGGGAACCTTGGGAGGACTCCATGGGAGGTAAGGAGACCCGAACATCGTTGGGGGAGTGTTGGGAGTGAAAACTAAAGGAGGAAAGGGTGGGTATTTATAGGGAAAGTGATGGGACAAGGCATTAATGGCCAAGAGACACCTCACAAGTTCTTTTATCAAAACTATGTGCTCTCCCTTGGCATTTACCATGGAGTTAGGCCACATGGGGCCCCCAAAACAATAATTCATCACCCTTGGCCGTCCAACCCTAAAAATATTTCATGACATCATCATGACACAGGTATGATGTCATTAAACATACCAAAACCCTAAAACAGTATTTTTACTATTCACTAAAAATTCAACTTTCTCAGAAAAATCCCAAAATTTCACATTAACCAAATATCAAGGCTCTGATTTCAAAAATGAACTCCATTTTATTAAAATAATTTTCTAAATATTTTTAATTTTATTTTTAAATAAATACACTATTCACTGAAAATTCATTTTTTTCAGAAAAATCCCCAAAAATTACCATAACATAATATCGATGCTCTGAGTTCAAAAACAAAGTCCATTTTATAAAAATAATTTTCTAATTATTTTTAATTAAATTTTTAATTAAAAAACACTATTCACCTAAACAAACATATACTTGACTAATAATTTATGAAACCGTTATTTACCCATTTTATTGAATCTCATTACTTAATCAAGGTGTCTAAATTATATTAAAACTTTCTTTGAGTTAAATTACTAATCCATTTGGTCACATTACTAATATTAAGCGTAAAATCACTATTCATAATTTACTATTCATCCACAATCAAGATGATCTTATTAGACTCTAAATTTTGTACTGAACATAATTGTAGAATACCATTTTTTTCAAATCATTACAAATTTTTAATTATTTAAGGTTTAAAAAAAATTTAAAATATATTTTTTCTAAAATTCATCAAAAATATGCATACTATATTTATCCGGTAATTTGAAAATTCATAAACTTCATCATAAGAAGAAATCCCAATTTTTATTTAAAACGAAGGATTACACAAGGCAGTTACGGTCTCCTTACATAGCCCCTTATCACACCAGCATAGGACCTAAGATTAAGGTGTGCTAAGGTGAGAGAATCTGAGGGAGGCTTGGCCAACATCGCACGAGTAGTAATTTCTATCAGTTTGAACTTCTCGCGAAGGCGATCCCGTTCTAGCTTCACATGATGAAGTTCATCTTGGGTTTGGTCCAGAGCAAAGCCCAATGGTGCTACCTCCTTCCCAAGTTCTGTTAGATGGGCTTCGATTGGTCCAAGACTACTTGGTGAGGCAATCGAATCCTCTTTCTATATTAATTAACCAATATTACTTGTATTTAAGACAATAATCAAAACGTTTAGTTTCCAGTGGTCATACTGACCAATGCTCATATAACAGTAAAAAAACAATGGTATCATTTTAATTATACTCATTTTATTAAATGAAACATTTTTGTTGAGTATAAAAATAAAATAAAATAACACAAAAAATTAGGAAACATGATTTATTCAAAATTTCGGGTTGTTACAATCTTCCCCCCTTAAGAAATTGCGTCCTCGCAATTTTTTAAAATTAGGTTTTGAAATTTCATTGAATGTCCCACATCAGAATAGGAGTCAGTAAAACTATTACATTAAAAGAAAGAAAGGGAAGTACGAAGGTCACCCGAGTTAGCCCACACTAGGATTCCATGTAGGAAAACATGGACATGGAAGAAAAACAATGTAACACCCCAGGTAAATAAAGAATATGACATTTTCATATTTATCCATATTTGTGAATAAAATATTAATATGACTTTAAAGGGGACGCTATGCTTTATGGCGTACCGAACACGCAACAACGAGTTTCTTGGAAATCTTACGTTGCATTCTAATAATAAAATAATATTATTTTAAATGGTAGTTAACATGTAGCCGTTGTATTGGAGGGAATGGATAGAAATAACTGAAATATGATTATAAATGTTTTTAAATGTTTTTACATTTATCCAATAAAAGATAGAGGCTAAAAATATGGAAAGAATTCAATTTTAGGTGTATATGCCCTGGTTTTCACTAAACGGTCACTTATCGCCTTTTGATGGTGAACCGTCATTAAATATTGTTTTTTTCACACTTATACATTCAATTGGACCAAATAAAACTATTCTTATGAATTGGGACATCAAAATTTACATTGTGTAAAATTTTGGTATCTTTCCGATAAAGTTCATTTTTTTAAATGAATAGTTTAAATGTTGTATTTTAATTCAAAATCTCTCTTTAATCTAATTTATTTATATGATTAGATTATCTTTTTAATTGGTTTTAAAGTGAAATTAGAATATATTTTTACCATTAAATCCAATAGTGGTCGTTGGACTTAATTTCACTTTGAAATCAGACTTAAACCAGTGTCAATCTTTTGATACTTATTGTTTCATAAAAACACGCTATTTGATCTGACAGCGGGAATTAATTATTAAATAAAATAATGTGACATATATATTATGAATTTTATAAAATAGACATAATTTTTGAATTAGGAATATCAAATATCGCTTAGGGTGAAGTTTTGGGATTTTTCGGAAAAACTTCAATTTTTGATGAATAGTGAAACCACTAAGTGGTACTTATAAAAACTGATTTTTCCATTTAAATAAACTTTTTCCATCTTTGTGTTTTGAATTTCAAAAATCCGACATACATAGTTGTCATTAAGAGGTAAATGTGGTTCAATGGGATAAAAATAATTTTTTGGTGAATAGTAACTTTTTAAGTTTTTAATCGCGATTAGTAGTAATTAGTGTAGTTTAAGGTAAAAATAATGCTTTAATAATATGGGATGACCTAGACACATGTCCTACAATCATTTTATATGTCATGTCCGACCAAGACAAGCCATGGGTCAACTTGGGGACCCCATGGAGCCACTTTGGTTGGAAAATGACATAAATACCTTTTATTTAATGTTAATGTAAAAAATGGCACAAACATGATATGTTTTACTAAAACTATTTTTATATGGGGTTATACAAGTCATATTTTTTATTATAAATATTCCTTGGAAAGATAAAAATATTTCCTACATCATAGTATTTTTTTAATTTTTAGACAATAAATAAATTAAATTATTTATGACATAATGATGATGTAGTGATGACCTCATTATTTAACGATTTAACTAAAATGGAAAGATAATGTAAACTCTATGAACTAAACATGTCCAAAACATATTGTATGGGTGTATTTCGAACCCTTATCACCTTATCCACCAATTATATCAACTTGGGACCTTTTAAAACCGAAAAACATTTTCATATAAAGTAATATTTCTTTACTTTCCAAAAGTACCCCTCCTCTCCTCTTATAAAAGGCCCCCACCTCTACCACCATACCCACACTCCCAAAGCCTTTGGAACGGCCAACCTCTGCCCATTTTGTCTCTCCACTTCCCTCTCTTACTCCTTGAAGCTTCACGTTGGGCATAAGTCTTCCCAAGGAATCCTTTGAGCTCAAACCAAAGGGAGTTACCCGATTTTAAGGTAATCTCTTCTTTTGAGTCCTTTTGTTTTATTTTGCTTCTCCAACCCCCTAAACTCTTTTTATTCATTTATTTTGTATCAACTCCAATATCCTCAATATTCTAGGATTTTTTTATAATAATGAATCGAGCTACACATACACACACCTACATCTAATGGTTAACGAACATACTGTTTCTGTGGATGGAGAATTTATGCCTCCCGAAACGATGATTGTTCAACATACTTTTAACACCTTTAAAGGTGGCGATTAAGATGTCACTATATTTATATATGATATATAATATGTTTATGTTTTACTTAAGATTCTGTATTTCTAATTTTTTGATTACCTTTATGGCTTCCGTTATGGGTATACACGATATCTTCATTTTAGGATGTGCGGACTACCGCCCCCTCAAAGTGATGTGATTCGTTAATGCCATATGTGGGACGTATAAAAGATGGATTTAATGTTATTATATATGATGATATACTTGAATTATAATATACCTCTATATCATTATTATTTCTTTCCATTGAAGTATGAGATAGAAATGAAAGTAGCATTCATGCGTACGTACGGCTTACCGTCTCCATGAACGGTGCATTTCATTTCTTATCCCCAAATGTAATGTACTATTATAAGTACATGTAATTAATGGATATATAAAATGAATGATACATCTAAATGATGATTATATTTATGGAATTAAAATATACATACCTCTCATTTAGTTTTAACTCCATTAATATGACAATGAAATGAAAGTAGCGTTCATTCGTACGTACGGCTTACCGTCTCCATGAACGGTGCATTTCATTTCTTACCTCTAAATGATTATGTGATATTATAAATACATGTATATTCTAGATATATATGATATATATGATATCCAAGTCAGGAATTTCATTCTGGATATAACGAATCTTTGACCACACGAACAACATGTAATTGTAAGAAGTCCACTTTCGACTTAAGAACCATATATCGACAAAACAAACATTATTAACTTAAATGATTACATAATGTTTATAACATTTCAATAATTGATATAAAAGTAATAATGAACTTGGAAAAGGTTCTTAAGAAAGTAGAAATTAACTAAAGTTTATTATTCAGGACGTTAAAGAACGATCGAGTCAAGTCGGACCCAATGTAAGGGATCTTACTCCTCTCTTTCTTTTTAAGTACACTTTTTATGTCATTCCTTCTAAAGCTCATCTTTCATGTTATTGGGATGTTCTTTTATATTTATCTTACTGTAATTTTTATGTTCATATGATGAGAGACCCTATTCTATCTTATTAATACATTTTGGAAGTTTTGAGTGGCGTCGTTAGGCTGCCGAATTTTTGTAAGAGATCTAACCTCTCTCTTTCTTTTTAAGTACTCTCCTTTATGTCACTTCTTTTAAGCTCATATTTGTTATGATGGGTGATGATATTTCATATTATTCTTTCTGTACATTTTTTTGTAATGTGATTAGATACCCAATTTGATCTCATCAATCCATTTTTGGACGTTTTAAGTGGCGTCGTTAGGCTGCCGAGTTTTCGTAAGTGATTTTTCATCTCACATTTATTCCCGTGATATTTATGCTACATTTACCACAATTTCCTTTGATTGGTGTATGTAATGACCATTATTTTACCCATTGTGTACTATTATTTTATTTATGAGTATTTACATCAATGATGTATTGTCCTTCTTTCACTGGGCGTATGTTTCGAAAGATACCCAAGTCGGTAAGGGAACCTTTCACCCTCCTTTTTTTAAAAGACTTATTTTGTTTGGTCTTTTAATTTACATATATTTATGTTGGGATATGTTCTCATATATCCTTATTGATGTAAATTTTATGTATAAGTGATGAGATACACTTTTTATCTCTCATCATCTCATTTTGATGTGACGCCGTTAGGCTGTCAACGAAACTTCTTAACCCAATTTCGATTTCTATGGGTTCAACATGTAGTTATTGAATATGTCATCCTTTGAATATGTGTGAATGACCTTTTATTGTTTCACACTTAATATACACTTATATTTGGTGTATTTATATTTTTCACACATAATTTGGAGATTGATTTATCCTTAATTTAAGGATACCTTCTTTATAAGGGATTTCATCACATTTTACATCCCTATTGATACTTCATTGTTGTTATGCTCCAATTCACTCTTATGTGGTGTATATACTGTCCTTTGGAATATTATATCATGAATCCATTTATTCTCATGATATTATGAAGTTCTGATTAAATGTTTTTCCTCATTTATTGTATTCAAGTGTCTCTTATTTTGGTTAAAACCCTTCAACCAAAATATCGCTTTAAATGTTTTAATGATTTGTTCTTATTAATATCCATGTTTTCAAAATGGGTTTAATGATTAATTTATATGGATATTAATGGTTTAAAATTTTAAAATCTTAAAGGTTGAATGGGACACTTTGATTCAAAAATCTCCTTATTAAATGTTTTAAATGGTTTTGGAATTGGTTTCTTTTTGAACGGATTAATTATTTCAATATACTAAAATGTCATATTGTGATTTAAATGTGGAAATGTTATGTTTCCTTGATGCATGTTTTATGTGATATGTTTTTTGTTATGGTTCTTGGGAATTGTTATGAAAACGGGTGGTTCCGTGATAAACTAAGGGCGGGTGAGCCCGATATAGCTCTCCAATGCATTGGGTAACGCGAAGGAGTGAAACGTTAAGGTTTCTCCGAAGAGATTTAGGGAATATACTCTGATGGTTATTCCAAACGTAACAAAGCGGGTTACTCCCTACGTAAGAATGTTATGAATTCCTCAAGTTACCTTTATGTCTTATGATTTCTATGATTTATTCATGGTTTTATGAGGTATGTTAAAGTGCCTTTGTTTTATGGGTAAAGTATGATTTTATTCTTATGTATATATGAACTCATGTTTCGTTTCCATATTTTTTATAACCCATACGGAGCTTTTTATGCCCATCCCATGTTTTTGAAATGTTTTTCACTGGTCAAGGGAAAGGTACATGAAGTGATGATAGTGTCAAAGATGTGTCAAGAAAGAATCCATGTTTTTTTATCAATATGTTTCCGTTGATGGGAAAAATGAATACTGTCTTTTATGTAACCACTTTGTTTAAATGTGGAATATAATGCAAGTTTCATGATCTAATTCTCTAAAACTCTAAACCTGAAAAGATCCTCAATGTGTATTCTTGTAATAACTTAAGATTAAGTAAGGTCTAAGGCCGGGGCCTTATAGTTTGTATCAAATGTCGGTTTAGATAACGTTAGAGGTTAGGGTATTCTCTAAGCATAAGTGATAGTACCATAATGGATAGGATTTCAGAAAGAGTCCTAGTTTTAGATAAAGTGAATGAGTAAGTATATCTTATTGGTTATATCCCTCATTAGTACATGATGGTTTTGTTGATATAATCATACTGACATTTATGTTTTTAGTGAAATGATGGATCTAGCAGGCACCATAGAGACAACAGGTTTGAAGGAAACTGTGGTGGTTCCCTGATTAAGAGACTGGATGAAATGGGGGATTCAATGAGGAATCTCATGGTTTTTCTAAACCAACTATCAAGGAGTCATGATCAACCACTTTAACCTCGGTATGTTCTATAATTCATCATGTACAGGATGACCAAATCGATGTGGAAGTTCAGGTAATAATTATAAAGGTAACCATTAGTGTTTATATGATCCTAACTTTTGAGGTAATTATGGGTTACTATATGTTATGATGGAAGTGAAAGGCATGTGATAAAATTGAGGTTAAATTATGTTATGGTTATTTTTGATAATTTTATCTCATTTTGGGGAATGTTTTAAGAGTTATATAGTTTTGGAAAAAGGACAACACGCAGACCGTGTGACAACCCGTCGCGTCGGACAAAGCTGCGGGAATCGAACCCACAAGCAAAGTGCGACTAGTATTTATCGCCTACCACTGGACTACGTGAAGTCCCTGGTTAGTTTGACTGATTCTTTTTAGTTATATTCTTTTATGAATTAAGTGTAAGTTGATTTTGGGTTATTTATAAAAATGATTAACCTATCATGGAGGATATGTGATTCGGTTAATTACTTTTCAATACGAGACTTTAGGAGCAACTGATGTCGTTTGGAGATAAATGTTACGATTTAACTTGGAAGAATATGTGACTAAATCCTTCAAATATTTGTGTTTCAATCTTAGTTGGTCTACTTTGAAGAATTTTATGGAAAAATTGGTTATCGAATGGTCCTCATTGAATATTGGGTTTTGTTGGACAAATTTTGGAGATTAAGCATAGATTTTCTTTTTAAAGGGTTATCCTTTTCTAGATTATCTGACATTGTAGTAACCATTCTGGTTTTGGTTTTGGTTAAAGCCTAAAGACATGGGATGTATATAGTTCACTTTTGTGTATTAGGTGGTTCTATAGAAGTTTATTATAGTACACTTAATGCGAACAAGTCTCCCTAAATACTCGTCTTTTGGAAAAAAATATTAGTTTGATTAAGGAATCTAGTAAAAGTTGGAAGTCAACATGACAAGTAAGTATGTTTCATTATGTTTTATTTAAGCTCAAAAATAAATTCCTCAATAAAAAGTGACTTAAAGCAAAAAAAATTTCTATAAACTTTTCCTACTAGGGAACCCAACACCGTTTAACCCATCACAAGTTTGTGATTTTCTTATTGTTAACTTTCTCCTAAACATGTTTTCTATCACTCTTCATCAGAACATGTCCCTGTGTTTTCTCCTCCATTTCCATGTTTTCATACATGGAATCCCAGTATGGGTTAACTCGGGTGACCTTTGTACTTATCTTTCTTTAATTTTAATGTGATTGTTTTACCGACTCTTGTTCTGATGTGGGACTTTCAAGGATGTTTCCAAACTCAATTTTAAAAATTGCGAGGACGCAATTCCGAAAAGGGGGAAAGGATGTAACACCCTAGGTAAATAAAGAATATGACATTTTCATATTTATCCATAATTGTGAATAAAATATTAATATGACTTTAAATGGGATGCTATGCTCGATGGCGTACCCAACACGCAACAACGAGTTTCTTGGGAATCTTACGTTGCACTCTAATAATAAAATAATATTATTTTAAATGGTAGTTAACATGTATCCGTTGTATTGGCGGGAATGGATAAAAATAACTAAAATATGATTATAAATTTTTTTTAAATGTTTTTACATTTATCCAATAAAATATAAAGTCTAAAAATATGGAAAGAATTCAATTTTAGGTGTATATGCCCTGGTTTTCACTAAAGGGTCACTTATCACCTTTTGATGGCGAACCGTCATTAAATATCGTTTTGTTCACTCTTATACATTCAATTGGACCAAATAAAACTCTTCTTAAGAATTGGGACATCAAAATTTACTTTGTGTAAATTTTTGGAATCTTTCCGATAAAGTTCATTTTTTTAAATGAATAGTGTAAAATGTTGTATTTTAATTCAAAACCTCTTTTTAATATAATTTATTAATATGATTAGATTATCTTTTGAATTGGTTTTAAAGTGAAATTAGAATTTATTTTTACCGTTAAATCCATTAGTGGTCGTTGAAATTAATTTCACTTTCAAATCAGACTTAAACCAGTGTCAATCTTTTGATACTTATTGTTTCATAAAAACACGCTATTTGATCTGACAGTGGGAATTAATTATTAAATTAATTAATGTGACTTATATGTTTTTAATTTTATAAAATAGACATCATTTTTGAATTTGTAATATCAAATATAGCTTAGGGTGAATTTTTGGGATTTTTCTGAAAAAATTCAATTTTTAATGAATAGTGAAACCACTAAGTGGTACTTATAAAAACTGATTTTTCCGTTTAAATAAAATTTTGCCATATTTGTGTTTTGAATTTCAAAAATCCGACATACATGTTTGTCATTAAGAAGTAAAATGTGGTTCAATGGGATAAAACTAAATTTTTTGAGAATAATAACTTTTTAAGTTTTTAATCGCGATTAGTAGTAATTAGTGTAGTTTAAGGTAAAAATAATACTTTAATAATATGAGATGACCTAGACACATGTCCTACCCTCATTTTATATGTCATGGCAGACATAGACAAGCCATGGGTCAACTTGGGGACCCCATGGATCCACTTTGGTTGGAAAATGACATAAATACCTTTTATTTAAAGTTAATGTAAAAAATGGCACAAACATAATATGTTTTACTAAAACAATTTTTAAATGGGGTTATACAAGTCAGATTTTTGATTATAAATAGTCATTGGAAAGCTAAAACGATTTCCTATATCATCGTAGTTTTTTTATAATTTTTATACAATAAATAAATTAAATTATGTATGACATCATGATGATGCAGTGATGACCTCATTATTTAACGATTTAACTAAAATGGAAAGATATTGTAAAATCTATGAACTAAACATGTCCAAAACTTATTGGATGGGTGGATTTCAAACCCTTATCACCTTATCCACGAATTATATCAATCTGGGAGCTTTTAAAACCGAAACACATTTTCATATAAAGTAATATTTCTTTACTTTTCAAAAGTGCCCCTCCTCCCCTCTTATAAAAGGCCCCCAACTCTACCACCTTACCCACACTCCCAAAGCATTTGGCTTGGACAACCTCTGCCCAGTTTTTCTTTCCACTTCCCTCTCTTACTCCTTTAAGATTCACATTGGGTAGAAGTATTCCCAAGGAAGCCTTTGATCTCAAACCAAACGGAGTTACCCGATTTTAAGGTAATGTCTTCTTTTGAGTCCTTTTGTTTTATTTTGCTTATCCAACCCCCTAAACTATTTTTATTCTTTTCTTTTGTAACAACTCCAGTATCCTAAATATACTAGGCTGTTTTTATAAAATGGATTTGAGCTACAAATACACACACCTACATCTAATGGTTAACGAACATACTGTTTCCGTGGATGGCAAATTTATGCCTCCCGAAACGATGATTGTTCAATATACATTTAACACCTTTAAAGGTGGCCATTAAGATGTCACTATATTTATATATGATATATAATATGTTTATGTTTTACTTTAGCTTATGTATTTTTCATTTGTGGCTTACCTTTATGGCTTCCGTTATGGGTATACGTGATATCTTCATTTTAGGAAGTGCGGACTACCGCCCCCTCAAAGTGATGTCATTCGTTAATGCCATCTGTGGGACGTATAAAGGATGGATTTAATGTTATTATATATGATGTTATACTGAAATTATTATATACCTCTATATCATTATTATTTCTTTCCATTAAAGTATGAGATAGAAATGAAAGTAGCGTTCATGCATACGTACGACTAACCGTCTCCATTAACGGTGCATTTCATTTCTTATCCCCAAATGTAATGTACTACTATAAGTAAATGTATATATTGGATATATAAAATGAATGATACATATAAATGATGAATATAATTCTGGAATTAAAATATACATACCTCTCATTTAGTTTTAATTCCATTAATATGACAAAGAAATGAAAGTAGTGTTCATGCGTACGTACGTCTTACCGTCTCCATGAACGGTGCATTTCATTTCTTACCTCTAAATGATTATGTGATATTATAAATACATGTATATTCTAGATATATATGATATATATGATATCCAAATCAGTAATTTCATTCTGGATATAAAGAACCTTTGACCACACGAACAACATGTAATTGTAAGAAGTCCACTTTCGACTTAAGAACCAAATATCGACAAAACAACCATTATTAACATAAATGATTACATAATGTTTATAACATTTCAATAATTGATATAAAAGTAATAATGAACTTGTAAAAGGTTCTTAAGAAAGTATAAATTAACTCAAGTTTATTATTCAGGACGTTAAAGAACGATCGAGTCAAGTTAGACCCAAGGTAAGGGATCTTACTCCTCTCTTTCTTTTTAAGTACACTTTTTTATGTCATTCCTTCTAAAGCTCATCTTTCATGTTATTGGGATGTTATTTTATATTAATCTTACTGTAATTTTTATGTTCATATGATGAGAGACCATATTCTCTCTCATTAATCCATTTTGGAAGTTTTGAGTGGCGCCGTTAGGCTGCCGAATTTTCGTAAGAGATCTAACCTCTCTCTTTCTTTTTATGTACTCTCCTTTATGTCACCTCTTTTAAGCTCCTATTTGTTATGATGGGGGATGTTCTTTCATATTCCACTTTTTGGAAATTTTGTTGTACTGTGATGAGATACCCTATTTGATCTCATCAATCCATTTTTGAAAGTTTTATGTGGCGTCGTTAGGCTGCCGAGTTTTCGTAAGTGATTTTTCATCTCACTTTTATTCCTGTGAGATTTATGCTACATTTTCCACAATTTCCTTTGAGTGGAGTATGTAATGACCATTATTTTACTTATTGTGTAATATTCATTCATTTATGAGTATTTACATCAATGATGTATTGTCCTTCTTTCACGAGGCGTATGTTTCGAAAGATACCCAAGTCGGTAAGGGAACCTTTCACCCTCCTTTTTTTTAAAAGACTTCTTTTGTTTGGTCTTTTAATTTACATATTGTTATGTTGCAATATTTTCTCATATATCCTTATTGATTTATATTTTATGTACAAGTGATGAGATACAGGTTTTATCTCTCATCAACTCATTTTGATGTGACGCCGTTAGGCTGTCAAGGGAGCTTCTTAACCCAATTTCGATTTCTTTGGGTTCAACATGTAGTTATTGAATATGTCATCCATTGAATAAGTGTGAATGAACTTTTATTTTTTCACACTTAATATCCACTTATATTGGGTTTATTTATATTTGTCACACATAATTTTGAGATTTATTTATCCTTAATTTAAGGATACCTTCTTTATAAGGGATTTCATCACATTTTACATCCCTATTGAGACTTCATTGTTGTTATGCACCAATTCACTCTTATATGGTGTATATACTGTCCTTTGGAATATTATATCATTAATCCATTTATTATCTTGATATTATAAAATTCTGATTAAATTTTTTTCCTCAATTATTGTATTCATGTGTCTCTAATTTTGGTAAAAACCCTTTAACCAAAATATCGCTTTAAATGTTTTAATGATTTGTTCTTATTAATATCCATGTTTTCAAAATGGGTTTAATGATTTATTTATATGGATATTAATGGTTTAAAATGTTAAAAGCTTCAAGGTTGTATGGGACACTTTGATTCAAAAATATCATTATTAAATGTTTTACATGGTTTTGGAAATGGTTTCTTTTTGAACGGATTCATTATTTCAATATACTAAAATTTTATATTGTGATTGAAATGTGGAAATGTTTTGTTTACTTTATGCATGTTTTATGTGATATGTTTATGTTATGGTTCTTGGGAATTGTTATGAAAACAGGTGGTTCCGTGATAAATTAAGGGCGGGTGAGCCCGATATAGCTCTCCAATGCATTGGGTAACGCGAAGTAGTGAAACTTTAAGGTTTCTCCGAAGAGATTTAGGGAATATACTGTGATGGGTATTCCAAACGTAACCAAGAGTGTTACTACCTACATAAGAATGTTATGAATGCCTCAAGTTACCTTTATGTCTTATTATTTCCATGATCTATTCTTGGTTTGATGAGGTATGTTAAAGTGCCTTTGTTTTATGGGTAAAGTATGATTTCATTCTTATGTATATATGAACTCATGTTTCCTTTCCATATTTTTTATAACCCTTACTGAGCTTCTTATGCTCATCCCAAGTTTTTGAAATGTTTTTCACAGGTCAAGGGAATGGTACATGATTTGATGATAGTGTCAAGGATGTTTCAAGAAAGAATCCATGTTTTTTTATCAATATGTTTCCGTTGATGGGAAGAATGAATACTGTCTTTTATGTAACCACTTTGTTTAAATGTGGAATGTAATGCACGTTTCATGATCTAATTCTCTAAAACTCTAAACCTGAAAAGATCCTCAATGTGTATTCTTGTAATAACTCAAGATTAAGTAAGGTTTAAGGTTGGGGCCTTATAAACAAAGGGCCATGTTCTGAGGGAGAGTGATAGAGAACATGATTAGAAGAAAGATAACCATAAGAAAATCCCAAACTTATGATGTGTGTAAACGGTCATTGATTACCTAGTAGGAAACGTAAACCAACAACATTTTTGTTTTACATTCATTTTCATAATTTTTAGGAATTCACTTACTACATAGAACAAAAGCATAAGAAAATATACCTACCTTCATGTAGAGTTTCATCCTTTATTATGTTTCTACCAAAAATAATCTTTTCTTCAAATGATTAGAATTCAAAACTACTTGGTCTAATCAAAACACAAGAATCATCTTCTAGAGAATCACATAATCCACAAAAGATTAACTATCTATTTCTTATATCATTAAACATTATCCCAAAAACAGAAAGGGTAAGGTAAAACAACTTTTCAAAAAGAAAGAATCCCATATGAAGGGAAACTATTTTTAAATCTTCAAAGTTACATGGTACTACCCAAAGTTCCTCATAGACCATCCCATAAATAACGGTCCTTAAAATTCCTCAAAATAAACCAAACTAATATTGATACCCAAATACAAGAGGGATTTGATAACATAGTCTTCCAAAATAAACATCATTGTTCATCTCCAAACAACATCAACCACACCTAACATCTTATAACAAAAGTATCTAACCTAAACATATTTTACCCATGATAGGTTAATCATTTCCATAAGTAACCTAAATTACTATAAGTCCACCATAAATTCATTGAATCTTCAAAATATAAGTCAACCTTACTCCTCAATGAAAATACCGCAGTAATCTATTTACCTTGATCATATAGGGTCCTCAAAATAGTGAACGTCTTCAAAAATAATAGTCATCTTTTAATCCCCTAATCATCTATGTCATATTAATACGAGAATCATTGCATTTCATATCACATTGGTTGTTCGGACATGTTCATCCATTTCCCGCAATTAACTATGAAAAGAAGCTATAATTAGGGGCTTAAATACTTAGCCAATATTCCTGAAAAGAAAATTAAAGCATATAAGGATAACTTGTAGAAGAAAAGTATACCATGACTTGTGATCCCCTAGGTTCCCATCTAGGTTATATATGATCATATATTCTTATGTGAACATTTATTTTATTTTATCTTTGTTCCTTTAACAATGGTTCATACTAAGCTTATGAATTTACCAAAGAATATCCCCCCGGGAGTGTCGTAACCAACAGTGCCGCAAGGCCCGTTGTCGTGTACCAGTTCCCATTCAAGTCTAGCTCAAAGCGGTGTTTTCAGATTTTACCCCTATGTACATTTGTGCCAGAGCCACCTCTACCTGCTCGTATCCAGACAGGGATGTATTTTCTTGGAAACCATTTACTCAATACTCAACAAAATACTAGGAAGATTTATTATATTTAAACTTTTCTATAGGGTTCTTCCTAGAGTTTTCATATCCTAATTTTCACAAATAACTAAACCATCTTTTGATACCAACTATAACATCCCGTCTTTTTATAACATAACTTTCATTTCATTACACGGAATTGAGGATCTTTAAGGTTTAGTGTCTTGGAAACAAGGAACATAATACATGAAAAGAAAAAAAACATTCTTCTTAAACACTTGAAAGACGTCTCCTTAAGTTCATCCTAGGTTCATTACTACATCTCATAACCTGGGGACATACATCAAAAGAAATGATGAGCAGAAGGCCCAGTAAAGGAAACAATAGAAACATTTTACATATGAACTAGAGATACTTCAATAAGGTTGTGAAAAGAACTTTAAGGCATGAAAATGAAACCATGAAGCATATCATAATAAAAATAACATTTTTCAAAAATTGAAGATGTGGCTAAAACATTTAATATTGACAATCGTTTCGTTTCACCAAGGTCCATCCCCAAGGTGTTGTTAAAAATTACCAAGGTTATTCACCAAGGTGTCGTTAAAAATGGTCATCTCTAGAGATTAAGTCTTTACCCAATGCATTAGAGCGCTATCTGGGCGCACCCTTGACAGGTCTATATTATCATGTGAGCCACATATAAAATCATCAATAATTTTATAAATAACCCATATAGCATAAAATAAATGGGTTTCATTCATAATCATAACGTTTTGAAAACTGCTTTAAAGACACGATCTTTATGTCACTTTAAACCCACAGAAAAGGGAAAGCGGGTTTCATGTAAGTAAATCCCAGAATTTAAAATAGAAAATGTTGATATATATGTGAATAAACCATTAGAAATAATTTCTTTGAGTATTCACTTTATAACATAAAATAATTTTGATAAAATAGAGAGAGGCCCTTTGAGATGGAAATTCTACAGCATAACGGCTATGTTTCGGGGTTTTAGAAAACATTGAGAAGAGAGGGGACATGGGTCAAACATTCATAAATGACCCATAAAAGAGTATAGGGACAAAATATATGGGATTTATGAACATGGTAATGAAGTTTGAAAATATACCATATGAAATTAAGAACATGAAAGGAAGACAAAAATAAGATTTCTCTTATGAGAATTCGGCAGCCTAACGGCGTCACTTAAACTTCAACAAAAATGAATTAACAATGTCAAATAGGGTCTCTCATAATATGAACATAAGAGTCCGTTATGATAGATATAGATATCATAACCCAACATAATAGAAAGGAACTTTCAATGCATGACATGGAATTAGAACTTTGAAAAAGGAGAAAGGTGCGAGGACCACTTAAAAATTTAGCAGCCTAATGACGCCACTTAAACATCAAAATACTGAATTGAAGAGATCAAATGGGTTCTCTAATAATATGGTCATAAAATATCAGTATGATATATATATAGATCATACCCCAACATAAAAAAAAGTAACTTAAAATAATTAACATGAATGTAGAAATTCAAAATGAGAAAGGTGAAGAACCACTTAAAAATTCGGCAGCCTAACGACGCAACATAAAACTTCAAAGTACTAAATTGAAGAGATAAAATGGGGTCTCTCATAATATGAATATAAAAGATCAGTATGATAAATTTAGAGATCATAACCCAACATAATAAAAAGAAACATGAAATACTTTACATGAAAATAGATCTTGAAAAATGAGAAGGGAGAAAGAGTCTGTTACAAAACATTGGCAGCCTAACGGCGCCACTTAAAACTTCATAAAACGAAATAATGAGAGTAAGAGGGGATCTCTCATTATGTGAAAATGAAAAGGGAAGTAAGAGGAGTATAAAATAACACCCTTTAACATAAGAACATGGAGCATAAAAGAAATTACATAAAACAGATTTCTTGAAAAGAAAGAGAGAGATCAGATCCCTTACCTTAAAACGCAACTCTTAAAACTTATAGTTTTGGACCTTGAGGGATTGGGGGAACCTTGGGAGGACTCCTTGGGAGGTAAGGAGACCTGAACTTAGTTTGGGGAGAGTTGGGAGCGAAAACTAAAGGAGGAAAGGGTGGGTATTTATAGGGAAAGTGAGGGGACAAGGCATTAATGGCCAAGGGACACCTCACAAGTGCTTTTCTCAAAACCATGTGCTCTCCCTTGGAATTTACCATGGAGTTAGGCCAAATGGGGCCCCGAAAACAATAATTCATCACCCTTGGCCGTACAACCCATAAAATATCTCATCAAATCATCATGACAAAGTTATGATGTCATTAAACATACCGAAACCCTAAAACTGTATTTTTAATATTCACTGAAAATTCAACTTTCTCAGAAAAATCCCCAAATTTCACATTAACCAAATATCAAGGCACTGATTTCAAAAATGAACACCATTTTATAAAAATAATTTTCTATATATTTTTAATTTTATTTTTAAATAAATACACTATTCACCGAAAATTCATTTTTTTCAGAAAAATCCCCAAAAACTACCATAACATAATATCGATGCTATAAGTTCAAAAATAAAGTCCATTTTATAAAAATAATTTTCTAATTATTTTTAATTAAATTTTTAATTAAAAAAACAATTCACCCTAAATAAAACTAATACTTGACTAATAATTTATGAAACCGTTATTTACTCATTTTATTGAATCTAATTACTTAATCAAGGTGTCTAAATTATATTAAAACTTTCTTTGAGTTAAATTACTAATCCATTTGGTCACATTACTAATTTTTAGCGTAAAATCACTATTCATAATTTACTATTCATCAAAAATCAAGTTGATAATATTAGACTCTAAATTTCGTACTGAACATAATTGTAGAAGACCATTATTTTCAAATCCTTACAAATTTTTAATTATTTAAGGTTTACAAACACATTTTTAAAATATATTGTTTTTAAAATTCATCAAAAATATGCATACTATATTTATCCGGTCATTTAAAAATTCATAAACTTCATCATAAGAAGAATTCCCAATTTTTATTTAAAACAATGGATTATAGAAGGCAGTTATGGTGTCCTCACATAGCCCCTTATCACACCAGCATAGGAACTAAGTGTAAGGTGTGCTAAGGTGAGAGAATCTGAGGGAGGATCGGCCAACATCGCACGAGTAGTAATTTCTATTAGTTTGAACTTCTCACAAAGGCGATCCCGTTCAAGCTTCACACGTTGTAGTTCAGCTTAGGTTTGGTCGAGAGTAAAGCCCAGTGGTGCTACCTCCTTCCCAAGTTCTGCTAGATGAGCTTCGATCGGTCCAAGACTACTGGGTGAGGCCATCAAATCTTCTTTCTATATTTATTAACCAAGATTACTTGTATTTAGAGACAATAATCAAAACGTTTAGTTTCCACCGGTCATATTGAACAATGGTCATATAACAGTCAAAAACCAATGGTATCATTTTAATTATACTCATGTTATCAAATGAAACATTTTTATTGAGTATAAAAATATAATAAAATAACACATAAAATTATGAAACAAGATTTATTCAAAATTTCGGGTTGTTACATGAATATACTTCCAAATGAGCATACTAAACTGGTTGTACTATTAACTTAATATTTTATTTCAATTATGGACCAGTAGACACAATAAATAATGGTTTTGGAATACATTCAAGTTATTAACTATATATACGATGAAAGAACATGATTATATTGGATCATTTCATTATATAACATCCACCATCATTCAATGGATCATCTAATAGTGTGGTATCCAGGGGATGAATCAATAAATAAGAAAATATATTTGAATTAATTAGATTTTGTAATACAATAATGAAAAATCCTTTCATCTATCATTTGGAAGGTGGATCTGATCAGCGTTGGTATTTAGATACAAAAATATAGAGAAATATAATCTATAATAAATGGAATGAGACATATTTAGAAATATTTTTTGTGAGAAGTATTTCCTAATTTATATTTGGACTGGGATAGAATGAAAAGTCCTATAAATGATGTGAAAATTTGAAGATAATGTAGATTTATATTAAGCACAGTTCCCATATTTTCTAGGCAGGTACTATAATTTATTTGATACATTGATAGTGAAATTGCTAGATTTTACTAAATATTAAAACTAATATTATGATGATAATTTTAAACATGAAAATTTAAATGTAATGATTTTTTTTTCATAAAAGGATGAGATAGAGTTTTACGAAACATATGTGACATGATATGAAAAGAGTTTGAAACGTTCATGATGGTATGATATAGAGAGTTAACCAATAATTAATTCTATAAAACAGATTAATAAATGTTCCAATGGTCGTAAAAAACCTCTTGGGGGAATGTAATTTAAGATGTGGGATGTTTTACGTGAGTGGTATGTTTGGTCACACTTTTTGTTACTGAATGGAAAATATCCCTAATAATTAAAGAATGAGACAAGATATATCCCATTAATAATTTTTTTTAATCTTTGATGATTTGGGATATTATACTAATCTTTTTATGTAGTTTTTGAAATAGTTTTTAAATATTTAATTTTTATGAAAAAATGGAGGAAAAGTCATTTCCAACTAAAACATTTAATGTTGGACTATATATTGATGTACTAGTAGATCCACTAAGATTCTTATTTTTGTTAGGTTAATAAATATCTCAATTACTCAGGAACACCTATATTGATTTTTTATGTAGTAAATGAAATTTGGGATACATAAAATATTTTCATTGGTACATTCTTTTGTTGAAATTTATTTATTGAATATTTCCTTATATGGTAATAATATTAAGTGATTTATAACCATTATGGTTTATATGAAATTGTTTTTAGATAAATGATTTCAAAAAAAAAAATTAATGATTACCAAATTGTTTTTATTTTGAGTTTTAGTGATTAGTTTATTATATTACATAACATATACTAACCATATTGATTTTAGATGACGTAAAGAGATATAATGAAAGTATTCAGTCACATTTTTAGATCTTATGATTCATTGAATGTTTATTTCAACACATCAAACATGAAAATTTTCTTTTTTGGGATTTTAATTTGTGGAATAAGCGATAATTTGGAAATTTATTAAAGCAGATCCAAATAATTAATGTGAGAATTTGAATAAAAAGAAATAAATTTAGTATACATTCTTATATTTGTAAATAGTTATTAAATTACTCATATTTAGTAAAAGAATCATAAAAATGAATGATATCATATTACATTCATATATGTGGAATAAGTTGGTCTTTTAGATCATCACATATTTATGAATTTTCTTCCCTTATCATTCAATTTATCATCCGATTTCTGATGATCAATGTACTAAGTCAGTTTGTTTAAATATAGCTAATTATTATCCTTTAAAACTTCTGTTCGTTTGTTTGGAATCCTAGTTATGTGTTATTTAATCTGACCAGGTTAATTCCATATCACTCTTATTAAGTGGATATTTTGTTAACTCATTTTATGATATTAGATTTTATAAAATTCATTTTCAAATATCCCACTATTGATTATCATGATAGACATCAAATTTTAAGGACACAGTTAATTAATGGTTGGAGGATGTTACATGTGGATAATTTAAAATAAAGAGAATTATGTTCAATAGTTTATTGGTATAGAATTTATATTTATCTTTTGTTACACACAACCCTAATATTTGTATGTTTGATAGAATAATCATCCTGCCACACCAATGATAAATGAAAATTGATATATATTAAAAATATAACCAAGATATTGGAATTTTGGGTAAAATATGTTTAAATATATATTAATATTTTCTGAAATTTTTTTGTGGCCAATTAATAAAAAATAATATAAAATGATTTTGATTATAAATTGAAATCATTTTCTAGAAATAATAATGTTATAATGGGAAAAATTGTGTTTTATAATATTAAATTAAAAAACAAATATTATGTAATATATATATATATATATGAAAATTAATTTTTCACAATCATAATATTTTTTTCATCTATATGATATAAAAATAATCCCAATTTTAAACATAAAGCTATACATTATTTGGAAAATTATTTAACCCGTTTTATGGAGAACATATTTAAAACATATTTCTTTATAAAATTTTATAAAATTTAAATGAAAAATTAAACTCTGTTTTTGGAATTGGGTTACAAAAATTTCATATGATTGAAATTTTTCAATTTTTAGATAATGAATAATTTTCACTGAATAATGTTAATAACATTTTTTATAAAGATTTTTCAGTTAATTATGTTATTTAAGAGTCATAATTTATTTTTATATTTTAATTTTGATTTTGATTTTATATTTTTATTTAATCGACTTAAATAATTTTCAATAATTATTTTATTTTATTTTAGTATAAGTTTGTTTTTGGGTTTAAATATGGGTTTTCAAAAAACTATATTATCTTGCATAATGTTTCTACATTCTAGTTAATTAAAGTAATCACTCATTAATAATGACATAATGTGGAATTGTAAACTTTATATAACAATATATTAATTCAATATCAGTAAATTATTCTTATTATTTATTGATTTAATATCACATAATATTTTTATATAAAAATATCTTTCTAAAAAAACCTGATATGTAACCTTATTTTCATGAATAATATTAAATTTAATTTTTCACATATGTAAATAGAATTTTGTAAAATTGAATTCCCATTCAGATTCATAATTTTATATAATGTCTAGTACGTTTAACTTTTTTTGTCCCAATAATATTAGTGAATGAAATTCATATCATAAACATCGATTAAGTTAAATAGGAGTTTAATAAGTGACTAAACACAAATATTAATGGACCAAATGACCAATAAAATTTTCAATATAAATTGTTTTGGCCATATATTCACCATATACCACACTTTATTTGGTTTATTTCATTAATTTATATAGTTGACATGGAGAAAACAGGGGTGGAACTCTATATTTCAATTATTTACATGTTTATACATCACCCCACTTATAAATAGTCACCTCTCTCCTCTTTTTGTCACACTTCTCAATCTATATTAATTAGCCTAGAAAAATAAATTTTAATTATATTTTCCCTAAAATAATTCCAGTTTCCTTACATTGGAAATATTTATATCAATTAATGGTTATTAGTTGAAACAAAAATAGAATTACCTTTTTATGTGGTAACATTCAGCAAAAAAGTGATTGATTTACTTATTCCTAAAACACCGTAATAATGTCCTATATAAATATTATATAATATAATCGTTATCATAACTATAATGAGATATCATTATGTTATGTTTAATAACAACACCCATAGAAACATCACTCAATTGAATTAAAATGTCATCTATTTTGTGTATGAAAACTATCGCCATGTGAACTGATGTCGTTCATTTTTCCAATAACAGATATCATTGATGGGGATAATGATGTCAGTAATATCTATATATTATATTTATGATATTTATAACTTAATTATACCACAACAAAATATATCATATTAAATTTTTTAACATTAGATTATGTTGGTGATACAAAAATGCCACTTGGTTTTACAACAATCTACTTCCTTGCGATGCCATGTGAAGAGTTTTCACCAACATGTTATATGGTAAGTAAGAATAGATAATATAAATAAATATATGATATTAATGTATTAATATTTATATTATTGACATAATTATATTCATTTAAATATAATAAATCATTTTCTTCTTACAATTTAACACATTGAATACCTGATGACATCGTTTATTGATGTGTGGAATACCACCACATCAAAGCGATGTGACTCTTATTTTTTCATAAAAAAATAGAAAATTCAAAATATATGTATATATATTTATAATATATGGTATATTTCATATATTTATCTCTATATAAATTAAAATTTTACATATCATTTTTCCATCATGAAAATTTAAAAAATATAAACATTACTCATCGGTATGTATGATCTGCCTTCTCCATGATCAAAACATTAGTTATTTTTTCATAAATATAATTCATTAATGGATTCAAGAAAATAATTCATCTATCAATATGATATATTATTTATAATTATTATTCTATATATTTATAAATAAAAACCCCAGCGACAATAGTCAACCTAAAAATATAATTAGTAACACATAATATTTATATGTTCAATGAAATAGAAATAAACTCAATTGAATATGTAAAAGTTGATTACATGTTCATGAGTGAATTAAAATTAAAAATACTGAATTAATTAAAAAAATAATTAAAAATTAACATTATTTCATTATTCAAAATGAACAATACAATTATGATGAATCAAACTCATGGTAGAGGACACCCTCCTAATCTCTTTTATTTGAATAATATCATGATTTTTAGAATCATAAATTTATTAAAAAATTTATATACTACCCAATTTCTATTTTATTAAATTAATTTCTATATTATAATTATATTCATTGTTACAAATAATTTTATACATTATTGGTATTTCTGATTCAACTTTCTCCCATGTGATAAGGTTTATTTCATTAAAAAAAGTCCTATTTTAATGTTTCCATAAAATGATATCCATCTTATGTGTATATATTTATTTATGAGTTTATGTAAATAAAAAAAATTTATAAAGATTATTTTCTTCATCTAAAATGATTTCAATAGGAATAATTTTAGGTTATTTTCATGGAACGTTTTATCCAATGATAAAATGGATGTTCTATTCATCATGTAAATAGTTATATTTTCAATTTTAATTAATTTGGATGTTATTTGATATATATATTTATATATATTTGTATAGATATATTATATTTATATATTACATGGATTCATAAATAAAAAACCAAGTTTCCCGATTATTTTATTTATTTTTTTTTGAAATTGTTTTTAATAGATAATGGTGTTTTAATATTTAAAATTTGTTTTAAAATAAAATGTTATTATATTTTTTATATTTGAATTTAAAAGGGTTTTATGATGAAGAGTTTTTATTAATTATATGGAATATAATATTTATATGAAATTGGGGTTCCCTAAAAAGATTATAAGGAGTTTTGATCACTATTATAGCTCATAGATGAGCACAATACATCTTATATATATTGTTTAACTATATTATTTATCATTAAAAATGGGTGAGATCAATATAGATTATATGAATAGTTGAGCCCTATTATAGATCATCGGTGATCCTGATATGTCTTATAAGAATCTAAACCCTATTATAGTTCTCCAATTCATAAGGTGTTCATTGTGTTTGTATTTTGTCTTATGGTTCTTAAAATTATATATGTATTGATATTATTTTATGAATATTATTATTTATGTCTCCAGTGGGGGATTTAATTTCATTTTATTGGTTTTGATAATATTATTTTATAAAATCATGTGTGGTATTATCATGAGAATACTTTTATTTCATATGCATAAAGAACACTAAATATTAATGAAATTGTTATATTGTTTTTTAATTTCTGTGGGATAAAGAGTTTTCTTTGTTTATGTATCCCAATATTTTTTTTCTAACAAGAAAATTTACATTATTTTCATAGGAAGGGTATGGTAAATGTTGAATTCATGTTGAAATTCATGGAGAGTTTTTTAATTAAATAATTTTTTGTTTAAAAAAAATTTATGGTGATAAATGGATATACATTTGATATTTAATCATTATATTATATGGTTTGTACTGTATTAGTTATGGGCTAGTTCTCTAAGATAATAAACAAAAAAATAATATTAACAGTATTGGAATAAATTATTTCCTATATATAATTATTGGGTAATATTTAGAGTTGTGAACAAATACTAGAGTCTCTAAAATATTGATCTATTTATTCCTTTGGTGGTTGCTGATTATTATGTCATTCATCGGTAATGATCATTTTAGTATGTCAAGAACATTGTAATTATAGGATTTATAAATTATTCTTGAAATATATCTCTTTTTGTTGAATATTATGATTAGAATATCTTTTGATATATTATGATTTAAATTCCATACGATTCTGAAGGAATTGTCTAAAACCTGTTAGGATTTGGATCAGTATGGTTAGGGGTTCTATCGTGATGATTTCCACATGCTATTAAGGAGTGATTCATTGAATCAATGTCCCATATTGTTATATTCTATGGGTTTGGTCAAATAATGGTGAATCATCCATAGTATCAATTAATATTTTTTCAACAATGGAATTATTTTGGTTCATGAGTATTACATGAGTATCAAAATGATTTTAGATGATGTTAGTTAAATGGTATGTATCTTGGATAAATTATTCTAATGGTTCTGATTTAATTTTAATAAAGTTGTGTTTGGTTTATTATAATGCTAACAATTTTTCAATGAATAAGGTTCTCAGTATGAGTTAGAACCTAAATTTGTGGTGAGTTATAGTTTTGTATACTTGTCGACATATAGTAAACTATTAATCAATAATTAATTTCACCATTGGTTGTAATGATACATGAAAATAGTTAATTGATTCCAATTTTTCTACAATTATATAACATTTCATGATCATTATTGAGTTTAAAACCCATAGTGGTGAATGTGGGATTAATATACATTCTTGGGAATTGAATATTATTCTAGTCTTTTTTTCTGGACATACATGTGATTGAGGTAGAGTGGATTCATGTTCTCTACACAATTGTTTTCTACATGGATTATTTGAATGTTATATAAGTCATTCTACATTTTTGTAATGAATATCAATTAAAAATGGTGTCTTTATCACTGTAAAATTTGAAATTATTTAATAATGTTCTTGTATTAAATAACTTTTTTTAACCGTGCCTCATTTAATAGTACAATGTGTTAAGGGATGCAACAGAAACTTTTATAGTTTTCTGATGTTGTCCATCGATGGATAATTCCAGATCCCATGTATTTTTTTATTTTATTATACTATGTATTTTTCATTTTCACAAGTGTTTTTGTATCCCATGATACAATTTTTGGTGATTTATCTCATTTATTTGTGAGTTTATCCAATTAGACCATGTTTCATATTTGATCACATGTCAGTTTTTTTAAAATATATTTCCCATTCATTGTATGTTGTGTCTATGGTTATATGTGTATTGAATATATATCCATTTTATGTATAATTCGATATGAAATAGTATATTTATATGTATGACCTAACTTTTTAGTTAGATATATAATACCTATTTTGAGTGTATTATTCTGGTATTCAATGATAGATGGACTTCCATGATATTACTACCACATACATAGGATGTGTGGATGAAATATATCAATTATTGGTATAATTGGGACAGATATATGGAATGGGAAGGATGATCGTGTTTCCTAACATATATCTCTTCTAGCATTGAATAGTCTTAATACTTGACCTATGAATACAATTGATAATGACTAATTACATACTATTCTTTGAAAGAGGTTGTATACGATGAGTGAATAGAGCAATCTGACCCAATACCTTATCATAGATAATATTTATGTTCAATATATTTTTTTATTATCTAATGTGAAATATGGGTATGGTGGTATTGTTTCTTTATCTATTATAAACATTACAATAATTTCATTTTGTGCTGATCTATTTGAATAATGTGAATAATGGACATTTGGCAGATATTTTATACATGATTTGTCCCTATGTCCACATTTAGATATTTAATATAATAAAAATATATTTTCTGAATTGAATAGATAATTGTATGTCATGATGTTCATGGAGGGTTAAAATGTGCATGTCCATTCAAAATGTCAGTATTTTTTCACTTCTGTGATTAAATGTCATTAATGCATAATTTATTTATTTCATATGTACATTTTACTATTGTTTTTCATGAATACATTCTCCATTTACAATAATTTTATTGGAATACATTGGTCATTCCCTGCTAAATATTATTTACATCCTTTTTGAGTGACTGTGACACATGGGTATAATAAAATAACCCACTAATTATATGTTTGGGATGGTCTTATGCAATGGTTTGAACATTGAGGTGGATAGATCACTGAATGTCTGGATGCAGGTTGGAGGTGAGACATCAAGTTGGATACTGATATATTTTTAGTTTTCTAATCATTGTATTTTTTATATTTTATCACCTCAATGGATTATCATTGTCAAAAATATAGGTTTGAATATTTGAGTGTATTATTTTTAATATTCACTAATTTCAAATAAAATTCATAATCATTCCTCATTCATCGATTTAATATTAATACATTTTATATTATTTATATATCATTGTGTACTCTAATTGATGGTATAATCTCCCGATGAATTTACAAAGACCCTCGCTTATTGTTGAAAATATTGTGAAATGTAGGAGGAGTTGTGGAGGTAATTTGAAATTTGACTCATACAAAGTGATCCAGTTTAGTGAGATACAAACAAGACCCACACCAATTCCATGAATCAAAAACTCTGTAGGAATAATGGAATAATATTTGTATTGTAATTATATCTAAAGTGTTACATTTTATATTTTCATTAAAAATAGTAAAATTGTGGGGATGTATAAAATTTAATTGAAATAATAGTGAGGTAATTATGGTTAAATATACTCATCCTTTTGATGTATATATATGGTCGATTTCTCAAGGATTAGACTTTATATTTCTGGTAAATATATGTCAACTAAATTTCTTATATCCCATTAATAATCTTGAAATATAAGTTACATAACAACACAATGTATACAAAACAACTCTGTTTGTCCTCCACAATCAATTTCTAATATCAATGAATTTTTTTATATTATTTATACACTCACACTAATTTTGGTGACGAATTTCCATATTTTCATTTAGTGTTTAAATTTTATCATAGTTTTTTGAATTATTCCTAGTGTTACAAATTATTTAGATATTTGGATTTAATCCACAAATAAAATGTGCATCATAAATCTATACTAGCTTCATCAAGTTCAAATATTTTATAAAAAATTCATGATGTTGGTGGAGAAATAATTTATAAGAAAAAAATCTTATATCAAATATCAAAAAAATTTGTTGGGATGATAGGTTATTAATAAAATTTATCAAATTATCCCCATCACTAAACCACATTATATTATATCAAATTAATTTTAATATAATTCAGTATAAATAAGAGGTAAAATCAAAACTCAAATCCCTCAAAATTGTTACATGTATGAGATTTTTTAAAATATATTCTAATTATTATAAATATATTAAATAAAAATGGATTTTAAATTAATCATAAAATATAAGAATAATATAAGACAATTTCTCATTTTTAACCATATGATTATTTGATGGATCTCTATTATATAAATTATATCTTAATGTATCATCTCCTACCTATAAATAAAACTTATTTAAAACAAATGTCATCCTATATAATATGTGTTATTCTATTATTTAATAATTGGTGAATTGTTATATATCACCGACCTCTATTTATTTTTAAATTTTATTTGGGACAAATACCTTATCAAGACATATTTAATTGGAAGATTTGATTATTACAATAAAGAAATATCATTTAATTTGTAGTTAATATTTATTTTAACACATGAACCAAAACAATTAAATATCCAAACTCATATTAATATAATTTTATATTTTGAATTATATTTAAGCCCCTTACTATATTTTGGTAGAAAAAAGGAATAGAGAAATAATGTTTCTTATCATGACCTATGAATGTAAGACATATAGAATGGAGAAGATCTATTATTATTCTAGGTAATTCCTTAATTTCCCATTCATGTTGTGAGGATTTTTTAATTAAATGTGTATTATGGTTCATTGTAGATATCATATCTATTAACTACTATATCAATGATACATCTTGGGGTAATTTAATATTAGGAATTGAAATTAGATGGCATGTTATGAACAATGATTTGGAAATTTTGTGTGATATAATATTGTTTTATAAATAGATATTGTATTGATGCGTGAGGATACTTTAGCACTAGTCTTAATGTGAGTATTGATTTAAGGATACATTTATGAACCCTCAATGTATTTTTTTATAGTGTTCTATATTCCCAGTAATCTTGCATCACATTGTTATTTATGTTGTGATTAGATAGTTTGATTTGTTGGTTTTCCAAAAAAATTAATTCTGAGATGTACTCCTGGTTTTTTACATAGTAAAATGATGGATGATAAATACTATATTTATCAGTAAAATGAGTTCATATTTATGTTAAAAAACATATTATGTCTATTCTCTAGAATACATTGTTGATATGGATTTATGTTAATGTTATGAAATAATTTTATCGATGTATTATTTCCCAAGGAATATACATCCTTAACACTATATTTATATATTGAAATATTATTAAAAATAAACACCATAATATGTTTTAAACCTTATGTAATTTTAGTACTCCTGTTTTGAAAATTGGAAATGTCATGGATTCGGGAATTTTTTGTTCATAACATACACAACTATATATGTTACGAAAATATTAAATTAAAAAATGATTTACCTAAAAATGGAATTACTACATATCATTTAAAAAATTGAAATCATTAATTTCATTTGTGTTAAACACTAAAGCTACAATTTACTTATATAATATAACACTTATTTAAAATTACCCAAATTACAAAAAAAAGTAAATGAAACACTAAAGGAAAACAGTGTGAAAATAATTACAAATGCATATCCAATGTCTCAATATGGATTAGGTATTATGGGAGGATAAATTTTTACCCCCCACACCCTTATTGATTAATATTTACCCTATAATATCATTAAAACCCAATTATGATCTAACAATTTAATATATAAGTTTACGTAATCAATATAAAAAATATTCGTGAAAAAAATTATTACAAAAATGATTTCATTTAGTAGATTCATATGAACATATGTACTATAGATTGAGAAACCATTTATTGAATATATATAAGATATTATATAGACACCCAATATATGTTCCATGGTGGACATGATGACCTTACAGATTACACAGATATTAGGGAATTTATATTAAAATCAATGATATGGTTTGAGGATCCTAGTGGACTTATTGAGATATTTAAGAGGCAAGGTTAAGGACTTTATTTAGTCTCATATGACTTTTAATGTTTCTATGGATTATATACACTGAAATATTATCTCTTTATGAAATCCTATATTTATGTATGAATATATAATTATAATGGATCTTATTTTTTATTAGTTATTTTAGGTTATTTATTATATAATGTCTTCTTTTAGAAATAAAAATCATTTTCTAGGATGTTTTTTAATATATTTTTTATTTATATTTTATTTATTAGATTAATATTCAGTGCATATACCCACCACACATGGTTTATTTAATGTACATCACTAGTTGGTAGTATCTAGAAAAATTAAACGAATTTATATGTACTATAATGATATATCATGGGAGACATTTGGTGTGCCATGAAATTAATGGAATAAAATGTATTCTATATATTCACTCTAATTTACCATTACAGTGTATCAAAAAAATATTAGTATCCTAAATCATACAATATTAAGGCCTAAATCTAGAAATATTATTAATTTATACAGAACCTAGAAGGATGAATACTGATTGACCACATATAGAAACAAAAAAACATCCCCCATAAACTATATGAATAATAATAAATCCCCAAATATATGTATTATATAATCATATAAAAACATTAGTCCAATTTTTATTTCTTATATTGTTAAATTACAATAATAAAATGATAAAATAAGAAGCGATCAATTGTGTCTTTTAGATAAACATCAATAATTCATAATTTTGATTCCATTTGTGATTTATTTAGATATTAATTGTTTTCATCATTAATGTGTGTGAATAGTATATGAACATAAAGAGTGAAGACAAAAAAATTTATATTGGTTAGGGGAAGAAAGATACTATATTATACTCCACCAATGCTCTCTTTGCATGCTTGGTGAATTTAAATAGAAAAGGTACTCTTATAACAACACCGTTAATCTATAATGGACTGAAGATAGTTGAAACCATAAAAAAATGTTTAATATAGAATTATGGATTATTTACATAGAATATGTAAATCTACAACCTAGTATAAGAAGATGACACTTAAACAAAAACATAATACAAGTATTTGATAATATAATAAATCAAAATACTATTATTTGATGATGGTATAGGATGATCATATCATCTATGGCAGCGGAAATGTATAATAGTTGGATCTACTTGTTCTTAAAAAATGAGTAGTATATTTTCAGGTTGAAATATTGGTATCTATAAAATTATATCCTTTTTTTAAATAATATAATCGATCCTTCATTGTAAAAACACTGAAAAATATATTCACAAGAATATAGTCATATGTGTGAATATTATATCATGTGTATTTTTAAGAGATATAGTTGTATAATATATATAAGAGATATCTTGATTTGGTATTCATTATCCTAGAAAATACCCTAATAGATCATTATTATTAAAAATATAAACAATCAAGGGGAGTTGTATATTCACCTAAAAATAGGATTGATTTTCTCCATTGAATACGGTTCTTGAATTGATCATAACTAGATTTTAATCAGTTCTAAATGATCTAATATCAAATATTTTATTCTATCATGAGTGTTGTAGAAATCATGGATAGTATAATAAATTAAAGACACCAACATTGAATATTCAAATGTAGGATTCCTTCAAAGAATGACAAAATTCCAAATATAGGGTTGAAATACACAGTGTTAATTCTCTGAACATTAGGATGACAGTGTAAGGTTGATAATAATACTACGGTTGAGAAACTATATGTTTTTAACTAAAATTTATGTTTCTGGACTTCTGTAGGATTCTCTAAACATACATACTTCTTTTAACAGAAATATGGTTTGATCTAATTGTAATGATTATTAACCGTAATATTATGATAAAGTAGGGTTTATGATTCGTATGGAATGTATTGAACTTATGGTTGATTCCATACCTGATGTTTCCAAGAATATGGATTAATCTTTTCATTAAGATTATCAACATAGGTTATGAAAAGTGTTTGTAGAATACACTTAAAACATGTTTATAAAAATTTATTAAATTTTCATTGAATATTAGTCCCATAAAAATATTTTAATAAATATTAATTACATTAAATAAACATAATAAAATATCATTATCAAAATAAAAAATGATATTTTTGATAATAAAAAAAATAACATTTATACAGTATTGTTGGGTCAATACATGCCCAATTATCTCCTCATTTTTATGATAAAAACCCATAATATATCTAATAACTAATATAATATTTTGTAAACATATATAAATAAAATTAAAATTATTTCAACAACCCAGTATTATTTAGATTATAAGAAATAAATAATTTGAAAAATTGAGTATGTTTGATACCAAATTTTCTCCAAATTTCTGATTTATCAAAAATAAATTATATAAATAAATCATTAAAACAGAATTAATTTTGCATAGACAAATAAATGAATGCTTATATGGTTTTATTTTGATAAATAATACATGGGTCTTATATTATAGATTAATATATAATAAAATATTGTAATAAAAAAATAATATAAAAATGAACAATGAAAATTTTTAAACAATTAAAACTGTACAGATACATGATTGGTTCTTTCATTGAGGTGATGGATTAAATAAATGTCATGTTATAAGGTGAAAGGATTCGGTCATGAGTGGTTTATAGCTATTATTCACGTGGAGACTCAGCCACTTGAAAATCTCCTTTAAAATATTTAGAGTTATATTATATAATTTATAAGAAAAATTATACCATCTATTGTTTAAAATTTCCCTAATCATGAAAGAAATTCTTATTGAAAAAAATGACTTTTAAAATGTCACACAAATTTTATTTTTTCTGTGGAAATTTAGATACCTTATCACTGAACATATTTATCACCCTCATGATACCTGTTTCACATGATATAAGTTTCTCATAAAGATATATAAATTATAGAATATAACTGATTTGGGTTTACTATTTCAGTGATGATTTTGAAGCCCCTCATCCATGTCACACATTACTGATTTAATTAATATAAATCTTATTACAATATAGTATTATGTTTGTTTGTAAGAATTAGAAGATATTCACAAATTTATATATCTATTTATTGAAGATAATTGAATTCATATGTACCATTAAAATCATAAAAATATATTTTAGAGATAGATTCTAAATTCAACATTCCAAGCTTTTCAAAGAAGTCTCTCTTAAATGCATCACATTCCATTTTATACATAGATTTTTTAATGGAGAACAAGAAGATAAATCATAACATACTGTAATTCCATCCATGGAATAGTTGAGTCATTTAAATCATTAAAATATTTAATATATACTACCATATCATATTGATTAATAGATTTATCTTTTTAAACCATGGAAACATTTATAACATGTTATTTATATGATTTCATAGTTTATCGTATGTACCTTCGTCTGCATTATTGGACAGAGAAGAAAAATCCAGAATAACATAGTGATTATCATGAGACATATCCACAGACATATGACATCATGAAGATATACAATCAAGTAAATTTATGGGTTCACTATATATATATGTAGTTCTTTTTATTGAATGATCAATGGTAGAAGTATCCATCATGTGAAAAATATCAGTGGTCTTAGTGGTTGATTTCTGATCATTTTGTCTCCTTGAACATTATATTCATGGTGATTTGGTTCATTTACATCATTATTCTCTTATTTGTGAATTTATTCTTTTTTCTTTGTAACCAAATCAGTTTCTTAGAAATTCACTGAATGATTTTCTTCTCAATATCATAACTCCGGTTCATTATGAAGGATTTCTTCTCTAGTACTTTTTACTAATACTGTTTCCTCATTATTTTCTTCTTCTTAACATCATCATCAATATATGTATCATCATATCGAAGCTCTATTTTAGTAGCCGGATCAAGACCATTTATTATAGATTCACAAACATCATCATTTATTAATTTTCCTTGCTCCCCATGTGAAATAATATGCATATTTTTGTTGTCCAACCATACCAATAGGCATCATAATTTAATTGATTACACTCCAAAAGAGACCAAATATTTGTAAATTACAATCATTCAATTGATTACACTCCAAAAGAGACCAAATATTTTTAAATTACCATCATTCAACATGTTTTTGTGTTTACATTTGAGTCGAGAATAAAAATTATAAACCAAATAATTCCTAAATCAAATATGTTAATGAATCATTTCATAAGTATATGACTATATAATTTCGTTTAAATGAAAAAATAAACTAAGATATATCTTTATATATCAAGTAATTTTCATCATGATATCACTAATAAATATAAACATGATATATAGTTATGTGTAATAAATATATTCTATTTTAGAAACTCCTAGAGTGCTAGCAATTTGAATAATATTTTTTAAAGCCATCTGGTATGTCTCAAGATCCATTACAAAAAATTTATAATATTTGTGGAACCAAACTGAAATGAATTAATTTCAACTGATTTGATATATTCATTTCCAATTTATTGAATATTAATATGAAAATATCCTTCGTGAGGCCATTTTAATAACCAATAAATTTCAATAGATGTGAAAAAAAACACTTATCTTTTATTTAAGAATATATCATACATTCTATTTGACCAAAACATAATTGAATAGTGAAATAAAATGGCTTTTATTATACTTTATAAAGAATGTTTTTATTATCCTCATTCAAAAAAATTCAAAAACCTTCAATCACATGAGATTTATTGGGAAGAAGGTTTTTATTATACATCCATTCTAAATCAATGATTATTCTATAAATAGTATTCCTTATGAGAAGGCAATGATTCTTTGGATCTAAAGGCTCACCATCAGCAGTCATGTTGGTCTTAATAATTTTTTTGAATATCAACGTTTAATGTAATTTTATTTTTGGGTTTAGGATAATGAAGAGGCATCTCATAGATGAAACAATTTAAAAACTAAGGGAAAGAGAAGTTGATGGGTTTTCAGACTGATTGTGACATTTGTTTGGTTTCTTATTCTAGTTATGTTGGGTATTCATTTAAATTATAATTATTAAAACACATAGTTTAAAAAAGTAAAATAAATAATTATTTATTTATGAAAATAAATGAAATAGTATTCTTATAAGAAAAATTTTATTAAATTAATATAAATAGTGACAAATATAAAACTTTTACCAAAATAATTTTATAAAAAAAAATTTAAAGATAAATAATCCTAAATTAAACTTCATAAAATTAAAACATGTAATGGGATGTGTATTACTAAAAATATCATCTTATTAATATTCATTACGTAGAAATTCTAAATTAAAATCCTTTTTATGAACATGATCCCCTAAAAATTGACACCTTATATCAAAAATATTTTTCATAGAATGGCATATAAAATATTATTTGAAATATTTATTTCACTAGAATTATAAAATAAAATATGTATATTATTATAATTTAGTCGAAACTCCAATAGTTTTTTCCATCCATATTCCTGGTGCTCAAAAATATCGAGGAGACTTATATTCTTCCACAGTAGTTGAAAGGGAAACTAATGGTTGATTCATAATGAACCATGATACTAGGCATTTTATTAAAAATTTAATGATTCTTGAGGTGCCTTTTCTATCTAATCTATATCCTTAAAAGTCAAAATCTAAATATGGAATAAAATTAAAATCAAAATTTTTGGGTTAATGAAGATAAAAACAGATCTTTTAAAAAAGTTAAAAATTATTTAAGAAATATTAATATGTGATTCTTTTGGATTTTACTAAAATATATAACATATTAATATGGAAAACATAATTTTGATTCTATTAAAATTAAGATATAATAAACTTCAAAAATCCATTTATATAAATTATTGTCAATAGGATTTATAGAATCTTCCAAATCATTATTTGTATCAGAACACAAAATAGTTTTATATGTCGTACTATTTATATTTCATAAAATTTTCAATAAATCAGTAATATATTTACAATAATTGAAGACATTTCAATTACATATTTTAATAGTATGAAATCCAAAAATAATATTCTTTTATCTCAATATAATAATTTTATTTTATTTTATCATTACATTTAAAAAATAATTACACAGAATTCTATTTAATGAACTAAAAATTACATCTTCAACACAATTATGTACAAATTATATATTAGAAAAATATTTTTCATAGAAATATTTGGATCTTAAAATATAATAGTAAATACTTTTTTTAAATTAAATGAGAAATATCTTTCATACTAGACTCTAGGTGCTTGTTTAGGTCCATAATTTAATTTGGTTTGTTTAAAAATTAAATTTGGTTTATCAGGGTGTTCAAAAACCAGAGGTTATTCAATATAAAATTCCTCCATTAAATAGCCTTTTAAAAATTAATATTTCTCATTGATTAGATATAATTTAAAATTCATTTGAAATACATAAGCTAAAAATATTATAAGGTATTATAATATAGATATAGTTGAAAATTATTAATTGTAATATATACCTTCTTTATGATTATATCTTTTAGCTACTAATATATTATTGTTTATAATTATGATCCCTTTATAATCTTGTTTATTTAAAAATTCCCACTTAATTCCTTGTATTGGATAATTTGATGGTCTTTTCAAAAATTCCCAAACATCATTTCTTCAATATTGTTATTGTTTTTATTTCATAGATAACAGCTAACTCACGTCTAACAATAATTTTTCTAAAGGATTACATTCTAAATAATTTATAAATGAAAATTATTATTCTAGGGTTTTTAAATATATTTTAATCCTAATTATTCTACCTACGTCAGCTATGACAATTTGTAATCAATATTTATTTAGGTTTTATACTGTAGAGTTTAGAAACATTTAGTTTCTTCTAAACTAGACTTAATTTAATTAATATCATTTTCAAAATCATCTATTGGGGTTTCATGTATCATATTGTTAAATGAATAAGCAACATCTTATTTTTTGTAAATCTCTGTAATAAAAGGTTATGTCTCATAAAATTTCACAAGAAAAAATCTTAAACTACCCACCACTTCTTTTTAAACACTCAATAGACATTTGACATTTCAAAATATCCGGAAAAAATTTCTTTAGTTTCTTTTGGATCGATCATATGTTGTTTTTTATTAGAATTCATGATATATACCAAGCATATGAATAAATTAATGTACATTAGAATAAATATTATGTTATTATGATGATAATAGGGTGTACATTTAACAATAGTCCTTATAAAAACTATATTAATGATATAACAAGATTTTCTTATAGATTTTATAGAAAAATACGTAGGACTATTGTATTCAAAAAGTAAAGTCAATTCCCTATTATGAATATTTATTTCTCATCTTTATAAAAATATATGTTCTAGGTGTTCTTGGTTTGTAGTTAATGTGTTTAATATCAATGTTTTTTGAAAAAAAATTATTCCTTGATTGTCAAATTTTTTCCTATGGTCACTTCTTATTGAAATTATATTAAAATATTTTCTTATTTTGAAAAAATTGACAAAACAATTTAAATTGTGAATAATACATTTTTTTGATTATAACATAAAACCAAGTAAATCTAGAATAATAATTAAATAAAAAACATACATATTATTTACCCACCATGAATACTTCTCTTTATTGTCTAAAGAAACCCTTATGAATATATTTTTAAGTTTTAGATGTATCAATTTTGATAATGGATTTGAAGGATGAACTATATTTTTTTGATTTGACCAACTTCAAAGAATCTATCATATTCAAAATAAAGACTATGAAAATTAAAAAAAAAATTTGAAACCATTTATGTAATGAATATATTTTTGTCAATGACCTTGTCTTTTATTCCATATTCATCATTAATGATTCCTTACGGCTCAACATTTCACTTTCTGTTTACATAGGTAATTTAAATCCAATGTATAAACATTGTCAATTCTAGGTGCTCTAAATATATGTAGTTTATCATTAAATTCTCATAAGGAATTTTTAGAAAAGTCAGCATAGAATACATCATTAAATAGAATATAAATACATATCAGGTTGTTATTTATCCCATAAAAATATAATACATTGATAATTGAGATAGACTTCGGATCCCCAACTATTCCAACTCTAATAATTTTTTATATTGGACTGTCACTAAATTTTACTAGACCTCTATTAATTGGATTCAATGTATAGAAATTGGATTATTCTCTAATATTTTTTCTAGAGAATAAAAAATATATATATAATGCATCAAAAATATTCCATTGTCATTTCATCTACAAGAAAATTCAAAAAAAGTTATACTGGTAACCATGTTTTCTTGGTTCTAGCATTTTCTATGAGAGCCGATCTGGGAATCAAGATGTTCCATATTATTCCAAATTTTAAATTATCAGTTACATTTATATATTTAGAAATAAATTTTTTAATACCACTAATTTAATGATTATAAAATAATATTTTCTTGATTATTTACCTTTAATTCATCAATAATTGCATATTACATTTTTAGATTAGGGTAAAGATAATTTTTGTATAGATTTTACTTTTCACCCATGATTTTTATTGAAAATTATTCTCTTTTAATTAAATTATTTCCAATAAAATCAATAAATTTATTTTATCCAATATTTAATAAAAAGGGAATAACATTCATAATATTCTACTTCATCCATTAATAATTTATCCTTTTTTATGATCAATACAGTGTGATGTCGATGAATTTATATTTTCAATTAATTCATGATGTTGTTTTAACATTAATTATCTTTCACAAAAAGAAGTGTTAATTTTTTTCAATGATTTGTACCTTTTAAATAAGTAATAATATTTTTAATAACAATGAAAATTACGCTACTAATTTATTATTTTTGGATCTATCAGTACTAGAATTAAAATTTTATTGATTGTTCATCTCAATTTCTTCTTTTCCAATAAATTACAAGTTAACTTTGATATTTGATGGATATTTTTCTGAATCATATTTTGATGAGGTACTAGATTATTTTGATGATCTGCATGCATATTTGTTACCTAATTTTTCGTTTTTTTCATAATAATCATTCTTTTGATCATTATTTTGCTACCTTTTTTCCTTCATCTTTCAAAAGTAAAAATTCTATTTTGATATGACCCATTTTTTCCATATATATTAACTCACGTCTCGATGTTCTCATTCTTCTATATTGATTTATTTTCTAAATACTCTTTTCTTCTTGTCGAATTTGTAAGATATTCTATCTATCTGTACTAGTTACATTTTAAAATCAATGGAGTTTGATTCTTTGTTTGGTATGACATCTTCTTTTGATTTACTTATTCTTCTATGATGTCTCTATTTGAGTAGTATATTCTCTTCTCACTACAATCTTATGATCTTCAACATCAAGATTGAATTTTTTTCGTATATCATCGTAGTTCTAATTAATTATAATATTATCAAATTTGAAACATGTGATAATTGATAAATAACCATAGATATTTCATTATACATTGAGGGTATTAATATAAGTATTATCAGTGCTTCATTTAGTTTAATGATAAGATATCCAAATGTAGTAATATTTTTGAAAATCCATGTTAACCATTTATCCATTTGTGTGATTCTTTCTTCATTAAACATTGTAAAAGAGTTGAAGTTTTTATTTTCATCAGCATATCTCATCTGTATAATATTTTCTATTACATCACATGTGACTGTTATTGTATGTCACATCACATAGGTAGTATACATTTTTATACACAATTACATTCATCTATTCTTACACTACAGAAAATAACATTCATTGTGATGGAATTAGATTCATATTCTTCTTTAGTTTCAATTTTAAAACTCTCTATATAATTAGGAATTAAATAAGGAGTTGTGATCATTGAGTTAACATTAATTCTTGGATTTTTCTGAAAAATAATCATTCTTGTTTTCTAGTATCGATCTGTTTCTCTATAAAATAACAGATTATGAACTATAGACATACCTTATTTCATATTGTTCATTTCCATTTTCATTATAAAAACCATTGTCTTTTCAGCTTGCTATAGATTTATCACAATTGATAACCTCTAATTCCAATTGATTGGTAAGAATAAAACAATGATAAAACAAGAGTGGTTTAATTGTGTTTTTTATATAATCACCACTAATTAATTTTTTGACTCCCTATGTGATTTTTTTCTTATATCCTGAATTTAATTATGTAATGATCATAAGAAGATGATAAACAGAAATAATAAAAACATCGATATTTAGTGTGTTGGAGCATAAATAATCCATACTTCACACCAATAAATATCTCTCTATGATCATCGTGAAATTCACTAGAAAATCCCCCATTATCACAAGACCATAAATATAAAATTGAGTAAAGCTAGTTGACACATTTTCAATAAGACAAGATAGAGACTTTTATATCATTTATATGGAATTGGTAAATCCATAAATTAGTACAAAATGATGATACTTAAACCAAAACAGAGTATGAGTAGTTCATAATCCAATATAATAAATATTAATTTTCTTAAGGTTCAGGTTGATCATAAAATTTACAATAGAGAAACCTGACATTAAATGTATCATCACATTCATAAATGAAATATAGAGTACTGTGAAGAAATCTGTGGAACATTCAAAGTGTATACTCTTTTGTAAATAACAACATAAACCATTCATTGCAGAAGAACTGAAAAATATATTCGTAGTAATAGAATAATATTTGTGAATATTGTATCACCTAGATATTGAAATGATTTATTGGTATAATATACATAGAATATGGCCTGATAAGTTTTTCTAGATCCAAAAAAAATCATCTGATAGGTAATACGTATTATTATTCAAATTATTATAGGAGATTTGTAAATTACCTAAAAATAAGTGTATTTTGTTTTTCTATTGAATTTAGTTCTTGAATCGAACAAAATGTTCTTTGAATAGGTCATAAATAAAATTTATCATATCATTAATTATATTTGGAAAATTTCTAAAATCTCATAAAACAACATAATACCAAATGTAGGGTTCAACTACGTATATTTAATTCTCCCAACCAATTGTTGACAATTTCAGGTTGAGAACAAAAATATACATGAAGGACCCTAAAATTGCCTCTCAAATGTATGGTTCTTTACCTAGGGTTAATTAACCATACAATATTCTTTTTAAAAATTAATGGTTCCATCCTCACATATTTTTATTTATCCATATTTTTCTAATAACATAGATTTTATAGTTTATATGTACTATTTTTAACATATGGTTCATTCCCTAGGTGTTGCTTCCATGAAGAGGTTTTATTCCCTAAAATGCATTTATCAATGTAGCGTATGAAGAGTGGTTTTTTAATACCCTGAAAATGAGTTCTGATCACCATAAAAATATATTCCTTGAATTATAGTTCAGAATAAATATTCCATTAAAAATAAATTTACATAAATGAATTCATTGTAATATAATTACTAATACCAACAATGTTATTTGTGAGCATCGAAATAAATATGATTAATATATTGAGGTTGAGATAATATGTTACCAATGTGTAGAAGATTAAGGTGTGTCTTAGTATTGTTATATATATCCCATAAGTGAATCTGAAATTCATTATAATTAGATCCTTATGAACCTATATCATCAGTAAAATCCTCTTAAAATTAATATAAATTATATAATTTGTGAACAATTTATCATGATCAATACACACATCTTGCACATGATCACAAATGAAATCTACCGTAGTGCATGAAGCCTATAACCACTCATATGATGGCATACAAATAGTGTGTCTTATTAAATTTGTAGTGTTAGGTAAATATTAGAAAAAAAATTATCAATTTTTAAATGCTACTATTAAATATATACATAGTGTAAAAAATGAGCAGTTTCGTTAATTATTAAAGGAAAATGATACAGTGATAAAATATCATGAACTATCACCTCGGGATCATGTCATGACTACCCCAAACCTGCCTTTGAGATGATAGGGGTAGGAGACTTGCATTGAGTAGGTATATCCTACAAATGGGAGTCATTTTCTTATGAATCTATACACACACACACACACACACACACCTCCAAGCTACAAGGGCTAGAGTGTGAAAATACTATGTAAAGAAAATGAATTCAAATCACTAATATCCCATTAAAATTTCAATAGAATGTAATGTAGTAATTTGAAATAGGGCCAGAAAAAATCTGACAAAATGAAAGACAACATTAAAGTCTGACCAGTGAAAAAGGGCACAGAAGCTACTATAGGAAGCATCTAGAAACACATCATATCATATGATCCCAATATGAATCATGTAGTGCTGGTCCTGATCCTACTCTACCATTAATCCAATAATGTGTCGATCATGTGAACAAGACATGACTCATGTAGGCAAAGACTGTGTAGTTATGAGTAAAACAATACTCAATATGGGACCTAAAACCCAATGTAAAAGACCATAAGTGAATCCCATCCAAGAAGATACGGCCTGATCAACCGTGGTATATTTTTACATCACATATAACCAAAACATCTATGTGTAATCATATAATATTTCATGGTACGACACCTCATCCACTTCCATCCATATGGTTCCGTTCATAGCATGCTCGAAGCTAGTAGATCACAATCCTCAAGTTATCTAACAGAAAACACATTGAAATAATCAACCCAAATTATATAATAGAATATATGCCCTTGATACGACATGGGTTTTCCCTGATATTTTAGGTCTCACTGAGACAAATATTATCGATATCGTATCCAATAATAAATCATAGGATTATTTTCAATACAGTATCATTCTAGGAGAACTCTCTCCTCAAGCTACGAAGTCATCAGAGACCCTCCCAAAGAGGTCTCATATCACTGGGCCCCACCCAAAGTGAACACACTTAGAACTACCCAATGTATGTTGATTAGGTTATGTTATGATGGAAGGAAGGACATCGATACACAAATACGGGTCCTACACCTAATGTTCACTAGGGAACATTCTGGCCCTTTTGGAATTATCATCCTTGATATGGGATGAGTACTCAGGTATATCGTAGTCACACCAATGCCGCAAACCCTATTTTTGGTACGACGAAGAGAATTGGTGACCCAACGGGCCCCTTGTATGATCTATACTCCACTTAGACCTGTTGGGTCACATTGACATAGTTAATATGATATTCTCACTAAATAACATAGAATCAATGAGTCTCTTAGAACCACTGGGGAACTTACACCCACTATGGTAACTCACTTCGGAACATGTGGCATTCTCAATGATATGAATGAGAACCTACATTCAAACATCATAGAGAAGCCCAAGGTTATGGTCTCATCCTCAACTTTCACCCACTATGATGTAATCAAGATCCTATGTTGATACCTCATAAGAAATATAATAGAAAATCGACTATATTATACTGGTCTAACTGAAGTCCCACCATATCATCTCAAAAGGACCACCTCATAAAAAGGTTCTCAACTCCATAAACGGCTCACCAATTGGACTTACGGTATGAATGTTTTGAGTGAATTAGTGAGATGGGGTCAATTGGGTCATATTTCAATCTGACATGGTCTGGTAGTCCTAACATAATCATGTCTGGGGTCAGCCTACCAAATTCAACCTGCCAATCTGACTGAGTGCACCGACATGACCTAGTCCGACGACCTGACATGTTGGTCCTGACATTCCATTGTGGGGCTTGGCCAGACCTGTAGGCCTAGCCCACCCTAGTTGGCCCATGCAATTCATTCCACCATGCTTCCCCGATAACTATATCACCCAATATGGCCCTCATCTTGTGGACTGGTCTCCTTCATAATGTGTCTTAGTTGTGTGTTGAGTCACCCAGTTCATGCACGGATGCTACCCCAAGTAACTAACACATCCCCAAAACATTAGACAAAACATCTGGACCCGTGACATACTTTTCTCAATTGATATCGGTAGGTACTTCTAACCCTACTCCCCAGGTGATCTCTGCATCGGGAGCCTATGATAGAATTTTTAACACTACACATTATCATCTAGTGCCAAAACAGCTATCCATGACTATGTTTGATAAATTACATCCACATTAACCAGTGGATGTTCATCGGTTAATTGATCATGATGATAAATTATCACCAACATACCATCCTGAAGAAAATTTTTTGTGATATTAGATCCCATTAGGGAGATCTCATCAAGAATCATGAAAAAATCATGCTCCTACTCTAGAAATCCCACTGTATTTCTTCGTGAAGATATCCTCAGGAAAACAAGTTATATCCTGGTTAAAAGAGTATACCTAGATTTTTTACTCAAAAAGCACATGTAAGAAAATAAAACCCATTCTTATATAATGAATGCACATATCTCTCTCCCTGCAACTAGTTCTTTCATTTACTGAGTCAGAAATGTGGTTACCATAATCCTCATGTGTGGATACATTGGCCGCCTCACAAACACTAGAGTCCGTGTTCTGAAAGCTATACTCGAGACAAAATCCATTATTACATCTAACGAATATCCCAATTTCTCAATACCAATGTGGAACCATAATATTTTAATACAATACATTCACAACCCTTACATGGGGCCCATGTCATGACAACCCCAAGACCACCTCAGATTGGTCATGGGATGGTGACTACCTCCAAGTAGGCATACCCCACTAATGGGAGGCATTTTACTAGAAACCTATACATGTACACCGAACTGGAACCCACAAGGGATGTAGAGTGAAAAAAAAACAAGGTTAATAAAATGAATAAATACTAATACAACCAAAAAATATAATAAAATAGAAATTAATTATATAAAGAGAATCCATGCTAGAAATGATCCAACTAAAATAAAAAAAATGGTAATGTCTATCCTAGAAACAAGTGTACTGATACATCTCTAGTATGTATCCGGAATCACATCAACTCATATGATCTCAAAAGGCATCATCTGGTCCTGGTACTAGTCCTACTCCACCATGGACTCCACCAAAGAGTCCATAATTTTCATAATACATGACACATATGGGCCAAGCCAATGGGGGGGGGTGTAAACCATACTCAGTAGCGGGCCCCAAAACACAATTTAATGTAACACAAGGGAAAAACCAACAAGTTAGAGTTAGTTAAACATTTGTATATGTCAACATCACATATAACTAATACATTCAGATATACTCGTAAAGTATTCCAAGAAGAAATGTATCATTCAATACCAAAATTATGGTTCCATTTATAGCATTCATTATTTTTGGGCATCCCATACCTTGAGCTATATAAATGAAATAATATAGAACAAGACTACCAAAAATATATGTAAGAGAATCTAGTCTTGATTCATCATGAAGTTTCCCTATGATTTCAAGTGCCACTAAGACATGTAGTCTCGATGTCATAGATAGTCATTTGTCATGAGATTTTTCTCGAGACACACATATTAAATAAGAAATCTCTCATTGTGTTATTAAGTCATGAGATACCCTCCTAATGTTTTCTTGTTTCTCAGGGCCCAACCCAAAGAGAACACACTATGTACTTCAAAAAGTACACTAATCAGGTCACGTCATGAAGGAAGGAAATATCTTGATACACATATAGGTGGTTATGCACCTAGGGATCATAAGTGGACATCCTGGCCCTATTGTAATTATCATCCAAGATAGGGGATGATTTCCCATGTAAATAGTGGGCACACCCATGCCACAAAACCTATCTAAGGCAATAGGATTACAATGGAGCACTCATCGGGCCTCTCGGTGTGCTTTATACTCCACTTATACATAGTAGGGCATGTAGACCCACTGAGACTTTTAGACCCAATGGGGAACATAAACCCGCTGATTCAAATAAATTAGGAACACGAGTTTTTCTCTATGACATGAATGTTGAACTATATTTTACCTTCATAGAGAATCCCAGTGGTATGGTCTAAACCTCTTCTATCATACTCTAGGATGGAATCACGATCCTCTATCGATTCCAATTAATAATGACAAGGAGGACTCAACTACTCCCTTTTGTTCCATCTAAATCCACACCAAGTCATCTTAAAGGGAAAGTCTCATTTTATCGGTATGAACGCCTCAAATAGTTTATCAATTTGACTTACGATTTGAATGTTATGAGTGTTTTAGTGAAATGGGTCAATTGTGTCAGGGTCCGGGCCAACCCAACCTGTCCCCATTATGGGATTTTTGACCCAACCTAGTCCTTCGACCCATCCAAGGACTCGCCTAACCCATTGAGTTGACCCAACCAAGGCTTCCCCAGTTATCTTGTGTGCTTCAGCCTTCTGAGCCACCCCTCATCTTGTATGGCGCTTTCCATCAGCATGTGGCTCGGCCACATGTTGTGTCACCTAGTATATGCAGGCGCATGCCCCTCTCTTATCCATTAATTCCTCTTACACATTCTAGTATTCTAGCACACAGTCCATTGACCATGTTCCATAGGCCTAATGCAGTGTAGCCACATCACTGTCCCAATTTACTGCATCCCGCCTCGCCGTAGCCCCGTCTCCACCTACAACCGATCCACCAAATGTTCATCTCACTACCACCATGGACATTCGTGTTCCGTATCGGTGTGCCACCGCCAACCTCTTTCAGAACTAATGTTCCATTGGGGTCTTTCAAGGGCCATCAGAATATCTCTAGTAGTTTGTTCTTTAATCTAGAAGATATTCCAGAGTCCATATTCTGGTTTCTTCATCTCTATGGGTTTAAATCATCTTTAAGACTACATTCTCCAAAAAAAATCTAATAGTGGTTTCTCTCATACCACCTCAATTATTTTGAAACTATGGTCAATGCACCACTGTCGTGCCACATCCATTCTAGATCAAAGACATGAGAACATTGTGCCATGAAACGGTTATGAAAAAATTGATCTTTCATCGTCACTCATAGAACACGAAAATGTGGAAGATAAAAGCACAACATGAAACCCATGAATATAACATATGTTGTTTGTTCATTATTTCATAGATCTGATATGGTTATGGATCAGTTTTTTAAAAAAAAGGTCAAGTAGGAAGCAAATGCTTCTGACCCATTATTCAATAAAGAAAGGATAAAACATGAAGAAGGCGAAAGGAGTCACACAATAAGAAATACCCTCATTCACAAAAACTAAAAATCATAATACGACAAGTCATTCCCATAATCAGAGTCTCTAGAAATCTCCCATTCAGATTGAGACTTATCTTGGTTAATGGCCTTCCAATAATTGTTATCAAATTTTCTTGAGAACATTGATGCTAATCTAGTCGACATCGTCTTAGGAATTTGAGAGTAATCTTTGCGTTGTCTTCTCTTTGTAGGAATAGAGGTAAAATCCTCTCCATCAGTCATCCTTGCCTCCCCAGCTATGGCCATATCCTTGATGGAGAGAGATCCACCACTGTTTGGAGTAGTGAAGCTAGCCTTTTCTGCCTCATCATCTGAAACATCCCCCCATTTACCAGAAATGGGTTCTTGTCGATCATCAACCTATTGCCCAACATTTACACAACAGGGACCACTAAGGTCTCTTGTGGGGGACACATCCATTAGCTTTTCTTTATCTTTTTGAGGCAGATGCGGGATAGATTTCTCTGTATCAACTAGAGAAGACTCTCTGGGAGCAGAATCACCCGTAGTCAACTGGTTCCAAGAAATAAAAACATCAGACGAAGAAGGAGGTGATTCTTTTCTTGAGTCACCATCATGAATGGCGGCCTTTGACAAAGGAGTATCTTTCATTTGTTTTTTACTTCGACAGAGATTTGATGGGTGGCCCATCCTCCCACATTCATCGCAAAGGATGTTCCTCCGACAAAAGTCCAAAGAATGCCCAACAGCCATAGAATTATTACATAAAAGTGGACTTTTTCATATTCAATATCAATTTGGATATTGTCAAAAGTTGTAGAGAGGATTAACTTGTCAATCAGCATAGAGATGAGATCTATCTCTACCAATATTCTGGCAAAGTGACCATAACGGACATCTTCAGTCTCCTTATCAAGGCGGATGGGAGTTCCAATAGCAGATCTGATATCAAGCGAGATCTTTGGATGCCAAAGGACCCAATTGAGTCCATGAAGGCGGACCCAGACCTGAGAAAAAGAATTTCTTGTACGTGAAACAATAAATTCCATAGAATATTCATGTAGGTGAAGCCAGCCAGGTTTCAAAAGAAGGGTGCCATTGCTCCATGCTTGCAGCATCAACTCCTAAGAGGGAAACAAACAATGAATGAATCTGCAACCAAGTGAGACACATTTCCAGATTGAAAAACCCCATAACATTGAGGTTTTGTGAAACAAATCATTAAGTTTCCATGGTTTCTCACCCTTAGGGAGAACAATACGTGCAATCAGAGAGTTTTTACCAAGCATAATCCTCTCTACAAGGGGTGATGATTGGCTTCAACATGCGTACATGAACCCATCTGAATGATTCTACCAGGACATGGATCCTTGAACCGAGCCAAAGGATGAGTTACACCAAGAAATGAACCAGAGTTTTAATTCTTTAAAGCAGTAGTGTAAGACAGCGAAGGAAAAACCTTACCACCAGGTGAAGCTGAACCTCCTTGAGGCAGTACATTCATGTACAGAAAACTGAGATCCACCGAGGGATGAAGCTCTGATTCTTTCAGATCCCACAACACCTGATCTCACCAGAAATACTGCAGCCGAATAATTTTGAGTCGCTGAAACAAAATATCCAACAAGGGGCATCTGATCTGTACTGGAATGAGGTTTCTCCGCTACACTAGATCTGTGAGCAGTTGATGCCGAGGAGAAACAGGGACCCATCGGCGCCGTGGCCGAACCACCATGGAACCGCGAGGAAGTGCATGCCTTGTCCTCGACAATACACCGCGAGTCAGAGGGATTAGCCCCGCTTCCACTTGGAGGAAGGAGATCGAACCTGATGTAGTGTGGAATCTTCATGAGGAAACCCTATAATCCATCTTTCCCACTGAACGTCGTTGCCCACCCCGCAACCCTCATCCCACACTTCTCGTCATCCAAGAATCAATAAAATTATGGACAAACCGATAATCAATCATAAAATCAATTAATCCCCAAATTAATATCAACAAGTCAAATCCTTTCATAAGAATGATTGATCTGCAGCTCAACCTATTCATGGGTTGATCCATGTTCTTCATTTAGAAATAAAATAGGGTGAAGCATAATCAAAACAAAATTCTTTACTAGGAAAATAGGATTTTTCATATCTAGGGTTCTCTTTTACACGGAGATTCATTAAGAGACATCACAATCTTGAGTCTCATCAACCCTTGAACCACTATACTTCATCGTTTCATATTAGTCATTCATCATTGTTCATCTCTCACCGAAATAAAATCTACAGATGCTCAATTAAATATATCTTTTTATCCCATAATCATGTAACTATAATATTTAATTAATTTAGAAATTGTGTTTTAGTATTTCTCTTACACTGATTCACTACGTCGTTAGATTGTTTCATTTATGAAACAATTCTTTTTTATGCTTCATTTTTAATTTTGTTATGATGTTTCATTTAAGAAATGTAAAAACTCAATCGACATTTCTTTGTAGTGAAAAATTATTTTTATCATAATAAAAATTCATATGTTTATTTAATTTTTTATTTAAATAAAAAAAAGTTTTTTTCTCGATTGACATGTTTTGATCGATGTTAGGTCCTTCCTAAGAAAAATCGACTTCTCTAAACACATTTCAGCCTTAATATTTCGAATCCAATAACTCATTCAATGGTTTTTAAAACCAACATCATGTGTTATTTTTAATAAACAAAAAATATCATAATATTATTCTAGGCACCCTAGGACTTGGAATCATCTTTCATCTCTGTTTTAGGTTCTAAATTAATCCAAATAATTTTAAAAAAATACCAGGAAATTTCATGAAAAAACAAAAGATTACTATTATATATGAATAAATTTAATCAAATAAGAGTGTGAGTGTAATCGAGAAGAATAATTATTAAATAATTTATGTAAATATTTTATTTTTTTTAATAAACTAAATAAAACCAATTTCCATTAGTGACTAGAATTATATTCCATTTTATATATGAATTATAATATAAAAACATTCCTAATAACATAAAAACATCTATATTAGATTAATCTTGAGACAAATTGATCACATCATCATCCAATCAACATGATATTGTTTGTTCATATTAAATTCTTCATACTTTTTCATGTTGAATCTTTTATACCATATTCGGATCATCTCCATAAGTGAAAAAAAAACTACTAATAACCTACATGAGGTTATGAATATTGACATGATATATTCTTTGATTCTACATATGTGAATAATGTTCAAAAAACCTAATAAATAATTTCAAAATCATATATGCGTTACGAAATAATGAATAAACCATTATATAAATATTACATGAAAATGGTTTTTTCTTCTATTTTGAAATGTTATTATGTGACCATGGTAATTTCAAATTATCACAATGGCAATACTCTTTTGTAAATGTTTTCCCATATATAATTCCATCTATGGACATATGATATCACCAAGCTAAAATATTGATGAAATAATTTTTTTATTAAATTTTAAACAAAATTTATAATAAATATATCTAATAAAACAATAATGATCTATGATATAATATATATTATAAATGGTTTTTAGAAAAGGATTAATATATATTTTTATATGTAAAAATGAAAACTTTTGTGATCATAATATGAATAATGTATATTGATTATAATGAATAATAATTAAATCATGAAAAATAAACCAAATACATAACCTAAAAATAATGGATCCATTAAGAGGATATACATAGATCACATTACAATGCAAGCATCCACTTCGTATGTCCTTTTAATATGATATAATTATGGTTCACCTGAAAAAATAAATCAACACACAGAATTTATGTTTCATTTATTAATGAATATGACATAAACATGTTCTTCAAATATTGGCTTAAATAACAAATTTCATTATATCATTAAATTATTACCATTTCCATAAATAAGCACCTCATACATCCTCATAGACATCACATATTGTATAATTATTAATAAAATCTCTATGAACTCGTTAATTTAAAATAAAGTTACATTGGAAAAAAACATTCAATAAAAAATTATAAATGATACACATTGTAACCTCATGCACTATCAAGTCCTCAGTCACAAATTATTATTAAAATAATATTTTATTGACTCGCATGATAAACTTACTGATTTTGACATTGAATTTATATTATCCTTAGTTGTAAATTTTGAATTAAAATGATATGGTTTTCATAGTTTAATTTTTTACATATGTGACATGTTGGGGGTGTGTGAAAACAAATATGACCAATTTTCAATTTGTTAAAGACTCTCTAGTCTAATAGTATACAAATTTTCATTGTTAATGTAAGGGAGAAAATCGTAATTTAATATATTATAGTTTTATATAATGGATCAAATTTTGATTTAACATTACATTGTTGAGAATTTATTTTATGTCATTTTTTATGAGAGTGTGTTATATAGAGTTTTTTATAAAATTTACTTGATTTTGTTGTACATTGTAAAATTCACGAATTAATAGTTCGATTGATGAAAAACATATTTTTTATGAATATGTATATAACTATATATATAAATCATTGAAAATATTGATGTTTTGTTAAAATATATTTAAATGATTATCCTAAACATAAATACCATTAAAGAGAATTGATTTATTTATTATTATTTTGTTATTTAATAGTACTTAATTTTATTAAAAAAATTTGAAGTTGTTCTTAGCTTATTGTTTTTTCATTATAATGGAATCCCTATTGTTTATCTCTTAAGGGATCATCACTTGCTTAATTGTTCTACCTTCCACTAGAGAAGTGATGATGAGTTAAAAAGATAATATTTCTATTTTTTTTAAATTACTCTAAAATTCTTCTTATTGTTATTTTTCTAATACATATTTTGTTAATTTTATAAGTGCGGTTTCTTCTAATGAAATTCATAAAACAATATTCCTAAGGGGCTTATCCATGCAACAAATAAAATTTATAGTTTTTAATTTGAGAATTTAAATTCATATTTTTTGTTGAGAGATAGGAAATGATCAGGACCATCCAATTAGTAGAGCTATGTATTTTTGAAATAAATATTTGAACAATACTATGAAACTAGGGTTTACTTATTCATTCTTCCACTTCTATAATAGAAATTGAATGGTTTAGATGTATAATCATTCTGGAATATTTAAATAAAATTAAAATATATTTCATAAATTTAACCCACATTTAATATGATAATAATAGGTTTTATTATTAAATTAAATCCTTATTAATAGAGTATTTTATAGTTTCTATAGGGAATAAATTGTATATTATTATTATATTATAGAAAATTCATATTCTATATTAGTAATATAATATGGAAAACTAATAGGTAAGATGATGAAATCAATTATTTTATTTCCTATACGATGGCCATTGGGGATATATAATGATTAAAAATTTATGAAATTGAGTGTTAATCCATTTTTTTATCAATTTTTATAATAAATTTACAATACATTTTGAGAAGTTATATTAGATAGGAATATCTTGTAGGGTTTTATTTGAGTTGTTGGTTTAGTGATGCATATGTAGAGATGTATTTACATACTAATAGTGTTTAATGGGAGATTATCAAATCCTAATGAGGTCAATGATATTTTATATGTGGGTTTTGTGTATATGTATAGGCGCATTCTAATATAAAAAAATGATTCATTGAAATTATGTTATATCCAAATTCCAATAAGATACAATGGAGTTGATGTAAAATATAAGAAATTGGGAAAAATAAATTATTTTATATTATAGATAGGTTTTTTTAATAAATAATCAATTGGGCTGGTATGATAGAAAATATTAAATTAGATGAAATATGTAAGTTCAATTTTCATGGTTTATCAATTCAAATTTAGTTTTAACATGATTATTATCATTGGGAATGATATATTTTATCAAATAACGAATATCTAAAATGGTTGGAATATATTATAGTTGTTTTATTTAAACAAAACTGTGTATTTGGACTAACATCCCATATGTACACCATAATTGACATAATTATTTCATTATTTATCATTTATATAATGATAGTTACCCAATGAAATGTGAGAAAGGTTTCCAAAGATACATATAGTCATTGTGCCTTGGAATGCTAAAATTAAATATTTATCTACTCAAACAATATTTTCTTATTATCAAACACAAAAAATTACACACACACACGGAGACACATATATATAAATATATATAGAGATTTTTGTTGGTATTTCATATGGGTAATAATTTGAGGGCATTACATAATATTATTTTTTAATATAAAATTTTGTAATTCATAGCATTGTAGTCATTTTTTATGTCACATTATGATTATTTCATTTAAATTAGGATTATTTTTTATCTATGATTATAAAATTAATATCATATCTTCCCTGTGATATTTATTTGGTTATATATCCTAATTAAAACATTATTATATTTTAAGGGGATTTCTTGGTGTTAAATGGCTCCTAAAGATAAACTAAATCATGTTTGGTTGTTATAAAATGGAGATATAGGATCTATTATACAAGAATTTATTATTGAGAATATTTATTTAATTTTAATGGGGTAGTTTAAACTGAAATATAAATTATAGTTTTTTATGAATATATATGTTCTAAAAAATTCGTACTATAAATGGTTAAAATGTATTAATATTTTTTAGTTGAAAAACATATATTTTATAATTTTTATTACTCCAGGATTGTTAATAAAATTTAATTTGATGAATTTAATTTTTATCTTAACATCAATAGATATTTTTAAACTTTTTTGTAATTTTGAATCACATTTATATGTGATACTATTTAGTTGATTAAATATTTAATAATAAATTGTCTATTTTTTGTTCAATTTTTTTTTCTATTTTGTTTAGTCTATAAGGAATAATATGATTTTATAATCAATTTGATGAAATTTTTATTATCTTAAATGGGAGATACAGTGTTGTCGGTTAATCATTGTAAATACTATAAGGGGTATATTATTAATGAAAAAAATTAATGTATGTGCCTAATTATATTTATTATCTTTTATTTATTTTTATTATTTTAAATAGAAATATCTATAATATATATGATTAATCATTCCATGTATATTCATGGGTTTATATTTTGAATTTTATATCATAATTATAGTAATATATCACCACTTATAGAGTTAGTTTGTGTACCTTTGACAGATGATAGTCATTAAATGATCTTGAATCATATGAATGAGTTGTAATAGAGGATTCCACAATATTTTGAGACCAAAATTTCTAATTATACTTATGATACTCAAATGAAAAATATTATCACACATAAAATTAATATAAATATAGGGTGATATGGAATTTATATATAAATTAGATCATTTTATTTAGATTCTCATCTCTCCTATTTATATAAATGTGTGCCAAATAATATTAATAATAGAGGTAATTCAATGATACTATTGTAAAATATTATTTCATACTAAAAAACATGGTAAATATTCATTCTAAAGTTTCCGAAAATTGTTTTATGTGCAGTTTACACATCTCTGTTGATGATGGAGAAACATATGTGTTTAATTGTACACTATTAGGGGATATGATATTATTGTATTTAACGAAATATTTTTTTAAAATTATTATGTTTCATTATGATCTTAGTTGTAATGAGTCCACAAAGAGTCATATATTCAACAAAATTGTTATTATTGTTTCAATTTTAGGTGAAATTATTTTAATTTGAAAACTATTCTAATTAACTAAATAATTACATGTGTTGAAGAGGGTGACTGAGATTTATTTTAGATGAATTGTATGACTTCGTCACTGAGAGGATTTGGTGGTGGATCATTATGAAGATAAAATAGGTTGGTCAAGGAGATATATAAATGTGATAATAGTTGTTTTTTTGGATGGTCTCTAATTTATTCATTCTCATAAGATATTTACATTTTATTTTTTCTATAATTTCAGATTAGTTATTATTTGAGGGGACATATCGAATGATAAAATATCTTTCTATATTTTTTGTGGAACCTGACCCATTATTTTTTAGGATATAACTATAATTTATATTGGATGTGCTTAAAGATAAATACATTGTTGATATCTAAAATAAAAATAATTACAATAGAGTCACAATTAGTGTTTAATATGTAACATTGTGGATGGATGATGATGGTTTTTCATAGGGATATTAAATTTAGATTAATGTTATTATGGTCGTTCATGTCATATAGAATAAACCAGCCTAACTCATGTTCAATATAAAAAAATTCTATCAAAGACATGTGGACATCAACTGTAAAAGGTATGATTTAGTAACATATATTATATTTATATCATTTTTATATATAATAATAATAATAATTAATTTATTGATATATATATGATTATTTTGGAATTTTTTTAGAGAGTTATATAGGTGTTTTAATAATAGATGGAATAATATTAAGATGGATTAAATCATTTGGATATGCTCATCACATGAAATATTATTTTAAGTCTTATGGATGACTTAGATGTTTTCCCTATCCAGATGTATAATGTTTTGATATCTTAAATATAAACGACAAGATATGTTAATTAAAATAAAATGACTGTCAATAGTAGAGTTGTATATTTTATATTAAATAATATAATAAATAAATATATATATATTTGTGTGCGGGATTAAAAAGATGATTGAGTTAAAATTGACTTTATAAACATTTGATACACCACTATTTTGATGGATATTATTGTACTAGTATTAATGGAATGATATAATGAATTACCCCTTTTAGACAATTGATCAATTTCATTTTATTATTATAAAGGAAACATATTTTTAGCATTCGAATTGTTTTTCAATTTTATTTTAGTTTTTATTCTAGGATTTTATCCCAAATATATTCTCCTAATTAATTGGTTCAAATGTTGGTGATATTATAATTAGTATTTCACGAGGAACTCAATGATAAGAGATTAAAATTGATTGAAAAAAACTATTTGAGAGAGAATGTATTAGTCATGAATTAGGATCATTATTGTTTTGAGTTTTAATAGATTAAAAACTCTTAAAAATATAAATATTAATAAACTATAAATAATTTATTATAAATTGATAATTTGAATAGTTATTAGGTTCAAAATGTGTTTTATTATTATGTATGATTTCTAGTTATCATTTTTTCAGGGTGTATTACAGTCATATTAAAAATATGAAATTAATTATCTATTGTTGGATATGTTAGTTTTTGTTGATGTTTTTGGGTTATAATCATTTAGATAATGATTATGGAATTGGTAATGTATAAATTTTGTACGAAATTTTTCATTATGATGATAAATAATTATTGACATAATTATGGATCATATGGTGTTAATGAATTTGATATGTTTTTATGTTTCCTTGACCATGTTGAAGATCTATAGTTTCCTTTTTGTATCACGAAAAAATATTGTTTTTATTTAATTTTTCTCTTAAATTTCAATGTTAATGAATTATATTTTTCTAACAATAGTCAGATATATGTAAAATGATAATTTTTATTTTGCAATTTTTGAGCTCTGCTTTTGGTTGATTTTAATGACTATATTAATAACAATAAAAATTTTCGAGAGATAAATATTTTATTATAATACATTTATCATGTGATTAAATTGTATGTGGGAATATGGAAATAATTTAAAAATATTTTATTTTGAAATATGATAAAACATGATATTATATATCCAATAAAAATACATATCAGGTAGTTAAGTTGCATGTATTAATATTTTTGAGAAATTATATCTTAAGTGAATTATTTTTTTTATATATTTAAATAAGTGTAATGTGATATATTTATTTTCAAAAGATCCTAAATAATTAGAAGAGAATATTGATTAGGTCGTTATGTTTAGTTAATATTGATAAAATTTAATCCTATGGTAATAATAACATCCTAATATATTTATTGTGCATGTTTCCTCAAATATATGTTTTATAGGATGCAAGAGAGGAATGGTGGATGAAGAAACACTTTTGTTTTGAGGAATTGATATAATTGATTAAAATACAGTGATAATTATGAAATAAATCTATGTGAATTCTACTGTTGAGGATATATTGATGTAATATCATCGTATAATGAGATATTATTAATGGTGGAGATTGCACTATTATTTAAATTAACATTAATGATATATCCCTTCATGTGTGTGGAAGTATTTTGGAATTAAACACATGATTGAATAGATAATTTACAACTTATAAATTTATTGGTATGCAATTAATAAGAACCCACCCATATTGTACAATAATGTTAACAGATATTATAAGTGTCTTTTATGAAGTGGGACATAAATAGATTTATATCATGGTACCTTATTTTTCAATAAAAATGGTATATAATTTAAAAAATAATGTTTTTTATATAATGTCACACAACAATATGCGATTGGGATAGATGAATTATAGATATTTTGACTTGTTTATATAGATTCCATTGAAAAAATCATGTAGTAATATTATTATTGAAAGTTGAATGAAGATATATAATTTTATACATACAAAAGTTGCCCACCATGATTTTTATTTTTGAGGTGTATAAACTTGAGAAATGTAAAAATAAAATATATTTCCATGGATACTAATATCTTATCTAATTATGAATTCAATTTTTCCCTGATGATACTAATATCGGAGTGAAGTATTAAGAATAAGTGGAATAATAAATATCCCCCACATAACAAATATAATCCTATACGGGTATAAAATGTACTAGATGATATACTATAATAATAAATTAAAATGATTCGTGGTGGATGGAATCACCATATTTGATCACAATAGTGCCTTTACACTATTTATTATTACAAATAGATTTATACTTCATTTTTTAATGTATGATATAGTCATCCAAATAGATAAAACTAAATGATATATAGAAGTTATAAAATCATATATTGTTATGTTGATCCTTGTTTCCTAGTAAAGTGATTGGGTATTTCTTATTTTGATATAATGTATTAGATCATAAATTATAGTGGGATCCTAAAATGAAGAAATACACTAATAATAAATAGTCAGAATATATGAGAAGATATTAATTATAATGAATCAGATTGGTATTTTATCTAAACTAAAATAAAACATATCCTTTGAAAATTCATGAATAGAATTCCGAATTACCTTTTTATTAAAACTACTTCTCAGTAATATATAAAACATTTCCATAATGATTTCCCCCAAAACATTGATATAAATATTTAAATAGAGTAAATAATTACGCCATCAAAAACTGAAATTTATATAGTCATCCATATGATAATAAATAATTCAAAAAAAACTGTAAATGAAGATAGAAATAAAATAAATACAGAAAAAATAAATAAAATATTCACAATTAAAAGGGAAAATATAACAAAACCTGAAAAATGCAAGCATTATCATTAGCATCCCCATATCATAGGACTCATACAGCCTTTGTTATATAGAATATTCCATGATCATGGGATTCATAGAAAAAATGGGCTTATAATTGAATAATATAAGTATACATTCTTTAAATGGACTATTCAGTCTAATCGAATTGTAGTTTTCTAAATCCAATCATTGAATTTTTTTAATATGTTAGTTCAATAACATATATTATGATAACCCTATACATAAAAAAAATCAAAGGAACTAGAGTAATATAACATAGAAAAGTAATGAAATCACTTAAAGTGCTTATTAATTACCTAAGAATCGTGGGAGTGTTTCTAAAAAATTTGTAAAAAATTATTTTCCTTCTGATCATGAACCAATTAATACAATACTAATCGCATCATTGTCTATGTTATTCAAATAGAAAATTTAAAAAAATCACCTTGTAAAATAATATAATTAGAATCTAATATGTTTCTAGATTACATGAGCAATTACCAATATTATTCAAACATAAAATTTGTTGCTTAGAAATATTCATTAATCATTCAATATCTATAAACCAGGTTATTCTACGATACATGTTTCATACAATCTTAAAAGCACCCCCTATAAAATTTAAAATGGGGTTGGATCAAATGAAATATAACATAATTGAAATAAAAATAAATTAAAATAACCATCAATAGAACTCCTAAAATATCTTATTAAGTAACCCCATTAACATTCAAAAAAAATCATAAAAAGATGCCTAACTATAAAACATCCAAAACATAATCACAATAAATAATGGGATTAATTATAATTACACATGTATATAAAAGGGACTCATACATTTTTAAATAAAATTAATATGTCTTTTTAATTGGGGTTTTATAAAAATAGATATATAATCCAAATCATATTAGCATTATTTGAAAACCACAATGAAAATTTATGAAGAAAAGTTTTCTTATAACCTCACTTTTGATCCCATTTAGGAAAATCCAATTTTTTTCTCCATATAATTTTTCAGATAATACATTGAGCTCTATTAAAATCATCAATGTTCCATCAACCATTCATGAAACTAATATTTCCTTATGAAAACACATGAAGATATTATTAAATATAATTGTATTAAAAACCATTTAATAAATGAATGTAAAATCTACTAATATTACAGATAAAAATAAAAAATCACACAACCAATTATAAAATTAATCAAATAATAAATATATTTCGAAAACATTTAAATCCATATAAAAATAAACCATTGTTAATTTAGATGAACAAATTTTATCTAAGATAATTTTATTATAGGGTGATAAACCATTTAGAAGAAAAAAAAATTTGACTGGGGAGATCATTAAAAATTATATTACAAACAAAATCATTTAAAAATATATATCCATTTGAAAAATAAACATGGAAATTTCACTTATCCTTGGAATGAGACATATAAATGCCATGGAAAATCCACTTGGATACTATTTTAATACTAATACATTTATTGGACATGTATCTAAATTAATAAGAGATCTATGGATGATTGAATTTTAAATAAATGATTTTTGAAATAATTATTTATCAAACAATGTTACAGTAATAACAGTGAAGGATATTTTAAGATTAGTGTTTTGTAAATTGTGTAAATTATAAATGATTTACAATGATTATAAAAATCATAAGGATTATTTAATCCTATTGAATCTAGTATTTATAAGTTAACCAAAGGACAATTTATCACATATTTTTTCTATAGGCATATACATCTATAATGATCAGTAGGAATAAATCATAGTAAGGGATACTAAATACCATTAAAAATTAATATATTATCATGGATATAATTTGACAATAAATTGAGAGAGTATTCAAAATTATTTTTTATATAACCTAGATATATGTCCACAACATAAAAAAAATTCATCTATAAACATATCATGAATTTTTAATAATAATGTGTAATCAACCTTCTAATCATCTTTATTCAACAATTAATACCACAAATAGTAATATTTAAATAATAATTATTTCATTTGATATATTGATGAAAATATAATTTAAAAATTCATATTTCATAATTTTTGTATTCCACATAGAAAATATTAACTCATTCTATCAATTAATCTAATGAGATTGATGAATGAGTTTAATAAGAAATCAATGTGTACATTAGTTTTTAAGGACCGTGATATTTTTTCTTTTTTAATCATACAAGAATATAATTTGGGTTTCAATATTGAAATAAAAGTTCTAGAATGTGTTATTATTCTCTATAAATAACCTTATATAAAAACAGTATTGGGTATTCATTATATCCTAATGGTGGGGGGATACAATAATTACTTTACAAGAATAATGGGTATAAAAAGTGGATTATATATTTTGATTAATAAGACTGAATAAAAATAAATACTATATATAAATACAATTAGAGAGTAATTGAATTATAATATTCTCCTAAAAAAATTTAATTGAAATTATTTCACCAACTACAAAGTATATTCATTTATAAATTGAGAGAGTAAGAAAATACTGATCATTGTGTGGTAACTTCATAAAGATTTAGTATAGTACATTGTATCCTTAGAAACTCAATAAAAATTATATATTATTGAAAATGAGTGAAACAAAATTAGTTTGTATTTATAGTGAATGAAATGTGGTGGAATGGGTGATATATAAAATTTGATGATAATTATTATTTATCTTTCACATATAGCTGATTAAATTATTGTTTTTTTTAATATATTTCCCAAGAGATGCCCATGTTTTTGGATAATAGAATTTTAAATAATTAATATTTTTTATTATTGTTTGGGGTGTGTAACTAAAAATATATTCATATTTAACTTTTTTTCATGAAAAAATAATGTTAATAAAATATTATTCCCTTAAAAAGAATATAATACACTTTAGACTCTAGAAGGTTCATTATAGGTTCTGAAGGTACTTTATATTCAATGAAAACATTATAAAAAGTTAATATATTATTTAGGTCCTTTTATTCCCATATAATAATAATTACATTATTATAACATATTTATGATTTCATAAATCATATGAAAAACGAAAAATATGTATATTTTTTACTTGCAAATAAATATTGTTTTGGCCAAGAAATTATTACATTTTAACACCATAATAATTATGATCTAATGGTTTCAAATATGATATTTTTTTATCAAAATAAGATTCTAAATATGGAAATTTTAATTTCATATTAAAAATAAATATTTCATAGAATAATATTAATTTTAATGTTCCAATTATATTTTCTAACACTTTAAAAAATACACATGACATAAAAAATATGTTTATTGATTGTAGTGGAATAAATAGTTTTATATAAAACAACATTTGGAAAACTATTTTCTTGTAAAATATTAAATGGAATTATATATTTTATAAAATACAATAAAATTTTATTTATTTTAAAATTTTGATACAAAATATTCAAATCATTTTTTTATAAAGCTAAGACGTAAGGGCCCCTTAATTAAATTAAAAAAGGAGTCCATGAGAGGAACAAGGTAGTAAAAAAATTCAAGTAAAACAATAGGAAAATTTAACCTATTTTATAGCAGGTACTCGTAATGTGGTTATGAAGGTGCCCACATTTGTCGCGGGAGTGACGACCCCTCCTTCCAGACTCTAAATACATCCATTAGCCACCTTTATCATCGAAAGGTAAATCTGCAACATTGGAAGTAGTCGGAGCGGGGGTTTACTCAATATCACAAAAATTAGAAGAAAAAAAATCAAATTAATTTGAAACATTGACATTACTTTTTACCTTCTCAGGAGTCATTGTGATATCCATCATGGGTTTCATACCATCATTCTACAAATAGTTTCCATTAAACTCCAACTCCTACATGTTAGTGTTATGCGCACCCTCTTATTTTCTTGAGGGTAATCAAAGTACCTTCATTAGACAGCACATCAATGTGAACACCCAAGACCTGTACTAGATAGGGTTCCAAAACCTCCTCATTATTTCCTTGCACTCTCATGTTATCACCATTTATAACATGACCATTGGTCTTACACTTCTCCAAAGTTGAAAAAAATCAGTAACATACCTTTCCTCAATTTATGGGCATGAAACTCATGATTGGACCTATCATCTGCAACCTCTTGTGCTAAACATTCCCTTTCATCTTGACTATATTCTGAGTCATATCCATTTATTTCATCATCCATTCCTCATACCAGAGAATCCTTTAAAGAGATGATTTTCTTATTTTGATTACCTTCATCATCGTTATCTACCCAGCATGTTCCATCCACTTGGGTAGTGGAATTAATCCTTGGTAAATGATCGTCAACATCAATCCTTCGGTCCATGCCAACAGTTTATACAACAATCATCTGTCTTGTATGGAAATTAACCTCTAAAGGCTCATTAGTATCCTTATAAATAACATTCTGCTTCTGCATACATCGACAGTGTATCGCATCATGTCACTTAATTTGGCAACTGTAGTATAACACATCTCTCCTACATTGAAAATCTGAATGTCCACTAATTTGACAAACATTACAGAATGGTAGCATTTTTTCATTTTAAATTCTTTAGAAAATTTCATCATTATATGTACAAAAAACAACTCGGTCAATCAATATAGCACTTAGACAAATTTCAACTAGAACCCACACATAATGACCAAAGCTAAGCTTTTAGTTGCATAATCCACTCTAATATGAATGCCAATCGTGGAAGCGATGTCAAATAGGATCTCAGGGTTCCATAATACCCAGTTCAAACAATGGATTTTTACCCATACTTGATCATACGTATCTTTAAAATCATTCAAGGAGAAGCACAATTTCCAATCATGAATCTGCATGTTTCTAGGAATGATGTCAACAAATACTACACTCCATGCACTAAATTTGAGTTCCATAGAGGAAAAGATTATATGGAAGTTACCCCGGCCAATTGAAATGCATTTGAAATCAGAAAAACCCCAAATCGTGGCAAGACGCGATACATAATCAGGTAATTTCCAGGGTTTTGTACCATCCACAAAGTGAAATCCGAGTTATACAATAGTGCCTTCATATATAAATCTGAGTGGAAATCATATCCTCAATAGCTGAAACATGGAATTTAGTCCCTTTTCAGATGATTCACAAGGGGGGTCGGTTCACGAACATGACAAAAGAGCTCCATAAGAATCCAGAGAACATATTGGCTCAGGGTCACCCTCCGTCCGTGTCGTTGAGGAACTCAGAGCTGACCGAGCGACGAGCTGCTGTGCGGAGAAGGAGTGGAGATGAAAGGATCGCGAGTTTAGATAAATTTAAATGCTGAGTAGCGACAGAATTCGCCTCTCCAGTTCCTCCATTTATTACACAAAATATTTATCTAATTTCAAATTTCTCTTCTAAAATAATTTAGTCAATAAAATTTGAATAAATAAACATATATTTATGTTTTATGAAAAAATAAATTTTTATAATAGTTGTGTTTGGTAATATATCACCTTATTACATAATTATACACCCTATTGTTTCATTGAGTGTTAGTGGTAATAAAATTTTGTGGGTTATAAAACACTAATATATGTGAGATCTCTACTAACATAGGAATCCCATGTAACAGATTTCACTCAAAAAATTTTGTATCACTATGAGCCCAAATACATTGAGCTGTTCTCCCATGTTATTAAATTTTCATGATAACATGGTACTAAAATCCAAAAGTACTGAATAGTTTAAAAATTTTGGAAAACTATATTACATGCATGATATCCATTTTATATTCATAATTATTAAAAAAATAGATTTCAAAATAAAATTATCATCATCTATACAAATAATTACAATAATTTATATTCATATGCAGGAGAAAAAAAAACTAAATAAGCATGATATTAAATGATTAGTATTGGTAAGTGTAAAAAATATGTTATCATAATTGAATAATGAATAAAAAATGTGAAATGGTAAATAACAGAAAGTATATTTCATTTAATTAAAATACAATAAATTAGATGCATCCAAATATTTTATTCATATTGAAAGCCCTCTATATAATAATACCTCAATATTTAATGATTTTAATTCATAATTATTGGAATCCATTTTTACCTAGTCCTTAGAAATGTTAACATAAATGGTAAGAAAAATTTGATTTAAAAAATACTAGTTTTAAACTGATTTGATTTTTCCAACCATAACTCTATGAACAAGATCTTTGAAAAGACAGTTTAAAATGTATAGGATTAAAACCTAAAGGATTTTTTCAAATAAATTCATCCAATGAGAATACCAATGCATTGTGTTATTTCATTAACCTATACTAAACCCTTAACATTGATATCTATGAAATTTTTTCATATATTGAACAATCAATATAAATTTGGGAAGAATGATCCCTATTAAATAAACATATTAAGTAATGATTACAAATTTATCCATATTTCCCTAGTAAATCAATAATATTAAAATGGATTACTACAAGTGAAACTATTATATGTTTTTTGTAATAACCATAACCTTCAAAAAATAAAATTAATATAAAAACAATTATAATTTTTAATGAAAAATGAGAATGATAAATTGAATATTTTGGTAAAAGTTACGAATCAAAAAATAAAGTGAGAATGCATGATAATGTTTACCGGTTTTTATTTTTCATGCTAAACCCCATTGAATTTGACAATTCATATTAAATAATTTAATATATTGAAGATAAAGGATAACTAATTTAATTTCTCAAAAGTAGATAATGATACACCATACAAATAAGTTATGTGGAGACTGTGACATTAATATCACAAATGTGAAAAGAAATATAATTAACTCTTACCATATAATTTATTTTGGTTGAAAGCTCATTAAAATCAAGTATAATGGAATATAGAATGTTATTAAATTTTTTCCATAACCATATTAATATTTTTTATATCATTTATTGTCTACTGGTAATGTATTAAAACTCATTCATTAATATATTTCATTATTTTCATTGTCTCAAGTGTTAATTGACTTTTTTATCAAGTTTGATTTAACTTGAAATTTTTTCCGTATTAATTACATAATTAATTCCTCATATAAATATATTAAAACATGATTTACTTATTATATATATTCAACATATATTCATATATTTTAGTCTATAATGTTTGGATATAAGAAATGAAATACATTATTCATAGAGACTGGTGGTCGTACGTACACAAAAACGATGCTTCCATTTTCTAGTAAAATTTAATGAAGGAGAATAAAATAATATATGTTTTATAATAATATTTAAATTATAATATTAATGTTATAATTATCACATATGATAATTAAAACAATCATTAACTCATTCTATGAAGTGAATTAATAAATGAAATGGATTTTAGGAGGATGTAGTCCACACATCCAAAAATGATGTTATCATATTCCAAAAAAGATTGAAGTATTGAATTTTATATGAATTACAGAGTCATAGATGAATCATTAATATAAAATATCCCATATATTAAATATAAATACATCGTTATATTTGTTCACGAATGTTGGAAATGGAAGAATGAATTATATTGGTTCTTTAGGAGGAAATCCACCACACATTTGAATGATGATAGAGTATCCAATTTAGCCAAAGTGTGTGAATGTTTAGATCATAACATTATGAAAACAATTCATCAAATTATGGATAATTTTTAAATTTTATATGAATGGTATATGAATAATTTAATTGGAGAAGGGATTAAAATAAATAATATCTTTGAATAAAAATTAATCTTTTTTTGTGAGTCCATTTATTTTATAAAAAATGTAATTCATAATTAACATTCATAATAAATTAAGGATTATAGAATGATTTTAGGTATGTTGGGAGTTGATTATTTAGGTTGTATATGATACTAATTTTTTTGAGAGGTGTGAATAAGTGGGGGAGTGAATGCCTTTTTATTGTGGAGGGGATGTGAAATTCTTGTAAATATATAAAACTCTAAACGCTATTGGGAGGTCTGAATTTCATTTTTACATCCTGAATATAGAAATTTAATTATAATAGTTTATATATGGTAGATATAAACTAACAAAAAAATAATATGAATAAAATTTTTATCATATGTTTTATTAGTGTTAATGTTTCCTTATTTTATTCATTTTTGTTTTTCATTTAAGTTAATTTTTTTAACCTATGTAATTCATACATAAAGATTAAATGAAGAAAATAATTATTAATAAAATAGAACAAATAATATAAAAAAAAATATCTAAATTCATTTATAATATTCCCATGTATGATGTTTATTAATTCAATAGAAGCATACATAACATGCAAAACGTGTCTTCAAACCTAACTACACTAGTAATGTTTTAAAATTTTCATGAAAATTATGTTAATTATAAACTATTAATTTTTGAATTAATTAACAATAATTAATATTTATTATAATTTAAAACTCACTATTAATAATATATAATTTTCATAATTTTATATCATTTTTTATAATATTATTTATTGTAAATTTACAAGAATGACAATTTTGACATGTTTTATTTAATTTTAATTAAAAAACATAAAAAAAATATTAGAAATAAAATATATTACGCTAATATATGTTTAACATTAAATATTTATTTAATTTAATATTGGTGAAAAATAATTATTTCAATTTTATTCAGTCTTAAAATTTTTATAATTGATTATTTTATTTTGTTGTTAACTATATTATTCATGTGTTTGAATTTAAAGTAAATAATTAAATTTTAGATACAAATGATTAATTATTATGATTGAAATAACTTGATTATCTTTTAAAAGGATATGAATAATTGAAAATAGGATATTTCATCATATCATAATGCTTTATAAATGTAAACAATATGGATGATTATATTTTAAACTTTTTATTTACATAAATTTTTATACATGACAATTTCCTAGAATAATATCCCAATAAAACATAAATTCTAAAAAAAATTGAATATGGGAAAAATATGGGCATGAATTGATTTTTGGAAAAGATTCCATATAACTTTTTCCATAATATTATTCTTTAAACACTATATTGTTAATTTTTAACATAGTAATTATAATTATGTTAAATAATTTTCACTACTAATTAAGATAAAAATCTATGTTTATGTTATTAGACTCTAAATATTATACTAATTCAAACTATGTATATATGTTTTAGAAAATTAAATACAATGAAGTGGTGAAATTATTTTTCAATATAATCATATAGATGTTGTGATAATGTGAGTTTTAATATGATAAATGTTCAAATGTTAATTTTTATTTATATCATTATTCCATATCAAAATTATTAAAATATAATAAATAGGATAAATAGTTTTATAATTTACCTTTTTTAAATTAAAACCATTTTTGATTATTATTTTAATTTAACAATTATTTAATCAATTAGGAAGTTTCAACTAATATTTAGCTTCATTACGATTCATAAAAAATGAACATTCTCTGTTAAATTACACAGAATTTCCATAATATAATTTTGAAATTAGTATATAAAAATAAAATTAATATTGAAAAATAAAATTTATATAAGGTTCAATTTTTTTTTCTAATATAATTCCTATTAAATGGAAATAAAACTGCATAAAGAATAATAAATATTGTTTATTATTGATCTATTTATTTTCGTTTTATAGTTCTATAAATATTATTGGATGATTGTAAAAAAAATCTTGAATTTATAATATATATATTTTAAAATGTTATTTACACTTATTGAAAATATGTAATTTTGTAGCTAATATCTGTTAAATTAATATTACTTGTCGTAAAACTTAATTTTTTGGGTAATGCAAGATAACACAGTGTTGTGTATAACATATGACAATCATGGCGTTTCATGTAATACATTCTAATTTATAATTAATTTTATTCTAAAAGATAAGAATTATAATATCACGGGTTTTTAAATTCTCCCCACCATAATTAATTTGCATCCACATTATTCAAACATGACCTTTATAATCAAATGTATCTTATTTGAAACTAATTTTATTGAATTACCCTCATCATAAAAATAGTAATAAAATATTCTCTTTACAATAAATATTTTGAATTATGGCATTTAGTAAATAGGATCTCTTTTAGGATAATATAGTTGGTAAGTGAAAAAATGGACATAGATTAAATATGTAAATAATTCTAGTGATTATCCAAAAGAAAGTAAATTATAAGTGAAATTATATGGTCCTAAAACCATAAATTTTTAATGATATAATGAAATACTTAATTCATCGAATATAAATGTAATAGGATTAAATACTTATTCTGAAATCCTTCTCCTAAAGATGAATAATTATTTCACTCTTTGATAATATATATAATTTTAAATACTTGATAAATTTATATTTTCATATAAAAATCATAGTACATGGTTGTTTCATGAACTAGTTTTTTCATCATCTTTTATCACAGGTTGCATCATATGGTGAACTCATATAGTAACATCTAAAACATGAAACAAAAATCCAGATAATAAATTTTATTAATGGTCAAATTATTGATATTATTATTATCAATCACATTATAGGGATTGTAGATGTGTTTCCAAAATGAAAATATTAAACAACATAAAGTGGATCTTAATCATCATATATCGAACAAATGAATACATTCATCTTGATTTCACATGAAATTTTTTAATGACTCTAATTATTATTCAAAAATATAGAAAAAAAGATTTATAATATAAAACATATGTAAAACATGTATTATATTATATATTACATAGGTATAAAAATGTTTCAATATCAATCAATGAAGAAATAAACTATTTTTTTCCAAGAAAAACATTATTCATTTCCAATGTAGTCATTATTATCAGATTTATTGTATCCAACTCAATTACATATTTATTAAAAAACAATTATCTCAAAATTAAGAAAATATTAATGGTTATCTTTAGCTTAAAAATTTGTTCTCTCAGAAATTAAACTTCTCAATGATGATATTTTTCTAGGTTTTCAAGTCCATTCAACATACGGATCTAATATCATTAATGAAAAAGTACAAAAAATAGAATCCTCATGCATTCCATAATTGTTAAAACTATGACATAATTGATAAAATACTCAAATTATATATTTCTTAAATACAATATTAATCACATTAATCATTCAACTTCATCTATGGTAGTAGAAAACTCTTTTTATGATATGTTAATTAGTCATGGTGTATAATCCTTAAAATCAAAAAAATTATTTTCATCGGGTCCCATATCATTGAAGTTGTAGTATTTTATATTATATACTATTTTCATACCCATAAAAACACATTCAAAGTTTCATTTACCCATACACCTCTATCCAACATCTATTTATTATAATATGGACTTATATAATTATTTCAAAAATTATTACATTTGGGGAAATACTAATTTCCCTTATTCCCTTTATCTAAATATTTTACATCTATCCTACTGTTCTTATGCTTCCCTGTGAATAAATTAGGCACAATTAATTATTTCGTTGATTAGTTAGAACATGATAATATGTCCTTATATAATGGGGATTCTTGTGAGATGAAATCCCTTTCAATATTTTGGAATAAGACCATAAATGATATGCTCATTCTTACACATTGGATCACATTCATATGTAAGAATCACATTCATTCTATTAGGATACATTTATAAATTATGATATATACTATATTAGGTCATATCATTATGGAACATAATGTTTAATATGAAATCAGGTTATGTTTTTATCATAAATTGAAAAATTTATGAGTAGATACTATTATAATATTAAACAAGGATTATGTGGGATGTTCTTTTGTGATTATATATAAATTATATTGGGGGTTTATATTCTCCAAAATATGTTTTATTATATTTAATTTTCAAGGATTCTACTAAACATCCCTTGATTCTAACTATGATGACCAGACCTCAGAATCCTAGAACTGATGTCTTATTTTGTTACATTGTCTAAATTACATGGAATATTTATCCTATATGAATAATATATATTATTGTTTTGGAAAACAATATTAAATTCATGATCCCCATTTTACATTAGATATAATTAAAACCATAATACATTGCATGATAAAATTATCCATATCCACAGAATTCATGTCAATAATTCAACACAATACCCCATGGAAAGGAAAAAAATAACCACGATCATACATGATCAATAAGGGTGAGAGTACAATAGAACATATCATGATTCAATAATGAATAATAAATATGGTACAATAAATATATGATGAAAAATTTAATTTAATTAATATGGTTAAAGTGAAATGTATCCATATAATTTTTTAAAATAAAAATCCATTAGATAATACTTAAAGTATATTGAATGAATGGAATGCATAATAATTTGATTCCATGTGTCACAGGTACACAAAAACATTAATGTCCAACCATCAAAAAGTCAAAATTTTATGTAATTGTTGTAAAATGATTTGGATTAGACAACCATAACTATATTATCAAGACCATTCACAATACATTATAAAACATATTGGTTACACATAAAAAGGGTTCATCCAAATAAATTACTACACTAAGAAAATTGATGCACCATGTGGATTCAATTAATGAGTCTCGAACCAATTTCATGAAGTTACTAAATATTACATATATTTTGAAAAACATATTTAAATTTATTATCAAAGGTCCTTATTAAACATCTTTATTGAGTAATGGATAGATTTTCACCAATATTTCCATAGTAAATTAATAACATTCGAAGGAATGTATGAAAAACTCAATCATGGGATTGGGAGTAATGATATACATATTTTGAAAATATGGATTTTTCATTAATATATAAGGGTATATGAAAAAATATTATGAGACATTTACTTTTTATAACATTAACAATCAAAAAATAAAGTTACATTTCTAGATGACAATTAATTGTTGGTTATTTTTAATTTAAATCCACATGACTGATATAATTAAAATAAAAATATTAAATACACTAAATAATATTGTATAAAATATATAATTTATCAATATGGAATGAATATACACTATAATATGGAATTATGTGGTGAATATGACATTTATCACACATATATCTGATGTGAGATGATAATTTGAAACCTTACACTCTCATTGGTTTGAACCCTCTTTAAAATCATGTATAATGGTATCAAAATTCATATAAACATATAATATATCCATATTAATATTTATTATATCATATATTTTCCTTTCATATTGTATTATAACATGTTTATTAATATCATCATCATTTTCATTATTTTATTAGTTGATTATGTTCTTTTTCAAGTATGTTTTGACTGGAAATTTGTTTATCCATTTAAAAAATCATTTAATCAACTAAATAATATAAATTATTTTTTAAATATTATATATTCAATATATATGTATTTACTGTAGTATATAATGTCTGCAGATAGGAAATGAAATGCAACATTCGTGGACATGATTGGTCCTACATAGGCATGAACGATGCTTCAATTTTCTGGTCAAATTAAAATGAATGAAAATTAAATATTATATATATATACAAATGTATATTATAATTATAGTCCAAATTTATATTTAAATTTATCCAATATTTTAATTAAACCCTTCTCTTACTCATTACATGTAGAGTGATTGAATCACATCGCATTGAGGAGGTTACTGTCCACACATCAACAAATAAATATTGTTTTCCCACAAAACGAAACTCATGATGGTATGGGTTATATAAAAATTATTTTAGAATAAATAAATAATAAATATCATAAATATAATAAATATAATATAAATATGTCATTATTCCTACCATGAAATGTGGTAATGGGAACGAATGACATCTACTAGGGAGGCCATAGTCCAATGTACACAAGAATGATGATTGTGTATCCCATTTTTGGAATTTTTGAAGGTGTAGGTCATAACCTAAAAATAATAACATATCATTATATTTAGGATACATATTTTATTACATAACCAAGATATAATTATAATTTATGAGGGGGAGAAAAAATAAAATAAAAAATATCTTTGATGAATGTTAGGTCTTGTTTTGGTAACGCATATTGGTTTATAAAAAAAAGGCAATATTGGACATCTTTCTGACTAATGTGAGGTTTTTAATATGAGTTAAATGATTTTGTAACATCCCATTTTGATTTATATATTTAAATAATTAGATGGATTGAATGCTATTATTATTATAGAGGATGAAATGAATTTTATTTAAATATAAACAGGTATATATAATTAGGCAGTATACATTACTAAATTTGAATCAAAACATGGATTCATATATTATTAAAGGATATTTATGTTAGATAAAAACAAACACAAAAAATTATTTCATATAAATTTGTCCTTAATACATTAATTTTCATTAGTTTTTTCATTTTGGTTTTTCATTTTTGTAGTTGTCCATCTAACTTATGTAATTTATAAATTAACACTAAATTAAAGAGGTAATTATTATAAAATATATAACCATGGATAATTAAATATTTCATCCATTTTATAAAATAATAATCCCACATGTTTTGTAAATAAATTCATTATAAGCGTACATAACATGCAAAAACATGGCTTTAACCTTAACGGTGCTAGAACTATTTTTATCATTTATAAGAAACTTTTCTAATCATAAGAAGATAAATTTTTCCATGAATAAACCATATTTGATATTTATTGACACATAGAAATAACATAGAATATGATATATTTTTTTATAAATTCAAAATAATTTAATAAAATATAATTTATTGTACAATTAAATTAATGTCAACTTTGATCTTTTTAATTAAATTTTTATTTAAAAATATTAAAATGAATATTGGAATTATCTTCTATTAAGTAAATAGCTACGTGACATAAAATATTTATCTAAAAATATTAGTGGATATTAATTAAATCAATATTATTAACTTTTATTTATTTTTTTATCAATTATTTTATTTACATAAAATATAATTTATAAGGCCCCGACCTCAAACATTACATAATCATAAATTAAATTAATAATTCACATTGAGGATATATTCTGGATTAGAGATTTAGTGAATTGGTATATAACATATAAATAAATAATAGAGTATTACAAGTAGGAAAATCTATTCACTGTCTATTTTTTCATATAAAAAAATTCATCAAAAAGAGATGTGTATAGTTATATGATTTAAACAACATGTCTTCTCCTTGATCTCATCCTTGACAATATTCAACATTAATTCATGTGAAAATCATTTGAAAACATTGGATTAGAATAAAAAGATATGTAAGGGATAAATAAAGAATAAATTTTTTTTGTTTTTCAAAACAAGTAAACCGTGAATAATTAATCCTAATGTAATACCATTCACCTTTAAGATGTAGAAAAAACACATCAATGAATATAACCTCATTTATTAATCTTTTATGAATGAAATATTTTTAAAAAAAACCATAGAATTCCGCATATAAATCATAAAGGTTAATTGGGACATAAATATTCAATAAGGTAATAACTATACGGTCAAATTTCACACATATAACTAAATAGAATAGTCATACAGTCGACTTCCATACCCATTGCATTGGATGTTATAATGAAACCACACATCAATTGTTTATCATGGAACCACCCATCATTTGGTTTATCATGTAACTACCAGTCATTGGTTTATCACGTAACCACCCAACAAATGTCTATGTACTATAATATATTAATAACATGTAAAATATTTCAAATATGAAAATTTTAGTAATAATATTTCATTTTCAATCACAAGAAATCATTTCAAGATATTGAAATACTAAATCAATTAAAAAAAATTAGTTCCAAAATATGTAAAAAGATTTTATGGTATTTATTTTCTAATTAATACATCATAGCTTGTGGTGACAAAATGTTCATTATTGCAACATAAATTAAAAACATTTATTTTGTCATTTAGTAGAACTCTTCTTTTAAAAAATATTTATATTGAATGAAATTAAAATTTAAATGGTTTTATTACACACCTTGTCAAATAAAAATTTCTACATTATCAAAATCTGCCTCAATGTAATGAGATTGAGCCAATGTCCCTTACCTTGTGTTCAAAATGACACATGTGTACTTTAGTTTCATAAATAATAATATTAATTTAATTAATATTTTCTTTCGAACCATTTTCCCATTTATTATTATTTTTAAATCTCTAATTACAAAATTATAAAAATGACATAATTATTTAAGTTAATATCTGTTATTTTTTTACTATTGGGTATTTTAGTCGAAAATGATCTTTTTATAATTACAAATTTTCTATCTGGTGAAAGGTAAATTTTCTCCATAATAGTTTTCATGATTTATATATAATATTTATCCATTATATATGTATTTATAATAGTCCATATCATTTGGATATTAGAAACGAAATTTTCCATTCATGGCGACGTTAAGCCATACGTACGCATGAATGCTACTTTCATTTATTTGTCATATTAATGAAATGAAGAATAAATGATAAATATGTACATTATTATCCCATTATAATATCATTTTTATATATTTTATATATTTTCCTTAATTCAATCAGATATACGTTCTATTTATGTGATGAACGAGTCATATCAATTGTGGGGGTGATAGTCTGCAATTCTTCATATGAAATTGACCTATTTATGCAAAATGAAAATCATAAATATATGTTCTAAAAGATAATTATTAATGAATATATGTAAAATAAATATCATAAATATCATATTTAATTTTATTTCCATTTTAATGGACAATATAAGTGGTTGTAGGAGAAGATTAAACAGTCATCATTTTGTGAAGTAGTAGTCCACTGTCGAAAGAAACAGTATGTTATATAACAATTAGATGGTGGTGGGTATAAGTGTTGTTAGAATATTTCTCATAAAAATTACCATGTATATTTTAGATATTGTTGTTGTTATGTAAACCATGAATTAGACGATCAAATCGAGTGGATAAGGAAAATAATATAAAATAACTTGATAGAATTTATTAGCTCAAATCGGGTAACATCTTATGATTTGATCCAAAGGGATTCCTTAAATTTCCTTATATATAAGAGATGTATACAAGGATGAATGTAGGAATATTGTAATCTTATTGGATCCGATTTTGGATTAGCCAAGTGGCTTGATAGGTGTGAGTAATGGGTTAGAGGTGGTGTCCTTTTATAATATGGAGGAGGGGTTCTTTATAAATGACTTGAAATACTATATTATTCTTAATAGATTTTCGAATTATAAAAACAAAAAGGTGATATTTATCGACGATAAGAAGAGTATCAGTTAAAATCCTCCCTTCTAATGGGGTTTAAACAAGTTTTGGTTATAAAATTAACCATATATTTTAGCTTTAACCCTTAGTTACTAATTTAAAATTTAGAATTTATTCTTGTATATTCATACTATATAGTTAATATAGTTATAATAAAATGAAAATAGAACCTATATAGATTCATTAATGACTTAATAAACCTTATCTAGGTAATTTTATAAATTATAGATACTTTGGACTATTATATCATTTAATAAAATATTATTTGTTTTAAAAACCAATTTTTTCTAGTTTATATTCTATTCATATCATGACTTTTAAAAAATAAATATAGCAACTCGGTTCATTAGAAAATAAATAATTATTTCTAATATAACAAGTAATAATAATCCATAAAATCTTTGGATGGCATTAATGTTTCAAAATAAATTTATTTTAATTATTATAATCTCATTTATTTAGAACATTCTTTTATAAGGTAATCACTATCTCATCAATGTGTTATAAATAAATTTATTTATATGATTTCAAAAAATTATAAATAAAAGATCATGATGTAGGAAATCATTTTATCATTATTATAACTATTTATAGTCTAAGATATCAGTTTTATACACCCATATAATTTTTTATAAAAAGATATATGTTTATGTTATATTTTCCAAAACATTTAATTAAATGTTATTAAATATCATTTTCACACGCAAGTGTCTCCATGGGGTCCAAAAATTTACACAAGGATTCAAATGGTCATAAATGACTCCTAAAATGAGATTAGAAAACATGTTTAGGTAATTTATTATTATTAGAGTATTATTTTTTATCTTTCATTGACAGATCTACCCTTTAACAATTGTAAATAAATTTTTTATTGAAGTTAGTAGTCATAATTTTTTAAAATAAAAGATACTTATTTATATAATTACGAACACCATATTCTGGATATGAAATCCATTTTTTCAAATTAAAAACATATAAAATGTAGAAAATATTTTAAAATTAATTCCCTTTGTCAAAACCAGAAAGTGTGTTTTTACGAAATAATGACTATCAAATGATTGACATGTGTTTATGTATAATTAATAATTTAAATGACTGAAAATTACAAAAATTATATTAAATGGTAAAATAATAATATAATTCATCATTAAAAACAAATATAAACATAATCTAATCATATCTATTAATCATATGAAAACACATTTTTGACTTAAAATACAGTATTTATCACTATTCATTAAAAATAAAATTAATCAGATTAATACTAAAGTTTTACACACAGTAAATTTCGATACAACTATTCTTTAGAAAAAGTATATATTTTAAAATGGAACTTGTAAATGTATGAAACATTATTTAAATGGGGTTATCCATGAAAAGGTGTTAAACTATACTTTCAAAATTATTAGAGTATTTAATGCTTAAAATTGGATTCATTATCATTTTTAGACACTACAATTTATTGTACAAATGTAATGACATTTAAAAAACATCTATAATTATATTGTATTTAGTTATACTTATTCCTGCTAAAACAACATCAAGGTGTTAACTACCATTTAAAATAATAATATTATTATATTATCATTCAGTATTACTCAATTTTGTGTTCAACGTAAGATTTTGGGGGAACACAGTGTTGTGTATTTAATACCCTATTATACATTACATCCCCTTTTAAGTAAAATTAATATATAATTCAAAAATATTAATAAATATATAAATATCATATTTTTTATTTACATGGGATGTTACATTCTACAGTACATTTGGAAAATTCATCATGCAATTCTATTTGCTAATTAAATTAGAGGGGGTATTTATTCGTCATAGAAATTTCAGATTCACATGTAGCCTCTTCAACCATTTGGTTTTTTGACAAAACATTTTCCTAAAAAATTACCATATTCTACAACACGTTCTCTATTTGGTCATGATTTTGGACTTGTTGGTCCACATGATAAATATACTCTTTCATCTAAAATACCACTGGACTAAAAAAATGAGATGGATCCAGCATTACATTCTTAACATTGTTACATGAATGAAATTGTCTACCTAGGATAAACATTTGGGTATATCCACTGTATAGGAAAATAATCCTACTATTTCTAGGATAACATATGGGCTAATAAACCTTATAATTAGGTTTCCCATCTTAAAAAAATGAATAAGACTTTTCCATATAAAACATTGACAATGACATGATAACTTATGATAGAAGAATGATCCTTCCTATGACTATCTGTATAAATTTTCTACCTGCTCTGAGCTGCTCTCATGTGCTTCTAAATCAATTGAACTTTTTCTTCAATCTATTCTCTAAATTCTGCTCGCATATACATCTTTTCTCTTACTTCACCAAAAAAATATGGAGTTAGACATCGATTTCGATATAATGATTCAAATGGTTTCATTTACATACAAGACTAAAAATTGTTATTATAATTCAATCTAAAAAATAAATAATTTGGTCCAATATCCCTGGTAATCTATTGAACATGAATGTAAAATATCATCAATGGCCAGAATTTTTCATTTTTAATGACCATCTGATTGAGAATGAAATGTTGTATTGAAATTTATTTTAGTTACAAATAACTTTTAAAGGGACTTCCAAATTTTATTAGTGATCCTTGGATCATGATCAGATACAATGTAGGGTGTAAATCCATTCAACCTGACTATCTCTTTAACAAACAACCGAGAATGTTGATCTAGAGATATAGAATCTCTAATAGGAAGGAAATGAGAAAATTTCATCAATCGACCAACCATAACCCAGATTGCATTATTACCATGAGATGTATGTGGTAATCCCACAATGAAATACATAGATATATTTTTCTGTTTCTACTCCAGAATTGGTAAATGCTAAAGCAAACCTTTTTGTAAATTCCTCTCTTCTTTAAACTATTTACAATTAAAACACTTCACTGTAATGTAAACAATATTTCACTTCATTCCATACCACTAGTAATACTCCCAATGATATTTGAACATCTTAGTACTAATGGGATTAATTTAAAGTAGATAACTATGTGCTTCACATAATAACACATTCATCATCTGGGAATCACAAGGAATAAAAAATCCATCCTATATCTCAAAATACAGTCATTATTAATGATTAATTAATGAAATATAACTTTTTATACCTATTCTCCCTTTTTCTTTATTTCATAATCTCCATTATGTGCTTTCTTAATTATATCTGATATAGGTGATTTCACTGATACTTGAAACAATATAGTGTAATTTACAGCACCTAAACATCAAATCTAAAATTAATCAAATCATTATATCAAGGATCTCATTCAATACATAACATTGTCAATGTTTCATTACGCATTCGACTCAAATTATCGACCACTTTATTTTTTTTCCTAGATAGTAATGGAACGTGCTATAAAAATTCTTGATTAATTCGAAACCACTTTTATATATCATGTTGTATTCATTCTATGTGAATATATACATCAAAAATTTTTGGTATGTATATATTTTCCATTTTACTCCATAAGAATTAAGCCTAAAAATTTATAAATAAAAAAAATGACATCTAATTCCAAATATTCATTAGGGTAATTTAATTCATGTGGTTTCAACTGACATGAATGATAATAAATTTCATGATCATTCTACATTATGATACAAACATGTTCTTTCAAATGAATAATCACTATAGAAAACAAATTTATTATCCTTGGATAGTAATGCCACAACTAGTGTATTCACTGACCAAATTTTCAGTTCTTGAAAATAATCATCACATTATTTTTTCCAAATGAACTTAACACCTTTTTGAGTTAACGTGGACTGTGGGATTTATAACTATGAAAAATTTTCAACACACATTCTATAATATTCTACCAAAACAAGAAATCTAGGGATCCTAGTTATATTTTTGGGTCTTGGCCATTCATCCAAAAAATTTGTTTTTGCAGAATCAACAATCAAGACATTTTTAGAAAAAATGTAACAATAGAATGATTTTTTTTGTAACCAAAACTCAGATTTTCTGAATTTCTTATAAAATTTCATTGTATTTATGTTTTTCAAAACAATCATTTTTTGGTTTCATTTTCCTCTTTACATTTTGAATACACCAAAAAAATTTCAATAAACACAACTGAAAACATATCCAATAACTCATGTAATTTTCTATTGATATGATCCATGAATAAAGCATGTGCATTGGTTCACACAAAAGGCATAAATACAACTTCATAATGGACATGCCTATTTCAAAACATGGTCTTCATAATTTACTCTTCCTTTAAATTCAACAGATGGTACCCCTCTAATATGTCAATAATCAAAAAAAATACTTAGGTCCATAGAGATGAAAAAAAAATCCTAGATGTGTGTAAAATGATTCATATTCATACTAGTTAAATTATTAAGGGCTCTATAATCAATGAAAAGTCTCATTGATCCATCATTATTTTTTATCAACACGATTGGAGAACCCAATGTTCATGGGCTAGGTTGGATGACACCATTTTAAAACAACTCCGTCAATTGATTCATTAATATTAAAAGATCATTTTGAGCCATTCTATATGGGTGTTTAAAAATTGGACAAGATTCAATAACTAAGTCAATAGTACATTAATATTTTTGGTCAGGTATAATACTATGAAAATCATCAAAAAATTCATCAGGATACTCATTTACTACAGGTACATCTTTAGTTTGAATAGTTCCATTGTTTTCAATAATATGTATAAGGTATCATTAATTTCTATAATTAACTAGTTTATCATCTTTCTGATATATTATCAGAGATAAGGGTTCATTATTATACAGAAATTTAATGTCATTCTAAAAAAATTCCATTTATTTCAACAGTCAATCTTATCATGGTAAATAGAAATCCAATCCATTGAAAAAATATCATCAAACACTACGAGAGGAAAAACAATATGGTTTATAAGTAAAGTCATTCCAAAAATATGGATAAGAAGATTTATATAATTTATTTTTTCCTCAATATTTATAAGGCCCCATCCTTAAACCTTACTTAATCTTGAGTTATTACAAGATTACACGTTGATGATCTTTTCAGGATTAGAGTATTAGAGAATTAGATCATAAAACTTATATTACATTCCACATTTAAACAAAGTGGTTACATAAAAGGCGGTATTTATTTTTCCCATCAACGGAAAAATATTTAAAATAAAACATGGATTCTTTCTTGACACTTCCTTGACACTATCATCATATCATGTACCATTCCCTTGACATGTGAAAACATTTCAAAAACTTGGGATGAGAATAAAAAGCTCAGTAAGGGATATAAAAATATTGAAAGGAAACTTGAGTACATGTATACATAATAATGGAAGCATACTTTACCCATAAAAAATAAGCACTTTAACATACCTCATAAAAATCTTGAATAAATCATTGAAATAATAAGACATAAAGGTAACTTGAGGCATTCATAACATTCTTACGTAGGGAGTAACCCTCTTTGTTACGTTTGGAATACCCATCAAAGTATATTCCCTAAATCTCTTCGGAGAAACCTTAATGTTTAACCCCTTCGCGTTACCCAATGCATTGGAGAGCTATATCGAGCTCACCCACCCTTAGTTTATCACAGAACCACCCATCTTCATAACAATTCCCAAGAACCATAACATAATTGTACCACATAATACATGCATAATGGAAACATAACATTTCCACATTTCAATCACAAGATATCAATAAAACACATTGATATAAAAAAGATTATGAAAACAATTTTCAATACCAAAATAAAAGAAAAGTAAAACATGGTATTTATTTTTCTTTTAAAAAGATGGTATCGCTTGTAGTGGAATCCGAATGTCAAATAATGGTCACGGCGGTGGAGAAGTCATTGTCGCCGCATACGTACGACGAAAACAATCCCTTTTGTCGTTTAATAAAACTCTTCGTATAAATAAGATTACTTTTTGATAAATGTAAAAGTGAAATGGGTTTATACACCATATAAAATAAGGTTGTGTATAAAACAAAATATTCCTCAATGAATGGAGATTGAGACGAAGTCCCATAAAAAACGGTATCCTTAGATTAAGGATAAATCAATTACATAATTATGTGTGACAAACGAATACACCAAATATAAGTGGATATTAAGTGAAAAACAATCAGAGTACATTCACACATATTCATAGTATTCCATATTCAAGGAGTACAATATTATCACAAAGAATCAAAATTGGATTAAGAAGTCCCCTTGCAAAAATTCGACAGCCTAACACCGTCACTTCAAAATTTAGAAAAAGAGTTAATGAGAGATAAAAGGGGTATCTCATCACTTGGAAATAAAATTTAAATCAATTAAGATATATAATAACATATCCAAACATAATAGTATGTGAATTAAAATACATAACAAAAGATGTATTTTAAAAAGAGGAGGGTGAAAGGTTCCCTTACCGACTTGGGTTACTTTCGAATCATACACCCCGTGAAAGAAAGACAACAAAACATTGATGTAAATACTCATAATTGAATGTATATTACACAATGAGTAAAATAATGGGCATTACATACACCACTAAAAGGAAATTTTTGCAAATGTATCATAAATCCCACGGGAATAAAAGTGAGATGAAAAATCCCTTACGAAAACTCGGCAGCCTAACGGTGCCACTTAAAACTTCCAAAAATGGATTGATGAGATCAAATAGGTTATCTCATGATATTAAAATAATATTAAAATAAATATTAATATAAAATATCATCCCCTATTATAACAAAGTGTATCTTAAAAGAAGTAACATAAAGGAGAGTACTTAAAAAGAAAGAGAGAGGTCAAATCTCTTACGAAAATTCGGTAGCCTAACGGCGCCACTCAAAACTTCCAAAATGGATTGATGAAAGGGAATAGGGTCTCTCATCATATGAACATAAAAATTACAGTAAGATTAATATAAAAGAACATCCCAATAACAAGAAATATGGTTTTAAAAGGAATGACATAAAAGAGTGTACTTAAAAAGAAAGAGAGGAGTAGGATCCTTTACCTCAAGTCTGACTTGTCTTGGTCATTTCATTATATTCTTGAATAATAAACTTTAGTTAATTTATAATTGCTTAAGAAAATTTTTCAAGTTCATTATTACTATTATATCACTTATTACCATTTTATGAACATTATGTAATTATTTAAGTTAATAATGGTCGTTTTGTTGATCATTGGTACTTGAGTCAAAAGTGGACTTCTTATATTTACAAGTTGTTCACGTAGTCAAATATCCATTATCTCAATAATTATATTCATGATTTAGATGCCCTATATTTCATATATATCAATTATATACATGCATTTTTAATATTACATAATCATTTAGAGGTAATAAATGAAATGCACCTTTCATGGAGACGGTAAGCCGTACGTACGCATGAACGCTACTTTCATTTCTATTTTATATTTTATGAAATGTAATAATAATGACATAAAGGTATATTATAATTCCAGTATAATATCATATATATTATCATAACTCCATCCTTTATACGTCCCACATATGGTATTAACGAATCAAATCACTTTGAGGGGGCGATAGTCCGCACTTCCTTAAATGAAGATATCGCGTTTACCCATAATGGAACCCATAAAGATATTACATAAATGAAAAATACAGAAGCTTAAGTAAAACATAAACATATTATATATAATATATAAATGTAGTGACATCTTAATGGACACCATGAAAGGTCTTAAGATAAGAATGAACAATCATCGTTTCGTGAGGTAGTAATTCGCCATCCACAGAAACAGTATGTTCTTTAACCATTAGACGAAGGTGTGTGTAAGTGTAGCTTGAATCCTTAATATAAAAAAAATCCTAGTATATTTATGATACTGGTTCTGTTACAAAATAAATTAATAAAAAGAGTTTATGGGGTGGTGAAGCAAAATAAAACAAAAGTACTCAAGTGAAGACATTATCTTAAAATCGGGTAACTCTTTTTGGTTTGAGCTCAAAGGCTTCATTGGGAAGACTTCTGCCCAATGTGAGGCTTCACGGAGTTATATAGGGATGTGGAGATACAAAATGGGTAGGGGTTGGCCGATCCAAAGGCTTTGGATGTGTGGGTAAGGAGGTAGAGGTGGGGGCCTTTTATAAGAGGAGAGGAGGGTCACTCTTGGAAAGTAAAGAAATGTTACTTTATTTTAGAATGAGTTTGGGATTTTAATGGTCCCAAATTGATTTTTTTCTAGAATAAGGTGATAAGGGTTTGAAATCCACCCTTACAATAGGTTTTTGACATGTTTAGGTCTTATATTTTACATTGTCTTTCGATTTTATTTAAATCGTTAAATAATGAGGTCATCGCTGCATCATTATGATGTCATGAATAATTTAATTTATTTAAAGTGTAAAAAATATAAAACAAATACTATTATGTAGGAAATATTTTTATCTTTCCAATGACTATTTATAGTCAAAATATATGACTTGTACAACCCAATTTAAAAATTGTATTAGTTAAACAACTCATGTTTGTGTCATTTTAATTTTATCATTAAATAAAAAGGTATTTATGTCATTTTCCATCCAAAGTTGCTCCATGGGGTCCCCAAGTTGACCCATGGATTTTCTTGGTCGTCCATGACTCATAAAATGATGGTAGGACATGTGTCTAGGTCATTTCATATTATTAAAACATTATTCTTACCTTAAACTACACTAATTACCTCTAATCGCGATTAAAAACTTAATAAGTTACTATTCAAAAAAAATTATTTTAATCCCATTGAACCACATTTTACTTCTTAATGACAACCATGTAAGTTGGATTTTTAAAATTAAAAACACAAAGATGGAAAAATTTCATTTAAATGGAAAATCAGTTTTTATAAGTACCACTTAGTGGTTTCACTATTCATCGAAAATTGAAGTTTTTCAGAGAATTACCAAAAATTCACCCTAAGCTATATTTGATATTCTGAATTAAAAAATGATGTCTATTTCAAAAAATTCAGAAAATATAAGTTGAATTAATTTATTTAATAATTAATTCCCGCTGTCAAAACAAATAGCGTGTTTTTATGAAACAAAATGTATCAAAAGATTGACACTAGTTTAAGTCTGATTTCAAAGTGAATTTAATTCCAATGACCACTATTGGATTAAATTGTAAAAATATATTATAACTTCACATTAAAACTAATTCAAAAGATAATATAATCATATAAATAAATTAGATTAAAAAGTGGTTTTGAATTAAAATACAACATTTTCACTATTCATTAAAAAAATGAACTTTATCAGAAAGATACAAAAAATTTACAGAATGTAAATTTTGATGTCCCGATTATAAAGATGAATTTTATTTAGTAAAATATAACACATAAAATTTTCAAAAAGTGGATTTAAAAGAGGTTTCCATCAAAAGGCATTTAATCGGCCTTTTAAAGAATATTAGAATGTTTACGCTTAAAATTGGATTCATCCACATTTTTAATCCTCTAACATTTATTGTATAAACTAAAAATATTTGACAATCATATATAATAATTTTTTAGTTAGTTCTATTCATTCTCGCCATCACAACAGCTAGGCGTTAACTACCATTTAAAATAATATTATTTTATTTTTAGAGTGCAACGTAAGATTTCCAAGAAACTCGTTGTTGCGTATTGGGTACGCCATCGAGCATAGAATCCCCTTTAAAGTAATATTAATATTTTATTCAAAAATATGGATAAATATAAAAATGTCATATTCTTTATTTACCTGGGGTGTTACATCCTTCTCCCCTTTTGGGAGCTGCATCCTCGCAATTTTAAAATTGATCTTGGAAACATCCTTGAAAGTCCCACATCGGAACAAGAGTCGTTAAAACAATCACTTTAAAATAAAGAAAGAGAAGTATAGAGGTCACCCGAGATAACCCATAATAGGATTCCATGTAGGAAAACATGGACATGGAGGAGAAAACATAGGGTCATGTTCTAATGGAGAGTGATAGGAAACATGTTTAGGAGACAATTAACCACAAGAAAATCAAAAACTTGTGATGGGTTAAACAGTATTCGATTCCCCAGTAGGAAAATTTAATAGACAAAATTTTTGTTTTATGTTACTCTTTATTAAGGAATTTATTTTTGAGCTTAACTAAATCATAATGAAACATACTTACTTGTCACGTAGACTTTCAACTTTTACTAGATTCCTTAATCAAAATCATATTTTCTCCAAAAGAAGAGTATTTAGGAAGACTTGTTTACATTATGAGTTCTATAATATTCCTATAGAGAATCACCTAATCCAAAAAAGAGAACTATATACTTCCCATATCTTTAGACCTTAACTAAAACCAAAACCAAAAATTTTATTACAAGATCAGATAATCCAGAAAAGGATATCCCTTAATAAAAAAAATCTATTCTTAATCTCCAAAATTTGTCCAACAAAACCCAGAGTTCAACGAAGACCATTCGATAAAAAATTTGTCCATAAGATTATTAAAAGTAAATCAAACTAAGATTGAAACCCAAATATTTGAAAGATTTAGTCACATAGTCATCCAAGTAAATCGTAACACTTGTCTCCAAATAACATCAGTTTCTCCTAAATTCTCGTATTGAAAATTAATTAACCTAATCACATATCCTCCATGATAGGTTAATAATTTTCATAAATAACACAAAATCAACTTACTCTTAATTCATAAAGTCACCTAACGAAAAATAATAGGTCATACTAACCAGGGACTTTACATAGTATAGTGGTATGCGATAAATACCAGTTGCACTTTGGTTGTGGGTTCGATTCCCACAGCTTTGTCTGGCGCGACGGGTTGTCACACGGTCTGCGTGTTGTCCTTTTTTCAAAACTATATAATTCTCAAATCATTCCCCAAAAAGAGATAAAATCATCAAAAATAACCATAACATAATTTAACTTTAATTTTATCACATGCCTTTCACTTCCATAAAAACATATAGTAACCCATAATTACCTCAAAAGTAAGGATCATATAAACCCAAATGGTTCTTTATAACTACGTCCAAAAAAGAACAGATAAATATTCCTTGAATAAAATTTTCATATATTAAAATCAGGGTTACACATACTATAAAAGGTCTTCTAACGTAACCCCATAATCAAAAGAGACTTAATACTCTTAAGAATTTCACCATATCTCTTGAAGCCCTTATATGTTGACTTCTTACTCATTCAACATTATTCATGATCCCTTAACCATTCCATTCCAACTTATTCTGAAATACTTCTTTCCTAAAAACAAAATCATGAATCATATCCTAAGATTCCAAAATAGGAAAACCAAAGTTATGAAATAATTTGTACCTTTGATTGGTCATTGTCAGTTTATTCATCCTCAATAAGAATGGCATTAGGTATTGGTAAACAAATATTTGTACGATCTTGGTGATCCCTTTCACGAAACTTATTCATAGGACAAGTGTTTTCATAATGACCATGCACACCACATTTAAAACATTCAATTGATCCCTCAGAAAGAACTTCTCTCCCTTTCCTCGAGTCAACTAGATGATTACTTTTTCTGTGGCAGGTTCTTGCTTTATGACCTTCATTTCCACATCTATAGCATATTTCTGTCCCTTTGAAACATTTTCCTAGGTGTCTCTTTCCACATCTTTGACACATAGATATTTGAACACACTTACCATTATGATTATTACCTGTAGTTTTGTAGGGATTTGTTTCTCGCATATATGATGCCTTAGAAAGATCACCAAGGTTTAGGTGGTCAATCATGACTCTAGATAGTTGGTTGAGGATAAACACAAGAGTTCTCATTGTATATCACATATCATTCAGTTGCTTGCTCAAAAAACTTTCACAGTTTCCTTCACATCCACTGTTACTTTGGTGCCTGCTAGATCCAGCCATTTACTAAAACAGAAAAGGTCAGTGTGAGTATATCAAAAATGCCATCATGTACTAATGATGAAGATAAACACTAAGATATACTTACTCATTCACTTTATCTAAAACTAGGAATCTTTCTTAAAACCTAACCATTATGGTAATGTCACTTATGCTTAAAGAATACCCTAACCTCTAAAGTTATCTAAACCGACCTCTATTACCAACTATAAGGCCCCAACATTAAACCTTACTTAATCAAGAGTTATTACAAGATTGCACATTGAGGATATTTTCAGGTTTAGAGTTTTAGATAATTAGATCATAAATCTTAAATTTCATTCAACATTTAATCAAAGTGGTTACATAAAAGATAGTATTCATTTTTCCATCAATAGAAAAATATTTAAAATAAACCATGGATTCTTTCTTGACACTTCCTTGAGATCATACTTTACCCATAAAACATAAGCACATTTACATACCTCATAAAAATCATGAATAAATCATAGAAATCATAAGACATAAAGGTAACTTGAGGAACTCATAACATTCTTACGTAGGGAGTGACCCTCTTGGTTACTTTTGGAATACCCATCACTGCATATTCCCTAAATCTCTTTGGAGAAACCTTAATGTTTAACCCCTTCGCGTTACCCAATGCATTGGAGAGCTATATCGGGCTCAGCCACCCTTAGTTTATCATGGAACCACCCATCTTCATAACAATTCCCAAGAACCATAACATAATCATACCACATAATACATGCATAAAGGAAACATAACATTTCAAATTTCAATCGCAATATATCAATAAAACACATTGATATAAAAATTATTACCAAAACCATTTTCAATACCAAAATAAAATAAAAGTAAAACATGGTATTTTTTTCTTTTAAAAAGAAGTTATGTCTTGTAGAGAAAGCTGAAACTCAAATAATGGTCACGGTGGTGGAGAAGTCATTGTCGCCGCATACATACGTAAAAAATATTCCCTTTTGTCGTTTAGTAAAACACATCGTATAAAGAATATTACTTTTGGATAAACATAAATGTAAAAGGTGTTTATACACCATATAAAATAATGTTGTGTATAAAACAAAATATTCCTCAATGAATGGAGATTGAGACGAAGTCCCATACAAAGACGGTATCCTTGGATTAAGGATAAATCAATTACATAATTATGTGTGACAAACTAATACACCAAATATAAGTGGATATTAAGTGTAAAACAATAATAGGACATTCACACATATTCATAGTATGACATATTCACAGAGTACAAGTTTATCTCAAAGAATCAAAATTGGGTTAAGAAGTTCCCTTGCAAAAATTCAACAGCCTAACGGTGTCACTTCAAAATTCAGAAAAAGAGTTGATGAGAAATAAAAAGGGTATCAAATCACTTGGACATAAAATTTTCATCAATTAGGATATAGAAGAAAATATCCCAACATAATAGTATGTGAATTAAAATACATAACAAAAGAAGTCTTTTAAAAAGAGGAGGTTGAATGGTTCCTTTACCGACTTGGGTTACTTTCGAATCATACACCCCGTGAAAGAAAGACAATAAAAAATTGATGTAAATAATCATAAATGAAATTATATTATACAATGAGTAAAATAATGGGCAGTACATACACCACTCAATGGAAATTGTGGCAAATGTAGCATAAATACCACAGGAATAAAAGTGAGATGAAAAATCCCTTACGAAAACTCGACAGCCTAACGGCGCCACTTAAAACATACAAAAATGGATTGATGAGATCAAATAGGGTATCTCATCATATTAAAATAAAATTTAAATAAGTAGGAATATAAAATAACACCCCTTATTATAAAAAAAATATCTTAAAAGAAGTAACATGAAGGAGAGTACTTAAAAAGAAAGAGAGAGATTAGATCTCTTACGAAAATTCGGCTGCGTAACGGCACCACTCAAAACATCCAAAATGGATTGATGAGAGAGAATAGGGTATCTCATCATATGAACATAAAAATTACAGTAAGAGTAATATAAAAGAGCATCCCAATAACAAGAAATATGAGATTTAAATGGAATGACATAAAAGAGTGTACTTAAAAAGAAAGAGAGGAGTATGATCCCTTACCTCAAGTCCTACTTGTCTTGTTCATTTCATTATATTCCTGAATAATAAACTTGAGTTAATTTCTACTTTCTTAAGAACCTTTTTGAAGTTCATTATTACTTTTATAGCACTTATTACCATGTTATGAACATTATGTAATTATTTAAGTTAATAATGGTCGTTTTGTTGATCATTGGTACTGGAGTCAAAAATGGACTTCTTATATTTACAAATTGTTCACATAGTCAAATATCCATTATCTCAATAATGATATTAATGATGTAGAATCCATATATTTAATATATATCCATTATATACATGCATATATAATATTACATAATCATTTAGAGGTAATAAATGAAATGCACCGTTCATGGAGACGGTAAGTCGTACGTACGCATGAACGCTACTTTCATTTCTATTTCGTATTTTATGGAATGGAATAATAATGATATAAATGTATATTATAATTACAGTATAATATCATATATATTATCATTACTCCATCCTTTATACGTCTCACATGTGGTATTAACGAATCAAATCACTTTGAGGGGGCGGTAGTTCGCACTTCCTTAAATGAAGATATCGCGTTTACCCATAATGGAAACCATAAAGATATGCCATAAATGAAAAATACAGAAGATTAAGTAAAAAATAAACATATTATATATAATATATAAATATAGTGACATCTTAAAGACCACCATGAATTGTGTTAAGAGAATATTGAACAATCATCGTTTCGTGAGGCAGTAATTCGCCATCCACAGAAACAGTATGTTCTTTCACCATTAGATGAAGGTGTGTGTAAGTGTATCTCGAATAATTAATATAAAATAATCCTATTATATTGAAGATACTGGTTTTGTTACAAAATAAAGGAATAAAAAGAGTTTAGGGGGTGGATAAGCAAAATAAAACAAAAGGACTCAAGTGAAGGCATTACCTTAAAATCGGGTAACTCCGGTTGGTTTGAGCTCAAATGAATCCTTGGGAAGACTTCTGCACAATGTGAGGATTCAAGGAGTTATATATGGATGTGGAGATACAAAATGGCAGGGGTTGGTAGATCCAAAGGCTTTTGAAGTGTGGGTAAAGAGGTAGAGGTGGGGGCCTTTTATAAGAGGAGAAGAGGGGCACTCTTGGAAAGTAAAGAAATGTTACTTTATTTTAGAATGTGTTTCGGATTTTAATGGTCCCACATTGATGGGTTTAGAGGATAAGGTGATAAGGGTTTGAAATACACCCATCCAATAGGTTTTGGACATCTGTAGGTCTTAGATTTTATATTATCCTTCCATTTTATTTAAATCGTTAAATAATGAGGTCATCGCTGCATCATCATGATGTCATGAATAATTTACATTATTTAATGTCTACTAATTATAAAAAAAAACTATGATATATTAAATCTTATTATCTTTCCAATGTCTATTTATAGTCAAAAATTGAACTTGTACAAACCCATTTAAAAATTGTTTTAGTTAAACAACTCATGTTTGTGTCATTTTAATTTTAACATTAAATAAAAAGGTATTTATGTCATTTTCCAACCAAAGTGGCTCCATGGGGTCCCCAAGTTCACCCATGGATTTTCTGGGATTTCCATGACTCATCCAATGAGGGTAGGATATGTGTCTAGGTCATTTCATATTATTAAAACATTATTCTTACCTTAAACGACACTAATTACCTCTAATGGCGATTAAAAAATTAATAAGTTACTATTCACAAAAACAATTATTTTAATCCCATTAAACCACATTTTACTTCTTAATGACATCAATTTATGTCAGATTTTTGAAATTCAAAACACAAAGATGAAAAATTTCATTTAAACGGAAAATCAGTTTTTATAAGTACCACTTTGTGGTTTCACTATTCATCGAAAATTGAAGTTTTTCAGAAAATTACCAAAAATTCACCCTATGATATGTTTGATATTCCAAATTCAAAAATGATGACTATTTTAAAAAATTCAAAACATATAAGATGCATTAATTAATTTAATAATTAATTCCTGCTGTCAAAACAAATAGCGTGTTTTTATGAAACAAAATGTATCAAAAGATTGACACTAGTTTAAGTCCGATTTCAAAGTGAAATTAATTCCAACGACCACTATTGGATTAAATTGTAAAAATATATTCTAATTTCACATTAAAAAAAATTCAAAATATAATATAATCATAAAAATGAATTAGATTAAAAATTGGTTTTGAATTAAAATACAACATGTTTCACTATTCATTAAAAAAATGAACTTTATCGGAAAGATACCAAAAATTTACACAAAGTAAATTTTGAAGTCCCGATTCTAAAGAAAAATTTTATTTAGTCAAATATAAAACATAAAATTTTCAAAAAGTGGATTAAAAAGAGTTTCACCATCAAAAGGTGGTTAATCGACCTTTTAAAAAATATTAGAATGTTTACACTTAAAATTGGATTCATTCGCATTTTTATTCCTCTAACATTTATTGAAAAAAGAAAAAATATTTGACAATCATATATAATAATTTTTTAGTTAGTTATATTCATTTCATCCATCACAATAGCTAGGCATTAACTACCATTTAAAATAATATTATTTTATTATTAGAGTGCAACGTAATATTCTCAAAAAACTCGTTGTTGCGTATTGGGTACGCCATCGAGCATAGCATCCTCTTTAAAGTAATATTAATATTTTATTCACAAATATGGATAAATATAAAAATGTCATATTCTTTATTTACCTGGGGTGTTACAATATTTACCCCAGGTATTTTTACTATATGTTCTAGATTCATTTCATGTGGGGGAATTCCATGTTTACACAAAATTTTATAAGAAATGAAAGAATGTGTAGTCCCTGAATCAAACAACCAATTAGAAAAATCTAAAAAAGAAACAATGTACCTAATACAACATCATTTGATGGTCCCATATAAACCATAGTATTTGAAAAATATTTATCCACACCCTCCAACTTTTGTTCTCACTAGTTTCTACCTTGGGTAATAATCTTCGGACACACATTGACATAATGCACAAACTCATTGCAACTAAAAAAATCATACCACTGTTTTTTCATTCCATGTATTCTCATATTACTTAAAATTATAATAATTATGAATAGTCTTTCCATACTTTAACACTTACTAGACATTGATAAACATTCTATAGGAAGCTTTTTAGCATACTTCTCACAACATGGAAAAAATATTTACCTCCAGGCCTCATTGTTGAATTCTTTCCCCTTTCCTGCCCATTGGACAACTTAATTTTCTTTATCTCACGAAACACCTGATCATTAAAAAACTCCATTACTAACTTATTGATACATCTAAAAAGTTTCTCATATATTTTGATTTCACAAGTGGATAATTCTCTTCAATATCATGGATTCAATCCTGATTAAAATAGATCAATCTTACTATCTAGAACGTGAATGCAATCTGGCTCATAATATGCTAGTTGAGTGAAATTTTATTTGTAAGCCTCTATTGAGTCATTCTCCTACCTCCATTCCAAGAATATTTTTTTCATTCAATGTCAAACATACTTAGGAAATTATTTCTCATGAAACACACCTTTGAATTTGTCACATCCAAGAGAAATAATATCCTCATTGTCCATGATATTTTTAACCAATGGCCACTAATGATCAACTTCTCCTTCAAAAATATAGACATTAGAACTAACAATTAGAATGTTTGTATAACCAATGAGATCAAAATTTAGTTCTAGTTATTTGGTCCACCCTTCAGTACGAACAGGTCAAGATGATCCTCTAAATGATGGGGGAATTTTACCTCATGAAATTATCCACTACAGACTTGTTAACTCGTGGATGATCTGGTTTATCATGACCATTGATACAACCACCATTTTATGTCTGATTCAACTATGGAATTACTATATCAAACTGTTTAGTTCTGATTCTTACCATCTCGGAATGAAAATTTGGACAGTTATTCAACTTTGTATGTCATCCTATAAATCATGACATGTTACCTCTGTGGGAAACCATTCTGAATAAACATATCATAGATGAATCAAAATGGTAAACATCAAATGATATATATTTTAAATTTTTATATAATTTAAAAATAATTTATAGATATTCTTCAAAAAATATTCTATCTCATAATGTTTTCTAAATTGATCTCTGATACCAACTATAAGGACACAACCATAAACATTACATAATATTAAATTAAGATAATAGTTCACTTTCAATATATTTTCAGTCTTATAAATTTATAGAATAAGGTCATAGATTATACATAACAACTAGAATATTACAAATTTACACTTCTACTTACTATTTAATTTTTTAATAAAACCAAAAATCTTTAAAAGGAATCTTGTTTAATTCCATGATTTAAATAGCATGGAATTTTCTTGATTCCTTCCTTGACAATATTAAAATTTATGTCATGTAAGAATAATTTCCTAACATCGGATGAGCATAAAAATATCATTATAGTATAAATAAAGTATGAAAAATGTTAGTTTTTGAAAAGACATAGTAAACCATGAATACATTATCGTAATGTAATACCATTCACCTTTAAGAAGTAGCAGAAACAAATCAATGAATATAATCTCATTCCATACCCTTTTTAAACCGAAATATTACTAAAAATTTTATAAAAAGAAACATATAGTATATAAAGGAAACTTCTGACATAAATATACAAAAAAATTATAACCATACGGTCCACTTCCACACATATCAATAAATGGAATAGTCATACAGCCAACCTTAATTGCCAATTCATTAGAGGTTATAACGTAACCACTCATCTATGGTTTATCATGGAACCACCCATCATTCTATTTATCTTGAAACCACCTGTCAATGGTTTATAATGTTACCACCTGTCAATTGTCCATGTACCATTTTATAATCATAACATTTATATATTTTAAAAATCTATATTTCACAATAATATTTCTTTTTCAATCACAAAACAATAATTTCAAGATATTTAAATAGTAAATCCACATAAAAAGTACATTTTCGATACCAAAATATTTTAAAATGGTATATGTTCTATATTATCTATTTAAAAACATCAATTCTTGTTAATTATTCCTAATATCAAATAATTCTTATGGTGATAGAAAGGTTGTTGTCACCGCATATTTTAAAAACATTCATTTTGTGGTTTAATAATACACTTTGTAGAAAAAATATTCCCTTTGAAATAAAGTAAAATTAAAATGGGTTTATTATACACCATTAAAAATATATAGGTGTATATTACAAAAATGTCCCTAAATGAATGGTTATTGAGATGATTTCCCTTACCTCATGCCTGACTTCACTCGTTCCTTTAGTAGTTTCTTGAATAATAAACATATGTTAAAATGATCTTGTTAAAATTACAAATTATCCGTGTGGTCAAGAGTACATTATATATAGAATATTATTCATTATTTTATTATAATATATATCTTGTATATATATATATATATTTATAACATTCCAAAAAAATTTAGGAATAGTAATGAGATGTAACATTTATAGAGATGGAAATCTGTATGTAACAATGAATACTACATTCAATTATTTCTCATATTAATGAAATGAAAATTAAAGGATTCATAGGTATATTATAATTCCAATATAATATAATTTTATATATATGATACCTAAGTCCAATAATTCCATCCTTTATAATTTACATGGATTCTTTCTTGACACTTCCTTAACACTATCATCATATCATGTACCCTTCCCTTGACCTGTGAAAACATTTCAAAAACATGGGATGAGAATAAAAAGCTCAGCAAGGGATATAAAAATATTGAAAGGAAACTTGAGTACATGTATACATAATAATGAAATCATACTTTACCCATAAAAAATAATCACTTTAACATACCTCATAAAAATCTTGAGTAAATCATAGAAATAATAAGACATAAAGGTAACTTGAGGCATTCATAACATTTTTATGTAGGGAGTAACCCTCTTGGTTACGTTTGGAATACCCATCATAGTATATTCCTTAAATATCTTCGGAGAAACCTAAATGTTTAACCCCTTTGCGTTACCCAATGTATTGGAGAGCTATATCGGGCTCACCCGCCCATAGTTTATCACGGAACCATCCATCTTCATAACAATGCCCAAGAACCATAACATAATCGTACCACATAATACATGCATAATGGAAACATAACATTTCCACATTTCAATCACAAGATATCAATAAAACAAATTGATATAAAAAAGATAATGAAAACAATTTTCAATACCAAAATAAAATAAAAGTAAAACATGGTATTTATTTTTCTTTTAAAAAGAATGTATGGCTTGTAGAGGAAGTCGAAAGTCAAATAATGGTCACGGCGGTGGAGAAGTCATTGTCACCGCATACGTACGTCAAAAACAATCCCTTTTGTCGTTTAATAAAACGCTTCGTATAAACAACATTACTTTTGGATATACGTAAAAGTCAAAGGGGTTTATACACCTTATAAAAGAAGGTTTTGTATAAGACAAAATATTCCTCAATGAATGGAGATTGAGACGATGTCCCATACAAAGACGGTATCCTTGGATTAAGTATAAATCAATTATATAATTGTGTGTGAAAAATGAATACACAAAATATAAGTGGATATTAAGTGTAAAACAATAAGAGGACATTCACACATATTCATAGTATGACATATTCATGGAGTACAATATTATCACAAAGAATCAAAATTGGGTTAAGAAGTTCCCTTGCAAAAATTCGACAGCCTAACACTGTCACTTCAAAATTTAGAAAAAGAGTTGATGAGAGATAAAAAGGGTATGTCATCACATGGACATAAAATTTACATAAATTAAGATATAGAAGATCATATCCCAACATTATAGTATGTGAATTAAAATACATAACAAAAGAAGTCTTTTAAAAAGAGGAGGGTGAAAGGTTCCCTTACCGACTTGGGTTACTTTCGAATCATACACCCCGTGAAAGAAAGACAATAATACATTGATGTAAATACTCATAATTGAAATTATATTAAACAATGAGTAAAATAATGGGCAGTCCATACACCACTAAAAGGAAATTGTTGCAAATGTACCATAAATCCCACGGGAATAAAAGTGAGATGAAAAATCCCTTACGAAAACTCGGCAGCCTAACGGTGCAACTTAAATCTTCCAAAAATGGATTGATGAGATCAAATAGGGTATCTCATGATATTAAAATAATATTTAAAGAAAGAGTAATATAAAATAACATCCCGTATTATAACAAAGAGGAGCTTAAAATAAGTAACATAAAGGAGAGTACTTAAAAAGAAAGAGAGAGGTTAGATCTCTTACAAAAATTCGGCAGCCTAACGGCGCCACTCAAAACATCCAAAATGGATTGATGAGAGAGAATAGGGTCTCTCATCATATGAAGATAAAAATTACAGTAATATTAATATAAAATAACATCCCAATAACATGAAATATGGTCTTTAAAATGAATTACATAAAAGAGTGTACTTAAAAAGAAAGAGAGGAGTAGGATCCCTTACCTCAAGTCCGACTTGTCTTGTTCGTTTCTTTATATTTCTGAATAATAAACTTGAGTTAATTTATAATTTATTAAGAATCTTTTTCAAGTTCATTATTACTATTATATCACTTATTACCATTTTATGAACATTATGTAATTATTTAAGTTAATAATGGTCGTTTTGTTGATCATTGGTACTTGAGTCAAAAGTGGTCTTCTTATATTTACAAGTTGTTCACGTAGTCAAATATCCATTATCTCAATAATTATATTCATGATGTAGATTCCATATATTTCATATATATCAATTATATACATGCATTTATAATATTACATAATCATTTAGAGGTAATAAATGAAATGCACCGTTCAAGGAGACGGTAAGCCGTACGTACGCATTAACGCTACTTTCATTTCTATTTCATATTTTATGGAATGAAATAATAATGACATAAAGGTATATTATAATTTGATTATAATATAATTTATATTAAAATAACTCCATCATTTATACGTCCCACATATGGTATTAATGAATCAAATCACTTTGAGGGGGCGGTAGTCCGCACTTCCTTAAATGAAGATATCGCGTTTACCCATAATGGAACACATAAAGATATGCCATAAATGAAAAATACAGAAGCTTAAGTAAAACATAAAAATATTATATATAATATATAAGTATAGTGACATCTTAATGGCCACCATGAAAGGTCTTAAGAGAAGATTGAACAATCATCGTTTCGTGAGGCAGTAATTCGCCATCCATAGAAACAGTATGTTCTTTAACCATTAGACGAAGGTGTGTGTAAGTGTAGCTCGAATCCATAATATAAAAAAATCATAGTATATTGAATATACTGGTTCTGTTACAAACGAAATGAATAAAAAGATTTTAGGGGGTGGAGAAGCAAAATAAAACAAAAGTACTCAAGTGAAGACATTACCTTAAAATCGGGTAACTCTTTTTGGTTTGGGCTCAAAGGCTTCCTTGGGAAGACTTCTGCCAAAAGTGAGGCTTCAAGGAGTTAGATAGAGATTTGGAGATACAAAATGGGTAGGGGTTGGCTGATCCAAAGGCTTTGGAAGTGTGGGTAAGGAGGTAGAGGTGGGGGCCTTTTATAAGAGGAGAGGAGGGGCACTCTTGGAAAGTAAAGAAATGTTACTTTATTTTAGAATGATTTTTGGATTTTAATGGTCCCAAATTGATGTTTTTCGAGGATAACGTGAAAAGGGTTTGAAATCCACCCATACATTAGGTTTTTGACATGTGTAGGTCTTAGATTTTACATTATCTTTCGATTTTATTTAAATCGTTAAATAATGAGGTCATAGCTGCATCATCATGATGTCATGAATAATTTAATTTATTTTATGTCTAAAAATTATAAAAAAAATACTATGATGTAGGAAATCTGTTTAGATTTCCAATGACTATTTATAGTAAAAAATATGACTTGTACAACCCAATTTAAAAATATTGTTAATTAAACAACTCATGTTTGTGTCATTATAATTTTAACATTATATAAAAAGGTATTTATGTCATTTTCCATCCAAAGTTGCTCCATGGGGTCCCCAAGTTGACCCATGGATTGTCTTGGTCGGACATGACTCATCAAATGATGGTAGGAAATGTGTCTAGGTCATTTCATATTATTAATACATTATTCTTACCTTAAACTACACTAATTACCTCTAATCGCGATTAAAAACTTAATAAGTTACTATTCACAAAAAAAATATTTTAATCCCATTGAACCACATTTTAATTCTTAATTACAACCATGTTAGTCAGATTTTTAATATTCAAAAGACAATAATGGAAAAATTTCATTTAAACGGAAAATCAGTTTTTATAAGTACCATTTACTGGTTTCACTATTCATCAAAAATTGAAGTTTTTCAGAGAATTACCACAAATTCACCCTAAGCCATATTTGATATTCTGAATTAAAAAATGATGTCTATTTTAAAAAATTAAGAAAATATAAGTTGAATTAATTAATTTAATAATTAATTCCGCTGTCAAAACAAATAGCGTGTTTTTATGAAACAAAATGTATCAAAATATTTACACTAGTTTAAGTCCCATTTCAAATTGAAATTATTTCCAACGACCACTATTGGATTAAATGGTAAAAATATATTCTAATTCACATTAAAACCAATTCAAAATATAATATAATCATATAAATAAATTAGATTAAAAAGTGGGTTTGAATTAAAATACAACATTTTCATTATTCATTAAAAAATGAACTTTATCGGAAAGATACCAAAAATTTACACAAAGTAAATTTTGATGTCCCAATTATAAAGATGAATTTTATTTAGTAAAATATAACACATAAAATTTTGAAAAAGTGGATTTAAAAGAGGTTCTCCATCAAAAGACGATTAATCGACCTTTTGAAGAATATTAGAATGTTTACACTTAAAATTGGATTCATATGCATTTTTAATCCTCTAACATTTATTGTAAAAAGTAAAAATATTTTACAATCATATATAATAATTTTGTAGTTAGCTCTATTCATTCCTGCCATCTCAACAGCTAGGCGTTAACTACCATTTAAAATAATATTATTTTATTATTATAGTGCAACGTAAGATTCCCAAGAAACTCGTTGTTGCGTATTGGGTATGCCATCGATCATAACATACCCTTTAAAGTAATATTAACATTTTATTCACAAATATGGATAAATATAAAAATTCCATATTTTTTATTTACCTGGGGTGTTACATCCTTCCACCCTTTTGGGAATTTCGTTCTCGCAATTATAAAATTGATCTTGGAAACATCCTTGAAAGTCCCACATCGGAACAAGAGTCAGTAAAACAATCACATTAAAATAAATAAAAGAAGTACAGAGGTCACCCGAGTTAACCCATAATAGGATTACATGTAGGAAAACATGGACATGGAGGAGAAAACCTAGGGTCATGTTCTGATGGAGAGTGATAGAAAACATGTTTAGGAGAAAGTTAACCACAAGAAAATCAAAAACATGTGATGGGTTAAACAGTATTTGATTCCCTAGTAGGAAAAGTTAATAGACAACATTTTTGTTTTAAGTTAATCTTCATTAAGGAATTTATTTTTGAGCTTAACTAAATCATAATGAAACGTACTTACTTGTCATGTAGACTTTCAACTTTTACTAGATTCCTTAATCAAACACATATTTTCTCCAAAAGACGAGTATTTAGGAAGACTTGTTTACATTATCAGTACTATAATAATCCTATATATAATCACCTAATCCAAAAAAGAGAACTATATACTTCCCATATCTTTAGACCTTAACTAAAACCAAAACCAAAAAGGTTAGTACAAGATCAGATAATCCAGAAAAGGATATCCCTTTATAAAAAAAATCTATTCTTAATCTCCAAAATTTTTCCAACAAATCCCAGAGTTCAACGAAGACCATTTGATAAACAATTTGTCCAAAAAATTCTTCAATGTAAACCAAACTATCATTGAAACCCAAATATTTGAAAGATTTAGTCACATAGTCTTCCAAGTAAATCGTAACACTTATCTCCAAACAACATCAGTTGCTCCTAAAGTCTCGTATTGAAAATTAATTACCCTAATCAAATATCCTCCATGATAGGTTAATCATTTTCATAAATAACACAAAATCAACTTACTCGTAATTCATAAAGTCACCTAACGAAAAATAATAAGTCATACTAACCAGGGACTTCACGTAGTATAGTGGTATGCGATAAATACCATTTGCACTTTGGTTGTGGGTTCGATTCCCACAACTTTGTCTGGCGCGACGGGTTGTCTCACAGTCTGCGTGTTTTCCTTTTTTCAAAACTATATAATTCTCAAATAATTCCCCAAAAAGAGATAAAATCATCAAAAATAACCACAACATAATTTAACCTTAATTTTATCACATGCCTTTCACATCCATAAAAACATATAGTAACCCATAATTACCTCAATAGTAAGGATCATATAAACCCAAATGGTTCTTTATAACTACATCCACAAAAGATCAGATAACTATTACTTGAATAAAATTTTCATATATTAAACATCAGGATTACACAGACTATAAAAAGTCTTCTAACGTAACCCCATAATCAAAAGAGACTTAATACTCTTAAGAATTTCACCATAACTCTTGAAGACCTTATATTTTGACTTTTTACTCATTCAACATTATTCATGATCCATTAACCATTCCATTCCAACTTATTCTGAAATACTTCTTTCCTACAAACAAAATCATGAATCATATCCTAAGATTCCAAAATAGGAAAACAAAAGTTATGAAATAATCCATACCTTTGATTTGTCATTTTCAGTTTCTTCATCCTCAATAGGAATGGCATTAGGTATTGGTAAATGAATATTTGTACGATCTTGTTGATCCCATTCACGAAACTTATTCATAGGAAAAGTGTTTTCATAATTACAATGCACACCACATTTAATACATTCAATTGATCCCTCAAAAAGAACTCATCTCCCTTTCGTCGAGTCAACTGGATGATTCCTTTTTCCATGGCAGGTTCAATCTTTATGACCTTAATTTCCACATCTATAGAATATTTCTGTCCCTTTGAAACATTTTCCTAGGGTTTTTCTTTCCACATCATTGACACATAGATTTTTGAACACACTTACCATTATGATTATTACCTGTAGTTCCGTAGGGATTCGTTTCTCGCATATATGACGCCTTAGAGAAATCAACAAGGTTTAAGTGGTCAATCATGACTCCAGATAGTTGGTTGAGGATAAACACAATAGTTCTCATTGTACATCCCATATCATTCAGTTGCTTGCTCAAAAAACTGTCACAGTTTCCTTCACATCCACTGTTACTTTGGTGCCTGCTAGATCCTACCATTTACTAAAACTGAAAAGGTCAGTGTGAGTATATCAAGAATGACATCATGTACTAATGATGAAGATAAACACTAAGATATACTTACTCACTCACTTTATCTAAAACTAGGAATCTTTCTGAAAACCTAACCATTATGGTAATGTCATTTATGCTTAAAGAATACCCTAACATCTAAAGTTATCTAAACCGACCTCTGATACCAACTATAAGGCCCCAGCCATAAACCTTACTTAATCTTGAGTTATTACAAGATTACACATTGAGGATATTTTCAGGTTTAGATTTTTAGAGAATTAGATCATAAAACTTAAATTTCATTCAACATTTAATCAAAGTGGTTACATAAAAGATAGTATTCATTTTTCCATCAATGGAAAAATATTTAAAATAAAACATGGATTCTTTCTTGATACTTCCTTGAAATCATACTTTACCCATAAAACATAAGCACTTTTACATACCTCATAAAGATATTGAATAAATCATAGAAATCATAAGACATAAACGTAACTTGAGGCACTCATAACATTCTTACTTAGGGAGTAACCCTCTTGGTTACATTTGGAATACCCATCACAGTATATTCCCTAAATCTCTTCGGAGAAACCTTAAAGTTTAACCCCTTCACGTTACCCAATGAATTGGAGAGCTATATCGGGCTCACCCACCCTTAGTTCATCATGGAACAACCCATCTTCAAAACAATGCCCAAGAACCGTAACATAATCATACCACATAATACATGCATAAAGGAATCACAACATTTCCACATTTCAATCACAATATATCAATAAAAGACATTGATATAAAAATCATTAAGAAAACCATATTCAATACCAAAATAAAATAAAAGTAAAACATGGTATTTATTTTTCTTTTAAAAAGTAGTTATGGCTTGTAGAGAAAGCTGAAACTCATATAGTGGTCACGGCGGTGGAGAAGTCATTGTCGCCGCATACATACGATAAAAATATTCCATTTTGTCGTTTAGTAAAACACTTCGTATAAAGAATATTCCTTTTGTATAAACGTAAATGTAAAAGGAGTTTATACACCATATAAAATAAGGTTTTGTATAAAACGAAATATGCCTCAATGAATGGAGATTGAGACGACGTCCCATACAAAGACGATATCCTTGGATTAAGGATAAATCGATTACATAATTATGTGTGAAAAACGAATACACCAAATATAAGTGGATATTAAGCGTAAAACAATCAGAGGAAATTCACACATATTCATAGTATGACATATTCAAGGAGTACAAGATTATCCCAAAGAATCAAAATTTGGTTAAGAAGTTCCCTTGCAAATATTCGACAGCCTAACGACGTCACTTTAAAATTCAGAAAAAGAGTTGATGAGAAATAAAAAGGGTATTTCATCACTTGGACATAAAATTTACATCAATTAGGATATATAAGAAAATATCCCAACATAATAGTATGTGAATTAAAAGACATAACAAAACAAGTCTTTTAAAAAGAGGAGGGTGAATGGTTCCCTTACCGACTTTGGTTACATTCGAATCATACACCCCGTGAAAGAAAGACAATAAAAAATTGATGTAAATAATCATAAATGAAAGTATATTACACAATGAGTAAAATAATGGGCATTACATACACCATTCAATGGAAATTGTGGCAAATGTAGCATAAATCCCACGGGAATAAAAGTGAGATGAAAAATCCCTTACGAAAACACGACATCCTAACAACGCCACTTAAAACTTCCAAAAATGGATTGATGAGATAAAATAGGGTCTCTCATCATATTAAAATAAAATTTACAGAATGAGGAATATAAAATAACACCCCCAATTGTAACAAATAGGATCTTAAAATAAGTAACATAAAGGAGAGTACTTAAAAAGAAAGAGAGAGGTTAGATCTCTTACGAAAATTCGGCTGCGTAACGGCACCACTCAAAACATCCAAAATGGACTGATGAGAGAGAATAGGGTATCTAATCATATGAACATAAAAATTAAAGTAAGTGTAATATAAAAGAACATCCCAATAACAAGATATATGGGCTTTAAATGGAATGACATAAAAGAGTGTACTTAAAAAGAAAGGGAGGAGTAGGATCCGTTACCTCAAGTCCGACTTGTCTTGTTCTTTTCATTATATTCCTGAATAATAAACTTGAGTTAATTTATAATTTTTTTAGAAAATTTTTCAAGTTCATTAGTCATTTTATATCACTTATTACCATGTTATGAACATTATGTAATTATTTAAGTTAATAATGGTCATTTTGTTGATCATTGGTACTAGAGTCAAAAGTGGACTTCTTATATTTACAAGTTTTTCACGTAGTCAAATATCCATTATCTCAATAATGATATTCATGATTTAGATACCATATATTTCATATATATCCATTATATACATGCATATATAATATTACATAATCATTTAGAGGTAATAAATGAAATGCACCGTTCATGGAGACGGTAAGCCGTACGTACGCATGAACGCTACATTCATTTCTATTTTGTATTTTATGGAATGGAATAATAATGATATAAAGGTATATTATAATTACAGTATAATATCATATATAGTATCATAACTCCATCCTTTATACGTCTCACATATGGTATTAATGAATCAAATCACTTTGAGGGGGCGGTAGTCCGCACTTCCTTAAAGGAAGATATCGCGTTTACCTATAATGGAAACCATAAAGATATGCCATAAATGAAAAATAAAGAAGCTTAAGTAAAACATAAACATATTATATATAATATATAAATATAGTGACATCTTAAATACCACCATGAAATGTTTTAAGAGAATATTGAACAATCATCGTTTCGTGAGGCAGTAATTTGCCATCCACAGAAACAGTATGTTCATTAACCATTAGATGAAGGTGTGTGTAAGTGTAGCTCGAATACTTAATATAAAATAATCCTAGTATATTGAAGAAACTGGTGTTGTTACAAAAGAAAGGAATAAAAAGAGTTTAGGGGGTGGAGAAGCAAAATAAAACAAAAGGACTCAAGTGAAGACATTACCTTAAAATCGGGTAACTCCGGTTGGTTTGAGCTCAAATGCATCCTTGGGAAGACTTATGCCCAAAGTAAGGATTCAAGGAGTTATATATGGATGTGGAGATAAAAAATGGACAGGTGTTGGGCGATCTAAAGGCTTTTGAAGTGTTTGTAAGGAGGTAGAGATGGGGACCTTTTATAAGAGGAGAGGAGAAGCACTCTTGGAAAGTAAAGAAATGTTACTTTATTTTGGAATGCGTTTCAGATTTTAATGGTCCCACATTGATGTTTTTCGAGGATAAGGTGATAAGGGTTTTAAATCCACCCATTCAATAGGTTTTGGACATCTTTAGGTCTTAGATTTTACATTATCCTTCCATTTTATTAAAATCGTTAAATAATGAGGTCATCGCTGCATCATCATGATGTCATGAATAATTTACTTAATTTAATGTCTACAAATTAAAAAAAAAATACTATGATATACTAAATATTTTTATCATTCCAATGAAAATTTATAGTCAAAAATCGGACTTGTAAAACCCCATTTAAATAAAAATTAGTTAAACAACTCATGTTTGTGTCATTTTAATTTTTAACGTTAAATAAAAAGCTATTTATGTCATTTTCCAACCAAAGTGGCTCCATGGGGTCCCCAAGATTACCCATGGATTGTCTTGGTCGGACATGACTCATCCAATGAGGGTAGGATATGTTTCTAGGTCATTTCATATTATTAAAACGTTATTCTTACCTTAAATTACACTAATTATCTCTAATCGCGATTAAAAACTTAATAAGTTACTATTCACAAAAAAATTATTTTAATCCCATTGAACCACATTTTAGTTCTTAATGACAACAAATGATGTCGGATTTTTGAAATTCAAAACACAAAGATGGAAAAATTTCATTTAAATGGAAAATCAGTTTTTATAAGTACCACTTAGTGGTTTCACTATTCATCGAAAATTGATGTTTTTCAGAAAATTAACAAAAATTCTCCCTAAGCTATATTTGATATTCCAAATTAAAAAATGATGAATATTTTAAAAAATTCAAAACATATAAGTTGCATTAATTAATTTAATAATTAATTCCCGATGTCAAAACAAATAGTGTGTATTTATGAAACAAAATGTATCAAAAGATTGACACTAGTTTAAGTCCGATTTCAAAGTGAAATTAAATCCAACGAGCACTATTGGATTAAATTGTAAAATATATTCTAATTTCACATTAAAAAAAATTCAAAATATAATCTAATCATAAAAATAAATTAGATTAAAAAGTGGTTTTGAATTAAAATACAACAGTTTCACTATTCATTAAAAAATGAAGTTTATCGGAAAGATACCAAAAATTTCCACAAAGTAAATTTTGAAGTCCCGATTCTAAAGAAGAATTTTATTTAGTCAAATATAACACATAAAATTTTCAAAAAGTGGATTTAAAAGAGGTTCTCCATCAAAAGGTGGTTAATCGACCTTTTAATGAATATTAGAATGTTTACGCTTAAAATTGGATTCATTTGCATTTTTATTCCTCTAACATTTATTGAAAAAAGTAAAAATATTTGACAATCATATATAATCATTTTTTAGTTAGTTATATTCATTCCAGCCATCACAACAGCTAGGCGTTAACTACCATTTAAAATAATATTATTTTATTATTAGAGTGCAAAGAAAGATTCCCAAGAAACTCGTTGTTGCGTATTGGGTACGCCATCGAGCATAGCATCCCCTTTAAAGTAATATTAATATTTTATTCACAAATATGGATAAATATAAAAATATCATATTCTTTATTTACCTGGGGTGTTTCAATATTGACCCGAGGTATTTTTACTATATGTTCTAGATTCATTTCATGTGGGGGAATTCCATGTTTACACAAAATCTGATCAGAAATGAAAGAATGTGTAGTCCCTGAATCAATCAACCAATTAGAAAAATCTAAAAAAGAAACAGTGTACCTAATACAACATCATTTGATGGTCCCATATTAACCATAGTATTTGAAAAATATTTCTCCACACCCTCCAACTTTTTTTCTCACTAGTTTCTACCTTGGGTAATAATCTTCAGACACACATTGACATAATGAACAAACTCATTGCAACTAAAAAATCATACCTCTGTTTTTTCATTCCATGTATTCTCATATTACATAAAATTATAATCATTATGAATAGTCTTTCCATACATTAACACTTACTAGACATTGATAAACATTCTATAGGAAGCTTTTTAGCAAACTTCTCACGACATGGAAAAAATATTTACCTCCAGGCTTCATTGTTTAATTCTTTACCATTTCCTGCCCATTGGACAACTTAATTTTTTTTATCTCACGAAACACCAGATCATTAAAAAACTCCATTACTAACTTATTGATACATCTAAAAAGTTTCTCATATATTTTTATTTCATGAGTGGATAATGCTCTTCAATATCATGGATTCAATCCTAATTAAAATAGATCAATCTTACTATCTAGAACGTGAATGCAATTTGGCTCATAATATGCTAGTCGAGTGAAAATTTCTTTGTAAGCCTCTATCGAGTCATTCTCCTACCTCCATTCCAAGAATATTTTTTTCATTCAATGTCAAACATACTTAGGAAATTATTTCTCATGAAACACACCTTTGAATTTGTCACATCCAAGAGAAATAATATCCTCATTGTCCATGATATTTTTAACCAATGACCACTAATGATCTACTTCTCCATCAAAAATATATACATTAGTACTAACAATTAGAATGTTTGGATAACCAATGAGATCAAAAATTCGTTCTAGTTATTTGGTCCACCCTTCAGTACGAACAGGTCCAGATGATCCACTAAATGATGGGGGAAGTTACCTCATGAAATTATCCACTACAGACTTGTTAACTCGCGGATGATCTAGTTTATCATGACCATTGATACAACCACCATTTTATGTCCGATTTAACTATGGAATTAGTATATCAAACTGTTTAGTTCTGATTCTTACCATCTCGGGATGAAAATTTGGACAGTTATTCAACTTTGTATGCCTTCCTAGAAATCCTGTCATGTTACCTCTGTGGGAAACCGATCTGAATAAACATATCATAGATGAATCAACATGGTAAACATCAAATGATATATATTTTAAAATTTTCAATAATTTAATAATAATTTATAGATATTCTTCAAAAAATATTCTAACTCATAATGTTATTTAAATTGATCTCTGATACCAACTATAAGGACACAACCATAAACATTACATAATATTAAATTATGATAATAGTTCACTTTCAAGATATTTTCAGGCTTATAGATTTAGAGAATAAGGTCATAGATTATACATAACAACTATAATATTACAATTTTACACTTCTACTTACTATTAATTTTTTTAATAAAACCAAAAATCATTAAAAGGAATCATGTTTAATTCCATGATTTAAATAGCATGGAATTTTCTTGATTCCTTCCTTGAAAATATTAAAATTTATGTCATGTAAAAATAATTTCCTAACATGGGATGAGCATAAAAATATCATTATATTATAAATAAAGTATGAAAATGTTAGTTTTTCAAAAGAACAAGTAATCCATGAATACATTATTATAATGTAATACCATTAACCTTTAAGAAGTAGCAGAAACACATCAATGAATATAATCTCATTCCATACCCTTTTTAAACCGAAATATTACTAAAAATTTCATAAAAAGAAACATATAGTATATAAAGGTAACTTATGACATAAATATACAAAAATATTATAACCATATGGTAAACATCCACACGTATCAATAAATGGAATAGTCATACGTCAAACCTTCATTGCCAATTCATTAGAGGTTATAACGTAACCACTCATCCATGGTTTATCATGGAACCACCCATCAATCTATTTATCTTGAAACCACCTGTCCATGGTTTATAATGTTACCACCTTTCAATTTTCCATGTACCATTTTATAATCATAACATTTATATATTATAAAAATCTATATTTCACAATAATATTTCTTTTTCAATCACAAACAATAATTTCACGATATTTAAATAGAAAGTCCACATAAAAAGTACATTTTCGATACCAAAATATTTTAAAATGGTATATGTTCTATATTATCTATTTAAAAACATCAATTCTTGTTAATTATTCCTAATATCAAATAATTCTTATGGTGATAGAAAGGTTGTTGTCACTGCATATGTTAAAAACATTCATTTTGTGGTTTAATAAAACACTTTGTAAAAAAATATTCCCTTTGAAATAAAGTAAAATTAAAATGGGTTTATTATACACATTAAAAATATATAGGTGTATATTACAGAAATGTCCCTAAATGAATGGTTATTGAGATTATTTCCCTTACCTCATGCCTGACTTCACTCGTTCATTTAGTAGTTTCTTGAATAATAAACATATGTTAAAATGATCTTGTTAAAATTAAAAATTATCCGTGTGGTCAAGAGTACATTATATATAGAATATTATTCATTATTTTATTATAATATATATCTTGTGTGTATATATATATATATATTTATAACATTCCAAAAAAATTAGGAATAGTAATGAGATGTAACATTTATAGAGATTGTAATCCGTATGTAACAATGAATACTACATTCAATTATTTCTCATATTAATGAAATGAAAATTAAAGTATTCATATGTATATTATAATTCCAAGATAATATAATTTTCTATATATGTTACCTAAGTCCAATAATTCCATCCTTTATAATTTACATGTATTCCATGAATGATTCATATCACATTGAGGGGGCGGTAGTCTGAAGTTTCTCAAATGAAATTATCGTATTTATAAAACATGAAAAGCATAAAATCCTGTTATAAATGATAATTAAATAATCATAGAGATAAAATATATATAAAATATATGATATATAATTTCTGTTCCATCATAATGTCCAATATAAGAGGAGGTAAAACAATATTGAATAATTATTGTTTCGTGAGGCAATAGTTCATCGACCACAAAAAAAGTATGTTCTGTAACTATTACATGGTGGTGTGTGTAATTGTAGTTTAAATACATTTCATAAAAAACCTAATAAGTTTAGGATACTGGTGTTGTTATGTAAAAATTTAATATGGAGAGAAAATGGATTGAATAAAGATAAATAATGGAAATGAACTTGAATGAAGCTGTTACCTTAGATCAAGTAACATCTTTTGATTTGAGACAAAATGGTTTCTTTAATTTCCTTTTGCAAAGTGAAAAAATTATAGGAGGAATGGTGGAATTATGGGAGGTTATTTTCATATATTATTAATTATCCAAGAGTCTTGATATGTGTGAGTAATGGGTTATATGTGGTGTCCTTAAATAAGCGGGAGGAGGGGAACTATTGGAATGCCTTAAAAGATAATTTTATTATTTTTTTATTTTCGAATTACAATAATACCAAATAGAAATATATCGAAGATTAGATTAGTAGGGGTCTAAATTATCTAATTAAATTTATTTTAGAGATTTTTTTGTCATAATATTATCCTTATTTTTTATCTTTAACAATTAGTTAACTGAATTATCTTTTTCAACATATTCTGATATATTCATACTATATGGTCAGTATGATTACTATAAATTCCCAATTAAAACTAATGTGGTTCACTAATTACATGTTAAACCTTATATATTCCATTTGGCCAAATATTATATTTTTAGGAATAATATATCAATTAATAAAATAGTATTATTTAAAAAAAATCAATTATGTCAATTTTTATGCAATTAATATAATGAATTTTAAAAAAATAAATAAAAACATGTTTATTTAGAAAAAAAACTTAATTATTCAAATATAAGAAGTAATAATCATCTATAAAATTCATTTATGGAATAAAAATATTCAAAATAAAAATATTATAAATTTTATAAACTCTTTTATTTAATACATTCATTAATAATGTAATCACTATATCATCATTGTGTCATAACAGAATTTATATAATTGACGTCTCAAAATTTTAAATTAAATACCATGATATGTGAAATAATTTTATATTTCTAATTATTATTTAATGGTGAAGATATCACTTATATAACCCCATAAAAAAAATTTCTACTAAAAGTTATATATGTATGTTATATTTTCCTTAACATTGAACTAAAAGTAATTAAATGCCATTTTTACACACAAGTGGATCCATGCGATCCCAAAATATATAAAAAGATGAATATGGTCATAAATATTTCATTAAATGTAATTCATACTTGTTTTAGTATAAATTATTATTTATATAACTTTATTTTTTGACGGTTATTTACCAGATTTACCCATTAACCATGTTAAATAAAATATTTAATGAGGATACTTTTCAAAATGATTAAAAATAAAAGTTACAAATCTAAATAATTTGAAACTTATTATTGCAAATATGGAATCCAATTTTAGCTAATTCAATACTAAGAATTTGCAGAAATTGATTTAAAATTAATTTCCGTTGTCAAAACCAAAAAAGCGAGTTTCTAAGAAATAATAACTATTAGAAGATTGACATGTGTTTGTATATAATTAAATAGAGAAAATGCATAAAATGATAAAATTTTTATTAATTGGGAAAAAAATAATATATTTATACATTAAAACCAATTAAAAATACAATCTACCAATATAAATAAATTAGTTGCAATGACAGTTTTGACATAAATTGCAGTATTTTTCCTTATTCATTAAAAATAAAAATTATGAGAAAAATACCAATAAATTACCCACTGTAAATTTTTATGTACAAATAATAATTAAGTAGTTGGTTTTTTAATATTTATCATATGAAAGTGAAAAAAATCATTTAAAAAGGGTTCTCCATCAAAATGATTTAAATCAACATTTTAAAATTATTATATTATTTCATGCTTATATTTATATTCATTGTCATTTTAAGCCTCTAAAATTTATTTGATATATTTAAATACATTTAATAAACATGTATAAACATAATTTAGATAATTCTATTCAATTACTCTTATACAATTTTTATGTGCTAACTACCATTTAAAATAATTTTATTATTATATTGTTTTTTAGTAAAAATGAATGTTCTGTGCAACGTATGGTTTCAAAGAAAACTATTGTATTGTGTTAAGTATGTTATCCGACCTAGAATCTCATATTAAGTAAAATTTTTTATCTTATTCAAAATTATTAATAAATATGGAATTTTCAGAATTGTTTTGTCACGACCCGCCCTCGGGGTCCGTGCCGTGACTACCCCAAGCCCGCCTTCCATAGGCCAGGGGCTGGCGACTAGCACCAAGGCGTAAATCCCGGTAAAAAGGGAAGGAATTGCCTTTGTAAGTAAACAAACACCACAGAGTAAGCAAGAGGAAAGTAAACACTATGTAAAAGCAGAGTAAAACTGAAAGTGCGGAAAAGTAAATGGCCCAGTATACAAACCCAAACTGAAAGTAAAGTACAACTCGAAAGGGAAAACAGAAACTGAAAAGTAAAAGCCGCTACACTGAGCTTTCCACTGGAAATCCCACCTGAAGGGTGGGTACAGATAGCTCCACTACTCCACGGGTCCCGCCGTCCGCTCCGAGCACGTCCCGCCCAGTGGTCCACCTCCAGGTACCATCCTGCTCTGCAAGCCTCAGCTAAGATCAACGCTGTCCGTCGTCTGCAACCAACACAACGTAGTGCTGGCAAAGCCCGTGCAGGGGTGAGTATAAGCTACTCAGTAGGGACCCCGAGACCCCTGAAGGTCTCTCAAAATCCACAAAGGATAAACCACGAAGAAAGGTACAATCACGAAGTAACAACCGACACTGCTTAGGTATATGCCCATACATATACCTAAGTCATCAATTTCAAATACGCTCCAACCTCTGAGCCCAAGTACAACTCAGTCCACACAGGAAAGTAAACGTATTCCACACAGGAAAGCAAAACGTAATCCACACAGGATAGCACAACACAATCCACACAGGAAAGCAACAGGATTCAGCTCACACAGGATTTTCATTATCAAAATGTAACTACTGAAGAGCCCCATCTCTGAAGTGTATAGTGTCCTGTCACGACTCTGAGATACTGCTCACTAACCTAAGACTGCTGAGGTACTCCTCCTGTCGAGTACCGCGGGTCTGCCGCCAACTACCGGGCGCTCCGTCCGCTGAGGGTCTGCTGCCAAATACCGGGCGCTCACCCAAATAGCCTACAGAGGTACTCCTCCAGTCGAGTACCGCGGGTCTGCTGCCAACTACCAGGTGCTCCGTCCGTCGTGGGTCTGCCGCCAAATACCGGGCGCTCCGTCCACTGGGCTAGTCGACTCACTCCAAGTCGAGTCGGTCGAGCAGTCTTCAGGTCTCAGCCGGCTACACGGTCTCTGTACTCCGTACGCTCGTCTCCAGTATCACGGGTCTGCCGCTACAACCAAGCGCACCACCTCTATAGAGTAAAACAGAAGATTCAGCTCACACAGGTATACTTCTTCGGATGCCGTTAAAGATGATCAAAGAACCATCTAAGTCGTCGGACCCACGAAGGATCGATAGGTACTAACCCCCGCAGTGACCTACACGGGATCAGACCCACACAGGATCGGGCCCACGCAGGACCTGTAACACTGATCCACGTAGGATCGTTGAGTGCAGTAGTCGTCGTCGTCGAATCCACACAGGATCTCTGTACTGTTGTCGTCGCAGTCACAGTAGCAGTAGCAGTAGCAGTCACAGTAACAGTCACAGCCAGCACTAGGGTTCCCGCACACAGCAAGCTCGTTCGGAGAATCCGCTCCACGAGCCGAGAGGCTGATACATCAACTGTCACAAAGTCCAGAGTTGATGTATCCAAAAGTTCTGTATCTTCAACAGGAACTCAACGCATCAGACGGCGCGTCGATCGGACGCCCGGTCTGAGAGTTGTTGGCATTTTCGTCCCCGGGGCCCGGTTGGTTTTTAAGGAAAAACCAACCCGACCGTACTCCACCTGCGTCCAAACCTCGGGCGGAGTATGCCAAAAGAACCGTCTCAATAAGAGGAACACAACAAAGCTGACGGCACGTCAATCGGACGTCCGTAGCTTAAGATATGAGTGTTTCCGCTCCGAGGGCCCGGTTGGTTTCGTGAACGAACCAACCTGGACGAACTCAAAGTATTCCGAAACACTGAGTGTGATATACCGAAACGACCGTCTGGATCCAAGGATCGCGTTACCGCAGACGGTTCGTCATTCGGAGGTCCGTGGCTCATGTTATGGCCAAAAGACCGAAACTGATTCGAAACGGGGGGGTCCGGGTCCGGGCCGACCCGGCCCGACCCCCCCTGGGTCGGCCCGGCCGGCCGGCGGCGCGGCAGCCCGGCGGTGCGGCGTCCTGGCGCCGCACGGAGGCAGCCCGCAGGGGGGCAAGGCCCCCCGCTTCTTGGAGTGGCGGTGCGGCAATCAGGCCGCGCCCCTTTGTCAACAACGGCCCCCCTCCTGGGGGCCTGCTTCTTGGAAAAACCGGGGGTCCGCCTGCCCCCCCTCAAGGAAACCGCCCCCCTCTTAAATGAGGGGGGTTTTGAGCTGGCCGAGGGAATTTATTTCCCCCGGCCTTTGACCTTCCGGTCGGCCAACTGCCGGCCGGTTTTCTCCAACGGGACCAGAAAATCCGGTCCCCTTTTCGGCTTCCCACGCCGGCGGCCCGGCCGCCGGTCTCCTCGTCCCGCCGCGGCCCGGAACCGGCCGCGGTGTTCGTCGTCCGGCTCGGGGCGACGGCACCGCGCCCCTCCGCCGCGCCTTCGATTGCCCTTGACGCGGCGCGACGGTGTCGCGTTCTTGATGATTCTTCCACGGCACGGCGCGACGGCGCCGCGCAATATAATCGCATGATTAACCGCGTGGTGCGATGGCACCACGCCACCTTGTTTCCACCCGCAAGTTAAATCAACAAGAACGATGGTGGGGGTTCGGCCGTGTTCATGCGGTCCGACCCCCTCACGTTAAATGATAACATAACTTAAATATCCTTTCGTTAATCATACTAGAACCACGAACAAGAATAATAATTTAACAAAAATCAACAACCCCTACCTTAAAAATTGACGTCGCACGTCGGTTATCGCGGAGAAAGGCGTCGCGGCGTCGGACGTAGATTCCGTGGACGTCGGGGTGCGTCCGAGGAGGAAACGACGTCTCTTCACTTGTTGCTAAGACGAAGAAGGGAGGTACGTTGTCATCGGCGATGTTCACCACGTTCGGCGACTTCTCCCTTGTCGAGGAGGAAGATGAAGACGGAAGATCTCGGGACGCCGAGTCTCGAAGGTCGTGGGATCGATGTTCTTTGTCGGAGAAGAACCGTTCTTCACGTTCTTCGTCTAAGACGATAGAAATCTTCAAGTCTCTCAACGATTCTCCCAATCCTCTCAAGTAACAAAGGAACTAACCCAAAAATAAATTAAGCTTACTCTTAATTTATTAACATAACCCAACTTTTGAAATTCAAGAGTTTGAATTTCAAAAACTCAAAAATTAAACTCACTTATTTATTATACCTGAGTTGTATAATTAAATAAATGTTAAGTTGACAAGACTTTAAGAGGGAGAGAGGGGAGTTAGGGAATTTGAAAATGTGGGGCTCGTGTGGGCCCCTCTTCACCTTAATCCTCTCTTAGGTAGTTAAACCACCCAACTTCCAACAAAAGATTATAACCACGTTTAAGATATAAAATAAATATTGTATAACAAATTTATTTTACTCTTCATTTCATCCAGAAAATTAAACATCTCTTCCTAGGAAAACGCAACTTCGGAAAAGGTCCCCTTAAGCGAATATCGGCACTGCGAGTTTATCGGTGCCCTCAGATTTCAATTCCGAGCACCGGATCAAAAGTTAGAAATTCCCGCTCGTTCGTTCACTGAATGTACCCGAGCCAAACTTCGGAAATTGATTCCGGGCACTCCGGGCCTCGGAATCAGGTGCCGTCAGAAACCGCGCTCTTGTAAAATTCCAAAGATAATTAAGAAAAAATTTCCCTTGAATTTTACGGGTCATTACATTACTCCCACCTCAGGGCTTTACGTCCTCGTAATGATACATCAAAAACTAGGGAAACAAATGAGGGTACTTAGCACGCATCTGAGCCTCCCGCTCCCCTGTGCTCTCATGGAGATTCCCGTGCTTCCATCTGATGCGCACAAGAGGAATCGATCACCCACGCAGGACCCGCTCTTGTCGATCCTCTATCTCCACCGGGACCTCCGTAAAAGTCGCCCCATCGTCAACGTCAAGCTCCCCATGGTCAATGATGTGCGTCGGGTCGTGCACGTATCTTCTCAGCTGGGATACGTGGAAGACGTCGTGCTCCCGATGCAACTGAGGTGGCAGAGCCAGGCGATAAGCCACCTTGCCAACCCTGCTGAGGACCTGGAAGGGTCCGATGAAGCGCGGAGATAACTTGCCGCCTCGGCCAAAACTCTGAATACCACGTCGAGGTGAGACCCGCAAGAAGACGTGGTCGCCATCCTCGAACTCTAGTGGCCTCCGCCTCCTGTCAGCGTATGACTTATGCCGGCTCTGTGCTGTCCTCATCTGCTCCTGGATGACCTGGACCTTCTCTGTCATGGCCTGGAACATCTCCGGTCCCACCAGAGCTGCAAGATTTCTTCTTTGCCGATAAGAGAAATCTGGTCCCATCCCCTGGATGAACCACATTCTTTGCCTAAAACAGTCAATCCTAACATGGATGATACTAATCCATACCAAGGATGACGTCGTAAGGCCTCGACGCTACTACTAAGAGATTCAACCGTTACTCTCGCCTCCAAGGGTTGAGTCACACTGTCGGCATCAGTGTGTGGTAACTGGGTCTCCTCCAGTAGATGTCTCACAAGTGAGGGTCAAGTCAACAGCCAAAACTGGAACCTCTTAGTAACATCACGAAAGAGGACAGGAACGAAAATATCACAAAGGTATGCGTCTTTTATTATTGCAGCTCATAATACAAGACGCTACACAAATGCAACAAGGAACCCGAAGTACAAAGGATGTATCCACTAGTTCTGCTCCTGTCCATCGGCTCCCAGAGCTCCATGATCGAAGGCCTCGGCTGCCTGAAGTTGAGCTCTTGCATGTTCACCTACTCCCTGTGGTCGGGGTGGAACTCCTGGTGGTGGTGGTGGAAGAGCCTCAAAGCGTCGCCCACCACCGGCTGCTCGTCCAGCTCCTCTGCCTCGTCCGCCTCCTCCCTGCGGACCGCCACGGTCGAACCTCTGCCTCTGCCTGGGAGGTTCTTCACTTAACTGCTGATCATCAGCATGGCGGGTCGGACAGTCACGAGCCATGTGACCAATCCCGCCATAGGAGTAACACTGCCCACTCTCGGCACACCTCGCTCTGACTCCACCCCGGCTTCCCCGTACAACTGATCCTTAGTCGTGCAGTCGGCCACCGGTAGGTCTGGTCTGCCTAGAACCCTGAGTCATCGGTCAGCTACCTGTTGCCGAAGACTCCGCTATCTTCTGCCCTGCGGTAGGTCTCGCTGTGGACTCAGCCAGGAAACTCTCGATCAGGAGGGCTCGCTCCAGTACTCCTGTCTGAGTCGGTATGCTGAGGGAGATCAGCGATGCCCTGATCTCGTGTCTCAAACCCTGCTCGAAGGTCCGGGCCCGGAAGAATGGGTCTCGTACCATGTCGGTCGAGTAGCGCGAGAGATCGATAAATCTCGCCGAGTACTGAGCGACCGTCATGCTGCCCTGCCGTAGCTAAAGAAGCTCCTGGATACACACCGCACGAAGGGTGGCTGAGATGAACTCTGAGCGAAAAAGGCTCTCAAAGTCCGTCCAAAGTAGAGATGGCTCATCGTGCACCTGGATCATCAAGCTCCACCATCGTCCTGCTGCTGCGTGTAGTAGGCTCGCAGCAAGGATCACCATGAGGTCTACTGGTGTCCTCACTTGCCTAAACACTCGTACCACTGCCTCCAGCTAGTCCTCTACTTCCTGGGGATCCGTCTCCCCGCGAAACCTGGGAGGTCGCTGGCGCTGAAACTCATGCAGTGCGCTGAGGTGACGTGCATCGTCAGCGGCTGGTGCTGGAAGCATCGGAGGCTCGGAGGGTGGTACTACCGCCGGTGCCACTGCTGACAAAGGGCCCTACACCGAGGCCTCGTCGCTCGGTGGGCTGTCGTCACGCTGGACTCTCGGAACCCTAGCTGGCTACCGTCGTGGGGCCATCCTGAAAATGAAATAGGTGCGCCACGGTCAGAACAGTATACCTGGTGAGCTGATATAAGTAATCACAAAGAAAACTTTGAAACACACACGCAATCTATGTTTTCGTGCATTAAGTCGGAAATTAGAAGTCAGGGTCCTGGTGTACGGATACATAGGCCGCCGCACCAACACTGGACTCTCTGGACTGATAACCACACTCAATACGCTAAACATTATTGCTTCACATAGAAAAGATCAGAGTCTACGGTAGAACCGAACTCCTCTGATACCAATTTGTCACGACCCGCCCTCGGGGTCCGTGCCGTGACTACCCCAAGCCCGCCTTCCATAGGCCAGGGGCTGGCGACTAGCACCAAGGCGTAAATCTCGGTAAAAAGGGAAGGCATTGCCTTTGTAAGTAAACAAACACCACAGAGTAAGAAAGCGGAAAGTAAACACTAAGTAAAAGCATAGTACAACTGAAAGTGCGGAAAAGTAAATGGGCCAGTATACGAACCCAAACTGAAAGTAAAGTACAACTCGAAAGGAAAAACAGCAACTGAAAAGTAAAAGCCGCTACACCGAGCTGTCCACTGGAAATCCCACCTGAAGGGTTGGTACAGATAGCTCCACTACTCCATGGGTCCCACCGTCCGCTCCGAGCACGTCCCGCCCAGTGGTCCACCTCCAGGTACCGTCCTGCTCTGCAAGCCTCAGCTAAGATCAACGATGTCCGTCGTCTGCAACCAACACAACGTAGTGCGGGCAAAGCCCGTGCAGGGGTGAGTATAAGCTACTCAGTAGGGACCCCGAGACCCCTGAAGGTCTCTCAAAATCCACAAAGGATAAACCACGAAGAAAGGTACAATCACGAAGTAACAACCGACACTGCTTAGGTATATGCCCATACATATACCTAAGTCATCATTTTCAAATACGCTCCATCCTCCGAGCCCAAGTAAAACTCAGTCCACACAGGAAAGTAAACGTATTCCACATAGGAAAGAAAAACGTAATCTACATAGGATATCACAACACAATCCACACAGGAAAGCAACAGGATTCAGCTCACACAAGATTTTCATTATCAAAACGTAACTACTGAAGAGCCCCATATCTGAAGTGCACAGTGTCCTGTCACGACTCTGAGATACTGCTCACTAACCTAAGACTGCTGAGGTACTCCTTCTGTCGAGTACCGCGGGTCTGCTGCCAACTACCGGGTGCTCCGTCCGCAGAGGGTCTACTGCCAAATACTGGGCGCTCACCCAAATAGCCTACAGAGGTACTCCTCCAGTCGAGTACCGCGGGTCTGCTGCCAACTACCAGGCACTCCGTCCGCCGTGGGTCTGCCGCCAAATACCGGGCGCTTCGTCCACTGGGCTAGTTGACTCACTCCAAGTCGAGTCGGTCGAGCTGTCTTCAGGTCTCAGCCGGCTACACGGTCTCCGTACTCCGTACGCTCGTCTCCAGTATCGCGGGTCTGCCGCTACAACCAAGTGCACCACCTCTATCGAGTAAAAAAGAAGATTCAGCTCACACAGGTATACTTCTTCGGATGCCGTTAAAGATGATCAAAGAACCATCTAAGTCGTCGGACCCACGAAGGATCGATAGATACTAACCCCCGCAGTGACCTACACAGGATCGGACCCACACAGGATCGGGCCCACGCAGGACCTGTAGCACTGATCCACGTAAGATCGCTGAGTGCAGTAGTCGTCGCCGTCGAATCCACACAGGATCTCTGTACTGTTGTCGTCGTAGTCACAATAGCAGTAGCAGTAGCAGTCACAGTAACAGTCGCAGCCAGCACTAGGGTTCCCGCACACAGCAAGCTCGTTCGGAGGATCCGCTTCACGAGCCGAGAGGCTGATACATCAACTGTCACAAAGTCTAGAGTTGATGTATCCAAAAATTCCGTATCGTCAACAGGAACTCAACGCATCATACGGCGCGTCGATCGGACGCCCGGTCTGAGAGTTATTGGCATTTTCGTCCCCCGGGGCCCGGTTGGTTTTTAACGCAAAACCAACCCGACCGTACTCCACCTGCGTCCAAACCTCGGGCGGAGTATGCCAAAAGAACCGTCTCACTAAGAGGAACACAACAAAGCTGACGGCACGTCAATCGGACGTCCGTAGCTTATGATATGAGCGTTTCCGCTCCGAGGGCCCGGTTGGTTTCGTGAACGAACCAACCCGGCCGAACTCAAAGTATTCCGAAACCCTGAGTGCGATATACCGAAACGACCGTCCCGATCGAAGGATCGCGTTGCCGCAGACGGTTCGTCATTCGGAGGTCCGTGGATCATGTTATGGCCAAAAGACCAAAACTGATTCGAAACGGGGGGGTCCGGGTCCGCGCCGACCCGGCCCGACCCCCCCTGGGTCGGCCCGAACCGGGTCGACCCGACCCGGGTCCGACCCGGCCCGGCCGGCCGGCGGCGCGGCGGCGCGGCAGCCTGGCGGTGGCGGCGCGGCGGCGCGGCAGCCTGGCGGCGGCGGCGCGGCAGCCTGGCGGCAAGGCGGCCTGGCGCCGCACGGAGGCAGCGAGCGGGGGGGGGGGGGGGGGGGCAGGGCCCCCCGCTTCTTGGAGTGGCGGCGCGGCAATCAGGCTGCTCCCCTTTGTCAACAACGGCCCCCCTCCTGGGGGCCTTCTTCGTGGAAAAACCGGGGGGCCTCCTGCCCCCCCTCAAGGAAACCGCCCCTTCTTAAATGAGGGGGGTTTTGAGCTGGCCGGGGGAATTTATTTCCCCCGGCCTTTGACCTTCCGGCCGGCCAACTGCCGGCCGGTTTTCTCCAACGGGACGGGAAAATCCGGTCCCCTTTTCGGCTTCCCACGCCGGCAGCCCGGCCGCCGGTCTCCTTGTCCCGCCGCGGCCCGGAACCGGCCGCGGTGTTCATCGTCCGGCGCGGTGCGACGGCACCGCGCCCCTCCGCCGCGCCTTCGATTCCCCTTGACGCGGCGCGACGGCGTCGCGTTCTTGATGATTCTTCCACGGCGCGGCGCGACGGCACCGCGCAATATAATCGCACGATTAACCGCGTGGTGCGACGGCACCACGCCACGTTTTTTCCACCCGCAAGGTAAATCAACAAGAACGATGGAGGGGGTTCGTCCGTGTTCATGCGGTCCGACCCCCTCACGTAAAATGATAACATAACTTAAATATCCTTTCGTTAATCATTCTAGAACCACGAACAAGAATAATAATTTAACAAAAATCAACAACCCCTACCTTGAAAATTGACGTCGCACGTCGGTTATCGCGGAGAAAGGCGTCGCGGCGTCGGACGTAGATTCTGTGGACGTCGGGGTGCGTCCGAGGAGGAAACGACGTCTCTTCACTTGTTGCTAAGACGAACAAGAGAGGTACGTTGTCATCGGCGATGTTCACCACGGTCGGCGAATTCTCCCTTGTCGAGGAGGAAGATGAAGACGGAAGATCCCGGGACGCCGAGTCTTGAAGGTCGTGGGATCGATGTTCTTTGTCGGAGAAGAACCGTTCTTCACGTTCTTCGTCGAAGACGAAGAAGATCTTCAAGTCTCTCAACGATTCTGCCAATCCTCTCAAGTAACAAAGGAACTAACCCAAAAATAAATTAAGCTTACTCATAATTTATTAACACAACCCAACCATTGAAATTCAAGAGTTTGAATTTCAAAAACTCAAAAATTAAACTCACTTATTTATTATACATGAGTTGTATAATTAAATAAATGTTAAGATGACAAGCCTTTAAGAGGGAGAGATGGGAGTTAGGGAATTTGAAAAGGTGGGGGTCGTGTGGGCCCCTCCTCACCTTAATCCTCTATTAGGTAGTTAAACCACCCAACTTCCAATAAAAGATTATAACCACGTTTAAGATATAAAATAAATATTGTATAACAAATTTATTTTACTCTTCATTTCATCCAGAAAATTAAACATCTCTTCCTAGGCAAATGCAACTTCGGAAAAGGTCCCCTTAAGCGAATATCGGCGCTGCGAGTTCATCGGTGCCCTCATATTTCAATTCCGAGCACCAGATCAAAAGTTATAAATTCCCGCTCGTTCGTTCAATGAACGTACCCGAGCCAAACTTCAGAAATTGATTCCGGGCCCTCCGGGCCTCGGAATCAGGTGCCGTCAGAAACCGCGCTCTTGTAAAATTCCAAAGAAAATTAAGAAAAAATTTCCCTTGAATTTTACTGGTCTTTACATTTTTTTACCCAGGATGTTATATAATGATTCAATTTGTTTGAATTTCATAATCATTTTAAGTAACTAATTCATATATATAAGTAATCATAAATTAATATAAAAAAATAAATCAATTATATTTCAAAAGGAAATAAATAACAAAAAATAGGTTATTTATATATCATATGAATTTATAGATGTTAAATATAATGAGGGTTATTTTTCTATGTTTTTTCATACTTACCATTTTATACATTTTAATTTCATTGAATATATTCGTATTAACTCATAATATTTGAATCAAAGAGAGTATACGGTGAAAATATGGTCATCGAGTGGATTTTTAACATGTTTCATTCACATTTTACACATAAAATTAGAGTTTAACGACTATTTCAACTAATATTTATCCTAATACATGTTATTAATTTTAATTAATTTATAAAATATATTTTAAAAAATTGATCATATTTGAAAATAAAATATTATTATTCTTCATAATATTTATATCTAATTTTAAAAATTCATTAAAAAAAGTGAAATAATAAAATTGAAATCTAATCCTCGAGATGGAGAGAAAAATTGAAGTTTTAAGAGATTAATATTCAAAATTTTATTATCTTTTTAGTTCAAGATTTATTAAAAAATAAATTAAAATTAAAAATATATTAATAGGGTTATAATTTATCTATTATTCAGTTAAAAATGTATTTGTATGTAATAATGTTTTATTATAATTATATAAAAAATGATACTTTTAATCTAAACTGTCGTATTTTCATTATTCATCAGTAAATGAAACTTATAAGAAAAATATAAAAAATACATCCTAAGATAACTTTAAAAATAAAAATTCAAAAATTAAGTTTATATTGAAGAATATATTTTATAAATGGTTCATAATTTACATTTAGATTAGGTGGAAAATTAAATGGATGTAAAACATCATGTAAAATAGTACAACATTCTATCCACGAATTGGATTTATTTTTATCATATGTATACCAAATTAATTGGTTTTCATTTAGAATATTTTGATTGTTTATAGTATATATATATATATATTTATATATATATACATTTTTTAGTAAATATTATTAAAACCAACAAAATTAATGGCTAAGAGACACCTCTTAAATTAATGATGTTAATTGTAAAATTATGTCTTGCGTAAAGGAATGTTAACTCAGAGTTATGTGGAGGAAATTATACACATTGTGTTTTGAATGAACCTAACTTTCCACTCATGTATAGATCAGTTATATTTAAGGATAATTAATTATTTTTTACTTAACATTGATGCCTTGGGAGTTAGATTATTTACTAAGGGTGTATGGGTCTTTTTTGAAGCTTGAAACCTCACATATTGGGTTCATGGTTTTCCAAACCATACATCATAATATTTAATCATCCCCCTCTTCTATAGGTGCTTGTACATGGTTTGTGTATTGTTCTTCAGACTGTATAGACAAACCATGGACATGTTAAATTTTTGGTAATTTTTCCATTTTATCCTTAATGATATATTTCGCATAAACTTATTACCTATTCTGATTTCTAGTTATATAAGACTCCGTTCCTCACATTTTTTTATCTTTTTGAAGGTATAGGCTATGGATGAAGATATAAAATTCATCTGGGATTTATTCGAGTTTCCATTCATCACATTTGATGTTCAACGGTATATACTCGAGTCCTTTTGAGCCCTTATTCTTCTCTCTCGCACTCAAACTAGTTCTATATGAGTGATGTTTCCCTCTTTTTTCTAATATATACTCCATTCCAATAAAAATAAGAAGCTAATACTAGATGTGGAGAGTTATACAGGCCTATGGTGGGTCATCTATAACTCATCCCTTAAGATTAGTGATTTCAGAATTGTTGTGTAGGGACGAATGATTTCATTGGGTTCCATTTATTGAATTTTTATTTCAGGTTCATAATCATTGGAAATATATTATTATTAACTTTTCAAATATGTGATTATTTCATAGTCGTTACATCGACAACTTCGTACAACCCAAGTACGATGTTTTTCCAAAATTTTTATATTGGGTTTTTTAATGTTTGATACACTATTTGGGTCTTCAATTCCTTGACCTTATAAAGGTAAGATTTTCAATAGTAATTGTATTAATTTAATTTGTGTATTTTGTAAGGGAATTTACCATTTATTCTCATCACTCGATCCACCTTTGGTATGTGTTTCGAATTGATAGAGTATTGTTAAATTGAAATAGTAAAGTATACTAGGTTTATGACATGGCCTTATTAATTATATTTGAATAATAGGATACATGTATGTAGAAACCCATACCATATTAATGGGAGGTGTTGGATTGAACCATAATTATAGAAAATATATTAAATTTATTAAACGAATGTTTTAATGCAACTTGGTCGTGTAAAACTGATGAAATAATTTCTAGAACCTAATAGACTTTTTGATTAATTAAGACTGGATAAAACTATTGCATGCTCAAGTATCCTTTTCAATATAATGAAAGGTAATGGATTGAAAATTATAAATTAAAAAATGAAATCATTTTCAAATAAGTGTGTCTTGACTTGAGGTTTCCATTGAATCCATAATTAAATCCTTGTTCACTCGGAAACACCTTTAGAATTCAAGGATTCCTTTTGTTTTTCTTAAAAACCAACATGGACATGAATCATGTATAAATCTCGATTCCTTGTATGACACTATAAGATATGTCATGTATTATTATAGGATTAATTTCATACACTCCTTTGATCATGGACTGACAAGAGGGTGACATGGTTAAAGCCCACCAAGTTTAGTGGTTAATTTGCATCCTTTTACCATGGATAAACTCCTTATACTCGGTTGGCCTCTTATTTTTGAATACCTTAGACTATTCTCCTTTGATTACACTCATTCACTTATATAGGAAAAAAATAAATATTGTATTGTTGACCCTTTAGTTCTACGTTACCTTGGTTATTACTGTGGAACTTCATTATTAAATATAACTTCATGTTCACTTGTTATATCACAGAACCATCACTATTGTTAACATGCGACATGTTTATAAACTGAAAACAATAAATTCATGATATGGTAATTCATTCAGACTCCATCAAATAGATGAATTAGGTATTTGGGGGTTTAGTTACATTGTAATGCTTAAATTTATAAATACATGATTTCACACAGTTAAATTTCTATTACAAGGGTTAGATGTTATAGTAATTAATTTTGGTGGCCCAGAATGTTTTATCTCACACCCTCTCCAGGAACCTAATGGGATCCTATGTAGATTATATGAATGTAGGTTTTGATAAAGGGAAGCATGTATCTCCAAACAATTTATTACTTTCTATTTAGGATGGATTTTGTTTGGAATTGACTGAGCTTGAGATAAATCTTTTTTGGTTGTCTTTTGTGTTACTTTATAATTTTTTGAAACATGTTATGAAAGTTTTCTTGTATAGTTTTTTCCAATTCTATATATTTAAGATATATCATCATCAATTTTTGTATGTTATTATATTTATTTTAATTATTTTTAATGTTATTATTATTTATGACGTTTTGTATTTTTTACTTATATTGATTACTCTATTTTCCTTAATTTATATTTATTTTATAGTATTTAATCATTTAATAATGGAATAGAATACCCATAGACACACCATAAGACCTCACTTCTAGTTGGAAACTCATAACATTTGAAGAGATGACCTTTCGGCCATGTGGCCCACCATGGTTGAGGAACCTATTATGTGGAATACACTTCAGGGACATCACAAAGTGGAATCATATGTGGTTTATATTATTTATTTACTATATGAAAACAATAGTCAAGTGATTAGGAACGTTGGGGACATCATGATCAATCTTTATTTAGTTTTCTGAACCCATGTTTAGGGTAAAATCATGGTTACACTAAATATAATTGGTGTTTTGTTTGTCCTATTATAGTTGAAATTATTTCATCGTTGAGTGATACATTTGATGTGTGGTGTTGTTGATTATTATTCAAAATGAGATTATATTTTATCCTTGGAAAGATGGTATGAGGGTGATGAGTATTGTTACATTTATCATTACAGGAACCAATAAGATTCATGTCATGCATATTTCCTTTCCATATATATCCATTTCTTTTCTTTTAATTGCTTAATATTCTTGTTAATACGCAGTGATGTTGTGATAGTTATCTTATGATTGTATTATTCATGGTTATGATTGAGTGATATATTTTCAATGTATGTGGGGTATATGGGACCTCATGTGTTTGGATATGTATTTTATTAATTTGATCCATTTTGATATGCATAAATGGATGTCATTTTCACTAAAACGGGGTATTGTATTGATTCAATGTTAATGAAAATCCATTATAATGTAAAACATACTTCTAAAATGAAATTATTTCATGTCAATATCCCACATTTTCATGATTGTTAAGGTTAAATGAGTGATATTGGTAATTAAATGTAAAATAAAATGAAACATATACTTGAGCACTTACCATTATATAGTTGTCTAAGTGGGTAGTTGGGGCAGTGAACATTAGGATATGAGACCTTCCTTTTTTACCTTCTAAAAGTATTTCTACATAACTGTTTAAATATTTTTTGAGGCATGTTCATGGAATTTGTAGCAAAATGCAGCTATGAGGTCCATGTATCGTACCATAGTAATGTGGTGAAAACCGTAATCTATACATGATGGGTCATGAACCACCAGAATTACCACTAGGAGTTCCACTCATGGAACCACCTTCTATACCTGATATATGATCAAATTTCAAATTTTGAAATAGAATACTGTATTTAATGTAGTACATGCATCATTATCCATGAGTTTCAAAAATAATGGACGATTTGTCTCTTGAGTTCCAGCAGTATCATCCTGTTGCCTTAATAGGGGAATACAATCCAGATGTTTTTGAGTCTTGAATAAAGGCAACCCAATATATCATTGAGAATCTGGATATGAATTCAGAGTGAAGGTTCAGACATTCTACTTACATGTTTCTTGATTCTGCCATGTGTTTGAGGGATTTGATAACCTAGGTTGGTCAACATCAAGTCATTTTACGGTTTGATGTCAAGATTGCTTAATGTGATTTGTTCATTCCTCGTACTCTAAGAGATTATAGAGCTAGTGTGTTCATGCATCTCAAGTAGGTTTATATATCAGTTTTGGAGTATTCAGTGAATTCCGCTATGTTACATTGATTTTCTTCACTTCTAGCCACTGATTAGAATTCGCCTACTAGTCAATTTAAGGATGGTTTTGTGTATTCCATCAGTATGCAGTTGACTATATTTATTCTTCTAATTTTTTTTCAAAATATTCAATCATTACCTTACCACTTAACACATCCTAAGGTACATAAATATTACTGAGCATAGAGGATCAGTGTCGTAGCAGTCCATCATTTCTCTCGGTGGAAGGAAAGGTTCCCTCAAGCTTTCTCATCCGGGCAGTGAAAACTAGAATACCCATTTAAAAAACACCATCGTGTATCACATGTGTGGTTAATATGGGAATCATAAGAATCAGATTGATAGATACTTACTAGAGTGACATGATAATACCTATATGTGGTATCTTCAAGAATGTTGGATGAACATTCTTCCATCTTTGACTGGAAAAGGGTATTTTCGTACTGCACATTCAAGATTGGGTTTTTTGTGCAATGTTTGGCAAGGATTTGTAATAGAACCAATAGGATGTTCCATGGATGATGTTGTGGCCATGTTTTCTAGACACCTGATGACTAGTAGTGTGAGTGGATAATTTATGATCATGGTAATCCAGATGTTTCACGAGGTAATGGATGAATACTATTGCATGCATTACAGCTGATACCCAGGGAATGGGCTTCATTATTGTCTATATTATGAGTCACTATTCTTTTAAAATAAACTACAATTTCTTCCTTATTGGATACAGGTTCTTTGAATGCTTATATCTCTATATCTATTATGAAATATCAACAATTAGTGATACAATATTATTTTGGTGTAATGATCATAGATACACAGTTAGTGGTTGGATTAGAGGTCATACACCAATGTAGGGACTCTCCCCTGGAGGGAGGTAGTTACCCTTTCTTATGGAACCTCATAATTCATGTAATGAAACGATACTTTTTCATTCTTAGGATGGATTATTTGGTTCAGTATCATGCTTTTGTATACAGCTATTGCTATAGGGTAACATTTAAATCATCATAGGAAAGATGTTGTCAACATAAGGGTGATTGGGATCTCAAGGAAGATATAGGGAGACCAGATCAACAAGGTCTCGATTGATTGACTGACCAGATTTCCAATATCTAACGGAGGACTTCGGTTTACAACAAGATGTTTTCCCATTAGTAGAAGATCATTTTAGGGTCATCATTCTTGATCATTTTAATAGACTACCTTCTTATATTGTATTAGTTTTTTCAATTGATCATGATATAGGAGTGGCTCCAATTTCCATTCCTCGGTATAAGAAGTCAGGTGCAGAGTTTTAGGGAATCAAGCAACATTTAGATTATTTAGAGGAAAATTTCATTATACGACCTTGTATATCTTCATGTCCTTCGCTCTTGATTTTCACCAAAAGTCATATTGAACATTAGATATATGTATAAATTACCAATTGGTGGACCATATTACAGTTAGCAATCAGTATCCACATCCTCTAATAGATGATCTCTTCGACAAACTCTAATGAGCTAGGTTCTTCTCTATGATTGATAGGATATAGGGATATCATCAGGTGTGTATCGGGCCATTATAAATACATCCTATAGATATTTGTAGTAGATATGTTCTATATATTTACCTTTTAATGTCATTTAGTCTTACAAATGTTCCCTCTTTTTTCATGGCTCTAATCAATACTATTTTTTGTCCCTATATTGACTCCTTTTTCATTCGCTTTGTGGATGTCTTCTCAGTGCATTATCATAATCATAAAGACCATTTTAAAAAACATGATGTCCTTCTGAGTACAATAATAGGTTATTAGATGTTTTTTCAAGCATGCTAAGTTCCACTTCTGGGTCAACAAAATTAACTTATTTGGTAATATAATATCAGAATCATGAGTATATTTTGAGAATTAAATGGATAGTGTTATAGTTACATATGAGTATACTAGGATTTGTTTAACATAAATAGATTCATGGGATGTTTGTATATTTTTGGAATATCATACAATACTTATTATGCCTTTCTTCTCCGCTCGTAGTTCTTAAAAATAATGGTATTATATTTCTATGTCCCGAATCATGTGAGAAATACTGTCAAGAGCTGAAATGGAGGTTTGTCTCAACACATATTCTGGTTTTTCTAATGATAAGAATCAGTTATACTATCTTCTATGATGCATTAGGTAATATCCTACGAGTAGTGCGGATGCATGAGAATATAGTTGTTGTTTTTGGATCTTGTAAATTGAGTCCTCATGATAGAAATTTCCCAATTCATGACCTTGAACGAGTAAAAGTTTCATTGCCTTACATTTATGGAGACACTATTAATTAGGTGAGAAATTTGTGGTGTACACTGACAACAAGAGCCTCAAATTTGTCATTACTCAGTGTGACATGAACCTCAAACAATAGATATGGAACTAAGATCTCCATTAATATTATTTTGATGTTGTATATATGCATAGGTTGGGCAATATGGTTGCCGATGCACTGAGTCGATAAGCTGAAATATAGGATGAACATGAAGTGAGTCATGAATGGTAGTTAATTAACCTATTTTATGAGAAACATAAATAGTTTCATGACAGTCAAATGAAGTCATACCAATAAAAAATTAGTGTTACATATCTTATTATTGAGAAGATAAAGGGTGGATAATTTTCTGATCCTTATGGCTAGTTCTTCCATGATAGTATATTAGGAGATAACCCACCTCCATACTTCTCTGTGGACATGTATGAAACCATGTCAATAAATGGATGTGTCTAGGTTTCTACAAATATTAGAGATGGTTTAATGCAATATTCCCATGATTCATAGTGGGTAGTTCATCCATGTATCTCCAAGATATATCATGAAATTTAATGCTTGTATTTGTGGCCTAGGATGAGTCATCTAATAGCGATGTTTGTGAAAAGATTCCCACATTTATGTATGTGAAGGTGGAGAACAAATGACCTACGTGCTTTTTACTGCCTCTTCATGTCCAAAAAGAAAAATTGGAAGATGTTCCAATGTATATTGTAGTTGGATTAAGTAGATCACCAAGATGTAGTGACTATGTATGGGTTTTAATTGAAAAACTAATGAATTGGATAAATTAATTTCTACTCGAGAGCCTTTTTTAGTTTATGATATTGGAAGACTGTATGTCCATGAAATCATATGAATATATGGGGTCCAACATAATTAATTTTAGATTGTGATTATCATTTCACATCACAGTTCTTGTAAGGATCCAGAAGGCTATGGGAAGACATGTGCTCATATGAAAAGCATTTTCCCCTCATAATGATGTAAAATTGGTATATACCATATATATTCTAAAAGATAGTCATTGTGAATTTTTTCTTGATTTCGATTCCATTAGGAAATAGAATATCACTCTGATTTAGTTCTCCTACAATAATAGCTTTCAATAAACTATTCAGATGTCTCTTTTGTAGGACTTATATGGTTGGTCATTCCATTCATTTCTATTATATCTATAGGTAGGTGAGACAGCCCTACAAGGATCATGACTTTTTCATGAGCCATCATAGGAGGATTAAATGATCAAAAATTATATTACTATAGCTCTGTATAGTGAAAAATATTATGTAAATTTCCATTAATGGATTCTAGTGTTCAAAGTATGATATTATATTTTTCATTGAGTATCACTGAGGATAGGGCATAGATGGTTACAGAAGAAAGACAAGATATCATCTCTTATATATGGATGTTTGCGATTCAGGAGAGAGTTGAGGTGGTAGAATATCAGTCTCTATTACCTCATAGGTACGGTTCCATGAACGACATCAATCATGGTTGAATGCTTCCACAAATTCATGTCTACCCAAAAAATAATATTGATCTCGAGGAAGTCTAGATAGATGTCAAAGCTTACTTTTTGTTGTATCATGTAAAAATCATTGATCATAGAATGAAGGTTCTATGAGATAGGTTTGTCCGTCTAGTATGGGTTTTATGGCATCACAGATGCATGTAGTAAGTGACTTGGGAATAGGAGGCTGACATACATGCCTAGTGGCTAGAATATATCCCAGAAAGTGTTTCACCTCTATTAGAAGGCTAGCTTGAGTATGATTTCTTTTAATCTGAGAAGATTCTTTGATCCTGGGTTTTTACTCCTATATGGATCCTATAAAATTGATTAAATTTATTTATTTTGAACATGACATGGATTCATATGGATTAGTTAATGTAACAAGTGTTTCCAATGGTTGTTTAGATTATAAAACCCATATTTTTGGGAAAATTGGACCATTCGTATGGTAAGGGTAAACTATGAAAGTAGGTCGCATGGTTAAATCTAAATATACAGATGGTTGTAATTTCTGGTAGAGACAGCTCGAACAGTCATCCCAAAATTTCCCTTTGCAATTGGGATAAATGGCAATGCCCCAACTTTTATAGGGTTTAATGTAATATTTGTTAACATTTTCTCAAACCATACAGAAAAACCATGATCATGCATTTTTTTGGGAAATATTTTAAATTTAAAATTAAGTATATATTTAAAATAATCTTATTCCATCATCTGATTTCCAGTGGGATTTTCCTCATTTCCCCTAATTTTGGAGATTTTTGAATTTCAAATAGAGGTGTCATGAGATCTGCTTCCTCTAGTGTCTATTTGAGCTTTGGATTTTCATTTTGGATGTTAAATGGTAATTACTTGAGTCTGTTTGATCATTTATTCTTCTCTCACTCTTGAAATATTTATTGAGGTGTGATAATTTTCCCTTTTTCATATGATATACTATATTTAATTCAAAATAAAAGTTATATATTTTAGGAGGATACTCGTACAAGGATAAGGTGGGTGGTCTATAACTCATCCCTTATTTTCGTTTATTTTGGAATTGTTATGTGGGGCCTACAAATTTTATCAAGTGTCATTTATTGAATTTATACATCATTTTTATAACCATTAAAACCATGTAGTTATTCCCTTTCCAAATACGTAATTATTTGTTAGTGGTTACTCCAATAACTCTATCAAGCCCATGTAGGATGTTTTTTTTTTCAAAATTTCCATTTACTGTTTTGACACGATTGAGCTTCCTTTCTTGTGTTACATGGCCAGATCCTTCTAAGGGTATGCTTTTCTATATTAAATTGATTTATTTAATTTGTGAATTGAATAATGGAATGTAACTTGTATGCTAAAAACATGACCCACATATGGTAATTCCTTAAAATTGACATATTAATGATAAATAAAAACATGAAAGTATACTATGTATATGAAAAATACATATCAAATATAATTTAATATTAGTTTTCATGCTTGTAGAACACATTACAATGTTAATGGATGGTAGAACAGTGAAACATGATTATTGAAACATTCTTAAATTGATTAAATGAAGGGTTTCATGCTACAAGGCATTGTCACGCTAATGGAAGAAAAGACCTGAACCTAATTGACTAATTTTTTAACTATGACATGATTAAATGGTCAAATTCCCAATTTTACATATCACACTAATTAAAGGTAATGGATTGCAAAATTTGAAATATAATATAACATAATTATCAAATAGGATTGATCTGACTTGAGATTTCCTTGGATTATATAGGGAATACCATAATCACTTGCGAACTCCAATTTTAATCAACGATTCGACTTACTATGGTTGAATCCCATCTGGAACCAGATTCTTTTATATCATTGTATTCCCAGTATGAATACATGGGATCCCTCATGTATTATTTAAGGATTCCTAACATACACTCCATGCATCAAATATTGACATATTGGTGCCATGGTTAAATTTGATCAGGACCAATTACTTCTCATCATAGTGTTACTTTATATGAACTTATTTAAAATCAGTTGTCATTTTATTGACAAGGACATAAACTATTCCACATGGATTACATAGTTACCCTATATTTGTATATAGTTATTACAGAGTTGGAGCCACATTTGGTCTATGTTTCATTTCTTATTACCATGGAATTGCATTACTAAATGTCAATACAGGTTTCTTTGTAACATCGTAGAACCATCATTATTGTAAAAATGTGACTAATTTATAAACTAGTAATAATAAATAGTATAATTGTAATCTTATTTAGACACCATCCAAGGGATGAAGTAGGTACATTGTTATTTTGCCTCATTGTAACGATTTAATTTATATATACATGCTTTAACACTATTACATGTATATTACATCGGTAAGAGGTTATTGCACCAATGGTGGTGGCCTAATGATATTTACCCTACTCCCTCTCCATATTTTTTTAGTACCAGGGGAAGATTACCAAAATTTATGTGTTGATAATGCAAATAATATTTCATAGAACACTCGATTGATTGTTGTTTAGGATAGTTTATTAATGGAGATTATTGAGAAAGAGATCCAGATGCTATGGATTGTCTTTTAATTTTCTTTATTTGTTGTCAGAACATGTTTTTCATACTGTCTTGTATCCATTTTTTCTAGTTGTACAAATACATGACATATAATCATCTTTTGTTTAATGTTATTCTAGTTATTTCTATCATTGTTATTGTTATCCCTATTTCCGTTGTTCCTTCAGTTTACTTATTTATCTTCTTCTAATTACCTCTATTTATAATTATCCACTATGATACACTCTAGTATCATGTGCATAATCTCCCCATGGACACACCCTTGGTCATCACAGATAGTCAGAAACCTCTAGATTTTGGGGAGATTTGCTTGAGTCAATATAGACCACCTGGATCAGGGAAACTATTTTGTGACATCCAGGTCTGGGAAATCACATGTTACATATATGTCAAGATACCAAAATAATTAAATTTATTCTAAAATTAATTTTTTTGTAAATAATTGGGGTGTTATAATGTTCATGTGAAAGCACATGTTATGATTGGTGAATAATGAACCATAGTGACATGAATTCATTTACATGTTCTAATAAATGTGATTCAAAATACATGATTGTACATGTTGAGACCATCATATCTACTTTATTCATTATTTATCTCCTGTCATTGCCCTTTATATATTATTGTTTTAATTTTATCATTATTTCCACTACTCAAAATTCCAAAAAATAATATTTATCAATTTCAACATTAGAAAATATTAAAATAAAAACTATGTTATAACATTCAAATTTCCATTATCGAATGATATAAAATCTCTCACAATCATAAATAATTATTAATTACATATTATACAATTTTTCCAAATATCAAATTATAATATCTATCATTTTTCAAACATTCTATTAATTAAATTGTTTTATATTACTAGTTATCATAATTTTATAATTAAACCATATACAGTTTTAAAGAGTGTCTGAATTTTTCTTCATTAATTTTCAAATAGAATTAATTCTACCAGTTATTGTGAATATTATTTCATGATATTTCATTTTCATTGTAATGTTATGTTATACGGTCATTATAATAATAATTATTTTGGTATACGTTGGTTATTTTAGATTAAGAGAATGAAAATTTTATGTTGTTACATTCTCTATTATTTTTAAATTTTATATATGAAATTTTCACCCTCCCTAAAAAAATAAATATGTAATTTATACCTCATTGCTTCATTGTGCTCATAATATGATTTATTTATCATTTGATTGATCGATAATATATTCAAAAGTTTGTTTCTCAAATTCCTTAATAGTATTTTGATTTATCCTGAATTTTGATATGATATTAAATATATGATATTCAATGATCATATTATAAAACATGTTTAATCTATTGTATGTTTTTGTCCAACATATTAATTCATAAGAAGGACACATTGAAATTTCCTGGGAAATGGTATTTTTTATAGGTAATTATAATTTATTAGAAACTAATCCTAAAATGGTAAAATCTATAATGTTAAAACATACCATGTACATTGTTTACCCTTTCTATGAAATATATTTACCATGTTTAAAAGTATATTTTTATGAATAAATTATCTTTGACATGAAAATATATTTCATTATTCCCTTATCATCTAAAATATTTTGATGAATTGGAGTAGCCATAATATGTGTTTGGATCACATTTTATATTCTTTTTAGTGTCTCTCTTGATGTATGGCCTAATTGTATTCCTTATCCTATATTTTCCTAGTATGTAGATGTTTTAAACAAAATCATATATATTTATTCATAATGTGGAATCTTAATACCCGATTGAAATTTTTATAATTATGAAATTTAAACCAGTGGATATTGTTGATCCCAACTCTCTGGAAATCATGTGAGAAATACAATAACATTTCTACCAATGTATGAATATCACTATAAAAATTCAAATCAATTTTTTTGTATTTGTAATGATAGTGTATTATATGATACTCAAAGCATTTTAATGAATCCTCTAAAATTAGAATTAAATATAATATCCTAGTCTTAAACATTTTATTGTGATTACCCATTAATTCTCTGAAATTATTGAATTTAAATATTTTCAAGAAACTTTTTTGGGAAATCCTCTCAAATATTGAAAAATGAATTAATATTATTTATATCTCAATTAATACATATGATGAACATTTTAAATATATTTATTACATTTTAAATTAAAAAAAATTGATAGTTATGTTGTGTAAGATATATATTTTTATGGGAATGGGTTTGAAAAATCCATTGGTTAGTTTAATCATTGATTTACCTTCCGAACATTCCAATAATCTTGTATTTTATTCTAAAATATCTATTTTCCTAATGTCATGGCAATAATTTTATAACATATATCAATACATTTATGGGATTCCAATGATATATAGAGAACACCACTCTATGAGATTGAATATAAATATCATTAATTTATTTTTTAACTTATGTGTTACATATAAATTTAACAATACACATTACTCCATTTAGGTCAACATCGAAATTAATGAATGTCCCATTTTTCTTAGAAACAATATTAATTTTTATCATAAGGCCATTTATTTATGATTTGATGATATTATCTATTAATTAAAGATAGAATATAATTATGGATATGATTAATGATAAACCTTATCTAATTAATTTCATGTAAATTATCACCATGTCCTTAAATCAATTGATATCCTTCAATACTCATCATTGAAAGAACTCGGGTGTCTTTGAAACCATAAACATGAATGATTTATTATATTTTCTATGGTCAAAATGGACAGAAAAATAATTTTCTTAATATATATCCGACCATATAAAGTGAATAATGTTCTATTCATTTTTTCAATATATATATTACACTCTATTAACTGATTAATATATCACACTAATCCCCACAATTATATCCTCTCAATATCATTAATGAAAATATAAATCAAACATACTTGAAATCATTGGTAGGATAATATTGTTCTCAACGGTTTACTAAAATAGATTCATAGAAAATCACATATTTCTTATTAATGGTACAATATTCAATTCAATTTCATGATTCATAATTATAATTTTAAAAACCTTCACCCACATAGGGTTAATTTAGAATTTGTTCCACAACCAACGTATTCATCAGTTATTGGAATCAATCATCACACTTATTTTACATGCTAAACCTCACTATCTTTCAATTTAATTTTTTTGTAGATTAAAAATATTTTAAATGATTTTTAGAAACCAGAAATATTATCCTACAATACCTCAGAAAGTATGAAGAGTACATAGAGTTCTAGTTCGTGGCCACACCACATCTGATTTTTTTATCTAATAGATCATCCAGGATTCCTTTAGAGTTCAGAATGTGACCAATGAGTGTGAAATGTTCAAATAAAAAAAATCATTTATTTAATTTTATAAAAATAAAAACATACCTCACTGTTTGAAATATTATTCATAGATCATACTCCTGAACTAATTTAATTTTTTAATTTAATACACATTCATCAATAATGACAACTATAAATTCACCTATGCATTCTATAATGATTCTACTGATCATATCGATAAATTAAAAATCAATGATTATTCGGAATATTGTCAAAAAAACTCATATTGTTAATATGTTGTTATGTAGCTAATAATATTGTTATATTATTTTTTCTCACTAACTTAATAATACCTATATAATAGTTCAATATTGGATTTTAATTTTTCTATTTATAGTTTTATGATAAAATCATCAATACATATACGATTATTTTTTTCTTCACTATGATCCCATTAAGTAATATATATTAAAATCAATTTATTATTCATATATTCTTTATATTTAAAAATGATTCATTTAATCCATAAAGATATACCCATGTATGAATAAAATCACTATCAAAAATATTTTTTTAATTATTCTTCAATTATTATTAATCTATATTTTAATTTCCATATGGTGTATTAAATAAAGATTTTGAAATAAGAAGAAGTAAAATTAGTAAATAAACATATCATTATAAAGGGATGTCCAGGTATTTTATCAATACAGTCATCGATATATTTCATATATATATTAACATTTTATATATTTATACTCTCATATTTATAAATTGATTCAATAATAATTTCCTATCGTGGAAAATTTTAGGCTGTTATAGACCAGGCTTAGAAAATGATATATCACCATTATAAAAAATTTACAGATGTAACCATCAACACAAATACATATATCATTCTACAACAGTTGATGCTCAAATGATACATTGATATCCAATACACCACTATAATTATGTAAAAACACTTTGGAATTAACGGTGTGTAGGTTGAGATATTCATTCACTATATATGAAAATGTAGTATTTATATATCCTTTATAATTGAGTACTTACTATAAATGTTTTAACTTGCTATACTTGGAGATAGTAAGGGTTTAATTTAATATCATTTTACAAAATGAATATAATAATAGAATGTATATAACCATAATCAAAAAGATTAAATTATATCTATTCTTGTTTAAAATGTTTAACCTCTAATACAATATTTAGATCCGTTACTTTATCCATATTAATATAAAAAATGCAAAATTTGTGCTTTGGCCTATGGAAAGGGCAATGGTGGTATCCACTTAATTTATTTGGATTCAAATAGTGATTATTTAAATTTACATGATCCATGCATTTATGACATTTAAGTTTGTTTTATTATAATTATATTCAATTTTTATTGGATTTTACAAATTGAGGATTTACATCTACGAAATTTATTAGAGCTATATATCCCTCTTCCATAAAATTGCTACACATCATATAACCATAAATTATATTCAATTAAGAAATATTTTTAAACATTTTTTACATGGTTAGTTTTCATTTATTCCCATTTCTTTTGTGGTGAAAATTAATTCTGACATTTGGATCTATCATCCTCTTATAATATTAATTTATTCCATGATTCAACAAAGATCCTACAAATTCCATTTCCACTATGATAGAACACAACAATATATCTTAATATATCACACAGTCTCATCCTAAATGATCATATAAATGGTTTTTCTTATGCCCACAAAATTATTGATTGATTTTCCCCTCAAAATCAATGAAAAAGTGTCAGGAATATCGCCAAAACAATGTAATTGTCAAATCGTAAAATTCATAAAATAATTTTCAAATAATGTTAATTAAATTAATTTATTAACACTATTATTTTATGTGTGATATAAAATAAATGTGGAAATATATTTTATTTCTTACAATTCCAGGGATTCTAGCTAATTCAATAACATCAACTTCTTGATAAATGCTTATCACTGATCATATTCTCCCTCCGAGTGATGAACTACCAACATAACTTTTACATACTAAATAAAATTAAAAATAGAAAATATATTTTCCAATAATTTTTCCATTATTTTTATCAACATATCATTGTATCCCATAAAAATATATATTCTAAAAACATTATGTTTTCAAAATGTAACTGTTACTACATAGGAGTGGTTGGTCTCTCTACAAAGTTTATATTATTTATCATTACTCGAGGTAAATAATTCATCATTTTATTATTGTTTATAATCATAAAAATAATTTATTAATATTTTCATGATCAAATTTTCAATAAAATCTGTTTTTATATGTATCTATATATATTCTACAATTTTTCAAAATGAAGAAATCTGAAACGAAAAATGTTTTACAATGGGATATAATTTAATAATAAATCTAATGGATGGTTTAAACCTATTATTTTCTAATATAATACCTCTATGAAGTTATAAATGTGGAAATATATTGTCCCATAAATAAATACAAATCAATGAATCTATACATTTCAATCATAACATACCTTGTGAAATCATAAGATTTATGAATAACACAAAGAAATCATAAATCATAAAGGATACTAATGGAATCCATATCAAACATAAATTGTAGCTATCACAGCTACATAGGGAGTTACACTTGGATACCCCATCATAGAATATTCCCTAAATCTATTAGCGGAATCATCATGTTTACCTCTGTCACATTACCCAATGCATTGGATAGCTATCTCAGGATCACACACCCTATGTTTGTCACAGAACCACCCATATACATAAACAATGCCAAATAACCAAAACATAATCATGACACATAACACAAGTATAATTTAAAGATAACATTTCCACATTCCAATATATCAAATCAAGATATTGAAAAAACAATGCTTTATCAGATCATTTTCAAAACCATTTAAAAAGTGATTTTTGAAGAAAAGTGTCTCATAGCACATTGAAGATTTTAAAAGAATTATAATTTGAAAATATTAATTTCCATATAAATAAATCCTATAACCCATTTTGAAAACATTTACATTAATGAGAAATATTTATAAGAATATATATTTAAAACATTTAAAATGATATTTTAGTTAAAGAGTTTTTTTAACAAAAAAATAGACACTTGAATACAATTAATTTTGGAATAAAATTTAATCACGACTTTATAATTTCATGAGAATGAAATGATTTATTATATAATACATAAAATGATAGTATATGCATCATATAGGAGAGAATAGGTGCCTAACAACAATAAAGTCTCAGTGGGACTGTAAATTTAGATGAAAACCCTTATAAAGATTGTATCCTTAAATTAAGGATAAATCAATCACATAATTATGTGTGAAAAATATAAATACACCCAATATATATGTATATTTACGTGTAAAACAATCACAGGTCATTCACACTTATTCATAGTATTACATATTAAATAAGTACAAGTTGAACCCATAGAATTGAGATTGGGTTAAGAAGTTCCCTTGTAAAAATTTGACTGCCTAACAGCATCAATTTGAAATTCAGAAAATGAGTTAATGAGATAATAAGGGTATCTCATCACTTTTACATAATGCTTAATTCAATAAGGATATAGAGTAACATATCCTAACACAATAATATGTAAATTAAAAGACATAACAAAAATAATTCTTTTAAAAAGTGGAGGGTGAAAGGTTCCCTTACCGATTTGGTAACTTACAAAACATATGCCACATGAAATAAGAATCATATAATGAATATGTAAATACTCATAAATAAAATTATATTACACATTGTGTAAAATAAGGGGTAGTAAATACACCACCCAAAATGAAATAGTGGAAAATATAGCATGGATCTCACGGGAATAAAAAGTGAGAGGAAACCCTTTACTACGTTGTAATCAACTAAGTCGTATGACCAAATGTTAATAACCTCCAAAGAATCACAGAATACCATGAATATAATTAGAATACCGATAATATATATATCAAATGGAAGTACATAATACATCACCTGAAATGAATAAGTGGTGAACAATGGAAATCTCACGGAATTAAAAGTGAGATAACAAAATCTCTTACCTCATGTGCGACTTTACTTGTATATTCTATGTTCTTCCTGAATAATAAACATAAGTTAATATCTACTTCATTAAGAAAATTTTTAAAGTTTGTTATTCTTTTTATATCTCTTTTTATCTTTCTATAACAACTTCTTAATTATTTGAGTTCATATTGATATTTTATCAATGTTTGGAACATGAGTCTAAAAATGAACTTGTTATAATTACAATTTGTCCATGTGGTCAATAGTCCATTATGACAAGAATGATATTATTGATATAGATATCATATAAATCGTATATAACCGGTATATATATGTATTTAAAATAGTACATAACATTTTGGAGATAAGAAATGAAATTCACCATTAATGGAGATGGTAGGTCGTACGTACACATGAATGCTACTTTTATTTCTATTTATTATTTTAATGGAATTAAAACATACTGATACATAGTTATAGTATAATTCTAGTATAATATAATATATAATATCATTATATCCATCATTTATACATCCCACATGTGGCATTAATGAGTCATATCACTTTGAGGGGTTGGTAGTCTGCACTTCATCAAGTGAAATTATCGCTTTTACCCATAATGGATACAATAAGGGTTTGTTATAAATTGAAAATACAGAAGCATAATGATAACATAATCATAAAATATATAATATATAAATATAGTTCCATCATAATGGCCACCATGATCGGAGGTAGGAGGTAATTGAACAATCATCATTTCGTGAGGCGTTAGTTTACCATCTACAGAAACATTATGTTTTTCACCCATTATATGGTGGTGTGTGTATGTGTACTTATAAGACTTCTCATAACAACATCCTAGTATATTAAGATAAATTTTTACATTTAATTTGGGTAACTTTCTTTGGGTTTAACCAAAAGGACTTTATTATGTGCTTTCTAACTATGTTAAGGCTTATAGGAGGAGGAGATGGATGTAGGGAGAATAATTGGGCAGAGGTTGGATGAGCCTAAAGGCTTGATAGGTGTGAGAAATTTGTTAGAAGTGGTATTCTTTTATAAATAAGAGGAGGGGATCTTTAGGAAAGTGTGAAAATATTATTTTATTATATAATGATATTCGGTTCTAAAGGTCCAAAAATCTTTGTAGTCGAAGATAAGATGACTCATGGTCGAAATAAAATCTTCCAACACGAATTGGACAGGTTTTGGATAATATTTTAGTCATTATAATAATATTTATTTAAATGATTTATTAATGAGGTAAATACTACATCATTATTGTGTTATATATAATTTAATTTATTTGATTTCTAAATTTCTTTTAAAAAATACAATCATGTAGGAAATATTTTTATCTTTCTAAATAATATTTATAGTGTAAAATATGACTTATAGCACACCATATAAGAATTTATTTACTAAAAGGTTGTTGTTTTTGTCATTTCTGCCTTTACTTTAAGTTAATTAATCTAAAGTGTCATTATCACTCATAAATGGATCCATGGAGCCCCAAAATCGAAACAAATATGCAAATGGTCATCCATGACTCATACAATAAGGTTTGGACACGTTTGAAGATAATTTTTAATTATCACAATATTCTTTTTACCTCGAATTACCCTATTTACCTTTAACCGCGATAAATAAAAGTAAAAAGTTATTATCCCCCAAAAATTATTTCCATCTTATTTAACAAAATTTTACTTATTAATAACCACTATGTATGTCGTATTTTTTAAATTCAATTCATATAAGTGGTTTAATTTCAATTAAATGAAAAAATCAGTTTTTAACTACAACTAAGTGGTTTCACTATTCATCAAAAATTGAAGTTTTTCAGAAGAATACCAAAAATTCATCCTAAGAATTATTTGATATTCTGAATTGAAAAATGATTTTGATTTTTACAAATTAAAAAAATAAAAGTGACATTAATTAATTTTAAAATTAATTTCCATTGTTAAAACAAATAGCGTGTTTTTAAGAAACAAAAACTATCAAAAGATTTATTTTTGTTTTGGTACAATTTTAAAGTGAAATCAATTCCAATGACCAAAATTAAAATAAACGGTAAAAATATATTCTAATTACACTTTAAAACAAATTAAAAAGATAATATAACCATATATGTAAATAAGATTAAAACACAGTTTTGAATTAAAATACAATATTTTGTACTATTAATTAAAAAATGAACTATATCGGAAAAATTCCAAAAATATACACAATGTAAATTATGATGTTCTCATTATAAATAAAGATTTTATTTGTTAAAATAGAATGTATTAAAGTGACCAAAACAATATTTAAATAGGGTTATCAATTCAAAGGTGGCAAATTAACATTTTAATGTAATTTATTCTTAAAGTTAATTTCATTCAAATTTTAAGCCTCTAAATTTTGTTGGATAAATGTAAATACATTTTACAAACATGTATAATCATATTGTTTTTATTTTTGTTCATTCCCACCAATAAAATGGCTAGGAGTTAACTATCATTTAAAATAACAATATTATATTATTAGTGTATAACGTATGATTTCAAAGAAACCCATTGTTGTGTATCGGGTACGCTATCAAACATAGTATCCCACTTAAAGTAAAATTAATATTTAATTAAAAAATATTAATAAATATGAAAATATATTACTCATTATTTATAATGGATGTTACATCCTTCCCCCCTTTTGGAAATTCAATCCTCACATTTTTAAAACTTTGATTGAAAACTTGATTGAATATCCCACATTAGAAAAAGAGTCAATAAATATATCACTTGAAAAGAATGAAAGAAAAGTACAAAGGTCACCCAAGATAAAATATACTAGGATTCCATGACAACATGGATATGGAAGTGAAACAAAACCATCATGTTCGGATGGAGAGTGATAGAAAACATGATTAGGAGAATGTTAACCACCAGAAAATCACAAACAATTGATGGGTTAAATAGACTTTGATTCCCCAATAGGAAAAGTTAACAGACAACGTTTTTGTTTTTAAGTAACTTTTCATTAAATAATCTATTTATGAGATTAACTAAAAACATAAGGAATCATACTTACTTATCATGTAGACTTTCATCCTTTACAAGATTTCAAACACAAACTCATATTTCCTCCAAACGACGAGTATTCAAGATGACTTGTTCACAAAAAAAGAGTTATAATGAACTTCGAGAGAATCACATAATCCAAAAAATATGAACTATATGTTTCCCTTGTCTTTAGATATTAACTAAAACCAAAACGGTTAGTACGAGATCATATAATCCACTTAAAGGATAATCCTTTATATAAATATATTGCTATTAATCTCAATAACTCAAAAAAGTACCCAAAGATCATGAAAGACCATCGAATACATAATTGTCCTTAAAATTCATCAAAATAATCAACACTATTATTGAAACCCAAAACTCATAAGGATTTAAATCACATAGTCTTCCACAGTAAATCTTAGTATTTATACCCCAAAAAATCGACTACCCTTAAAGTCTCATACTGAAGGGTAATCAACCTAATCACATTTTCCTTATGATGGGTTAATCCTTTCTATAAATAACCCAAATCAACACATATTTTTTCCAACAAAATATTTCATCCATTATTCAACAATTTAAATCCCAAAGAATTCTATTTTCCTCAATCAAATAGTGTTCCCAAAAGAGAGAATGTCTTCCAAAATAACCTTTATCACATAATCACCGTATAATTTTCCTATACAAAGAATGTCCATTTGATAAAACATATAATCCCAAATAAACATATTCTTGATCAATAAAATAATTTAACTAAAAAAAATTAGTCATACTAACCAGGGACTTCACATAGTCCAGTGGTAGAAGATAAATCCCAATCGCACTTTGGTTGTGGGTTCTATTCCAATAGCTTTTTCCGATGCGACAGGTTGTCAAAAGGTTTTCATGTTGTCATTTCTAAAAAACTATACAATTTCATAACATTCCAAGAAAAGAGAGAAAATTTCTTCAAAAATAACTACTACATATTTTATCCTCAAAAGTTATCTAATACCATTCATTTTGCACCCCAAAATTTAATAAGCATTTATCACTTCTAAAAAAATATGAATCATTCTATTATGTTAATCTTTATTGTTATGTCACGTGTGCTTAAATTACACCCTAACCTCTAATGATATCTAAACCGACCATTGATACCGACTATAAGGACCTGACCTTAAACACTACAAAATATTAAATTAATTAAATAATTCACATTGATGATATTTTCTGGTTTAGTGTTTTAGAGAATTATACCATAACTATTACATAACAACATGAATGTTACATGTCGACACTACTGCTCAATATCAATTTTTTTCATAAAATAAAAAATCATAGAAAGAAACAAGTCTAGTTCCATATTTTAGACCACATGACTTTTCGTTGAACCCATCCTTGACCCTATTCGTCTTTATGTCATGTGGTACACATTTCAAAAACTTTGGATGAGCATAAAATGCATAGTAAGGGTTATAAAATAAGTAAGAAAAACATTATCCCATAAATAAGTACAAATCAATGAAACTATACTTTTCAATCAAAACATACCTTACAAAATTATAAGATTTATGAATAACACACACAAATCATAAATCATAAAGGATACTTATGGCAACCATATCAAACATACATTGTAGTTATCACAGATACATAGGGAGTTACACTTGTAAACCCCATCATAGTATATTCCTTAAATCTCTTATGAGAAACATCATGTTTACCTCAATCACGTTACCCAATGCATTGGAGAGCTATCTCAGGCTCACCCTCCCTAGGTTTATCACGGAACCACCAATATACGTAAACAATGCCCACTAACCGTAACATATTCATAACACATAAGAAAATTATAAAATAAATATAACATTTCCACATTCTAATATATCAATTCAAGATATTTAAATAAACAATGCTTTATCAAAGCATTTTAAAAACCATTTAAATAGTTATTTTTGAATCACGGTGTCCCATACCAGTTTGAAGATTTTAAATGAATTGTCATTTGAAAATATTAATGTCCATATAAATAAATCCTAAGACCCATTTTGAAAAGATGGACATTTTGAGAAATATTTAGAAGAATAAATCTTTAAAACATTTAAAAGGTATTTTAGATATAGATTTTTTTAACAAAAAGAGAGACACATGAATAAAAATAATTGAGGAATAACATAAAATCAGAACATTATAATATCATGAGAATAAATTCATTCATAATATAATATGTCAAATGATAGTATATAAACCATACAAGAGTGAATTGGTGTATAACAATAATGAATTCTTAGTCGAAATGTAAATTGAGATAAAAACCCTTATAATGATGGTATCCTTATATTAAGGTTAAATCAATCACAAAATAATGTGTGAAAAATATTAATACACCCAATATAAGTGGATATTTATGTGTAAATAAATCAGAGGTCATTAAAACATATTCATAGGATAAAATATTAAAGATGTAAAATTTGAACCCAATGAATTAAAACTGGGTTAAGAAGTTCCCATGTAAAAATTCGACAGCCGAACGACATCACTTTAAAATTCAGAAAATGAGTTGATGAGATAAAAATGATATATCATCACCTGGAAATAAATTTTACATCAATATGTATATAGAATAAAATATCCCAACATAATTATATGTTAATTAAAATAAAAAACAAAAAAAGTCTTTTAAAAAGTGGAGGTTGAAAGGTTCCCTTACCGATTTGGTAACATTCAAAACATATGCCACATGAATGAATAATCATACAATGAAGATTTAAATTCTATTAAATAAAATTATATTACAAATATAGTACAATCATGGGAAGTAAATACACCACACAAAATGAAATGGTGGAAAATATAGCATGAATCTCACAGGAATAAAAAGTGAGATGAAACCCTTTACCACATTGTAATCAATGAAGTCGTATAAACAAAAGGTAATAATCACCAATGAATCGTAGAATACCATGAATATAATGAGAATCGTGATAATATATACATATAAAATGGCAGTACACAATACACCACAATCAATGAATAAGTGAAGAACAATGGAAATCTCACAGAATTAAAAGTGAGGTAAGAAAATCTCTTACCTCATGTCCTTCATGACCCGTATGTTCCGTGTTATTACTGAATAATAAACTTATGTTAATATCTAATACATTAAGAAATTTTTTCATGTTTATTATTCATTTTATATCACTTATTATCTTACTATAACAACAGGTTAATTATTTGAGTTCATATTGGATATTTTATCGACGTTTGGAACTTGTGTCAAAAATGTACTTGTTATAATTACAATTTGTCCAAGTGGTCAATAATACATTATCTCCAGAAAGATATTAATTATTAAGATATCATATAAATAATATATAACCAGAATATATATTTATTTATAACAGTGCATAACATTTTGGAGATATGATATGAAATGCACCGTTAATGGAGATGATAGGCCGTACGTACGCATGAACGCTACTTTCATTTCTATTTATTATTTTAATGGAATTAAAACAAAATGATACATAGGTATATTATAATTCCAGTATTATATAATATATAATATCTTTAAATACATCCTTTATACAGCCCACATGTGGCATTAACGAGTCATATCACTTTGAGGAGGCGGTAGTCCGATTTTGCTAAAATGAAATTATCATGTTTACCCATAATGGAAACCATAAGTGTATGATATAAATGGAAAATACATAAGAATAAAGAAAAAATAAACATAATATACAACATATATAAATATATTTCCATCATAATGGCCACCATGAGAGGTGGTATGAGGTAATTTAATAATCATCGTTTCGTGAGCAATTAGTTTTACATCCACAGAAACATTTTGTTCTTCACCCATTAGATGGAGGTGTGTGTAACTATAGTTCGAATACATCTCATAACCATATCCTAGTATATTTAGTATACTGGTTTTTCTATCAAATAAAGGAATTAAAATATTTTATGGGTTTTATAAGTAAAATAAAAGAAAAGAAGTAAAGTGAAACAGTTACCTTTAATTTGGGTAACATCCTTTGGTTTGACCCAAAAGGACTGCTTGAAGTGCCTTATACATAAGTTAAGGCTTCTAGGAGGAGGATTGGGATGGAGAGAGATTAATTGGGTAGAGGTTTGATGAGCCTTAAGGAATTAGAGGTGTGAGGAATTGGATAGAAGTGGACTCTTTTTTAAAGGAGAGTAGGGGCTCTTTAGGAAAGTGTGAAAATATTATTTTATTATATAATGATATTCGGATTCTAAAGCACCAAAAATCATTTTAGTCAAATATAAGATTACTAATGGTCAAAATAAAATCATAAAATAGTAATTGTACAGGTTTTGGATAATATTTTAATCATTATATTAATCTTTATTTAAATAAGTTATTAATGTGGTAAATACTTCATCATTATTATGTCATATATATTTTAATATATTTGATGTCTAAAAATTTAAAAAAACTTTATTATGTATGAAATCATTTTTTCTTTCTAAATAATATTTATCGTCGAAAATATCACTTATATAACACCATATACAAATTAATTTACTTAAAGATATTTGATTTTGTCATTTTTCCCTATACTTTAAATTAATTAATCTAAAGTGTCTTTATCACTATTAAATGGCACCATGGGGTCCCAAAATCAATCGAAATATTTCCATAGTCGGACATGACTCATCCAATAATATTTTTACCAGTGGTAAGGTAATTATGAATTATTAAAATATTCTTTTTATCTTGAATTACCCTATTTACCTTTAACCGTGGAAAATAAAAGTCAATTGTTACTATTCACCAAAAACTATTTTCATCTTATTGAACCAAGTTTTTTACTAATAACAACCATGTATATCAGTTTTTCAAAATTAATTTCATAGAAGTTGTAAAAATACATTTAAATGAAAAGTCTATTTTTTAACTACTACTAAGTGGTTTCACTATTAATCAAAAATTGACGTTTTTCAGAAAAATACCAAAAATTCAGCCTAATCATAATTTGATATTATGAATTCATAATTTTTGCTTATTTTTTCCATATTTAAATCATATAAATGGAATTAATTAATTTTAAAATTAATTCCCGTTGTTAAAAAAAATATCGTGTTTTTAAGAAACAATAACTATTAAAAGATTGACACTTGTTTATGTCCAATTTCAAAGTGAAATAAATTCCAATGACCAACATTAGATTAAATGGTTAAAATATACTCTAATTACACTTTAAAACCAATTAAAAAGACAATATAACCATATCAATAAATTAGATTAAAACACAGTTTTGAATTAAAATACAATATTTTTCACTATTCATTAAAAATGATCTTTATCGGAAAAATTCCAAAAATTTACCGAAAGTAAATTTTTATTTCCTCATTATAAAGAAGGATTTTATTTGGTCAAATATAATTTATTAATGAGACCAAACAATATTTAAAAATGTTTCACAATTAAAATGCGGTAAATCAGCCTTTTAATGTAAATTATGCTTATAATTAAATTCATTCACATTATAAGCCTCTAAATTTTATTCGATAAATGAAAATATAGTTTACAAACATATATAATAATATTGTCGTTAGTATTTTTCATTCCCGCCAATACAATGGCTATGACTTAACTACCATTTAAAATTATAATATTATATTATTTGTGTGCAATGTAAGATTTCAAAGAAACATGTTGTTGTCTATCGGGTACTCAATCAAATATAGAATCACCATTAAAGTAAAATTAATATTTAATTCACAGATATTAATAAATATGAAAATATATTACTCATTATTTACCAGGGATGTTACAGATTGATTCATTGAAAATTGGTTAATCACACAATCCTAGTTGATTAAATGGAAGCAAGATGAATGAAATCCCAATTTGATCACCCTGGTAAACAAAATATAAAGAAGAAACTTTTTGAATGGTGTTGAATAAACATGAATAATTCTTTACCTAATCTGGTGATATGCATGGTTGTTCTATTTGTTATTTTTGAGGTGATGAGTAATGGAATGGGACCTTTGAATGCAGGGTAGTTGTCTTGGGAATCTGAGGTTGTGTGGAGCTAGTATGTTGGGCCTTTGTATGGTTCCATTACATTGAGGGATCTCATGGATCCCTTTTTATGTTTTCATTTTACAAGACGACCTGGCGTGAATACTTAAAATCATTCTTGGTCTTTATTCATTCATTTGTTGTTTTGGCTCGTGTTTATGCATGTTAGTATCTATTAGTGGAGGAATTATTTAAATCCAATCAATTGAACATGATAATGGGAAAAATATAATGGGTAACTAATTATTTTCAAAAAAAGTGTTTTGCTCTATTTGTGGATGTTGTATATCAGTGTATATAGATATAGCATAAATAGTGGTTGTGTATGGGATGGTTATCTATTTTGATACCCTTATGATTGGATGACTACTTTCTAACAAATATGTATTATATTTAGTTCTTCAATTTCTTATATGCACCCCACCCATGATGAGAACATCATGTTGAACACCCCCATTTCATGGGGGTTTATTTTCTAACATTTATATGAGTGGCTGGTTATTAGCTGCTTTCTACTCCCTCTCCTACGTATCCTAATACACTTTAGGCCGTTTGTGATGGAATAAGGTTCATTATTTCCCATGAATCTTTAGGAAGAGTCGTGTAGTTGTATTTGGCCTAAGTGTGTGTGGGTATGTTTTTTTCCAAACTGTCATTGGGATGAGGCCTCGGTGTGTTTGTGCATGGTAGTGGTCGTTTTATCCTTGGTGTATTTAGGCTTGGTGGTGGTGGTTGTGGCCCAGGTGTTTGTAGGCGTGGTTATGTGGGATTTTGGTGGTCATAGTGTTTTCTAGTTGGACGGACATAAGATTGGGATGTCCCATGGGGTTATGGTAGGGGAGGTTTTAGGACTATAATGGAATTTGTGGGATAGGTTTTATGCATAGAATGTCCGAATTAACCAGTGTTAATGTGTTGTTATGTACCAAAATATTGATTTGTTATTACCTTTACATTATATAACATGCGTTAATTTGGGAATGTGCATTGGGGAGTCTAGGTGGATAGTTTCTGTGTTATGTGTTTTGGTAACCACTCTTCTCATAGGGCATAAGAGTGTCTCCCCACTTGTGCATGAGAGATTTTTGTTTCCCTAATTATTATACATTTATAATCACCCAATTTATATAAAATTTCTTTTAGGTTTCAAGGTGGGCAGTAAGGACCATTTCAGATATTCATGATTAGGACATTGGGAGTTGTTGTTGATGTTCATCCATTCTTCAGGTACATTCCCATAGAGGTGATGTACTGTGTATTACAATATATTGAACAAGAATATGGGGATGGAGATTTGGATTTACTTTTACTTTCACTTCATGGATTTTTTTGGGTTCTACCATCTTATCTATTGATCTTGTTCTATAAAAGGGTAATGCCTTCCTCACTAGGTGAGATTATATACCTTTGGGGCAATTCGCCACTCTGGGTCCTATTGATGGTGGGAATTTGGCATCATTATCTCCCCTTCACCTTAAATAAGGAAGGTTCTAAAAGTTTCATGTCCCTTCCCTCAACTTGATGAAGGCAGTTCATGACAGATTCCTCTCTCTCTATAGTCAATTGTACGTCAAAGTTTCCATCATAGATTCAATATCAGAGAAGTCAGAAAAAAGCAAACAATAATAACAATATATCAATTCTCTTTATCTCAAACACATTTAATTTATTCTCACATATTATTAACACGAAATTATTTTTTGGATCCACTATTATTCCCCTCTTAGATAAATAATTTCCCAAAAACCTCATTTTTTTATTCTGAAATTGATAGATGGAGATCTTAGCATAAAAGGGATGTTATCACAGAATTTCAAGGATGATATCCAATGGATCATGGAGTTCCTCAATTTAATATAAGTACAATAAAATATCATCCACATTAATGACTAAAAAATAGTTTAATTTTTTTGGATGATTATGTTCATTAATTTTCCGAGTACTATATGACAATTAGTGAGACAAAATTGAATAACCAAAAAATCAGAATGCGCATTCTAGATCATAAATATTTTCATAGTTATAAAATTATTTCATAAATTCAAATTATGATACAATTATTGATATTAAATCCAAAAAAACATGTTATACCCTCATTGTTTATCAGAGATATCATCACTTACGTAAAATGGAAATGTTTCATAATGGATACCTAATTTAACATTGTGTAACAAATATGATATATAATGATCCCATTTTCCATTATAGGAAGGATGACATGTTATTTCAAAAATAAAATTAAATGGTGAATAAATATATTAGCTGCATGTTATAAAATATATGTTATTATGATCAATTAACTGAGTACGTGTCATGCGATATATAGGAAAAGATATTGGAATTTTTCTATGGATAAAATACAATAGTAAAAATAACATATCACCCTATTGTGGTAACGTATATAAATCATTAAGAATTTACTTGTGGCATAAAATAACAACTTTATGAATTATAGAACTCAAATTAGAGTCAAATACACCAAATAACATCTTTGAATATTAAAATTTGTAAACTCTATCAACTCGGAATGTAGTATCTTATCTCCCATATATAGAATCTCACTCTCCCATAGTGTAATAAGAGACTCCATTAAGAGATTGTATATAGTGTTCATGATGATAATATACAATATGGTCTTTACCACATCATATCAAAACTAATCCAATAATAATATCAAAGATATGAAGAAAAATAAACAATAAGTCTCACACCACATCAATGTGTTCTCACATATTCAGAAACATGGTTTATTAAAAACCATCCTTAAACCTCTTTCCTAATAGAATTAAAATATCCAAAAATTTAATAGAATATATAAATAATAAAATACAATATCATAAATTAAATATGATAATATGAAAGAATGAGTCGTACTTGTGCCAATTAAATAATTTACCATAGAGGATCAAATAAACATTATACCAGTATTAATATCAAATAGTCATTAATATTTCTATAGAGAATACTATTATATATAAGGATTTATTGTCCAAAATCATCCCTAAACATTTATATACGCATTGAAATATCCCATTGAATGAAGATAAGACCCAATACACTTAGAAGAATCATTACAGGCCTACAAACCCTTGATAAAAGTGGGACCATCCTTACTACCTTTGGAAAACCATCTATAAAAACAACTAAAATATAACAAATTTATAAATAAATTCATTTTTGGGTGATTCCATACAATTTTTTAGTATAAAAAACATTACACACTGACTGAAATCAAACTCAAACTTTCTAATTTTATCCACATTCATTAGTCTAGAAACTAATGAGTACTATTAAATATCAATTTCTAAGAAAATGATAAAATCAAGATAAAAACTACACAACCCAATATACACTTCACCCCATGTACCGAAATATTCTATCTTAATCCATATCATATATATAAAATACCACTATTATGGTAGGATGTTACATGATAATCACCATCAATGCAATATTGTAACTCATACCAATCCAAATCCTATATTACATAAGGGAATGACATAAAAAACAATAATATAGGTGCATCAATTCAATGAAAAATTTAGAATACTAAAAACATTATCTCATTTGTATAAGGTTATAAAATCCCATGTATTCATTACACATTATGTTGTTGGATAAATATCTTTTTTTTTAATTCTCTTAAAATAATTTATGGTTAGACACTCATCTATCTTAACATGCATTCTAGTGTTCCACCATCCCCTTCTAAATTATTTATTAATGTAAGATAAAAAACCCACCATTAAATCCATATTAAATTAAATAAAATTAATATTTTAATTCTCCTGTCAAGAAATTCCATAGATTCTGAGGGAACATTATTAAAACAGAAGATGGATGGATTATCAGTAATAAATTACAAAAATGACCCCACATTTATCCTTTTTATAAATTACATGCTTGACAGTTAGTCTGAATTATGAACACTACATCATCCACCAATAATGGTTCTATAGGACTATTTTCTTAAAGAAAAAATCTCATATATTCCATAGTCAGATTAAGAAGTATTATTCTTGGTGTAATTTTTTAATAAACATAACATAATAAATCATTATCTTATATGGAGATTCCAAAATTCATATTAATGCCTTTATTTTTTTTATGAAATCACAGATTCTATTAGTGAATAAAATGATCATAAAAAGGAAATGATGAACACAAATAAATGTCCCATTTGGGTTATCTAAATCGCATCATCCAACAATCCAATTTAGATTAATAATCACATTACCACCCATGGTAACTCAAGATAGGATGTGGATGTGAGATAACAAAGAACTCTCCAATACGTAATATCTAATTTTTTATGGTCCTAAGTGTAATATCTCATATTTTTCTATTTATTATTTTTAAATATTATATGGAATTATTTCGAGACCTGGAACAAATATGGCACATCATTGTGAGGTCCTATGAGCCCAGAATGTGGGATTGAACTTTTTAAAGTTAAGTGAGTCGGCGCTTGTGCGCCGTTGTTATAGTTTCCAAATGGATTCCTGGATTAATAATCTAAGGGCACCGTTGCATCCGAGATAATGACTTTACCTAAGAATGAGTCTAACCTCAACTGGCATGGGCTGAGGGAAAAATATAATTTCTGTATTTTTTAATGTAAAACGAAATAAAATAAATTCAAAAGCTTATTTTATTTATTTTAAGGAAACATCCTCTACAACGCGGTAAACGACACTGTTGTTTCTTAAATTAATGACGCGTCATAATTACGCAAAAATTGAAAGTGTGAATCATTAATAATGCCAGTGAATTAAATTCCAAACATGATTCCCTTTTTTGGGGATAATAAAATGTTTCTTGTTGGCGACGATTGAGAAGAACCTCTGCAGAATCTGTGGGATGTTGGAAAAAAACTCTCGGTGACAAACGATGATGGATCGAAGATGAGAATCGCAGTACCAAAAAAATCAAGGATCTCAACGACGACGTCAACATGAAACAGTTGTAAATGATCGATCCTTTAAAAAGGTAGGGGTTTGTTATTTTAATTTTTTCCCCTTTTTTGATTTTAAACGACGAATGCGGATCAACCATGAACATGATGATCTGCAGATTCGTACGTTATTGCGGGAGGGTTTTATTCGGATGATTCGGGGAATGGATCCATTTTTTTTTGTTATCTTTGATTCTTTCTCCATTCAATACTATTAATAGGAGCGGATCAACGTCGTGACGAATGACGACGGGGGTTCGTTCCTCACATTGTTTATTTGATTTCTCACCCTTTCTCTCTCACGCGTTCTTCACTTTTCTTCATGGGACGATGAACAATGGATCATTGCGTATCTGTTCTACGAAGGAACAATCCCAAATCAAAGGTTAGACACCGCAACATCCTTCATAGGTGCTGCGATGATGCACATGATCAATCAGACCAGATCAAAAAACTGCGTTCTTCGAGCGTTCTTCCTACAGGAAGATCAAATCATGTTATTGGAGCCGATCGAAGGTTCAGAAACACTAGAAGCGGCTTCGTGGTGTCGGGGGGACCTAAACCTGAAGGTTTCGTGGTGATCAGACGGCCGAATCAACAAACAGATCATCACCGGAGGCGCGAAAGCAGAAGTTTATGTTTCTAAAAATTTCTAGAATACACGGCATGTACTTCCTAAGAACACGCCTTGTAGAACTGGTGGAGTCAACTAGGGTTTTGGGGGGCAGAGAAGAATCACAAGTCGTGTGACCCAGGTCACAGGAGTGTTGAACATTCCCCGAAGACACGGCGTGTACATTGGGAAATACACAGACATGAGTTGATCTACACGGCTTGCGGAGGCATGACGTGTACAACATGGTAGAGGCGGATACGCGAAACTTAGCATGTATGCAGGGGGTACATGGAGACAGGTTAGAGTACATAGGTTGATAGGCATGTACGGCCACATGGCCAGTGACATGGGGCCAACCCCCATCACTCGGACACGGTGTGTACATCATACCACACGTCGTGTACTCAGTTTTTCTACACAACTAGCCTATGACATGGGCCGTTGTACATGGGCAGTACTTGGGGTCAGACCACATGGCATGTAACCTTTCTACACACCGGTTACCATTTTGAAAAATTCATGGTCCTCCTATTCATCATATTTTAGGCATCTTTAATTTGGGTTAGTGCCCCATCTTCTCGTTCCCCTGAAGGTCACACATCATTTCCTCACACAGAAGTTTGATCTGTTTAGCATGACTTTAGGTGATAGAGTCAGACATCCATCTGAGAGGCCTGAATAGAGATCCTCTATCCATTCCTGAACCTAGGTAGAGTCAGGCATCAACATGACCAACTCTAATAGGCATTGATCCTCTACCTAGATGGTGTATCACCTAACTAGTGAATCCGGATGAGTCGTGGTATCTTCCATGGCCCTGGCAGTGATCCTCATCTGTGTATCGTGATCTTTCCCACTCAAGAGTCTGTCTCCAGCAATGAGTGCTTTCTATCTATCGTAACCTTTCCCCTCAGGAGTGTTTCTCCGATAATTAGTTTAGATACCTCTCGTGATGGTTCGATACGAACATCACTTATCGGACACACGTCATCAGTGCTAAAGACTCATGGAGTGTGTTCTCACAGAATGAGTGCATCATGGGATCTTCAAACAAAATCCCTAATGGGGGTATGCTTTTGTGTGACTTGTCTCTAGACCATAGGTCTGGGTTTTGAGTATATAATGTATGTTCTATATGTTCTGTAGACATATACTATGAAAACATAATTGTACATTTAATTTGTGTACTACTTTGTGGTTTTCGGGGTCCTCTACTTATTATTATTAAACTCACCCCTGCACGGGCCTTGCCCACACATCTTGTGTCTTGTGTAGACGCGCCGCCTTTTGAAAGAGTCCAGGGTGGACCAAGACTGGACCGAGATTTCTGAGTTCCCTACAGGCTGAAGCGTTCCTACAGCTATGACCAGCAGTCCTAGTACCTTTTGTGTTTACAGGTTGGACTTTACAGTTTTCATACTCTTGTTTTTGGTGGCCTTGTATTCCAGCCCAGTATAATTTGCAGTACTCTAAATTTTGTCGTACTCTGTTGGTTGGGTTTTGTTGTATGCATTCATTTTTTGTACCATTTTTTCATTTCATAATTGTGGGCATGGCGATATGTGTGTGTGTACAGGTACATAGGAAATTCCTCCGATGTTAGAAATATGCCTACTCGGTGCTATTCACTAGCCCCTGGCCTTTTGGAGGCGGTCGTGGGGAGTCATGGCGCGGGCCCCACTGGGACGGGTCATGACAAAGTGGTATCAGAGGTGGTCGGTTCTACCTTAGGACCAAGAGTCTATGGGGTTGGTATGGGGTAATAGTGTTGAGTGTTTCGTGTTCGGCTTTCAAGCCAGATACCCTAGTGTTGGTGCGGCGGCCGATGTATCCATACACCGTGACTCTAATAACCTACATTTCAACTCGGTACACAAAAACACTGGTTGTGGGGAAATAAAAAGGTTCGTGCATCATATTGAAATGCGTTGTGTCTTCCATGTCCTTTGTGTCAGCTATCCAGATACACTCATTGACCATGGTACATCGTGTTTCCTTACAGGATCCCTCTGTGATGCATACCCAATAGGATTCAGCAACATGATCATGAGGATGACCCCCTCAGTGATGAGGCTTCGATACATGGACCAGTTCCCCTGGCTTTTCCACCAGGTGGTGCACCTACTATACCACCAGTGGAGAAGCCAGTGGTACCTGCAGTACCAACCAATGATGAGCGCAGGCTTAGAGCGCTCCATGAGTTCCAGAGACAGAGACCCCTCAGGTTCTGAGGCACGCCCTACCCTCAGGCGGCTGAGGACTGGCTTGAGGCGGTGACTAGATTTTTCCATCTAGTGAGGACACAAGCACACCAGATGGTGATCCTAGGAGTGAGCCTTCTGCAGGGTTCGGCGGAACGATGGTGAAGTCTGACCACACAGACTCATGATGAGGAGACTCTTTCATGGATAGAGTTTGAGCGACTCTTCAGGGAGGATTTATCTCCATTTATACTGAGATCTATACGCATCTAGGATCTTCTTTAGCTCCAGCATGGCAGTATGACAGTAGATGACTATTCATCGAGGTTCACCAACCTCGCCAGGTACTCGATGGATATGGTCAGGGATTAGTACTTTAGATCTCGGACCTTTGAGCGAGGTCTAATATTTGACATCTGAGCTAGTGTCATGCCTCTATGCATATCGACTTATGCTGGAGTGCTCGAGCAAGCCTTGGACATCAAGAGTTTCTTGGAAAAGTAGAGATAGTCGCCCGCAGTCAGCAGCAGGCAGACTGGTGAGGAGACCCCGACAGCATGGAGCTGACATCAGGAATGGGGATCTGGACGTGGGAAACATCATAGGAAAACCCAGTACAGGGGATCGATAGCCCATGTCTCTCAGGATAGATCCAGTCAGCATAGGGAGAAGTGATGTTACAGATGCGACAGTATGGAAGATCTCTCTAGTGATTTCCCTACTCGTCGAGCTGCTGACAGATAAGTAGTGGATAGACCACCAAGGAAGAGGCATATAATAGAACATGCATACTCGCTAGGAGGAGGATGTGGTAGAGGAGTAGGGACAGATACAGGTGGTGGCAGACGATTCGACTTACTTCCACCACCATCCCCAGGAGGTCCGCACCAGGCTCGAAAAGCTGGGGGACAGGGATGGGGACAGCTGCATGTGGTCGAGGCATACGAACCAAGGGCTCCAGGGATGATTCATGGTATGAAATGTGTCTTTTATACCTTAGGTTCCAAACTCATAGACATAGGTTCCAGTCATTTCATTATAGCCACATGTCTTGTAAAAATCCACGAGATTCTGGTAGAATTGTTGGCTCGATCCTTACGCTTGAAGACACATACATGAGGAGACTCGACAATCACGCTCCTTTGTAGACAGTGTGATCTTACCATTATAGGTGAGATTTTCGGTTGGATCCTCTTGGTTGTAGCGTCGAGGCCTTATGACGTCATTCTCGGTGTGGAATAGTTTTCTTCGGTCCATGCCCATATTGAATGTTTTAGACGAAGAGTGTGGTGTTTTCGTCATGATGGAACGAGATTTTCCATTGCCTGTGAAAAGGAATCCCAGGAAACACAAAATGTGCTCATGCATAGGAGGGTGCAGCTGATCACTCATGAGTAGGCTAGACTTACCCTCAGAGCAGTAGATGTCGTGAGCTCTCAGTTCCCAGCAGTGGTGGTGGGGTATGAGGATGTCTTTCCCGACGATGTTCCAGGATTACCTCCCCACCGGGAAATTGACTTCTGCATTGACTTACACCCCGGGACGACACCAATTTACTCATCAGAATATCAGTGGGTTCCCACAGAGCTTCGCGAGATGAGGGTGTTGTTGGAGGATTTGCAGAGCAAAGGTTTCGTAAGACTCAGCGTCTCACCCTGGGCAGCCCCAGTCTTGTTTTCCAAGAAGACAGATGGGAGTATGAGGTTGTGTGTGGATTACCGGAACCTGAACCAGGTGACGGTGAAGAAAAAGTATCCACTGCTGAGAATTGATGACCTCTTCGATCACCTTAGAGGGGCACCGTGGTTCTAGAAGGATGATCTTCGATCAGGCTATAACCTGCTATGAGTGAGGGATGAGGATATACCGAAGACGACATTCAGATGCCTCTACGGTCACTATGAGTGCTTGGTGATTCATTTTGGCATGAAGAACGCCCCCGCAATGTTCATGGTGCTGATTAACCAGATATTCTAGCTGTACTTGGACTGGTTCATGGTGGTCTTCATCAATGACATCTTCGTGTACTCAGCATCAGAGGAGGTGCATGCAAGACACCTACGGATGGTTCTGGACATACTCTGGGAGCACCAGCTTTATGGGAAGCTCTCTAAGTTCCAATTCTGGAGTCAGGAGGTCCACCTTATGGGGCATGTCATCTCGGAATATGGAGTAGCTATATATCCATCCAAGGTGGAGGCTGTGTTAGCATGCCAGCCACCTCGGAACATGACAGAGGTGTGGAGATTCCTTGGGTTGGAAGGATATTACCAGAGATTCATTCCTGATTTCTCCCAAAAATCAGCACCGATGAAGACCTTGACCAGGAAGGGGAAACCCTTTGTGTGGACAGGGAAGTGCCAATAGGCTTTTGAGCAGTTGAGACAGAGCTTGACGAGCTCCCCAACAATTAGATTTCTGGAGGAGGGTGTCGAGTATGATGTTTTCTGTGATGCATCAGGGACCAGGAATGACTGTGTCCTCATGCAGTGGCATGTGGTGATTGCTTATGGTTCACGCTAGCATAGGCCACATGAGCTGACCTATGCGACCCATGATCTAGATTTGGCAGCACTAGTCTTCGCATTGAAGATGTGGTGACACTACCTTATGGGCGAGCAGTTTATTGTCTACACTTACTACAAGATCCTCAAGTACATATTTTCGCAAAAAGATCTGAATCTATAGCAGAGATGATGGCTAGAGTTACTCAAGGACTGTGATTTCGAGATCATCTATACTCTTGGAAAGGGGAGGAAGGTGGCGGATGCTCTTAGAAGAAGGTCGCGCTCACTACTGTTGAGTGAGGCGACACATTAGTTAGACGCGTTATAGTTATCCTTTGTGGATGGAGAGGATAAAAATTACCTACAGTCGATGGTTGTCACCCCTCCACTCTTACAACAAGTTAGGGAGGCACATCTTGGGTATGTCGAGTGTGTGGCTTTACGTTCCCAGTTATCCTGAGGAAAGTCTCCTGATGGATATCCATAAGGTGGGGAGCACATACTTCGTTCCATAGGATGCACTGTTGTACCAGTGGTGTTGTAGGATGAGGTACTAAGGGAGTTTCATATGTCCCATTTGGCGGTACATCCTGGGGTGGAAAAGATGTTCCAGGATAGCAGCTGACTATTCTGGTGGTCAGACATGAAGAAGGCAGTAGCAGATTTTGTTTCTCGATGCCTCACATGCCAGCAGTTGAAGTCTGAGCACCAGGATCCAGCATGATTAGCTCACCCCTGGAAGTTCTAGAGTGGAAGTGGGATGGAATATTGATGGTCTTCATGACAGGATTTCCACAGATGTCCAAGGTTCATGATTCCATCAGGGTTTTCATTGACCGACTCACCGTGTTGGCCCACATTCAAGCTATCAGGTAGCAGTGTTCCGTAGAAAGCTTGGGATGCCTCTACAAGCAGGAGATAGTTTGGAATTATATCGTCCCCTTGACTATAGTCTTATATAGATACACTCGCTTCATGTACCAGTTGTGGAAGTGATTTCATGAGGCTTTTGGGACTCAGCTACGCATGAGCACAGTGTTTCATCCCCAGACAAATGGTTAGATGGAGAGGACCATTCAGGTTTTGGAGGATATGTTGCGGGCCTGTCTCTTGGACATTGGTCGTAGTTGGGAGGACCACCAACCACTAGTGGAGTTTGCGTACAACAACATCTACCACTCCACGAGTGGTATGGAAACATTCGAGGCCTTGTATGGGAGACCCTTCCAGTCACCGCTTTGTTGGACTGATCCCAGTGAGTCAGCACTCATGGGTCTAGAGTTGTTGCAAGCTACCATAGAGAAGGTGCAGATCATCCCGGAGCAGATGAAGACAGCACAGAGCCGGTAGAAGTCTTATGCTGACAGACGATGGAGACCTCTGGAGTTCGAAGAGGGAGACCACGTCTTTCTTCGAGTCTCACCTCGATGAGGGTTACAGATATTTGGACGAGGCGGTAAGCTATCTCCGAGGTTCATCAGACCCTTCCAGATACTGTGCAGAGTTAGTGAGGTGGTGTACCTCCTATCTCTATCTCCACTGTTGCATCGGGTACATGATTTTTTCCACGTGTCACAGCTTAGGAGGTACATGCACGACCCATTGCACGTCATCGACTGGGGAGAGATGGACATTGAGGATGGAGTGACCTTTGATGAGTACCCGGTGGAGATCGAGGATCAGCTGGAGAGGATCCTTTATGGGTGTTCAATTCCCTTTGGTGTTCGTCTGGTGGCAGCACGAGAATATTTAGGAGAGCATATGGGAGCAGGGGGCCCGAATTCATGCCCAGTACCCACATCTTTTTGAGTATCCTTTGTTTTGGCATTTATGGGACATAATGCCCCAAGGTGGGGAGAATTTAAGGTCGCGGATTTTTTTTCGTTTATTATCTTTTAAATATTATATGAAATTATTTTGAGACCAGGCACAAAGACGGAACATCATTCCGAGGTCAAGTGAGCCCAGACTGGGGGTTTGAACTTTTGTAAGTTAAGTGAGTTGGTGCTTGTGCGTGGTTGTGGTAGTTTCCAAACGGATGGCCAGTTTAAAAATATGAGGGGACCGTCAGGTCCTGAATGAAAAATTTACCTAAGAATGGGTCTATCCCTAACCAGTGCGCATCAAGGGAAAAAGTTAATATTCTGACGTTTTAAAGTAAAATGAAATAAAATAAATTCACAAGATTATTTTATTTACTTCATGGAAACATCTGCTGAAGCGCGGTAAACAGCGCATATGTTTCCTAAATTAATGATGCGTCATAATTATTCAAAAATGGAATGTTGGACTCATTATTACAACCACACAATTAAATGCAAAACAAATTTCCCTTTTTATGGGGATAATCAAATGTTGCTTGTTGGTGACAATTGAGAAGAACCTCTGCAGAATCTGCAGGACATTGGAGAAAAACTCTCAGTGATGAACGACGAAGGATTGAAGTTGAGAATCACAGTGCCAACAAAATTCAAGGACCTCAATGACAATAGCAGCGCGACACCTTCGTCAATGAACGATCCTTTCAAAAGGTAGGAGTTTTTTATTTGAATTCTTTTCCCCGTTTTTGATTTTAAACGACGAACACGAATCAATCACGAACAAGATGATCCGCAGATTCGTCCATTTTTGCAGGAGGGTTTTATCAGGATGATTTGAGAAATTGATCCATGTGGTTTTGTTATTGTTGATTCATGCTATGTTTAAGACAAATAACGGGAGCGGATCAATGACTTGACGAACGATGGTGGGAGTTCGTTCCTACTTTGTTTAATGTATTTCTCCTCCTTTATCTCCTCAGGCGTTCTTTACTTTTCTTCACGGGACAACAAACAATGGATCATTGTGCATCCGTTCCACGACAAAACAATCCCAAATCGAAGTTTCGACACCACAACGACTTAGTAGAGGTGCATCGGTGATGGCGCACGATGAATCGTACTAGATCGAAAAAGGTAATTCTTCGAGCGTTCTTCTCAAAAGAAAATCAAATAAAGTATTCGGTGCTGATCGGAGATCAAGAAACACCGGAAGCGACTTCGTGGTGTCAGGGTGACCAAAACCTGAAGGTTTCGTGGATATCAGGCGACCAGATCGACAAATATATCATCACCAGAGGCGTGACAGTGGAAGTTTGGGTTTCTGGAAATTTCTAGAATATACGGCGTGTACTTCCTAAGAACATGCCGTGTAGTACTGGCAGTGGAAACTGGGGTTTCAGGGGTTAGATTAGAATCACAAGGCGTGTTGAACTTTCCCTAAAGACTCGGTGTGTACATTGGGAAATACACGGACATGGGATGATCAAAACGGCTTCAGGCGACACGGCGTGTACAGCGTGGTAGAGGCTGCTACGCAAAACTCGGTGTGTATATAGGGGGTACACGGACATGGGTTAGAGTACACGGGTTGATAGCTGTGTACGGACACATGGCCAGTGACAAGAGGCCAACCCCAGCCACCCAGACACAGTGTGAACATTGTACCACATGTTGTGTACTCAGTTTTTCTACACGACCAGCCTAAGACATGGGCTGTTGTACACTGGCTGTATATGGGGTCATACCACACGGTGTGTAACCTTTCTATACACTGTGTACCTTTTGGAGAACAGAATTTTCCTATTTCTCATCATATTTCAAACATCTTTCGTTTGTGTTAGTTCCCCCTTCTTATCGTTCCCATGATGGTCAGACATCATTTCCTCACACAAGACTATGATACCTTCAGCAAGAATTTCTGTGATAGAGTCAGGAATCTTTCCGAGATCCCCTGATTGAAATCTTATATCCATTCCTAACCCTAGGTAGAGTCAGGCATCGACGTGACCAACTCAACCGGGAATTGATCCACTACATAGCAGGTGTATCACCTAACTGGTGAATCCGGATGAGTCGTGGTATCTGCCATGGCCCTGGCAGTGATCCTCATCTGTGTATCGTGATATTTCCCACTCAAGAGTGAGTTTCCTGTAATGATTTCTTTATATCTATCATAACCTTCCCTCTCAAGAGTGTTTCTCCCGTAATGAGTGTAGCTACCTCTAACGATGGTTCCTAATGGACAACACTTCTCGGACGGACATCATCATAGCTATAAGACTCATGGAGTGTGTTCTCCCAGAACGAGTGTATCACAGGATCTTCGAGCAGAATCCCTAACGGGGGTATACGGTTGTGTGAATTGTCTCTAGACCACGGGTCTAGGATTTGAGTATATCTGGTTTTCTCTATATCTTCTGTATAAATATACTATGCATAGATGATTGTACCTTTACTTTGTGTACTGATTTGTGGTATTTTGTGTCCTCTACTGAGTATTGTTATACTCACCCCTACACGGGCCTTGCCCGTACGTCTACTTTCTTGTGCCGACGAGTAGCTTTTTGACAGAGTCCAGGGCATACCAGGATAGGACTGAGCATTCTGAGTTCCCTACAGGCCGAGGCATTTCTACGGATATGAGTAGAAGTCCAAATACCTTTTGTGTTTATTGGTTGGACATTACAGTTTTCAGACTCTTGTTTTTTGTGGGCTTGTATTCCGACCCAGTTAACTTTTTAGTACTCAACCTTTCGTCGTACTATGTTGGTTGGGTTTAGTTGTATGCAATCATTTTTGTTCCTTTGTATTTTTTTTCAATTCAGCATTGTGGGCATGGATATGTGTTCGTGTGTACAGGTACATAGGCAATGTCTCCCATGTTAGTAATATGCCTACTCAGTGCTAGTCACCAGCCCATGTTCTTTTGGAGGTGGTTTTGGGGAGTCATGGTGCATGCCCCACTAGGATGGGTCGTGACACTAACACCTATTTTGAAATGAAATTGAACCATATAATGCTATTTTCAAAACACATACATAGAGATATTATCATTCAATTCATTTCTAATAAACTAACTTCTGTCAACTAGACTAGCCATCCATGATGATACACCTCATAGATATGTGAAAAAATAACCATGAAGATTCGTGAATAATAGAAAGGATGAAAACTAACTGAGTACATAAGAGATGAAATTTTTTATATCCATGAGAAGATAAATTTTGACCCCTATGTTATTAAAATGAATTTAAAATAGAAGATTATCTAATATGAAACTATATGTGATAGCCTCTTACCACCCAAATATCCACATATTAGCATGAAGACATCAAATAAAATATAGAGAACTCAAAAAATACTGTATTTTATACAAGAAATAATGAAATAAATATATAAATTGTAAATGAAAAACTATATTTTGAAAAAAAAAGTACAATTATGATGTACCTAATAATTATACACTGATTCAAATGTAAGTAAACTATTAGTTTAGAATTTAAATATATAGTTTTAATGAATTTAAAAAATTCTATTTTTTTATAAAGTATTTTGTTATTTTCAAAAAATCCTATATTATTATCATATTCCATGAATTTTAAATTCAATTGTAAGATGGAATGAGTTTTTAGGTAAAAACCCATTATTACATAATCAGAAAAAATGGGAAAACCAACATGAAATATACAATCATGTTTAAAACAACAAAAAAATATGCTGATAATAAATTTTGTATCTAGTATATAGGATTATATTCTAATGCATTAAAATTAAACAATATGATATGAATAATGTAAATCCATTCGATATGGAGTCATATCACGATCATTGGATATCAAATCCTCTAGTTGCATTACGAACATGAAAGGGACATGTTCATTTCTGTTCCCACGAGTGGTTCCAAAGGTGAAACATTTTCCCAAAACCATTTGAAAAACATTGTGAATATTAATAAATTATTTAAATTGATAGTATAGTCAAATTCTATTATTGAAATTATATTTACACCTGAAACCATATTTAGGGGATATCATAATACAAATAGTATTCACATTTCGATTTTAAAAACAAAAACATATTAAAACATTAATATATTAAAACAAATACACTTTTATATGAATTAATAAATTATAATAAAACAAACCAAATGATTTCAAAAATAAAAATGTTTATAAAATCAATTTTAAACTTTATATAAAGAAACATAACTCAACATCTTTCAAAAATAAGAACTACTGATAACAAAGATTAAAAAAGGAGAAGATAAGGTACCAACAAAACTATTCCATTAATAAATCCATCAACACTCTATAAAACCATAAGCTTAAGAATCCATAAGCTATTAATGATCAAATGAGATAAAAGGAGATGAGATCTACAATGGATCTTTGAATAAGAGTGAAAGTCAGATCAAATAATGTTTACATACAACGATGAGAACTATCAAGAATGATGGAATTACATCATGAATCCAATAATAAAAACATCTATAGAACTAGTGAAGGATTAGTTCATGACAAAATTTTATTCGTGGGTGACTAATAATTAAAAGTTAGAAAGGTATATTTCATATTTTTAGAATATTGGATTAGAGAACATTGTTAGAACACAAGGATAACTATCCATGACCCACCTATATAAGGTCCTTATAAATTAAAACACAATGAATTCCATTTCATTTTTATAATCTATAAATTTATGAAAACCATGATCTCGATATGTTTTAACCCAAAACAGCCACCGAAATACCAGAATAATTTATTTATCTGGCATAATTATTTTACTAATCATTCTCAAACCATGAAAATAATCCTTGGTATCCCCACTTTAACAAATCATATGGTTAGTACTACCCTTGCGCCCTAAACATGTGTCTATAATTTCTTCAATGGAATAATTTTTTTACTCCATTATTCCCAAAAATCTTGAAAATAACCTCTTAGATAACGCAATATAAATCCAATGTATACATGTGAAATGAATTTCAACATAACGTTGTTTCTAGTATAGGATTTAACCTATAGATATCAATTGTTTACTTCTACCCAAATATTGTGCCCAATACTATGCATAATTCTATATATATATAATGAATTTCTCTAAGGATTAATTATTATTAAGTTTATCAACTACAATAATTCTCAACTACTCATCATTATATAGATTAAACTTATATTTATATGATTTAAAATACCGTGCATCAGGTCTTTACTTGGGGACTCCAAAATCACCATGAAACCTTGTAAAATTACTATATAGTATATGTTTAATAACCTATATTTTCTATCTATTACACTTTTTAGTTTATTTTTCTCAGCAAAAAAATTAATCCTACCATGATATTTGTGATCAAGTCCCTCACTCATCCTATATGATCATGTTGATGATACATATAAAATTAAAATCTATTTCCAGACCACGTTTTTATTATCCATCCACTTATAAATCATAATAAATAATCTCATAAATTATAAATGAATCAGAAAATGGGGATTTTTATTAAATTTACATTATCCTTATGATATGTTGGCCAAAAAAATCATTTATTTTGGTGAATTACCACAATTCATGGAAATAAAAAAACACATATTAAATATTGGAGGAAAATACTCAATTATTTTATCTTCATGTCTATAAATTTTTAGGATTCCCTACTTATATCTAGAATACTCACACTAAAAATATAATTTTTTGATATCCCATGTAGTTACAGGTGTACGATAAGTCAACCCAAGATTCATAAATCACATTTTTTTATAGAATAACTCATAATTATTCATTATATAGAAATATTCATTGATTATTTCATAAAAATAGTAATTATGACATGAAGAGTAATATCATGAGCCATTTATCATGGATGATTGTTTAAACTCCTAATATAATAAAATTAATATGCAATAATATATAGGATAAACATATTTTTTATACTATGGTAAATCCTGATGATATTAATCCATATATCAAAATATATTGAATTTTTCATCATGTGTTAGCTATAGAACAATTTTCAAAGGTATTTTTGGATCATATTTTCAATACATGTATTATTGGATGAACAAAAAGTATAGCCTTCTTGATCTTTAATAACAAAATATTAAATAAGGATGTTAAAGACGACTTATTATATCATTAACCCTCAAAACCTAGTATTAATAAACATTCTTATCAAATTTATACTTATATAGTTAACTATATACTATTTCAGCCATTAATGATTTCTTTTATTAGGATAATGTTATAGTTCATTCTATATGATAACGAATCATATTGGGTATTTCACCATTAAATTTTGTATCTTTAGGGCCTAGAGAAATATTATGAAATCATAGAGGAGAATTTTTTTATGTGGAATGATTGAAAATATGAGGGATATGAAAAATCGGATCGGTGGGATTTCCAACCCATTCATGGGGATATTTAGGTATAATGTCCATATCAATTCATTAAATATTTATAAGAATTTGTTTTCTCTCATTCCTCCTCATTTATAATGATTTGTGTTCAATTTTTCATTTATCATTACATAAATTATTTTCCTTATAATGAGGATCATATATTGTGAAACTATAATAACTAATTAACTATACCAATTTCTATTTAGTAATGTTATACTCTATATGTGAATATATAAATTCTTATCTTTTTATTAGTATTTGTATCATGCATTTATACATATTGAAATGGCATTTATATCATTAATGAAAATAATTCTTCTACTTACTCTAGATCATTAATCTAGTATGTTTTATCATTGGTCATTAATTGATATGATCCATATGTTTTTTGGAAATATATTTTTAATAAAAATCATCCCATAACATTCATTTTTGAATAAATGTATATCACAAAATCTTCAACACTGTATAGTATTCCATGTTAGGATTGAATGACCAATCACATGTTATACACTTTGAAATTTTAATAAAATTCATTTATTCAGAGTAAATACACTCACATAAAAATTGGATTCATTAATGGATTTATAATCATTAATCATTTATAAATAACATCAATAGTATAGTTAAAACACAATTATACTATGATTATATTTAAAAGTTTTTGGATGTTTCAATTGTTATATCACCCTTATCATTGAAGTATCCATAGATATATGATTTATACAGATTTAATAACCAATGGGGGATTCGTTTTCATAAAAAAATTAACAAATGATGGAAATTAAATAATATTCATCTTTTATCTTCCTCAATGATATTATAAAATGATATTAAAGTAAATACCTAATCATAAAATATGTGAGATAATAATTGTAAGGGATAAAATAAATTTCCAAATTTATTCTCTTGTGAATTAGTTTATAATATCCATGTATATTAGAGAAGAATTTGTATGTCTGAATTATATTACAATAAAATCAATGTTCCCATCTCTCATCTCAAAAGTTGTGTTGCTTATATACCATATTAAAACACTAATTGGTCATATCAATATTTATGAACCATAGTACAGATGTATTTATCTGATATATTTTGTTCATAAAACAAATAATCATCATACTATATATTAATAATTTTTATACTAATATTGTTAATTTTATATTAATAAATACCATGAACATTGAACAATACATTATACTATCCAATAGAATTCGGGTATCCAATTATGAAGTAATTGTGTATATAAATATATTTTCAATATTCTCATTTATTTCATAATGATAAATTCAAATTAATTAAGAATATTTGATAATAAATTAATATTATTATTATTAAACATACTATAGTTTATTTGAAAACTCAACTTCTTGTTCTTGGGGAAGACTATACAGCTTATTGAGAAATAATTAATCATATTCCAATGTCATTAATTTGCATTCAATTTTGAGTTCCTCCCTAATAATTTAATCGATGTAACCAAAATTATTATCAATTTAAATACTTAGTAATGATTTATTTTTCCAAATAAAATTCACAATGATACATTCAATGATATTTTAATAGAATAATATTTTATATATAAGTATGTCTTTTGTAAAAAAAATAATTATTATGAGTTCATAGAAGCGAGAGCCTATATATGCACAATATCACATTGAATTTTATAAAATCATATAGAACATGATTTAAATGATGTATTTTCCATAAGAAAACAAACTTACAAGAAAAATATACCATGGATACAATCATAACCCTACATAGTGTTTTCACTAGTAATTAAAAACCCAATGTTTGAGGAGTTAAATCATAATTAATTCAGATCATTTTTAATATGAATTTATTCAATGAAATATAATCAAATATGAAATAAAAATATATTATTTATAAAATAAATGTACCATTCAGAAATCCATTATCATGAACCACTCCTATATTAGTTATTCTATAGGAACATACATATTCTCATGAACATTGAGATTGAGAATTTTAATAACAGTTTTTTCATTGGACTGGTGAATTTATTTTCATTATACACAATTTCGTATAATTTTTAAAATTTAAATTTATGTAGTTCTATAGTTGTGAACTTTTAATCATCCACTATAGATACCATCCCCATCACCAAAATTTAATCATTATGATGTCATAAGTAAACACTTAAACCTAAAAACCATTAATAATACCTTTATGAAAAGACTCAGTTCCTCTTCACATATTGTTGGCATGTATCCTAGTGACTATTATTTTATCCTAGTGTTAAATCAATTAATTTTCCATGAAACACTATTTTCCATTTTATGTCCCCAAATCCGTAATAATTGAAGCTTATTTTCTTTTCAACCTTATGATCACATGAATGTTTTTTATCATAGGTAGAAATGTCTCTTATGGTTTAATCCTTTTTTGAATACATGGTTTTAAGAGAAAATAAAATATTTTGATATTGATTTTGGGGTCAATATAAATTTCATTGTAATATAATTTTTTTCTCTCGATATTATCATCTTATAAGAAAATAGACTCATCCAAATTATTATTTTACTCAATGAGTTCTCCCTGTACATTTTAAATAATTTCTTATGGATAATTTTTAGTAAATAATAATTTCTTAATATGATTTAATTATAATTATTTTACTTTTACCTTTTTTCAATTTCATTATCAAAATACACCATTAATATCCATCAATTTTTATCTGATAGAAAACAAGGATTACAATTTTTAATTTGATAATTTAAGAACCGAAAATATATTATATTAAATGGAGATCTATTTTTACAAAATTAGTTGATAAAATGATCCCAAAATAGTTGGAGGTAATTTATTATTTAATGATACCATAATAGTTTAAAACTTTTTCATTTATTTAAGGATTAGAAAATTGGATTGATTATTTCACATATCCATGATCATTATTACGGGAGTGTTAGAACTCCATATTCTATCACACATGTTTTGGTTTTGGGAAAATAATAACATTTTCCCCCAAACCATTTATTATATTATTCCACATAGTTCTCATATTCTACTAAAACAAAATATATTTACACAAGTAGTGTATTTAATAAATTATTGTAATTAACTACTTAAAAAGTCATCTTGATGATTTTTAAATCTACAACTAATTTTCGTATCATATGATAAATTTATTTTTTTCCTAGGTTTCATTATATTCAGTTCATTTATACATCTAAAAATAATTAAACAATATAACTAAAACAATATTTGATAAAAAATGAATTTTACCATGACTAAAAACAAATATTTTCTATCATATCAATAATTTAATAATTACATATCATATATAAAAACAAATTAAATTAAATCAATGGATTATTATTTTTTAAATGATATATAAATGAATTATGTTACATTATTTATTCAATCTGAGCCCCAAAATTGGCTTCAAATGAATTCATCATAAACATATTTTTATGTTTAATCACTTGGGTATGTGGGGGTGACCATAATAACTAATATCAAATACTAAAGAGCAAAATAAATATAAACTATTGTTCTAATTTTATATTATTATTATATAAGACAACATGATCATTATAGAAATATTTTATGTATGATCATAAAATAATTATAGTTTTCTATATTTCATGCATTTTCAATCATTTTTGTTTTAGATGGAAATTCATGTGTTATAAAATATATAATGTAACACAACCACAATGTTTTTAGTCAATGATTGAATTCTTTCCAAAGAAAATCTATCACAAGATAATTTCCAATTACTCCATGAAATCATTGTTTACTGAGTGAATCATATGTCCAATCCAACTACAACTTCTATGTGAGAGTTATTTATCACTCAATAACACTTTTTTAAATATATTACTTATGCATATATCTATCCTGAATCCAATAAGGAGGATGTTTAACAATATTATAAAGATTTATTATTTATGTATAAAAATAAAAATATATTTAGGTTATATGGATATTCCATAACCATTTTAAAAAAATCACAGTCTTATTTTTTACAATTACTGAAGGTTTAATTCAAAATAGATGGGATCAGTAGAGATTATTTCTGTCAAGTTAGGTAGTATAACTTATTAGTATTGGGATAGAGCCCATATGAAGGTATAACCATGTAACTATATAATATGAATCAAAACCCATAATGAATTATCAATATAAAATTTTAATTCCCACATTTTTAAGTCTCCTATCAATGGAAAATAAATCCATTTAAACATAATGTTGTAAAAAATAATTGGAGAATGGTACGTATAAATAATTAGTGTGAGACATAGGTATGAGTAGATTTTTCTTGTTTTCCTCAATAGGAAAATTAATAAATTATGGTATTTTGACATCATATGAAATAGAACCCCATGAATATATTATTTTTTAATAGAAATATAGATTACCCAAAATAATATGTTGAAATAATTTAGTGATGTGGAATTCCAATTAGATCTTTGTATCATCGAGAGCATTTCTTGTTTAATGGATTGTTCAATAGTGATATGGACCTTTTTGGTTGCATATAGAAGAAGGGTGATGATGGAATTAAACCAATATGAAGATTCTTATGAATTTGGTATATAATAATTGAATCCAACATAGATTTAGTTATGTAAAGACCTAGAAATTACTTGTAAAAACATTTCCTAAATACGCAGAAATTTTTTGAGTCCTCGGTTTCTGACCGCGCGTGATTTCAAGGCCCGGAGTGCCCGGAATGATCCGTCTAAGTTTTGTTAAGCATAAATTAACGTGCTTAAGAAGTTTTACTGAAATAGAGGAATAAATATTAAAAGTTTACTCCGATCAGAAATCCAAGGGCACGGTTGCGCTCAAAATGGTGATTTTACCCTAGGCGCGACTTAAGATTAGTTGGCGCAGGCCTTCTGTGAGAAATCCCAAAATGGAATAAGCGTAAATAAAATAATTATGTAAATTATTTTGTTTTTCAAATTATTATAACTCACAAACAGAAGTTAGGATTAAAAATCTAAGACCACCACTGAACTCGTTAGGGGTTTCTTTATTTTGGAAGATACTAACATTGTCTGTCACGGGCCACCAGAAAAAGTTAGTTTTTAGCCACAAATAAAATAATTAAGTGAAAATTATTTTATTGTAAATTTCATAACATATAAATGGTAACTCAGATTTCAAATCTGAGAGTACTGTTGGGTTCGTTGAGGTGTGTTTCACTTAGGCAGAGCCTAACCTCTATCAGAACGGGTCGAGGGTAACTAATAATATATTTCTAATTTGTGTTCTTTTACGTTCTGTAACCGTACGTGCGGGATATTATATCATTTCAACCGGTTCTTAGAATTCAAATATGAGGTCACCATTGAACTCGCAGTGTAGGTATGCACTTAAGGAGACATTCACTACAGTTGCGTTTTATTGAAGATGGAAGTTAAATTTTGGGATTTCTAAATAAAAATTAAATAAAAATATGTATCATATTCTTATTTGAATGGTAGTTAAAACCTCCAAGGGGAGGATGGTGGTGGGACCACCCCCGCATAACCTCCCATGGGAGTATATTATGTAGTGGGTCCCACACAAACTTCATACCCCCCATTAACTCAACTTTATTTATTTGACACCCAACTTCATTAATTGAAACTCTCCACCTCCCTTGATTTTGAATATTATTTTTGAATTCATTCCTCCACATTAAATTAAATATTTTGTCACATTTAATTAATGAAAAATCTTGTGGTTGTGCCATAAAAATAATAGAGAACTATCTATATTTTTTTTGTCTTAGCTTTCTTTGGTGTAAACCTGGGAAGAATCCTCGGAGAATTATCCACTCCAATGGATAACCATCACCCACGAAAAATGTCTCTTCCTTCCAAAGAAGAACGTGAATAACACCGACGAAATCCTCCGTTCTTCAAATTCTTCCAAGGAAGTTTTCTTCCTATCTAACCAGGGTGATAAAGGGAACATCCCACCCATGAATTACATCACCAATGACAACATCATCTCCTCCCGATGTCAATAGAACATCGCTGCCTTTCCACAACTCCATCGAGCGAACGCCGATTACATGGTAGGGGATTGTCTTGATAAAATTAAATCCTCGTTCCTCATCATTTATGTGATTTGACTTTGGAAATTTTTTATCACTTAATGCAGAGGGAACGGGATGAAGAAAAATGACCCGACGTCACTCCGATTGGTTATTAATTGGTTGATGACAGGGGAGAAGGGTGCCATGTCGATGCACCGTGCCAGAGAAGAACCGCGGCCATGATAGTTGCAGAAGATGAAAGAGGCATGTCACTGTCGTTCCGCGTTGCACCGGAGATGCGGAAAGGCGACCGTGAGGTCCGCGGTGGATGGAGAAGAGTGGCACTATCACGTTGGACAGTGGAGCCGAAGGCCGAAGCCATGTCAGGAAGCAGCGGTGGTGGAACGGAGTCGTCGCACTGCTTGGAGGGTAGGAGGTCCAAGACACTGTCATGCTGTGGGGGTGGCCGGCTAGGCAGGATGCCGTGGAGCCAGACGAGCTGGACCAGCTGAGTCTCATGGCACCTGAACTGGCGCCGCATGCCAGTTCTGTTCGACAAATCGGGGAGGGGCGTGACACCCCCTCCCTCACATGGCCAGTCAGGCCGCCCATGGTCGGGCCACCACTCGGTTGGGCCACCCCACGTCCGGGACGCCCCGGGTCAGGCCACCCTCGGTCAGGCTGCCATGGCCAAGCCTCCCTCTGTCGGGCCGCCCATGGTTGGACAGCCCGTTGGGACGGACCCTCCACTCGGTTCGGGTCGCATCCTCAGACCGAGTCGGACCTGAAGATTGGGTCAGACCCCAGTTCAGACCGGTTCGGGCCAGGTCATTCAGACTACCTCGGACTGGAACCGGACCCGCTATGGTCGTTTACACCATTTAGCTGGCATCTTGGGCCACCGGTGTCCGATTGATGTACATCCTACAGCGATGGAATTCTTGGAGCAAGATGATTCTTTTGGAATTCTCCACTTGAGGTTGGATGCAGTTAGGGTAAGGATGGGTTGGTATAAGCCTAAAATCCAATCATGCCCATGGAATGGAAATGCCAATAACTCACAGATCGGGCCTTCGATTAACGCACCATCTATCGCGTTGGGTTCCTTATGATGATACGAAACTATGGAATACATCAACTCAGGACATTGCGATAGTTGATGTATCTACACATGGCTCAAGGAGAGGACCCTCCTGGAATAGAGCATGTAGTGTGCGGGAACCCTAGTGCTGGCTGCGATGATATTGTAACATAGTCCTCTATGGGTTTGACAACGATGACTACTGTACTAGAATCCTCTATGGGTTCGACAACTATGAATACTATACCAGAATCCTATGTGGTTCAACAGCGATGAAAACTATACCGGGATCCTCCATCAGACCGACAGTTCTGACTTCTATTCCTGTATCCTGTGTGGGTCCGACATAATAGGTGGTCATGTATCCTGTGTGGGTCTTACTGTTTAAAAGAATCAGTGACTACATTGGATCATATCTATCGCTCTACGAATGATGTATACCTATGTATGCGGAGTCATGTATTTTAACCAATATCATCATGGTGATTGACTATATTTAATTTATGTAATGGTTTGTGCCTAGGCTCGAGATTTGGAGTCAGACTATTATTGATAACTTAGGTATATGTATGGGCCTATACCTGTGTAGGTTTGGTTGAGACATTGTGATTGTATCTTTCTACTCTGGTTTATCCTCTATGGATTCTGGAAGTCCTTCGGGGGTCAAGGGGTCCCCTACTGAGTATTGTTATACTAACCTCTGCACGGGCTAGACCCGCACTATGTTGAGTTCTGTGCATACGATGGTCAGCAGTGATCGAGGATGAGGGTGAAGGATGGGAGGCTTCTTGGAGCTATACTAGATGGGACATACCACAGGGACAAGTTGTTCGAGTTCTGTACCTACTCTTCATGTAGGATTCCCCTGTGGACGATACAAGATCAGTTTTCCCTTTTTTACTTGTACTTGTACTAGTTGTTTAGTTGGGTTTGTATTCTTTCCCACTTACTTTTAGCACACATATCTTTTCTATATTAGTACTTGTTACTCCCACTGCTTTTGTTAGGACTGTGTGTGTTAAATGATTAAATTCAATGACTTCCCTTATTATCATGATTACGCTATTGATGCTAGTCACCAGCCCCTGGCCTATGGAAGGCGGGATTGGGGTAGTCATGTCACGGGCCCTGAGGACGGGTTTTCACAAATTGGTATTAGAGGGAGGTTCAACCGCAGAACTGAGGACTATGATCTATCTTAGTATGAAGAAAAATTGTTAAGAGTATTGAGTGTGGTTTTCAGTCTAGGGAGTCTAGTGTTGGTGCAGCGGCTGACGTATCAATACACCAGGACCCTGACTTCTGATTTCTGACTCAGTACACGAAAACACTTACTAGATGTGTGTTTCGAAGAGTCATCTTGTGAACTCTTTGAGTTATCTCACTAGGTATAACTTATTGATTGTGGTACATATGTTCTTTATAAGGATGACACTACATAGATAGCCAGCTAGGGTTTCCATGAGAGTACACTATGATGGCCCACCGAGTGATGAGGCTCTGGTTTAGGGCACTCGTACTATGTTGGAACCTTCGAGTGGTGTACCAGCAGCAACACAACTCGTTGGGAAGCAGATTCCACCGACCGCATTGGAGGATGGTGCACACCGACTGAGCGCATTGCGTGAGTTCCAGCGGCAAAGGCATTCGAGGTTTCGAGGCGAGACATATTCACAGGCAGTAGAGGACAAGATGGAGGAAATTACTGGATTTTTCCTCCTAGTTGAGACACTAGTAGATTAGATGATGATCTTAGCTACTAATCTTTTTTAGTGAGTGACCATGAGGATGGACTGCATAGTGATGAGGTTTCGGTACGTGGACCGTTTTCTGAGATGGTACCTTTTGACAGTGTGCCAACTATATCACTGCCCATTGGTCAGCAGACAGTAACGGCGGTACCGGTAGAGGACACTTGTAGGCTTAGTTTCTTACATGTGTTCCAAAACCAGATATCCCTCAAGTTATGAGGCGAGCATGACCCATATGAAGGTTGATAAATTGGTCGAGGAGGTGGATGAGTGTTTTCTAGAGCTTATACAGCTTCAGCAGGACAACATGTCGGTAGTTGAGTATTCATCGAGGCATCCCGATCTTTCCTAGTACTCGATGAATATTTTACGATCAGTGCTTTAGAGATCGGACCACTAAGCGAGGTGTGTTTAAAGATATCTAAGCCATCACTTTTTCCTCTATTCATTCCTACTTATGTTATGGTACTAGAGATAACCTTTCTGGTTGAATGTTTATTGGCTGAGCGGATACGTCCAGTGAATGTTTTCATTTGGATAGCATGAAACTGGAGCTAGTCTCAGAGAATTGAGAGTGTAGAATGTTTTGAGAAGAGGAATTCGTAAGGACATATGAATCTTTAGGGAAGAAGACATGGAAGAAAACCTAGGAGAGTAGCATGAGGTGGTGAACATTTCTACATATTATAACCACCCGCCTTTTCGGTCCCTGCGAAGCTCAGGGAGCTGGAAGGTAGGGGAAGAGAATAGCTGCATGCAGTCAAGGAGTGTGACCTAAGGTCTCTAGGAATGATTTGAGGTACTGTCTGAGTCTACTACTAGCTTCTGTATCAGCAGGTATAGATACTTATCATTCATTCCTTCCATAAAACATTCCTAGACATAGAGTTTCTGGTTATGCGGTTGACTTGACCCTCCCGTCTAGAGATACCATTGGGAGGAGACTCGATAGTCACATTTACATCGGCGGTGTGATCTGACCCATTAGGTGAGAGTTTTGGTTGGAACCTCTTAGTGGTAGCGTCGAGACCTTACGACGTTAGTTTGGGTATGGAATGGGAAACCATAGTACATACACAGATTGAATATATTAGGAAAAGAGGTTTTGGTTTATCTACAACGTTGGGATGAGGTTTTCCTTAGTCAACAAAAAATGAATCCCAAGCATCACGGGTTAAACTCATCCATTGGAGGGTTTAGTCGATCTCTCTTGAGTCGACCAACCTTACCCTCGTGGCAGCATGAGTATTATGTTTTCAGTTCCAGACAGGAGTGTCAAAATATGGGGACATATTTTCAAAAGATAATCCAGGATAACCCCCCCCCCCAAGGCGGAGTGACGTCTACTATAGCTAGATTTGTAGTAGATCCTGTGATGATTGAAGCGGTGCTTTCTTGGGAGCCACCCACGAGTGTGACAGAGGTACAGAGTTACCTGGGTTTGGCTGGATACTATTGGAGATTTGTTTCAGACTTCTCCGGAAATGGAGTTTCATATCTACAATCTTATGTAGTCACTCCTCCACTTCTTCATCAAGTCAGGGAGGTGAAACATGGGGATGCAAACTGTGAAACACGACGTTCTCAGATATCCACAGGTTAGGCACCTGATGGATTTTTTAAAGGTGGGTAACACGTCATTATCTTTAGAGGATGTACTGTGGTACCAGTTTCACTTAAAGAGAATGTGTTGTGGGAGTACCACATGTCTTCATTAGTGGTATATTCGGTAGTGGTGATGATTTATCAAGACCTCTGAAGACAGCAATGGTGGCTAGGCATGACGAATACAGTAGCATAGATTGTCTCACGATGCCTCACTTTTCCACAACTAAAGGTAAGGCAATAGGTTCTAGCAGGTTTGCTCCATCCCTTAGAGGTCCCAGAGTGGAAGTGGGATGGGATACCCATGAATTTCATGAAGGGTCTTCCATGTACATCCAGAGGACATGACTCTATCTGGGTGATTGTTGGTCGACTCACCAAGTCGGGAAACTTCCTACTGATCAGAGAGCAGGGCTCAGTAGTGAGCATGTGATGCCTCTATGTACATTAGATCATACAACATCATGGTGTGTCACTGACGGTGGGCTCCGATCGAGATTCTCATTTCACTTCCCGGCAATGGAAAGGGTTGTAGGAGGCTTTAGGGACGCAGCTTCGCTTGAGCCCCACCTTCCATCCTTAGACAGATGATCAAACTGAGAAGAACAATCAGACTCTCGAGTATAAGCTCCTTGCATGAATCCTCTACTTCGGTCGCAGCTGGGAGGATCATATACCCTTGGTAAAGTTTGCGTTTAACAACTACTACCGCTCCACCATTGGTATGATACCTTACGAGGAACCGTACGACCGACCTAGCAGATCGCCCCTGTACTAGACTAACCCATGGGAGTCAGCACTTTTAGGACCAGAGGTTGTGCAGGCTATGACAGAGAAGGTGAAGATCATCTAGGAGTGGATGAAGACTGCACATAGCAGATATAAATCCTATGCTGATTGGAGACTGAGACCACTGGAGTTCGAGGATGGTTACCATGACTTTCTACGTGTCTCACCTTGACGAGGTCTACGGATATTTGGCCGAGGCTGTAAGTTATCTCTTGGATTCATTGGAACTTTTTAGGTCCTCAGCAGGATAGGCGAGGTGGCTTCCCACTTGTCTCTTCCACCTCAGTTGCACTGGGTGCAAGACATCTTCCACATATCTCTACTGAGGAGATATGTGCACGAACTATCCAACATCATTGACCATGGGGAGATAAACATTGATGACGAGGAGACATTCATGGAGGTTCTAGTGGAGATTGAGTATCGATAAGAGTATGTCTTATGTGGATGGTTGATACCTCTGGTGTGAGTTCTTTGGCAACTTGGAAACCTTTAGGAGAGCACATGGGAGCGGGAGGCTCAGATGCGTGGTCAGTACCACCATTTATTACCATAGTGTGAGTTTTAGCATATAGGGACGTAAATACCTAATGTGGGAAGAATGTAAATATCCCAAAATTCACTGGAAATTTTTTTCATAAATACATTGGAATTTTATCAGTCCGTAGTTCATGATGGCACACGATTCTAAGGCCAGGAGTGCCTGAAATGATCCATCGATGTTTTGTTAAGAATAAATTAACGAGCGTGAGCAGTTTTACGGAAAAAAGTTTAATAACTCTTAAAAGGTTACTCAGTTCCGAAATATGATGGCATCGTTGCGCTCAAGATGGCGGGTTTACCATAGGCGCGACTTATGTTTAGTCATCATGGGCCTCCTCTATGAAATCCCAAAAATGGAATAACCATAAATAAAATAATCAAATAAATTATGTTATTTTTCAAATTCTTATAACTCAAAAACGGTAGGTCATATTTAAAAAAAGAAACCACCACTGAAATCATGAGGGCTTTCTTTATTTAAGCAGATACAAACATTGACAGGTGCGGGCTACCAGAAAAAGTTAGTTTTTGGCCTCAAATAAAATAATTATGTGACAATTATTTTATTGTAAAATTCATAATGTATAAACGGTAACTCAAATTGAAAATCCAACAGTATTTTTGGGTTCGTTGGGGCGTGTTTCACTTAGGCAGAGCCAAACCTTGACCGGCGCGGGTCGAGGGTGACTGATAATATATTTCTGACGTTTTATTCATGTACATTCATTAATCGTATGTGTGAACATTATATATTTTGAACTGTTGCTCGGAATTGAAATATGAGGACACCATTAAAATCAAAATGCCAATATTCACATAAGGATACCTTCACTGTAGTTGCATTTTATCGAGGATTGAAGTTAGTTTTTGGGGTTTATAAATAAAAATTAAAAAAATGTAGCATATTTTTATTTGAAAGGTAGTTAAAACCTCCAAGGGGAGGTTGGTGGTCGGCCCCCCGTGCATAACCTCCCATGGGAGGATATTATGTAGTGGGTACAACCCAAACATCAAACCCCCAACAAACCCCCATTAACTAACCATTATTTATTTGACATCCCACTTCTTTAATTGAAACTCTCCACCTTACTAGTTTTTGAATTTAAATTTTTAATCCATTCCTCCACATTTAAGTAAATGTGTTCTCACATTTAATTAAGGAAAACTCATGGGGTTGTGCCATAAAAATAAAAGATAACTATATCACTTTTTTTTCTTAGCATTATTTGGATGAAACTTGGGGACAATCCTTGGAGAATTTTCCTATCCAATGAAGAACCATCACCCACGAAGAACGTCTCTTCCTTCCAATGAAGAATGTGAAGAACGCCGATGACATCCTCCATTCTTCAACTTCGTCCTTGGACGTTTTCTTCCGCTCCAGCCAGGGCAAGAAAGGGAAGGCGTTGGCCGCAAAGAACATCTCCAACAACGATGTCATGTACTCCTGATGTGAACGGAACACCACCACCTTTCCACAACTCTGTCGAGCGAACACTGATTACAAGGATGGGGTTTGTCTTGATTAAATTAAATCACTGTTCATGATCATTTATGTGGTTTGACGTTGGCCATTTGTTATGACCAAATGCGGAGGGTGCGGGTCGAACAAAGACGGCTCGACATGCCTCTGATTGGTTATTAATTGGTTGATGATGGAGGCGGAGCTGGAAGGTCGCGGTGCCGAGACACTGCGTCGGAGAAGAACCGCGGCCAGGAGGTCCACGACGGATGAAATAGGTGCGGCGTCGTCGCACCATGCCATGCCGGAGATGCGGATCCACGGCCGAGGTGGGCTGTGACGGATGGAGAAGCATGGCGCTGTCATCCCGCGTAGTGGACCCGAAGGCCGCGACCATGTCAGGCTGCGGCAGGGGTGGTGCGACATTGTCATGTTTCGCTGAGGGTAGGAGGACCGTGGCGCTATCGCGCCATGGTGGCAGCTATCCGGGCCAACTGCCATGGAGCCAGACGGGTGGGACCATGCGGGTCCCGCGGCCCCTGAACCGGCACAGCGTGCCGGTTTGTTTCGACAAACCGGGGTGGAGCGCGGAACCCCCTCCCTCGCGTGGCTGATCGGGCCACCCAAGGTCGAGGCACCCCATGGTCGGGCCACCCAAGGATGAGCCCCCATCATCCCGGCCACCCCTCGGTCGGGCCGCCCACGGCCTGGTTTCCCACAGCAAGGCCGCCCTCGGCCGGGACGCCCGTCAGGTTGGCCCATCCCCTCAACTCAGGTCGCTTCCTCAGATCGGGTCAGACCCACAAACCGGGTCAATCCCCGGTTCAGACAGGGTCGGGCTGGGTCATTCATACTGGGTCGGACCAGACCCGGACCTTCTATGGCCGTCTACACCATTTAGCCGACATCTTGGGCTACTAGTGTCTGATTGACGTACTGCCTACGGCGATGGAATTCATGTAGCGAGACGATTCTTTTGGCATACTCTACTTGAGGTTGGATGCAGTTGGGGTACGACCGAGTTGGTATGATCCTAAAAACCAACCAGGCCCCTGGAATGAAAATGCCAATAACTCACACATCGGGCGTCTGAATTATGCGTCTACTATCGCGTTGTGTTCCTTATGATGATACACAACCATTGAATACATCAAATGAAGACATTGTGATAGTTGATGCTTCGACACTTGGATCTAGTATCGAACCCACATTGAATCAAGCGTGATGTGTGCGGGAACCCAAGGGTTGGCTGCTATGATACTATACCAGAATATTCCGTGGGTTTGACAGCGATGACTACTGTACTGAAATCCTTCGTGGGTTCGACAATGATGAATATTGTACCGAAATCCTCCATGGCTTTGACAGCAATGACAACTGTACTGGGTTCCACTATCAGTATGACAGTTCTGACTTCTGTTCCTGTACCCTGTGTGGGTCCGACAGAATAGATGGTCTTGTATCTTGTGTAGGTCTAATAGCTTAGCTGGTCCTGTATCCTGTGTGGGTCTGACTGCCTAGATGAATTAGTGACTACATCTGATTATCTCTATCACTCTACGAAAGATGTATACCATTGTGAGCTGAGTCATGTCTTTCAACCAATATCATCGTGGTGATTGACTATATTTCCTTTGTGGAATGGTTTGTGCTTGGGCTAAATATTTGGAGTAGGACTGTGATTGATAACATAGGTATATATACAGGCATATACCTATGTAGGGTTGTTTGATACTTTGTGATTGTATCATTCAATTTTGATTTATCCTTTGGGGATTTTGGGAGTCCATTGGGCGTCTCGGGATCCCCTACTAAGTGTTGTTATACTCAGCCCTACGTGGGATTCACCCGCTCCTTGTTGTGTTCTGTGCATTCGACGGTCAGTAGTGATCGAGGATGATGGTAACTGACGGGAGGCTGATCAGATATGGACTAGACGAGATGTACCACATGGATGAGTTTTTTGAGTTCTGTACCTACCCTTCAGGTAGGATTCTCCGGTGGACGATCCAGGAACTATTTCCCCTTTTTACTTGTACTTGTACCTTTTGTTCATTTGGGTTTGTATTCTGACCCACTTACATTCATCACACATATGTTTTTTATATTAGTACATATTTCTCCCACTACTTGTGTTCAGACTGTTTTTTTTACAGGTTTAAATGCCATACCTTCCCTTTTTATCTGGATTACGTCTTTGGTGCTAGTTTCCAGCCCCTGGCCTATGGAAGGCGGGCTTGGGGTAGTCCTGGCATGAGCCCCGAGGAGAGGTCATGAAAAATTAGGTAGATTAATTTCATGTTTTCAGAAAATACAATCCAATCAAATTACATATAGTATGGAAATTTCCATGTATTGAGGATATAGAGAATAATGATTGATGTAGTACATCATATAGGTGTGTGTCTAAAAAGTCAAGGAAATAGAGGATTGACTATGGATTCTTGTTATTTTTCATTACAATGATTCGTGTCCAGGCATGTTTGATATATGATGGTATGATGATAGTTTGGGATTATATCTGATTTGTGTTCCACAGTTATTTATAGGAATTATTTCAATATGGATGGATATTAATAATTAATGGATACATGCTTAGCAGTTCCTAGACACACCTGGCATGAATAATTCCCCTGACCATTATCTAGGACATGGTCATTTTATGGTTCATAGTTATTAAATAATCAATGAGAACCATTAATGGTAAATACATGAAAATTAATACCAAGTATTCCGAAATCAATTATTTTAATTTCGATCAAATATTTGATACTTTTGATTGTGATGTTCCATATTTTCAGTTTATGGGGTCTTCAAAAGTGGTCTCAATTTGGTATTTGTGTGTATTATTGGTTCAATATATATATAATATGACCAAATAAACCAAAAAATAAATGAAAATAAGGATTGATATATAAACCCATATGTAGGTCCTTAAACATGGTAAGCTTATGTTCATTGTATTTCATTGACATAAGATCATTGTGGGTGGCTTGATGGAATGGTTGATATATATAGGGACTAACTCATTTAGTTGGAACAATGCAGAAATTTTTCTTCAATGTACTCATTGTGTGGGTATTAGTCTATTGGGTTTTTAATTACATGGTGTGGATTCATCAATGTAGTATTTATTCATGTAGAGGCCTGTAACACATTGGATCTACATGAAGGTGGGTGGATTTCTACATAATACAAATAGAGTTTCTAGTCATCCCAATGATCATTAGAGTGGTAGTGTCCTCATAGTAGTCTATTGGGAGATTTACACAGTTATAGAATTTAAGTGGTGAAATAATTTTTAGGCACTCAAATTCTAAAAAAACCATTGTGGATGTAAATTTGGGGAAGAAATATAATAAGGAACCATATTATGTTGGATCGGGAAATACATATTGATTATTTATGACTTCAAATTATCAATTTGTCCTATGTATCTCTGATTCATGATATTTATAGAGAAGTAATGGTATATTTATAAGAATACTTTGGGTAAACCATTTTCTATAATAGGATATCATGTGTTAGAGAGGTTATGATCACATTGTATGTTAGAAAATATTTATTATATGAGGGTTCCATACTAATAGTTTTCATGATGGTACTGATTCTTATGATGAGAGATATTGAATTGGAATCTCTATATCATATTTTAATGGTAATATTTAACTTGTTGAGTGTGAATTTGTGAGATAAATTAAATACATGGATTACCAAAAAATTTGATAGTCACACGATGTTATAATTTCTAGTAGACCTGATATCTAGGTGAATGGAAATTGTTGTATCGCCATAAATATGTGAAATATGTATATCTACGTATGTTAATTCATCTATTTTGAGCCACATTTTATATATTTAGACACATTATTCATTTTTATTTATCCTTTTTAACTTACTTCCATGGAAATAAAAATAATAACACTCATAATATAGTTCAATCAACATTATGAATCTTCAATTACTAGGATTTGATCGAAGGACTATTTATTAAAAGGTGGTTTTTTTTTTATAGACCTGCAATCCATCTAGTTTATCACATATATAGGATTATGGAAAAATATAATCACAATAACACCAGTGTTTTCCCTTTTGGATGAATGATTTTACTCAACATTAAAGAGCTAATTATTTGATAATTTGCAATGGACACTTAAATTTATAAGATAAATTATTGAAATTTCGAATTCAATATTATATATTCCACATAGATCCTTTTATATGATATTTTAGGGATGATGATTCATATGAATGAATATATTATTATATATGTTAATGGAACAATCAAGAATAACTACTCTTCATTCACGGTCAATAGTTGGACACCACTAGCTTTATTTCATTTATTTCAACTCTATATCTTTTAATAATGTTTCATACACAAAAATTATAACATTATTGAAGTCACATTTTTCATACATATCCCATTATATTATTTCAAACGAAAATTTTCATCTTTTCAATTTGAAATATTGTTTTAATATTATCACAACTGTTCCCTCGGGACCCATGTTGTGACTACACCAAGCCTTCCATTCATAGGCCAGGGGCCATAAACATGCACCAAAGACGAAAATCCATAATACCGAGAAGGAATTTCCTTTATAAAGTGTAAACACCAACAATAGAGTACGAGATGGAAGTAAAACAGTAAGAAAAATTGTATACAAAGTGGTGCTGAAAATAAAAGGGGCCATGAATACAAGCCCAGCAAGAAAGTATAATTACAACTGGAAAACTAGTACAACTGCAGAAAGGGTAAAGCAGCTACGGGGTCATCCTCCAGGGATTCCTACCTGAAGGGTAGGTACAGATAGCCTCCTCAGCACTCTACATCCATCAGTCTCCTTCGTGTACCAACTCGTCATAGATTTAACCTCCGGGTACGGTCCAGTCCTACTACTCTTATCCTCATTCAGCGATGTATGTCATCTGCAACCAACACAATGAGGTGCGGGCATAGCCCATGTAGGGGTGAGTATAACTATACTCAGTAAGGACCTTGAGACACTCAAGGTCTCACAAAATACAATAAGGATAAACCAGCAAGTATGAAATCAACAGATAACCTCACTTTATTATATGCCCATACATATACCTAAGATACCATGTTATCCTTCTCAATAATGAGGTAAACACAAAAGTTACTGAATCGGCTCTAACCGTGATTTTAATCTAGGGATATTATCAAACAACATCCTAATCACAATGTCAAAACCTCGGCTGCTAGAGAACTCAATAGTTGGGTAAACCACTACCAAGCCTAGTTGGAGGGTAAACTCTGAGAGGTCATCGGGTAACCCACTGTCCAGCCAAGCTATAGGGTAAACCCTAAGAGTCAACTGGTAACCCATTATGCAACCCATATGGAGTGTAAACCCTATGAGGTCATCGGGTAACCCACTACCCGGCCCAGCTAGAGGGTAAACCCTAAGAGTCAACGAGTAACCCACTGCCCAGCCTTGTTGGAGGGTAAAAATTAAGAGGTCATAGGGTAACCCACTGCCCAGCCCAGTAGGAGTGTAAACCCTAAGATTCAATGGGTAACCCACTTCCCAGTGATGCTGGAGGGTAAACCCAGAACTGGTCTGATAACTCCCCACTTATGATCGCTTGTCTCTGGATGTTCTGCTCCCTCAGCAACAGGACGATACTCCAACTCTCACAAAGTCCCACGTAGAAGTATCTCAAAGCTCTGCCATGTCATAGTGGTCTCAATGCAATAGACAACACGTTAATTGGACACCATGTCTATGAGTTAGTAGTATTTTAGTTCTGAGGGCCCGGTTGGATTCATGTACGATCCAACATGACTGTATCTCAACCTTACCCTGAACTCTTGTGGGGTATACCCAAAGGAACAGCTATGTTCCATGATAACTAGAACTGCTGACAGTTCGTCAAATGGTCGATTGGTGCCAAAGATATGGCCAAAAGAAAGAAAAGGCCAGTAGTGGACCCTGGTCCAGTCTGACTCGGTCGGACCGATTCGGCCAGTGTTAGTATTGGCCAACTAGGTCTCCGTCAACCTGGTCAGACTTTTTGGGTCTGGCATGACCCATTGGGAGGGCTAGCCTATTCGGTTCGTCCAAGCCCTCTAGGCCCTTTCCAGCAAGCCGCATGGGCAGTTCGGCCAGGAGGTCGCCACAAGGGGCGTGAATCAGCCTACGGGGCGTGGTCGATTTGGTTCGGCCAGCACTGTGAGGGGAATGATTTATGAGGCTCAGACAGCGGTACCACGAGGGAGGTAGAGGGTTGGCCTATGAAGCAAGCATGTCTTGGCCAGGAAGGCCGGCTGGTGATCGGGGTTGGCTGGCAGGCAGCCTGGAGGGCGCGGGGTAGGCTGGCAGGGCGACAGGGAGGGCACTGGAGGCCATGGGCATGCCGGCGGGGTGCGGGCAGGCCGCGGGAAGGCCGATAGGGCACGGTCAGGCCGTAAGTAGTCCTGCAGGGCATGGTCAGGGCCGACACAGTTCAGCGACGTTCGGATGGGGCATGCAGAAGGCCGATGTGGGTCGGGGCTCGGTGCGGTCGGGGTCGGTTCGGCCGAAGCGCCACGAGGGCAGCGCTGGATGTGGATGCTACGGGAAGCATGGTTTGTGTCGTCGCCACCTTCGTCATCTTGTTTCATTTTCTCCATGCTAAGGTTCATCTCAAACAAGAATGATGGAGGGGTCAGGCCATGTTGGTTTGGACCGCACCCTTCGCATTTAGAGTGGTGTCAATTGGCTAATCAAGAAATCGATATGAACAACAACTCACCCGCAAACAATTCATTTCCAACAATTTAAGATAATAGAAAATTAATAACATCAACATGTAAGAAACCTCTTACCTTTAATCTTCCGTCATCGATGGTGAAGTCACAGGAAGAAGACAGAGTTGTCACTCATCGCGTCTGCCACACTCTTCCACTCCCAAATTCGCACGATGGTTGTGGATGTGAATCCACATCGGTAGGTGTCCGGGGAAGTAGATTGAAGGGACTATCTTCGGCGATCTTCATTGGAAGAATATGTTCTTCATTGGAAGATAATGTTACTCATTGAGATCTTTATCTTCAATCACCCAAGTAAAATTGTTGTTCCAAATAATATATTTGTTAATCTATTATTTCTTTGGCACAAATTCAAAAGAGTGAATTAAATTAAAAGGATCTACCGCATTAATTCACATGTGTTGGCATGAATTAATTGAGGATTTGTCAACAACCAATTTAAGGGAAGTTCATGAGGTTTTCCCTCATTAATGAGAGAGAGTTGAGAGGTTATACGGTCCTACCATTAATAGGGGTAAGGTGGTCCCCACCCTTATTATTCAAATGGGAGGTTATGTGTTTTAAGATGGTCCCCACGTCGTAACCTCTCGCGGGAGGTTATGTTCAGGTGGGACCCACCACCATAACCTCTCATGTATGGTTAAGGGGTGGTGGTCCCACTTCAAACTTCCATGAGTGTGTTTTAACTACCAGTCATCCACATGGTAGCTTAAATAAAAAATTGTAGCTCAGTATTTTTCCAAGAAGACCCAAAAACTATCTTTTATTCTCGACCAACTGTCATTTAGTTAAATGTCTTATTAAGAGAATATCGGCACTGCGAGTTCAACGGTACCCTCAGATTTCAATTATGAGCACCAGTTTAAAATTTATAAAAACCCACTTGTACTATTACTCTACGTACCTTAAAAACATCTAAAATTGATTCTGATCATACCGGGCCTCGGAATCATGCACCATCAAAATTCATGGACTCGGAAAATTCCCATATATTTAAAAACATTTCCCATGAAATCTATGGGTCTTTAATTTTTCCCAGCCTCAGGGATTTATATCCCCGTAAGCTATAACTCAAACTATGGGAACAAGTGGGGGTACTAAGCATGCATTTAAGCCTCCCACGCCCATGTGCTGTCCTGGAGGTTCTCGTGCGGCCAACATACATGCAGCAAAGGTACCGACCATCCACGTAGGTCCTGCTCCTGCTGATCCTCAATTTCCACTGGAACCTCCGTGAAAGTCACCCCATCATCGACATCCAACTCTCCATTTTTTATCATGTGAGAAGGGTTGTGAACATATCTCCTCTACTACGATATGTGAAAGATGTCATGCACCTGGTGGAACTGAGGTGTACGTTCTAAGAGGTATGCCACCTCGCCAACTCTGCTGAGGACCTGGAACGGTCCAATGAATCTTTGAGATAACTTACTGCCTAAGCCAAATGTTTTTATATCTCATCGAGGTGAGACCCGTAGAAAGACATGGTTACCATGCATGACCCTGAGTGGTCTCTGTCTCTTATCAGCATATGACTTATGCCTATTCTGTGGAGTCTTCATCCACTCCTGGATTATCTGAACCTTCTCTATGGTAGTTCATACCATATTTGGTCCCAATAGTGCTGACTCCCCAGGGCAAGTACAGCATAATGGTGATCTGCAAGGTCACCCATACAGCGCCTCAAAAGGAGCCATTCTTATGGTGGAGTGATAGATGTTGTTGTATGAAAACTCCACCAAAGCTAAGTGATCCCCCCAGCTGCGATCAAAGTCGAGGACACCAGCACACAACATTTCCTAGAGGGTCTGAATGGTCTGATCAGTCTGACCATCCGTATGAGGATGAAAGGTGGTGCTCAGACGATTCTGCATCCTGAAAGACACCTGAATCCCGTTCCATAGCTGGGATGTAAACACTATGTCACAAATGGAGACAATAATAAAAGGTGCTATATGTATAAAAAAAATCTCCGGAACATAGAGGCATCCCAAGCTCCCTACTGAGCATTCTCTCTTATCAGATAAAAGGGGGTTGACATGGTGAGTTGGTCCACGATCACCCAAATCGAGTTGTGGCCCCAAGATTTATGTGGATGTCCTATTATGATGTCCATGGATATCCCATACCACTTCTACTTTGGGACTTCTAAATGTAAAACCATGCTTGCTCGTACCTGGTATTCTGACTTCACTTGCTGAGAAGTGAGGTACCGAGAGACACATTCTACAATTTCCTTCTTCAAACCTGGCCACCAATGTTGTCGTTGAAGGTATTGGTACATCTTTTCCACTCCTAAATGTACCACTAGAGGGGATGTGTGGAAATCCCTCAACACTTATTCCTGAAGTGACATTGGTACCATGAAATGTCCTCGAAAGAGGATGACATGCTCCCCAACATCAAAAAATCCATCAGGTGCCTACCCTATAGATATCTTAGCATGTCATGTCTCGCAGTCAGTGTCTCCATGTTGTGCCTCCCTGACTCACTAATGAAGTGGGGGAGTGACTACATGAATCTAAAGGAAGACTACTCCATATCAATCCACAAAGGATATCTGTAAGGCAGCCAGCTACTCTATCTCCTCGCCTAGCAGCTGTATATCAAATGCCCAGCTGAGTGCATCTACAACAACGTCCCCTTCCTAGGAGTATAGAAAATCTTAATTAATAGTCTAGGAGGAACTCAATCCATTATCTATGTAAAAGGTTCAGGTCCTTCAGAGAAAATATATACCATATATTCTTGTGATCAGAGTACACGGTAAAACATTCACCCTTAAGATAGTGATGCCACATCTTCAAGGAGAAGACCACTCCTGCTAACTCCAAGTCATGGGTAGCATAGTTCTGCTTTTCCTATCTCATCTGCCGAGAACCATACGTGATCACTACTCGCACCTACTTCAGGACACACCAGATTCATATCCCTGATGAATCGTAGTAGATTATGTACCCTACACCTTCCTCTAGAATCCTCAAGATGGGGGCACTAGTCAGCCTCTTTCTCTGCTCCTGAAACCACTGATGGAATCTCTCTGACCACACAAAGGGTTTTACCTTCTTTATCAAGGCTGGTAGTGGTGCTGCAACTCTAGAGAAGACTGGAACGAACCTCTGGTAGTATCCATCCAAAGAAGACGCCCCTCCCCCTTTGGGGGGTAATCCTGGATAAATATTTTGAAAAGAAGTCCCCATGTTATGTCACTAATGTTTGGAACTGAAAATGAAATAATCCTGCTGCCACAAGTGTAAGGATGGCCAAATCAAGAGTGATCGATTGAAACCTCTTATGCATGAGTTTAACCTGTGCTGCCTGAGTTTCCATTTTCACTTACTAAGGAAAACCTCATCACAACATAGTAGATAAACCACAACTTTTTTTTCAAATACATTCAATATGTCTATGAACTATGGTTTTCCAAGTCCATACCCCAACTAGAATCGTTCGACCTCAACGCTGCTACCAAGAGGTTCCAACCAAAACACTATTCCCAAGGGTAGATCACACCGTCAGTGTAAGTCTAACTATCTAGCCTCCTCCCAAAGGTATCTACATACATAAGGGTCATGTAAATGGTTGAACTGGAAACTTTAGTTTGAGGACAATATTCGTGGAAGGATAGAGGGATTGGTACCTATTTCTATTGATACGACAGGTTGTAGTAGGAAAATCTTATACATAGAATCATTACTAGATCCCTTAGGAGACACTCCTTGGCTGCATGCAGCTACCCTCTTCCCCATCCATCCAGCTCCCTAAGCCTGACAAGGACTACAAAGGTATGTGGTTGAAACATGTCAAAATGTACACCACCTCATGTTGATCTCCTAGAACAGCTCCCAAGTCTTCTGGAATACATATTCTTCTTTCCTTTACACTTCCACTTCTCGAATCATTTTACACGCTCAAGTCTCTGAGAATGGTGCCAGATTCATGCTTGTCCACTACTAACCTTCACTGGTTGTATCTGCCAAGCCAAAGAACATTCAATCCACAAAGGTTCTCTCTAGAATCTAGAGAAAAGGTGTAAGATCGGATGTCCTAAATCACACCTTGCTCGGTATTCTGAGCCCCAAATAACTAATCCTAACATATTCGTCGAGTACCGAGAATGATCGGTATGCCTCGATGAATTCTCATATACCGACATATCATCCTGATGAAGCTGTACAACCTATAGAGAACTCTCTGCCCCCTCCTGAGGCCAGTCCTCAGCAGCCTGTCAGTCGGGTTCACCTCAAAACCTGAGGGGTATCTGATGCTGAAACATGTTTAAGGCACTAAGCCGACATGTTTCATCTACCAGTACTGCCGGTTGTAATTGCTGACCAGCTACCAGTGATATAGCTGACACACTACCTGAAGGTAAAATCTCGGTCAATGGTCCATGTACCGAAGCCTCATCACTATGAAGACCAACCTCATGGTATCTCACTAGAAACACTAGTAGCTTAGATCACTATATGCTCTACGTGTGCCTCAGCTAGCCTGAGAACTCTAGATATCACCTCCAGCCTGTCCTCCGCCGCCTGGGAAATTGTCTTGCCTTCTAAACTCGGAGGCCTATGCCACTGGAACTCATGCAACATGCTCAGTCAGTTTGCACAATCCACCAGTGTGACTTCTAGAATCTACTTCCCAATGGGTGGTGGTGCTTCTAATACACCACCCAAAGGTGCCAACATAGTAAGAGGGCTCTACACCAGAGCCTCATCACTCGGTGGGCTTTCATCGTGTACTCTCTCGGAACTCTAACTGGCTGTCTGCATGGAAGCATCCTGAAAAGATGAAACACTATCAAAATTTATACTTGGTGAGCTGATCTGGTTGATCTGACTTAAAGAAAACTTTTGAAAATACACACAGAATCTGTGTTTTCTTGCACTGAGTCAGAAAATAGAAGTCAGTGTCCTGGTGTAAGGATACGTCTGAAGCCGAACCAACACTGGACTCCCTAAACTGAAAACCACACTCAGTACCATTAACACTATTTCATCAAAAAAAGAAATATCAGAGTCCTATGTTCTGTGGTAGAATTGATAGCTCTGATACCATTTTTTCACGACCCATCCCCCGGGGCCCATGTCGTGACTACCCCAAGCCCACTTTTCATAGGCCAGGGGCTGGTAACTAGCACCACAGGTGAAAATTCCAAAAAATGGGAAGGCATTTCCTTTATAAAGTGTAAACACAAACAACAGAGTACGTGATGGATGTAAAAAACTAGGAAAACTCTATACAAAGGAGTGCTTAAAAGTAAAAGGGGCTGAAAATACAAGCCCAACGGAAAAGTATAAGTATAATTGGAAAACATGTACAACTAATGAAATAGTAAAGCAGCTACAGGGTTTTCCTCTAGGGATTCCTACCTGAAGGGTAGGTATAGATAGCCTCCTCAGCACCCTACGTTCGTCAATATCCTCCATGTACTGGCTCGTCGCAAGGTCCACCTCTGGGATCCATCCAGTCCTGCTACTCTAATCCTCAGTCATTGTTGTCCATCATCTGCAAACAATACAACGAAGTGAGGGCATAGACCGTGCAGGGGTGAGTATAATGATTCTCAGTAGGGACCGCAAGACCCTCAAGGTCTCACAAAATCCAACAAGGATACACCACCATGTATGAAATTAATAGATAACATCACATAGGTATATTCCCATTCATATACATAAGTTACCATGTATTCCATATCTATCTTGCGATTAACATAGAAGTTACTGACTCAGCTCAAAACATGATTTTAATCTAGGGGTATTATCAAACAACCTACTAGTTACAATGTTGAAACCTCGGCTGTTGTAGAACTCATTCAGCACGTAATCCACTTCCCAGCACTACTAGAGGGTAAAACATGAGTGGTCATCAGGTAACCCACTTCCTAGCCCAACTAGAGGGTAAACCATAAGAGTCAAAGGGTAACCCACTACCGTACCCACATGGTGGGTAAACCCTAATAGGTCGTCTGGTAACCCACTACCCAGCCGAGTTGGTGGGTAAACCCTAGGAGTCAATAGGTAACCCACTGCCAAGCCCAGCTGGAGGGTAAACCCTAAGAGTAAGTAGGATAACCCACTACCCAACCCACCCTGAGGGTAAATTCAAAGAGTCCACGGGTAACCCACTTCCCAGCCCCTCTGGAGAGTAAACCCTGAATTGTTCTGATATCTTTGCATGTATGCACACTTGTCTCTAGAAGGATCTGATCCCTGAGCTACAGATTGATAATAAAACTATCACGAAGTCCCACATAGAATTACTTGAAGGTCATCCTCATCATAGGGGTCTCAATAGAAAAGATACCGCGTCAATCGGATGCCCGGTCTGTGAGTTATTATCCTTTTAGTCCCAGGGGCCAGGTTGCATTTGTGTATGATTCAACCTGACCATATATCAGCATTACCCTAAAATCTAGAGGGTATACGCAAAGGGAAGAATATGTTCCATGATTACCAGCGCCACTGACGGTTCATCAAATGGTCGACCGGTGCCAATGATATGGCCAAAAGAAAGAGAAGTCTGATAGCAGGCCCTTATCAGGTCTGACCTGGTCAGTCCGACTCAGCCCATCTTAGTCTGGGCCCACCTCGTCTGGGTCGATCCAGTCAGAACTTTTGGGTCTGCCGACCCATTTGGCAGGACAGCCTGTCTAGTTCGGCCTCGCCCATTGGGCCCTACCCAATAGTCCGCGTGGGCGGTTTGAACAGGAGGTCACCACGAGGGGTGTGGATCGGGCCAGAGGGTGCGGCCAATATGGTTCTTCCAGTGCTGTGAGGGGCGTAGTTTAGGTGGCTCAACCAGCGGCATTGTGAAGGAGGTCGCGGGCTGGCTCAGGAGGCCGGTGCGACTCTGCCAAGCCGGCGGGGCGTTGGCCTTGGTAGGCCGACGAGGCGGCCGAGCAGGCCAGTTGTCAGCCTAGTCTGGCCGGCAAGGTGGCATGGAGGGAACTGGGTAGACTGGAAAGGAGACTGGGAGGGCGTCGTAGGCCACATGCAGGTCAGCGGGGCGCATAGAAGGCCTCGGGTAGGCTGGGTAGGGCTCATGGGTTTCTGCGGGCTGGTCGGCAGGGAGTGGGCATGCAGTTAGTAGGCCGGCGGTGCCTGGACATGCTACAGGAAGGCCGACGAAGCATCTACATGGCCAATGTAGTTTGGTGGGGTTCGGTCAGGGTGTGCGGATGGTCGGTGCGGGCTCGGGCTCGGCTCGGTCGGGTTCGGTTTGTGCCGTAGCGCCCTGAGGGTGGCGTGGGATGCGGAGGTCGTGGGAAGCATGACCTTTGACATCGCAACCTTCATCATCTCCTTGATTCAACGCGAAGATGAGGATCATCTCATACAACAAAGGCGGATGGGTCGGGCCATGTTGTTTTTGTCCCGCACCCTCTACATTTAGAGTGGTATCAATTTTCTCATCAAGAAAAAAAGATGAACAAAAACTCACCTGCAAACAATTATTTCCCAACAATTTAAGAAGATAGAAAAGTAATAACATCAACTTGTAATAAAACCCCTTCATTTAATCATCATTTGTCGATGGTGATGTTTTGGGAAGAATATGGAGTTGTTTCTTGTCGCTTCTTCCACACTCTTCCAGTCCCGAATATGCATGAAAGTTGTGGAAGTGGTTCCTCATCGATAGGTGTCCGGGGAAGAAGATCGAAGGGTACCGTCACCAACATTCTACTTTGTAAGAATGTGTTCTTCGTTGGAAGATGATGTTCCTCATTGAGGTATTTCTCTTCAATCACCCATGTAATATCATTGTACCATATAATAGATTAGCTAATCTATTATTTTGTTGGCACAAATGCAAAAATATGATATAAATTAAAAGGCTCCACCTCATTAATTCATGTATGATGGAAATAATTAATTGGGGAGTTGAAACAAAATAAATTAAGGGAAGGTCAAGAGGCACTCCATCATTAATGAGGGAGAGTTGAGAGGTTATACTCTACTCCCCTTAAAAGGGGTTGGGTGGTCCCCAGCCCTATTATTCAAATGGGAGGTTATGTGGTCTCTGGTGGTCCCCATGTCGTAACCTCTCACTGGAGGGTTTTTAGAGTGGGCCCCACCACCATAACCTCTCATGGAAGGTTAAGGTGTGATGATCCCACTTCCCACTTCCATGAGGATATTTTAACTACTAGTCCCCCACATATCAGATTAAATAAAAAAAGTTTACCTCACTTTTTTTATTATTTTTCCAAGAAAACCCAAAAACTAACTATTGTTCTTGAATAACTGCCATTTAGGTAAAAGTTTTCATAATAGAATACCGGCACTGCGAGTTCAACGGAACCCTCAGATTTCATTTCTGAGCAATAGTTCATATTTTATAAAAACCCTCTTGTATGTTTACTGAATCTACCTGAACAAAACATTGAAAAAGGATTCCACGCACACCAGCCCTCAGAATTATGCGCCTTCAAAATTTGTGAATCAAAAAATTCATAGGTATTAAATAAAATCCCACGGAATTTCCGGGTCTTTACATTCTCTCCTACATAGGGCTTTACTTCCCCATATGCTACAACTCATACTATGGGAACATGTAGGGGTACTGAGCACGCATCTGAGCCTCCCGCTCCCATGTACTCTCCTTGAGGTTACCGTGCTGCCAGTGTACGTGCACCAGAGGTACCGACCATCCACATAGTACATGCTCTTGTTGATCATCAATTTCCACTGGATCCTCCATGAATGTCTCCCCATCATCGACATCCGGCTCTCTGTGGTCGATGATGTGAGAAGGGTTGTACACATATCACTTAGATGGGATATGTGGAAGATTTCATGCACCCAGTGCAACTGAGGTGGAAGAGCTAAGCCGTATGTCACATCGCCAACTTTTCTATGAACCTGGAAAGGTCTGATGAATGTCAATGATAACTTGCCACCTTAGCCAAATCTTTGTAGACCTCATCGCGGTGAGACCCGTAGAAATATGTGGTCACTATCCTTCCACTACAACGGTCTCCATCTCTTTTTAGAATACGACTTATTCCTTCGTTGTGCAGTCTTCATCCAATCCTGGATGATCTACACCCACTCTATGGTAGCTCGTGCAATTTCTGGTCCCACCAGTGCTGACTCCCCAGGGTCAGTCCAGCAAAAGGGTGATCTGCAAGGTTTCACATACAACACCTCAAAAGGTGCCATCCCTATTGTGGGGCGATAGTTGTTGCTGTAAGAAAAATCCACCAAAGGTATATGATCCTCCCAGCTATGACCAAATTTGAGGACACAAGCATGTATCATGTCCTCAAGGGTCTAAATTGTCCGCTCAGTCTGACCATCCATTTGAGGATCAAAGGCGGTGCTTAGATGATGCTCTTCCCCGAAAGCCTCCTTCAACCCCTTACATAGATGGGAATTATACCATTCATCACGATTGGATACAATAGAATATGGTATTCCTTGTAACCACAAAATCTCCCGCACATAGAGGCTTCCCAATCTCTCTATTGAACACTACTCTCTAATCGGTAAAATAGTGGGCCGACTTGGTGAGTCGTTCAACAATCACCCAAATCACGTCGTGAACCATTGATGTACGTGGAAGTCCTGTCACGAAGTCCATGGATATCTCATACCACTTCCACTCTATGACCTCTAAAGGGTGAAGCAAGACTAATCGTACCTGGTTCTTTGCCTTCACCTGTGGACAACTGAGGTACCGAGAGACAAACTCTACAATTTCCTTCTTCATACCTAGCCACCAATGATTTCATTGAATATATTGGTACATCTTCGCCACTCTTGGATCTACTGCTAGAGGGGATGTGTGTAACTCCCTCAACACTTCCTTCTAATGTTACACGGGTACCATGGTACATCCTCTGAAGAGGATGACGTACTCCCCAACATTAGAAAATCCAGCAGGTTCCTGCCCAATGGACATCTGAGCACGTCATGTCTCGAATTTAGTGTCTCCATAGTATGCCTCCATGAAAAGCTAATGATGTGGGGGAGTGACTATATGAAACTGTAGGAATACTTCTCTATCTCAATCCACAACGGATATCTGTAATGCAGCCTGCTACACTGTCGCCTTGCCAAGTAGCAGTATATCATACCTCCTTCTGAGTGAATCTACAACAACTTCCCCCCTCCCAGGATTATATGCTACCTCGATGTCAGAGTCTGGGAGGTACTCAATCCATCATCGATGTCTCGGGATTATGTTCCTCTGAGAGAAGATATACCTGAGACTCTTATGATCAAAGTACACGGTAAACATTCACCCTTAAGATAGTTCTGCCACATATTCAAGGCTAAGACCACTGCTTCTATCTCTAGGTCATTGGTAGCATAGTTATTCTCAAGCTATTTCAGCTACTGAGAACCATACGCAATCACTTCTCACTCCTGAATCAGGACACACTCGAGGCATGTCCATAATGTGTTGCAGTAGATAACATACCCCATGCCTTCCCCTAGATCCCTCAAGATGGGGCACTAGTTAGCCTCTGCCACCGCTCCTGAAAGCTCTGCTGACATCTCTATAACCACAAAAAGGGTTTCACATTCATTATCAAGGATGATAGAGGTTCTGAAACTCTTAAGAAGTCTGGAACGAACCTTCGGTAGTATCAAACCACAGTAGACATCCATCCCCCTTTTGGTAATAAACCATTAGACATATTTTGAAATGATGTCTCCAAGTTCAGTCACTCTTATTTGGAACTGAAAACTCAAAACTCATGCTAACATGAGTGTAAGGTTGTCCGACTCAAGAGTGATCGGCTGAACCATCATATGCATGAAGTTAAACTGTGTTGTCTGGATTTCCATTTTCGCTGACTAAGGAAAACCTCATCGCAACATTGTTGATAAACCACAACCTTTTTGCCTAATACAGTAAATCTGTGTATAAACTATGGTGGCCTAGTCCATACCCAAACTAAAATCATAAGACATCAATGTTACCACCAAGAGTATTCAATTGAAACTCTTTCTTCAAGGTTCATATCTCATCATCGTTGTAAGTGTGATTATCTAGTCTCCTCCTAATGGTATCTCCAGATTTGAGCGTCAAGTCAACAGTTTAACTGGAAACTCTAGGTCTGGGACAATATTCTTGGAAGGAAGGAGTGATTGGTACCTATGTTTATTGATACAACAACTAGTAGTATACACAGTCCATACAAGAATCATTTTAGAGCCCTTGGGTCAATCTCCTTGTCGGCATTTAGCTACTCTCTTCCCCTGAACTCCATCTCCCTGAGCCTGGAGGATAATACAAAGGCGGGTGGTTGTAATATATCAAAATGTAAAGCACCTCATACTACTCTCCTAGATCGGCTCCCAAGTATGTTGCCCTACATATTCATATGTCCTTATCACTTGCTCTTCTTGAAACATTTTACATGCACAAGTCTCTGAGACTGGTACTATTTTCATGCTTTCCCACAGCTAACTTTCATTGGTTGTATTTGCTCAGACAAATAACATTCAATTCGCAATTGTTCTATCTAGAATTTAGAGAAAATGTTTCGGCTAAGATGTCCTAAAACCCACCTTTCTCGGTATTATGATCCCCAAAGCACTGATCGTAATGTATTCATCGAGTACCGGGAACAATCCATATGCCTCGATGAATTCTCACCTACCGACATGTCGTCCTGATGAAGTTGTACAAGCTCTTGAGAACTCTAAGCGTCCTCCTCAGGCCAGTCCTCAACCACCTATGAGTCGGGATCACCTCCGCACCTGAGGGGCATCTGATGCTGAAACATGTGTAAGGCACCAAGCTGACATGTGTCATCTACCGGTACAGCTGGTAGTAACAACTGACCAACAGGCAGTGATATTGCTGAAACACTACCTGAAGGTCAAATCTCAGGAAACGGTTGACGTACCAAAGCCTCATCACTATATGGACCAACCTCATGGTCACTCGGTAAAAAACACTAGTAGAAAAGATCACCATATTCTCTACAGGTGTCTCAAGTAGGCATAGAACTCAAGCAATCGCCTCCAACCAGTCCTCTACTACCTGGGAATATATCTCGCCTCTATCCTTGAAGGCCTCTACCACTGGAAATCATGCAACACGCTCATTTAGTGTGCACCATCCGCCAGTACGGCTGGTGGAATCTACTGCACAATGGGTCGCGGTGCTGCTGGTACACCACCCGAAGGTGCCAACATAATAAGAGGGATCTGCTCCGGAGCATCGTCGCTCTGTGGGTCATCATAGTGTACTCTCTCGGAACTCTAACTGTCTATTTTCATGGAGGAATACTGAAAATATTTAAGAAATTCAAAAGTTAGTCCTGGTGAGATGACATAGTTGAGCGGACTTAAAAAAAACTTTTGAAAACACACACACAATCAGTGTTTTTGTGCAGTGAGACAGAAATCATAACTCATGTTCCTTGTGTATGGATATGTCATTCGCCGCACCAATAGTGGAGTCCCTGATTATAAAACCACACTCGGTACCCTAAACATTATTGCATCATAGAAAATAATTATCGGAGTACTAAGTTATGTGATAGAATTGACTGCTCTGATTCCAATTTGTCACGACACATCCCCCGGGGCCCGTGTCATGACTACCCCAAGCCTACCTTTTATAGGCCAGACACTGACAACCAGCACCAAAGGTGAAAATCCCTAAAATTGGGATGAAATTTCATTTATAAAGTGTAAACACACACAATAGAGTTCGAGTTGGAAGTAAAACACTAAGAAAATTTCTATACAAAGGAGTGTTGAAACGTAAAAGGGGCCATAAATACATGCCCAAAATGAATGTACAAGTACAATTGGAAAAAAAGTACAGATGAGGAAATGGAAAAGAAGTTACAGGGTCGTCCTCCAGGTATTCCTACATGAAGGGTAGGTACAGATAGCCTCCTCAACACTTTACGTCTGTTTGTCTTCTCTGTGTACCGACTCATTGTAAGGTCCACATCCAGGTACAGTCCAGTCCTGCTACTTTGATCCTCAGTCAGCATTGTCAGTCATCTTCAACCAACACAATGAGGTGTGGGAATATCCTGTGTAGGGGTATGTATAATGATACTCAGTAGGGACCCATAGAACCTCATGGTCTCAAAAAATCCAACAAGTATTAACCACCATGTATGAAATCAACATATAACCTCATTTTGGTATATGCCCATACATATACGTATGTTACCAAGTAATCCATCCCAGTCATGAGGTAAACACCAAAGTTACTGACTCATATCAAACTAGGACTTTAATCTAGGGGTATTATCAAACAACATCCTCGTCACAATGTCCAAACCTCAGCTGCTGGAGAACTTGGTCTTTGGGTAACCCACAGCCCAGCCCAGCTGGAGGGAAAACCCTGAGAGGTCATCGAGTTACCCACTACATAGCCCAACTAGAGGGTAAAACCTAATATTCAATGGGTAACCCACTACCTAGCCCAGTTGGAGGATAAAACCTAAGAGGTCGTCGGGTAAACCACTGCCTAGCCTGCTGGTGGGTAAACCCTAAGAGTCAATGGGTGTCCCACTGCCCAACCTAGATAGAGGGTAAACCCTAAGAGTTCGTATGTAAACCCACTACCCAACCCAGCTAGATTTTAAACCCTAAGAGTCAATGGGTAACCCACTGCCTAGCCCCCTTTGAGGTTAATCCCAAAACAGGTCTGATAACTCTGCACTTATGTCCGCTCATCTCCGGGGGGATCAACTCCACGAGCTATATGAAGATTCTCCAAATGTGACGACATCCCATGTATAAGCATCTCAATGGAAATTATCATAATAAGGGTCTCAATTCAATAGACAGAACATCAATCAGACCCTCGGTCTATGAGTTATTAGCATTTTAGTCCTGGGGGCCTGGTTGGATTCATGTACTATCCAACCTGGCCTTATCTAAACATTACCCCAAACTCTAGTGGGGTATACTCAAATGGACCACTATGTTACATGAGTTCCATCACCACTGATAGTTAGTCATATGATCAACTAGTGCCAAAGATATGGACAACTGAAGGCAAAGACGGGTAGTGGGCCCAGGTTCAGTCCGACCCTATAGGACCGACTCAGCCCATCTTAGTCTGGGCCGACCCGGTCTGTGTTTCCCTAGTCAGACCTGTTAGTTAAGGCCTGAACCATTAGGAGGGATAGCCTATTTGGTTCGGCCTGGCCCACTAGGCCCAGCCCCGTTGGCCACGTGGGAAGTACGGCCTGGTGGGTGCCGCGAGGGGCATGACTCTACCAAGAGGGCATGACTGGTTTTGATCGGCCAATATTGTGAGGGGTGCGGTTCAGGAAGCTCGGACAGGGGCGCCGTGAGGGAGGCCGTGGGCTGGCTCGGGAGGCTGGTGCGGCCCGACCAGGCTGGCTAGGTGGCATCTTGGGTAGGCTGACTGGGCATCCGGGCAGGCCAGTCGGCAGCCGGGTCAGGCCGGCAGGGTGACCAGGAGGGAGCTGCAGGCCGTGGGCAGGCCTGCGGGGCGCGCCAGAGGTCATGGGGAGGCCGGGAAATGCACGTGGGAGGCCATGGGACGGTCGGGGGGGGGGGGGGGTGTGGGGCTGTGGGAAGGCCATAGGAAGGTTGGCGGGGCGGGGGAATGTCGGCGGGGCATGGGAAGGCCGTAGGCAGGCCGGCGGGGTGGGGCAGGGCCGACCCAATTCAGCGGGGTTCAGCCTGTGCATTCGAAAGGCTGGTGCAGGCCGGGGCTCGGCTCGGTCAGGGGCTATTTAGGATGGGGCACTTTTAGGGCAGCACGAGCTACGAAGAATGTGGGAAACACGACCTTGGTCATTGCCTCCTTCATCGTCTTATTGCTTCGTCTCCATGCTGAGGATCATCTCAAACAAGAACAGTGGAGGGGTCGGGACATGTTGGTTTGGCCCGCACGCTCCACGTTTAGAGTGGTATAAATTGGATCATCATGAAAAGAAGATTAACAACAACCCACCCACAAACAATTTATTTCCATCCTTTTAAGAAGATAGAAAAAGAATAACATCCACATGTAATAAACCCCTTACCATTAATAGTCGGTTGTCGATGGTGATGTCGCGGGAAGAAGACAGAGTTGTCGCTCGTCGCGTCTACTGCACTCTTCCACTCCCGAAATCGCATGACAGTTGTCGAAGTGGTTCCATGTCGGTTGGTGTCTGGGGATGATGATCGAAGGGGACCGCCACTGGTGTTCTTCCTTGGAAGAACGCGTTCTTCATTGGAGGATGAGGTTCCCCATTGAGAGCTTTCTCTTCAATCACCCAAGTAAAATCGTTGTGCCAAATAATACATTATTTAATCTATTTTTTCATTGGAACAAATTCTAAAGGGTGAATTAAATTAAAGGGATCCATCCCATTAATTCATGTTTGTCGGCATGAATTAGTTGTGGAGTTGGCACCGATTAAAATTAAGTGATGGTCAAGAGGCTCTCCCACATTAACAAGGGAGATTTGAGCGGTTATACTCTCCTTCCATTAATAGTGGTCGGGTGGTCCTCACCCCTATTATTGAAATGGGATGTTATGTGGTCTCGGGTGGTCCCCACGTTGTAACCACTCCCGGGAGGTTATGTTCGGGTGGGCCCCACAGCCATAACCTTTCATGGAAGGTTATGGTGTGGTGGTACCATTATGAACTTCCTTGAAGAGGTTTTAACTACCAGTCAGCCACATTACAGGTCAATTAAAAAATGTGTAGCACACGTTTTTTTTAATTTTTCCAAGAAAACCCAAAAACTAACTTTTTATTCTCTCCCAACGGATGTCGAGGTGAAAGTCTTCAAAAGAAAATACTGGAACTGCGAGTTCAATGGTGCCCTCAGATTTCAATTCCAGGAACCATTTAAAGTGTTATAAAACCATGCTTGTACATTTACAGAACGTACAAGAACAAAACTTCAAAAATTTATTCTGGGAACACCGAGCCTCGAAATCATGTAACATCAAAATTCGTGGACTCAAAAAATTACCCTGTATTAAATGAAATATCCCATGGAATTTCTGAGTCTTTAAAAATATCACAAATGTAAAATATCCAATGTTTTGAGACATGAATTTTTTTTACAATGTCACATGGTTTTGAGTTTCAAAATAAAAGCTTTTATGTCAATTTATTTTTATGTTTATGTTTATGGTTTTGTGACAAATTTTGTCAATTTTTAAATTCATGTAATTTTTACCAAAGAATACTACAATTTAACATAATATTATCATTTAATGTAATTATAAATCCCACATTAAAAATTGGTGAGATAAATCCTAGCTGAAAATAATAAACCATTATCACCTTTTTATATAACCTTATAGGGATATTTCCTTCTTATTATGATCATTGGGTAGAGACTGCATGATTACTATGATCATGATTAGATAGATCTCAAAAAAGATTTCTTATTCAACCTAAAAGGAGAGACACAACAATTAACATTAATGAAGAGTCCATTAGTAAAATTGGTTCATCAAAAAATGGTTTTTTCATTTTATGATCATAAATCTTGGGCCATCACATCACATTGTGTATGTTTTTATATTATGGATGTTTTTAAAATACCAGGATTAAATAAGTTTTTCCTATTTTAATGGTTACCATGATGCAAAGATGAAAAACATCATGGGTATTGAATCTACATGATTAGTTGGATATTCGATATTTTAAATCATAACTCTGGAATTTGTAATAACATATTATTATATGGTAAAAATATATTTGGAATGAAAACAAACAACATTAGGGTAATATTTTCTGATAAAAATTTTTCATTTTGTATACAGATTATGTAATCTCTTTCATAGTATTACAACAAACAATTGGTTTGATTTCAAAATTAGGGACTAATAAAAAATGATATATTTGGGAATGTATTTTTATTTTTTAACATGATGAACACATTAATGATTCCAATGAAAATATATGGAACATTACATCATATGAGAAATAAAGTAGGGTCATGGAAGAAATGGTATTCAATAAAAGGTCTAGTGACATAAAAGTTATGTCACAATGTACTGAAAAACCAATCATGATAATTAGACAAAAAATATCATCAATCTATCATTTATAAGAACCAATGCGTATGGTAAAGATGGATTGTCTATTTAAAGGTAAATATAGTGGGATAAATAATATTTTTTTCATTTATCATTTGTTATTTAATTGAAGACTACACAGAGAGAGTTGAAATTTTCATTGGAATAAAATTATACTTTTACAGGGGTTACCATTATGGGTTTTCAGTAAAATAATTTCAATAATTACTCAATCATTAAATACTTAATTACTTCATCATATATGTGAAATATTCATTACAAACCAATATAATGATAATGTATTAGTATCATTAGAATAAAATATACATAAATACTTATTACATAAATGATATTAACTATTTCCCATTATATTCTGTAGAACATTCACCCTATATATGAACATTTTACATAAAACCATTCCTTATAACCATGAAAAGTAAAATACAAGGAATGTTGAGTTGAGATATAATGTAATGGTAAAAACCAAATATATTAATAATTGATAATGAGAGATTGTAATATATAAATAACAGTACAATAGCACGATCATTTCTTATAGTAATAAGAACACATCAATAAATTATTTTGTTCCTAAAATATATCATAATGTTTTTTAAATAAAAAATATAATACACAAGAGTGAAAAATAAACATTAATCTGTAAAAATAAATGATAATATAATATATTAACATGTTATAACTTTTTTTGAATAATCATAACCATATAAGATCATTTACTTAGGTAAGTTCCACATTCCATACAATTATAGTTGATTGTGTTGGCACAACATTGCATCATTTTTTAGTCAATGTTCACTCCTATGACTATATGATTGAGAAAATGATCATAGAAAAAGGATCATTATCCCATTATAATCCTAATTATGTCATTATATCTATCTAATTTCACAATTCATTGTAGGGATATATAATTTATATACCCATAACCAATAATAATAAAATTACATATATATGATACATGATTGAAATAAATACATCATATCATCTTTTGATAAACGATGGATAAGATACAAGATTCATACACAATTTATCATCATAATCATGAACCATATATAAAAATGAATAAATATGGTAGCATTTTATTATATACCTAGTAAGTCATATGGATCGTCAAGGAATGTTTTTGTTGATGGAGATACCTTTAAAAAATTACAAGAACATTATTTAAAAAAATGATTCATTTTGAGATCACATATTTGAAACAAAAAAATAAAAAAAATTGTGTTTGTTATTTTAATTAAATATAACATTGGAAAATTTTAATTTATGAATAAAATAAATTATTATTCATATTTATGATGAAATCATTTTTTGTTCTATTTAAAATAATCCTTTTATATTTTCGGTAAATAGTCAAATGAATGATGTTTTGAAGATGCTATATGGATATACTTATAACATGGTAAATAAAATATATGACATTAAAAAATGACATGAAATAATATTCATATAATAATAAATAAATTCTGGAAAACGTTTTAATTATAATTTGGACATTAATTAAATGATTTTTTTTCATGAAGATAAAAAAAAGTTGGTTATTAATTGAAATATTATTTCATAATTTTGAGTAATAAATGTGAAGAAAATAATATTAATACATATAATATATATTAATATAAATATGATTATAAAATATATACTATTTTGGAGTGTAATATCATTTAATTTATTTATCATAACATAGAGCATAAATAATCCTGAATAAAATGAGATTGTAGTAGTGATCAATTTAATCATATATGTCATGTTTCATAAGAGATATAACGTCATACATAATTAATTTATGTTTATAATAATTATATTAAATTTATATAATAATAATTATAAAATCATCAATGGTATATATAATACGTATTATTACATTATTATTTACAATCTTTCATTACCGTCATCATCCAATGTGTTAAATGCTACACTTTTCATGTATTTATTGGTCAAGTAGGTTTAGTCCATGCACATATAATATGGTTACTTTCACGACCCGTCCTCGAAACCCATGCTGTGACTACCCCAAGCCTACCATCCATAGGCCAGGTGCAGGCGACTAGCACTAAAAAAGTAAATCCCTAAGCTGGGGAGGCATTGCCTTTATAAAAAGAAATCACTCACAATAATAGTACAAAACTGGAAGCAAAACACTAAGTAAAACAGAATACAAAGGTAGTGCTGAAAGTAAATGGTCCAGTATACAAACCCAACTGAACATCAAGAAAAAGTATAAGTAAAAAGGGAAAACAACACTTGGATCTTCCACCATGGAAATACTAACTAAAGGATAGGTACAGAACTCGAACAACTCATCCCTGAGGTATGTCCCATCTAGTCCAGCTCCGCGAATCCTCCCGTCTGTCACCCTCAACCTTGATCACTATTGTCCATATTCTGCACAGAACACAACAAGGTGCGGGTGAAGCCCGTGCATGGGTGAGTATAAAAATACTTAGTAGGGGACCCCAAGACCCCAGAAGGTCTCCCAGAATCCACTAGGGATAAAACAAATAAGAGATATACAATTAAAATGTATCAACTGACCCTACTTAGGTATATGCCCATACATATACATAAGTTACCAGTTAGATTCCGACTCCAACTCTCAAGCCCAAGAACAACCCTATCCACAATGGAAGAAAAGTCAATCACCTCTTTGATTATGGTTGAAAGACAACACTCATCTCACACAGGTATACATATTTTGTATAGTGATAGAGATGATCAGATGTAGTCACTGATTCATATAAGCTGTTAGAACCACACAATATATAGAACCAGATTAATTTTCGGACACACACAGGATACATGACTATCTATTCTGTATACATCAGAGCTGTCGCACCCAAACAGGATATAGGACGAGCTAAGTTGTCGAACCCACATAGGATACAGGACCAGCTATTCTGTCGGACACACACAATATCTAGGAACATAAGTCAGAACTATTGAAACCACAGAGGATTCCATTATATAATTCATCACTGTCGAACCCATGGAGGATTCCGATAGATAAGTCATCATTTATGAACCCACAGAGGATTCCGGTACAGAAGTCATCACTGTCGAACCCACAGAGGATCCTGGTACAGTATCGTCGCACCAAGCCCTAGGGTTCCTGCACACAGCACGCGTGATTCCTGGAGGGTCCTCTCCTCGAGCCAAGTGTCGATACATAAACAATAATAATGTTTTGAGTTGATGTATCTCGTAGTTCTCTCTCATCATAAGGAACCCAACGTGACAGACAGTGTGTCAACCGGACACCCGATCTGAGAGTTTCTAGCATTTCCGTTCCAGGGACCCGGATGGTTTTTAGGCTTAATCCATCCATGTCATACTCCAACTACGTCTAAACCTCAAGTGGAGTTTACCAAAGAATCTTATCGCTCCATGAATTCCATATCCGTTGGCGGTACGTCAATCAGACACCCATAACCCTAAATGCGGGCTAAAAGGTGTAAACGACCATAGAAGGTTTGGGTCCGGTCCAACCCAGTCAGAATGACCCAGCCCGAGCCAGTCTGAACCGAGGTCTGACCCAGTCCATAGGTCCGACCAAGTCTGAGGAGGAGACCCAAGCCGAGGGGACGACCTGACCTGAAGAGAGGGCCGGTCCCGACGGGTGGCCCAACAAGAGGGGGCCCGACCGAGGGAAGCCCGACCTTGGGGGGCTAGCCGAGGAGTGGACCAGCCTTGGCGTGCTGGATCATGGTGGCCCGGCCGGCCACGTGAGGGAGGGGGTGACCTCCCCCCCCCATTCATTGAGCAGAACCGGCGCGCTCCGCCAGATCAGTTGCCGAGCGACTCGGATGGTTTCGCTGGTGAGGCACCACGGCAGCCGGCTTGGCCAGCCGCCTCCGCACCTCCACCATGGTGCAACGGTGCTGCGGTCTTTCTACCCTTCCCTTGGTGCACTGGCGCCATGCCACCACCACCACATCCTGACTTGGCCATGGACTTCGGTTCCACCGCCCGACACAAAGGTTCCGCGCTTCTTCATCAGACGTGGCCCTCCCGGTCGCAGTTCCTCTTTCGTCTACAGTGGCCATCCTGGATGCGGTTCTTCTCCGGCATGGTGTGATGGAACCATGCCCTTTCGGCACATCCTTCGATGTCAACCAAACAAGAACCAACAGAGGGGCATCAGGCCATGTTGGTTCGGCATGCACCCTCCTCATTAGGTGATAACATGTGGGACTCATCGATCCCAAATAAACGAGGAGGAACAAATGTATAAATTATACATTAAAATAATCAAATTACCCTACCTCATATTTGTCGTTGTACATTGTTGACTCGTGGAATACGAACATCGTGAAATAAGGACGTTGTTCCGTCAACGTCGAAGGAGGTAGAGCTTCATGAAGACGAGTCATGACGACGCCCTCGGTGTACTTTATGGGTGGCAGTGCTTCCCTTCCCTGCTTTGGTTGAAGATGGAAGAAGATTTTTCTTCACATTCTTCAGAGATGAGGAGAATTGTTTAAGCTCTTCGTTGAAGGAATGGTGATCTTCGGTGGTTCTTTGTTGGATGGATGAAGCTATTCTCTCTCAAGCTTTCCCAAGGATTATGCCAACCCCCAAAAAATGGCAACGGATGGCCTCAATTAATTCATTCCCACAAAACACAAATATGTGTTTAATTAAATGAGGCAACTCATTCAATTAATGCTGATGAATGGTTCAAATTGAAATTTAAATGAGGTGAAGAGTTTAATTAAAATAATCTACATCACGTCAATAATGGGTGAATTGGAACCATTATGGGGGAAGGTGGAAGGTTTCAAGAGTTTCCCCCATTAATTGGGATTTCAAGTGTTTAAAAGTGGGGTTAATGGGGTTAAAGATAGTGGGCCCCACCTAGTAATATCCTCCCAAGTGAGTTTAGGGTGTGGTGGGCCCCACCTCTAACCTCCAATTGGTATTTTTAACCACCAACCAAATAAAAATATGTTACACATATTTTTATTTAATTTGTATTTAGAATCCCCAAAAATTATCTTCCAAACTCGATAAAACGCAACTGCGATAAAGGTCTTCTTAAAAAAATACTAGAGCTGTGAGTTCAGTGGTGTTCTTGGATTTCAATTTCGAGTACCTGTTCAAATGTTATAAAATCCCGCTTGTACATTTACTGAATGTACCATAACAAAACTTCGGAAAAAATATTATCAGTCACCCTCGACCCGTGCCAGTCAAGGTTGTGCTCTGCCTAAGTGAAACACAGCCGAACAATCCCAACGGTAATTCATATTTTCAATCCGAGTTATAGTTTAGAGGTTATGAATTTTTTGAAAAAATAATTGTCACTTAATTATTTTATTTTCTGCAAAAAAACTATCTTTTTCAGGTGGTATGTTCTAGCCAAAGTTAGTTGCTGCTTAAATAAAGCAATCCCTCATGAGTCAGCGATGGTATCAGATTTTTAATTTGAGATACCGTTTGTGAGTTATAAGCATCTAAAAAATAAAATAATTTATTTAATTATTTTATTTACGGTTATGCAATTTTTTGGATTTCTCACAGGAGGCCCGCGCTGACTAAACATAAGTCGTGCCTATGGTAAATCTGCCATCTTGGGTGTACGGTGCCCTAGGATTTTTTATCCGAGTAACAGTTTAATATTTATTCCACTTTTTCAGTAAAAATGTTTATGTGTGTTAATTTATGCTTAACAAAACAACGACGGATCATTCCGGGCACTCCGGGCTTCTGAATCGCATGCCGTTAGAAATAGGAGACTCGTAAGATTCCCATGTATTTAAGAAAAACATTTCCACGAAATTTACAGGTCTTTACATTCTCCCCACCTCAGGTATTTACGTCCATGTATGCTACAACTCACACTAAGGGGACAAATGGGGGTACTGAGTATGCATCTGAGCCTCCCGCTCCCTTGTCCTCTCCTGGAGGTTTCTGACCTACCAACAAACGCAGACCAGAGGTATCAACCATGTTCATAGGACCTGTTGCTATCGATCATCTCTCCCTACTAGAACTTCCATGAATGTCTCCCAGTCGTCAATGTCCATCTTGCTATGGCCGATGATGTGGGAAAGGGAATGCACATATCTCCTCAGCTGGGATACGTGGAAGAATTCGTGGACCTGATGCAACTGAGGTGGAAGTGCTAAGCGGTAAGCCACCCCGCCAACACTGCCATCGACATGGAAAGGTATGATGAACCTCAGAGATAACTTGCTACCTTATCCAAAACTCTTTAGACCTCGTCGAGGTGACACTCGTAGAAAGACGTGGTCGCCATCCTCAAACTCTATATGTCTCCATCTCCTATCATCATGAGACTTTTTTTCTGCTATGTATAGTCTTCATCCGCTCTTGGATGACCAGCACCTTCTCCATGGTATCTCGTACCGTCTCTTGTCAGTAAAAAGCTGGATGACTTGGTGTCTCGGTCGACGATTACCCAAATAGAGTCATGTCCTCAGGATGAATGTGGAAGTCCCCTCACGAAATCCATGGATATCTCATCCCAGTTCCACTATGGGACTTCTAAGGGCTGAACCAAGCCTGTTGGAACATGGTGCTCTGCCTTCACTTAAAGAAAAGTGAGGCATCAGGAGACAAACTCTGCTACTGTATTTTTCATACCTTTCCACCACTTCTATCATCGGAGGTCCTGATACATCTTCACCTCTCCTAGATGTACCATTGGAGGAGATGTGTGGAACTCCCTGAAAACTTCCTCCTGAAGTGAAAATAGTACCATGTATATCCTTTGAAGAGGATGACATGCTCCCCACCATCAGAAAATCTATCAGGTGCATGCCCTATGGATATCTGAGCACGTCGTGTCTTGCTGTCTGCATCCCCACGATATGCCTCTCTAACATAAAAAAGAAGTAGAGGAGTGACTGTATGAGTCTGTAGATAGGATGCTCCGTATCTGGAGAATTCTGGAATGAATCTACGATAGTATCCAGCCAAACCCACAAATGTTCGTACCTCCAACACACTCTAGGGTGGCTCACAAGAAAGTACCACTTCAATCATCACTGGATTTACTGTAACTCCAGCAAAATTAGACAACCCACCCCCTTTGGAGGGGGGGGGGGTATCCTGGAAACATCTTTTGAAATGATGTCCCCATGTTCTAACACTCTCGTTCAGAACTGAAAACTCAAAGTTCCTCCTGCCACGAGGGTAAGGCTAGCCGATTCAAGAGTGATCAGTTGTACCCTCCGATGCATGAGTTTAACACGTGCTACCGAGGTTTCCTTTTTTTTTCCGACTTAGGGAAACCTCATCCCAATGTTGTATATAAACATCAACATTTTTTCCGAATACATTCAATCTATGTATGAGCTGTGGTTGTCCAGTCAATACCCAAACTAACGTCGTAAGTCCACGACGTTTCCACCAAGAGGTTATAAACGAAACTGTCACCTCAAGGGTCATATCACAACATCAGAATATATGTGATTATCGAGTCTCCTCCCAAAGGTATCTCCAGACGTGAGGGTCAATTCAACTACCTAACTAAAAACTCTAGGTCTAAGACAAGATTCATAGAAGGGTGGAATCATTCTTATCTATGTATATTGATAACAGAAAGTAGTATACACAGATCATACCATGAATCATTCCTAGAGCCCTTGTTTCACACTCTGTGACCGCATGAAACTACTCTCTTCCCCTGCACTCTAGCTCCCTGAGCCTAACGGGGACTACAAGGTGGGTGGTTGTATCATGCCAACATTTAAACAACTTTATGATGCTCTCCTTGTTCTGCTTCCACGTCTGCTACCCTGCAGATTCATCTGTCCTTAACACTTCATCTTCTCGAAACATTCTACATGCCCATGTCTCCGAGACTAGCGCCGGTTTTATTCTATCCAACATTTACATTCACTGGTTGTATCCGCTCATCCAATGAACATTCAACCACAAAATTTCTCTCTAGCACCCTAACATAAGTAGGAATGCATAGATAAAAAAGTGATGGCACATATATCCTTAAACATACATCGTTAATGGTTCCAATCTATAAGACACTGATCGTATCATATTCATCAAGTACCAGGAAAGATCGGTATGCCTTGATGAATAGTCAGCTACTGACACATCATCCTTCCGAAGCTGTATATGCTCTAGAAGACTCTCAACCACCTCCTCAAGCTAGTGCTTAGCCGCCTGTGGGTCGGGCTCACATTTGAACCTGAGGGATATCTAGAACTGAAACACATGTAAGGAACTATGCCTGCAAGTGTCATCTACCGGTACCACTAGTAGTGTCTGCTGACCAATGGGAAGTGATATAGTTGGCACACTTCCTGAAGGTACCATCTCGAAAAAACTGTCCATGTACAGAAACCTCACCACTATGTGGACCATCCTCATGGTCACTAAATGGAAAAGATTAGTATCTAAGATCATCATCTTATATAGTAGTGTCTCAACTAGGAAGAAAACATCAGTAATCACCTCCATCCAGTCCTCTACTGTCCTGTAATCTGTCTCACCTGGAAATCTCGGAGGCCTCTACCGCTAGAACTCATTCAACGTGCATAGTCGGCGTGCACCATCAGCCAGTGTGGCTGGGGGTATCTGCTGCCCTAATAGTGGTGGTGCTCCAAGTACACCACCCGATGGTGCCAAAATAGAAAGAGGGCCATAAACCGGAGCCTAGTCGCTTGGTAGGTCATCATCATGTACTCTATCGAAAACCCTATCTTTCTATCTACACAGTGGCATCCTGATAATGAACAAGTGCTCCATAGTCAATAAGTTAGACCTGGTGAGATGACTCCAAGAGTTCACAAAGAAGACCCTTGTAAACACACTCACAATCAGTGTTTTCATGATCTAAGTCGAAAATCAGAAGTCAGGGTCCTGGTGTATGGATACATCGGCTGCCACACCAACACTGGCCTCCCTAGACTGAAAACCACACTCAATACTCTTAACTCTATTTCTTCACATTACGACATATAAGAGTCCTATGTTCTGTGGTAGAACAGACACCTCTAATACCAATTTGTCCCACCCGTCCTTGGAACCCGTGCTGTGACTGCCCTAAGCCCCCTTCCATATGCTAGGGGATGGCGACTAGAACCAAAGGCGTAAATCCCTACGTTGGGAAGGCATTTCCTTTATAAAAACAAATCACACACAATTACAGTACAAAACTAGAAGAAAAAAATTAAGTAAAACTGAATACAAAGGTAGTGCTTAAATTAAATGGGCCATTATACAAACCCAACTGAACAACAAGAACAAGTATAAGTAAAAAGGTAAAAAAGCTCTAGGATCATCCACCAGGGAAATACTACCAGAAGGTTAGGTACAGAACACGAACAACTAATCCCTGAGGTACATCCCGTCTAGTCTAGCTCCATGCAGCCTCCCGTCCGACACGCTCATCCTAGATCACTGATGTCCTTCGTCTGCATAGAACACAAAAAGGTGAAGGCGAAGCCCGTGTAGGGGTGAGTATAACAATGCTCAATAGGGGACCCCAAGACCCCTGACGGTCTCCCAGAATCCACTAAGGATAAACCAATGAAGAAAGATACAATTACGTAATATAATCCAACCCTATATAGGTATATCCCAAACATATACGTAAGTTACCAGTCACATTCCGGCTCAAACTCTCAAGCCCAAGCACAAACCAGTCCACAAAGGAAGCAAAGTCAATCACCTCAATGATAGTGGTTGAAAGACAAGACTCAGCACATACATGTATACATATTTTGTAGAGTGATAGAGATGATCAGATGTAGTCACATATTCATAGAAGCTGTCAAACCCACACATGATACAGGACCAGCTATGTTGTTGGACCAACACAACTTACAGGACCAGCTAAGCTGTCAGACCCACATAGGATACAGGACCAGCAATTCTGTAAGACCCACACAGGATCCAAGAACAGAAGTCAGAACTATCAAACCTATGGAGGATTCCGGTACAGAAGTCATCACTATCAAAAAAACGGAGGATTCCGGTATAGAATTCATCACTGTCGAACCAATTGAGGATTGTGGTACAGATGTCATCACTGTCTAACCCACGGAGGATCCTGGTATAATATCATCACTACCAGCCCTTGGGTTCCCACACACAACACACTCGATTTTAGGAGTGTCTTCCCCTCGGGACATGTGTCGATACATAAAATATCAAGAAGTCTTGATTTGATGTATCCCTTAGTTCCAACTCATCATAAGGAACCCAACGCGACAGATGACACATCAATCAGATGCCCGGTCTGAGAGTTATTGGCATTTCTATTCTAAGGGTCCGGTTTGTATTTTTGCTTAAACCAACCCAGTCATACTACAACTACGTCCAAACCTAAAGTGGAGAATATCATAGAATCTTCTCACTCCATGAATTCCATCTTCGTAGGTGGTACGTCAATCAGACACCTATAGCCCTAGATTGGGGCTAAATGGTGTAAACGACCATAGAGGGTCTGGGTCTCGTTCGATCCAGTCGGACTGACCCATCCTGACCTGGTCTGAACTGGGGTCTTACCCAGTCCTCGGGTCTGACCCGGTCTAGGGAAGCGACCCGAGATGAGGGGACGACGCAGCCCGACTAGGGGAAGCCCTGCAATGGGCTTCCCAACAGACCACGCGAGGGTGGGGGTGCCGCACCCACCGCACGGCACGACGGCTCCACGCTTCTTCATCCGTTGTGGCCCTCTCACCTGCGGTTCCACTTTCGTCCGCCACGACCCTCCTAGCCACGGTTCTTCTCCAGTGTGGGGTGATGACACCGCACCCTTTTGGCTCCGCCTTCGACATCAACCAAACTAGAACCAACGGAGGGGCATCAGGTTGTGTTGGTTCGGCCCGCACCTTCCGCATTAGGTGATAACAAGTGTCCATCATTGAACCCAAATAAACAATGTGAAACGAGGGTATAGTTTATAAATTAAAATAATCAAATCCCCTACCTAATATTTAAAGTTGTACATTGATGAGTCATACAAGACAGACTTCGTGGAAGACGGACGTCGTTCTGTCAATGTCGGAGGAGGTAGATCTCGTTGAATAAGAGTTGAGGCGATTCCCTCAGTGTGATTCGTGGGCGGCGGTGCATCCCTTCCTAACTCCGGTTGAAGAAGGAAGAAGATGATTCTCCACATTCTTCGGAAATGAGGAGATTTCTTTATGTTATTTGTGGAACGAATGGAGTTCTTTGGTGGTTCTTCGTTGGAAGGATGAAGCTCTTCTCTCTCAAGATTTCCAAAGGATTATACCAACCCCCCAAAAAACGACAAAGGATGGCCTCTTTTACTTATCTTCCACAACAACACAATGACATGTTTAGTTAAATGAGGAAACTCATTTAATTAAAGTTATGGGATGATTCAAATTCAAATTTAGAGGCGCTGAAGAGTTTAATTAAAATACGATACCTTATTTAATTAATGGGTGATTTTGCACCATTATGGGGGAAGGTGGAAGGTTACAAGAGTTTCCCCCATAAATGGGGAGTTCAAGGGATTAAAAGGGGGTTAAGGGGGTTCAAGAAAGTGGGCCCCACAATTTATCTCATCCCAGGGGAGGTTAGGGTGTGGTGGGCCCCACATCTAACCTCCACTTGGTAGTTTTAACCACCGTCCAAATAAAAATATGTTACACATATTTTTACTTAATTTTTATTTAGGATCGCTAAAAATTAATTTCCAACCTCAATAAAAGGGAACTATGGTGAAGGTCACCTTAAAAGAATACTAGTGCTGCGAGTTCACTGGTGTCCTCAGATTTCAATTATGAGCACTGGTTCAAAAGATATAAAATCATGTACGTACGATTACTGAACATACCTGAACAAAACATCAGAAATATATTATCAGTCACCCTTGACCCATGCTGGTCGAGGTTCGGATCTGCCTCAGTGAAACATGCCCCAACGAACCTAATGTTACTCTAGGTTTTTCAATCTGAGTTACTATTAAAAAGTTAGGAATTTTAAAATAAAATAACTGTCAGTTAATTAATTTATTTTCGGCCAAAAACTAACTTTTTCTGGTGGCCTGTGCCGACCAATGTTAGTATCTGGTTAAATAAAGCAATCCCTCACGAGTTCAGCAGTGGTCTCGGATTTGTAATATGAGCTATCATTTGTGAGTTATTATAATTTGAAAAATAAAATAATTTATTTAATTATTTATTTATGGTTATTCCATTTTTTGGGATTTCTCATAGGAGGCCCACGCCGACTAAACTTAAGTCGCACCTAGGGTAAACCCGCCATCTTGAGCACAAGGGTGCCCTTATATTTCTGATCTGAGTAAACATTTTAGATATATTCTACTTTTTGAGTAAAACTACTTACACACATTAGATTATTCTTTACAAAACTTCAACAGATCATTTCGGGCACTCCGATCATCAGAATCGCATGCCGCCAGAAACAGCGGACTCGTAAAATTCCCATGTATAAAAAAATTGCATATTTTCTGGGTCTTTGCAGTTAAAAAATATATATAATATTAATAAATATATTAATATAATTTAATTTTTTATAAACATATTAACAACTATTAATCTGAAGTGAAGAAAAAATATGAATTGTAGCACCAAAAAGAGATGGTAGCTCATACATATTCAAATAAGATGATTATAATTTTCTATGGATTGAGTAGAATAAATATAAATATTAATTTACCATGAATGAAAAATTATCATATCGAAAATTTCATATATATTCATTATATATATAATAATAACCATGTATAAAACACAGGTATGAAATGTAATTAATATCTCCGAATTAAGGCTAGTCTGCATGTATGCATGAGAAATAAATTCATAACACAGTTTATTCAAATGATGTCATTATTGTTTATAATTGTTTTTTTATTTATGAATTTTTAGTAAAATTTTTGTATGGATAATATTTTTATCAATATGATAAATGAAAATGAAAAGAACTTGGTTAATATTTATACCACTTCTCTTAGAGGCCCCCTTTATCATACACATTAATCCATGTATGATTTGACATGGAAGAATAATGAATGATCAAGGATTTAGGGGATTAATATGTAAATGTGTTTAGTGGGTCTATTTTTTTATCAAACATTCAAATTTTGTAATAATGGAGATGAAAGGGTTACCAAGAATATTTAACGGTTGGTATAGAATTGAAATTCTTAAATAATTGAAATTTTATATATTCTCATTCAATATTAAAATTCAAAAAATTGAAAATGATTCATTGGTAGGATAATATATTGTAGAAATCCCTTTAACCAATGTGAATTTCAAACTTTGTTGTGGCAATAAAAATGTTATCATTTGTTAACCCCTATTAAACTATTTTTAGCCTTATTCATGGTAAAAAGCATTAAATATATTTAATATTCATAATGATATAAAGCATGTTAAAACAATAAAATCATATTAATTAATTTGAATATTATTGTGGAATAAATTTTAAATGGTTTGATTTCAATATGAGTAAAGAATAAATTTTAATAAAGCATGAAAATCATAAAAAAAATTAATTTTAAAAGAAAGTATTTTTTTCCTAAAAATTATTTTACCTATATTCGATACCTTGAAGAAAACCTTAAAAAGTTTAATAAAATAAATTATTGAATATATAATAAATAAATTTCAATACTATTGATATTTTATTATTATTATTTTCAAGTATTATGATTTAAAATAAAACAATTCAGGATTAATATTTGTTAATACAAAATTAGTATTTTTTGCTACAAAATAATTTTATATATAATTGTGGTATAAGGATTATTTCTATTTAATAAATATCATTATTTATAATTAAATAAGTCTAAATTTATATTATGATCAAAATAAAAGAAATAATGGGATATTAAATTGAAAATAAATTATAGTTTGTATAATCCCCTACCAAAACAATTTAATCCATAAATTTAATGAAAAAATATTTTTTGACCATAACATTATATTTTTCAAATTTGTGTATTTATATAATATAAAATAAAAAATAAATAAATTTCACTTTAAAAAATTATAATTTTTTTAAAAATTTATAACTTATTATTCATATCTACAAATTCAATGAATATATTATAAAGTATTTATTTAAATAATTAATTCAAACATGGGGTTTTATATAATTAAATACGTCAAATATATTATGAATAACATAATGGAAATACATATAATATATTTTGGTGTAAATAATGTAAGGAATAATTATTTTGTATTTATTTTCATTCAAATTATTCCATCATGGGATAATGGTTCGTTCATAAGCATACGAGAACAACATTCATTATTTTAGGTGATTATGTGTGAACAAAATGTATAAAGACAGTCTACCTAGTTGAATAGGAAACGTATTCAAAATATGAATGTTAAAATAATTAAGCAATATTATATATCGAGAAGGTGAAAACATTTTTTGATAATGATTTTTGTAAAAAAGTGTTTGGGGAAGTGTGGGAGTGAAAATTTATCAATTAAAGTAATAACATAATACGAGTAGGAATGATCATTCAAATGCTTAAATTGATCACCATATCAGTGAGAATACATAGATTGTGTTTATAATTATTATATCATTGTAATAAGGGGATGTGTGAATACTATCCCATTTGGTAATCAAGGTCTATGAATAGTAATATACCATATAAATATAAGATGACGACATGGTAAATCATATCACATATTTATTGGATTTAGAGGAATGATTTAGTTCAGTTATGACACGGATTAATATAAATAGTATTAAAAAATAACGTTCTTTTGAATTAATATCATTGCATAATGATATAAGTTTTAATTTTTCAATCAATTAATAAATTACATAATGGTGGATAAAAAGATTAGGGGCATGTTAACAGCTCCATTTTGGCACTCCAATGTATAACCAAATAGATATAACATTTGATGATAGAGGTACCCATTATCAATGTCCATGAATGATTTATAAAATTCCATCACATGTGAGATAAGAAGTATGGTATATGTAAATGGATATTCATTAAATTTTATATAGGTATTAAAAAAATATGGTCATTATTTTTACCCTATTGTTTCCATTTATTAAAATGAAAATATGATATGGGTAGTGTATGTGTCCAAAATTTGTAATCTAGTTGTTTACATGATTCATATAAAAATCACAAGTCACAGATATTTAATAATATATAAGAAGGGTATAGTAATATAGGATAGACCATATATAATTATTTCTTATTTAATTCTAAAATGTTCAGGATTTTATATACATTAATGCAATGTGACAAGGACGTGGATGTCATTATGATTCAAATATTATGATAAGTTATAATTTTCCACAAAGTTTAACACGAGGTTATTATGAGTATAATATTATATAGTTTAATTTTATAAGGAAAACAATCATGTTTCATAAAATTTAAATTCATTACATGAGGACTCAGGTTTCATGACGTTTATATAATTTTACCAGGAAAAAGATTTTACATATTGGTTCAAATATGGATCATGTAAAAATTAATATAGATTCATGTTTTAAATGAAATATTAAAGAGTAAACCAATAAGAATTAATAGAGCTGAAGACATGAAAAAAGTATATTTCTAGTTAGATGCTTTATGGACCTTGATAAATGACATGAGTCTCACCGTATTAACTACATGGATGTTAATAAACATGAATATATTTCTTATGTGATTTTTTGTCCCTTCACAGAATTATATCAATTGAAATTGAAGGATATTCATCATTTGACTATGGGACTAGACTCCCAAGTATACACATAGTAACACCTAAGGTAATTTGATATTTTATTGTCCAAAATGATTATTGGGATACCAAAAGCAAAAAATCGAATATGGAAAATTAATTTTAAATTGAAGTAGGATCCTTTTGTTATATCATTATTTATATAACTAGAAATTATATAAGGATGTTGGATTATATTGTATGAGTTACTCTATATAGTATATGGTATTTAAGGGAGGCTTATAAGGCCTAAAACGTAATTGAATGTTATAATGAATTATATTTGTTTTAGGTTATATATAGTATATAAGGACATTGAAGTTGTGTAGTTTAATTTCTTTAAAATGGAATTTTGTATGAGGTTATTAAATATATTTCAACATGTATATTATTTTCATGTATTTTTACATCATCTTATAAGGGCTCATATTTTGTAGTATAATATATTGAAAATTTTCTAATAAAATGTTCAATTAAATATCATACTAAAGAGGATTAAAATTTTTTTAGTTTAACATCATGTGATGAGGACACACCAATGTCCTCCATTTTTTCATTATATAGAAAAGTCTCTAATAACATGGATTTTTACATTATGTGAAAATTAATTAGATTTTTTGTAATTTAATTTCATATGATAATATCTTATTATATTTATTAAAGGATGATTTATCATATTATTTTCCAATGAATACATTAATAAATATCAGAATCCTTTCAATTTGGTGGATTGTAAAACACAACATCTCTAACCTGATTTCATATGAGTTATAAAATCCTAGAAGTAAATGTTCAGTTGTTTTGTGGATTTAGTGTAATTCTTGATTCTCCATGGGATAATTGATCCTAGATTCACTGCATATCTCATAAAATTGAGAATCATTCCAGTAATAGAATATATGTATATATATTGAACAGATCATTCTATAGATAAAATGAAACGGGTTTAGTTGTATCACATTGGACTAATGTGTTGATAGGATACTTGATGTGAACAATATGGACCATTATTATCATTAGTAAGAGAAATAGGGGTTTCTATTGGGCTTAATATAAGAAAAAATGTTATTACTAATTACTTGTTATAATGGAATAAAGCCATTGAATTTCATGAACAAGGGATCCTTTAATGTAATCCAATGGAAGAGGAACTTTATATTGAATTATATTGTTATTATAAAATTCATACATAGAATATAGCGTAATTTTATGGATAAATATTGGGGTTTTCGAAAGATATAAGATTCAAGAACCTCTAGATATCATATAATAGTAAAAATAATCCCTTACACAGTTCTTCGTTCGGATTATTAAATATAAATAAAAAAATTTATAAGAGGATAATTATAATAGTTTACATTAAAAGGGGCCTTTAAAAATTATCATGTGGAATGTGAAACATATTAATTAATGATAAAAGGATAATTAGATATTAATTTAATTTGTCATGGGGAATTGGATTTAAGATCCATGAGTAAATATGTATAATAAATTTGTATTATTGAAGGGACACCTAGTTCTAAAAATTTATATTTTTTAATTAGTGTATATCAATGAACCTTGAAAACATCACACTAAATTCCATCTCATGTCAATGATAGAGTCTCACTAAGTATGAAACTCATGTTGTTTTATGGGTAATGTATTGTTGTCCTTATAATATCCTTTTTAATATCACTGAGTTCAAAAATATTCCCCACCTATGGATATATTTCATCAAAATCGCATTAATGATCGATTTTATTGGGGACCAGAAATCTCAAGTGAGTTACACAATATATGAGAAAGAGTTGATAAATTGTTTATTTTTATTTTCATACGTGCCTTCATGAATAAAGGAAATATGAAGGGAATTATTTTGATGATATGAGTAATAAATTATAAATGGATTTCAATATCATGTTTGAAAGAATGGTCATGAATGAAAAAAATATTATTTGGCCATGGGACAGAGGATCTCAATATCACTTCATATCCTATAAATGGAATAGAGACATAATTTGTTTTTAAATATGAATTATATTTTTCCTCAATATACAATGTTAGGATTTGATAATCATTTAATGAATATATATACAAGGATACACCTATATAGAATAGGAGATATTATAAACAAGGCAAGACCCTCTATTTAATTTGGTGTGCTTCAGGTATAGAGGACATGCCATTTTGATTAGAATTATGTGAAAATTATTGGAAGTGGTAGATTTTTAATAATAATTGATTCATCATAGATATTATATCTCTCATAATGATCTGAATATTTTGTGGAAAAAATAATTATTTTTATCATTAGTTATTTTTAATAAGAAAAGTAAACCATTTAACTATAATTTCGATCATTTTAATTTATTAAAAATAGATATGTTGGGGTATCCATGTTATAGTCATGATGATTGAAAAAATGTGCATCATAAATTGTGGTCTTGAAATAAGGAATTCAACAAAATAATTCTTTCATCCAGAAATAAATACAAAAACATTACAATTTATTTCTATATAGTGAGTATAAAAACAATTACATTTATAGTATGTTATTATGGACTGTTGTTTTTTAGTTTTAATTTATACTAATAAAACACCCTGGAAGATTATAAATAAAATAAAAATAAACTCTTTATAACTTATTCATTGGTGGTGGATTTTATGTCCTCTAAATCTGTGATAATTTTTTTGTATTAATTGTTTTTCTATACCATGAGTATGGAATAAGGTCCCTCCATTATTGGATTTGGTATTACAGGCTTCCACAATACTATCATCACAATTTGGTGTACCAAAACCATCTACCCGAAAATAAATTAGTGGAGGATATATAAGGATTATGGAACACTATTTTGATAAAATTGTATTTTATTAATTATCATAAACATTTATCATTTGGTCAACCCAACTCTACAAACAAATTTTATGAGAATTTATATATAATAAAAATATTTTAGAAGAAAACACATATAGAAGAGAAGGGGAACATAAAAATAAAAATTAATTTTATATCATATATATATAATAAGGGTTTTTACATGCATGCATGTTGTTTAAGGTTGAATATGAACTGAAATCAGACATCTTGTTTTGTGGACATACAATCCAATATCTATCGAATATAATTTGATAAGTAATGATTATGGTAATTTTTAAGACTCATTCTATTGATTTTAATATTCATAATAGTATGAGGAATGATAGTATTATTTTTTTCACATGGTACATGATTTTTTTCTATATGGAAAAAATTATTTTTCCATTGTTTATCTATATTTTTGACTGACACAAAAAATAGTATTGATTATTGACATCATAATATTGATGATAACAATTTTATTAAAAACATGTAAGGATATTCATACATATCCATCGGAGAAAATATAATTAAAAGTAATAATGAACATTGATAACATAGAAATAGTTGGGGGATATGGCCATATAACCTTAATTTAACATACAAAAATGTGTCCACAGTATTTTGTTCTATGAGTAACTAAATAGGAAGATAGATTTAATTATACTTATCCATGTATAGAAATAAATTTTCTATAAACATAATTATTTTTAGTAGATTGGTAAAGAGAAATAACTATTTCTTCTAAAATTCATAGTGAGCATGGTATCTGACTAGTCAGCATCATTTGAGAAATGATAGAATTATTTCATTATAATCAGGATATCCATCCCCTTTATGTAGACAAGGATAAATGGGGAAATGAATAATTCAGGAATTAAATGTTTGGAATCATTTGTTTTATAGATGGTGATGTTCACCACAATAACAAAAATATTCAATCTTTTTTCATGATCTTATTGAAGATGATTTTTTATTGAGGGTTTATAAAATTATATACGACCATTACATTGTGCCATCGATTGAGTTGTATAGAGAACCATCCAAATTGAATTTTAATTTAAAAAACAATTATGTCATATTGGGTGTTAATGATGAATTTGGGGACTATCCTAAAATTAATTTTAAGGATTTCCATGTAATACTAGTGTATGTACACCACGGTGGTAGCAACATCAGACTGTGTATCAACATAAGAGATTTATAAACATGGAACATGACTCAGAATCAGTTTGGAGGTTAAAAATTATATTAAATATTAAAAATAATCTTATATAGGTAATATTTATTCCATATCAGTGGACTATTCACCCTTGATTTGTTGAATCACATGTTTAGAAAAACATTTCATATAACAAAACCCCTAGTATCTACATGGATAAAAAGAAAAGAGTGATGATGGATTGAAACTCTACCTCATTATTGGAGATTTAATTTTATAATATGATGAGATAAAGTAGAACTACCTTAGAAAGGGAAATTGAAATGACCCATTGTACAACAATATAATATGTGGGGGTTTCCCTTATCAATACTTTCTTGATTCACAATGTAGTATCAACCTATATTTCTGATGCTTGGGTTTCATTTTCCATATAGATTAATTCAACACAAAAGAGATATTTATTTAATCTCCCACTATTGAATGCCTATTATTTCATGGGAATGTTCATAATGACGTCACCTTAATTTTTTTTCGGGAAATAAAAATTCAAAACATTGTATGATGCCTTCCCATAACAGAATATATATTACCTATATGGGATGAATAAAGATACACCTGAATTGGTATATATGTAAAGCCAAATGGATCTCATGAGTCTAGGGAAAATGTCCCTTCTTTTGTTTTATAAATATCAATTCCAAACCATTATTCTCATTAGTATAATGTGGTCTTGGTTCCAAAAATGGTTTGAATAATATAAGAAAAGATATTTTAATTTCTGACATCATTCACTTATGTCCGTAGAAAATATGTTGATCACTATAGTGTTTCTACAAACAAAATAATCATATTTCATAAAAAATGGTGGCATGCATACTTGTGTGATGAAGAAGTGGATGTTAACATCACTATTGGAATTCAAGTGGTCATAATTAAAATTGTAAAAATACTTTTAATAATAAATTTAGTGATGTTTAATCAATAAAATATGTTGTCCATGATGATTAACATGACATATGAAGCTTTACCTGGAGTCCTCTCAATAATATTATGATTTATGGGAGAGGCCTATAAAAATTCCTATTGTTATTTTCTGGGTCAAATTAAAAAATGGGATGGTATATCATGATGTTGATATAATTACATAATTCTTTATCAACATAAAAAATTAGTTGGTTCATTTTTGGATTATTTTTAAAACTATTTTGATTTGTATTTTCTTGGATTTCAAGACCATCATTATAATTTTCAGATTTTACTATAAGGAAATTAATGTTTTTATCCACATTCATCCAATTAATTATATGTATATGTGGTGTATAACAATTTGAAATGTGGATCCAAAATCCGTTAAGCACTATAGAATTTCATTATAGAAATACATTTCCCTAGTTCCCTAAATAAATTTTCCGACTCATCTCATGTTACTATCGATAAAAACTAACTAAAATAACAATTAAATTTGTATTTTGATTTAAATTAATAATTAATATTGTAAATAATTCTAGGGTCTAGGATGAATATCATCATTCAGATACCTATTTATAAGATCACTAATGTAAATATATAATTTGATCGATCTATTGAAGCATATGCTATGATAAAAAATTTCCATTAACACTGAGAACATTAAATCATAGATGGTGTATTCATTAATGATTTCTTTTATTTCACATTTAGAAAAAGGATTTGGATTTATCCTTTGAGTGATTATCTAGAAATCATTGTTGAATGGTTTAATCTTTTTATTATATCATTGTATTTTATAGAAATTACAGAAAAACCCATAAAGCAGTATTTTAAAAAATTAAATGTACTCCTCACCTAGGTCCACTAAATCAAATATATGCATGAGTAATAGATCCTATTTTGTACCTATATTAACATATGTGACCTTGAAGATAGTGTTCTGAACTAATTTATCATATCCTAAAGATTAATTTCCATGGTCATAATCATCTTTATCATTTGTATTAATTTTCATTGGGGTTGGAAGATGAAGGGTATATTTATATATTTTATATCATGATGGTACATCTTTATTTTTTAAAATTATGAGTATACATATATGGGAATATTTATTTCTATTTCATTTTATAAATTATGGATTCACATTTCATGTTAACTTGTAACTAGATGTTATAGTTAATGGCATACAAGATTTAACCATCATATAGTTTTCAGGTAATATTAGAGATTAATTTGTTTCTTCTGGTAATATAAAAAAATTTATTGATATTAATAATGGTTCAAGGATACTCATGGGTTTTATGGATATATATAAAGCATTTTAGACTAGTACTTTCTCACTAGTGTTGTTATTTCTAGTCAGAGAACCATGTCCACCATCTATTATTCTCTTGTATGTCTGTATATTATTCCCATGTAAATTCTCTAATGTAAGGAATTTTATGGTAACCAAGAGTGTGTGATTACATTTGAAATAGATTAATAGGTGATATATAATAAAAAAAGTATCCATTAAAGAGACATAGTATTCTAAACATAACATTAAATTTCATATTCTTTTAAACTACCATTGATATTAGTGTAAAATGAATTTTTTTTAATTAGTAATTGAGTATTTTAAATAAAAGGGAAATTTTAACTACGGATTGTGATATTAAATGGAGATATATTATATTCATAATATCCCACATAGTAAACTATCTCTATTTTTATGAGTGTTATTCCTAATATATTTTATATTATGTTTTTAGGAATATGAAAATTATCAATATTTTTTTAGAAATACTGGAATCTAATATAACCATGAAGTAATACCCCCCATTCATTTTATTTGAATGAGATGAGTCTTTGGTATTCTACATTTGTAGTCTCTATGTGATTCATTTAATATTAAAAAACATCATCCAAGAACTATTTGGGTCTCCCATGGTCCATAATTAATGATTCATTGTGTTAATTTCTAGATGAGAAGTGCTTCTAGGATTTATATTTTGTCCTGAATAATAACTGGATAATTTTAGATATCCAAATTCTACACTATAGTTTTATTATTCCCAATTCGGTGTTATTCCATAGTTTCAGGGATTTTATGATAAAAAATTTCATATTGATGGTCTGTATTCCAAACATGATCCCAAGGATATGTTTACCATTAAATTGGTAATAGGGGATACCAAACACAAATTCATGTGATTATCTAACTCTTATATACATAGAAATTGACCTTCACAACAAAATTATTAGAAAAACTCATTGAGTATTGAACAAAAAAATTATTATTTCAAGTCTCATTGATGTGAGAAACCTATATTTTTGGATTTATATTTTATTTTTATGATTTTTGGAAGAAATATTAACATCCACTATGACCTTGTCTATCCTGGTTTCATCAACATTAGAAAACTCATCCTATGGATACCAAAATATTGTTTGGGTACTTGTTTTCATATTCATCTTCATTTTTAGATATTGTATCATTAAAAAGGCTGACATGGATCGTGGATAAATTTACTTAAACTATAGTTAGGGTTGTTTCATTCAATGGTGGTACCAATGAAAAAATAATGACGAATAATATCAATGGGATCATTGGTACATTTTGGTGTCAGTCATAGATCACATTATTTCAATCGGATTTTCATTAAATGAAATTTCTTGACATTATATCACGGTTTCATGGTTGTTGAGCTTAAAGGCTCTATGAAAATTGTCACCACTAAATATTAACTGACTTATTATTTCATGATGGATGGACTATGGATGACTATCTTAAGGGTTATATAGTAATATAAAAAATTTATTCATTCTTGGTCTACATTTTATTCATCATGATTTCCAATTGGGTTTTTGAATCCAACAGTACTTCTGATGGTGTTATTATAAAGTTCACATATCTACAATTGTCCATTTTCTAGCATATTTACTTAAAGATAAAGCTTTAATAAATGTTTCTTCAGGATATTCATTGGCTATGAGAAGAATATAAGATGTCAATAAAAAAAATAATTAGGTTTCCATGAATCATAATTCATGATAATATAATATTTTACTATAAAAATGATTTAGCTTATATGGTACATTTCATGAAATAGTATAATTTGATTCTTCTGTCCTCTTATCCAATGTGTCCTTCTTACATCTTCGTTTCTGAATGAAAGTTGTTGTTCAAAAAAATAAATTGGAGATGAAAATGATATGGATGTTTCCTAGATTCAACATTATGTAGTAATGGTTTGATAATTATTGTTCTAACATCTAAAAAATTATAATTATCTCTGTTATAAATGGGAATAAGAAAAAATTGGCCTTGGTTAACCAAAGAAAAATATATAGATACTTTTCCTACTATGGAACCTCCCATAATCTATTATACCATTTGAATGAGTGTAATTGATACTCTATTTGATCAAATATATTTAGTGTAAATATCTATTATCTTTTCAGTTATTTGATCTACATTATGATATAGTAAATTAGAAATTTATATCAAGTGATGAAATCTAAAATGTTTCAATTTTCCAAATGATTATAATATTAATATTTTATGACCATAAACTTCCATAGAATAAATCTAAATTGATAAATGGACAAATGATTCATATATTCATATAATTTAAAGGGTTATGAATGAAAATGGAAGTAACAGATAAAGGATGATCTCGTAATAAGTTTCAAAATTCTTATACATTATCCCCTACGAATCAAGCATTCCCATCATAGTTCCAAAACACAACACGAAATTTTTAATGTGTTATATGGGTTACATGGATCAATAATCAATAAAATGAGTCCAAATTTAAAAAATTTGTATTTATTATGTACTATTGTATAGTTATATGTTGGTTACAACCCACAGGAAATGTTGAATTACTAAATTCCCAAACAAAACACACATTAAACAGTAGGTGAAGATATATTCTTATAATTTTTTACATTGTTAAAAAAATTATTTTTTAGAAAAGACATATATTTTGGATTGTTTTTTGAAGAACTTATTTTTGAAATTGATTTAATGATCATGCGGTAGGAACAACAATGAATAATAAATAGCTGTAGAGTTTGAGAAAATAATTAAAAGGGGAAGCATGACGAATTCATTCTATTGGATGAAATTGATATTTAATTTGAAATTTTTTTATTATAAATGCATCTCATAAAAAATGATTAATCTCCATTGGTGAGAAATTGATTACACAGATGAATGAAGCCTAGTGTTCTCCACTCCATGAATCATGAAATCTATTAGAAATTGAAATGTACACATTAATAAAAAAATTCCCAAATAATTTAATTTTAGAAATTTAGGCTTGAAGAAAATCATTCACGGTCATTATGAATGAATGATCATGATGTTTTTGAAATAATTATATCAATGCGTGATTTAGTTATAATGAATTTGAAATTTATCACACCAATACATTAATAATTTATTATATAATTTTTTTTGAATAAATAAAATAATTAATGCCGAGAAAATATTTCTCACGAATAAATATATTAAAAAAATAAAAATCAATTAATTTAAATTTATATTGAAAAAAACAGTATAAATAAAAAAATAAGGGGATAAGAGATATCTTATTTGAAAATGAATGAAGAAGATCATGATCTCTTGTCTTTCTCCTATACTTTCTACTCCTACTCTCATAGTCTATTGATTCATGTAGAATTAATGAGTGTGTGTGATGGTTGAGATTTATGTCACAAGAGAATAATGTCCCCAATTCTGATGTATGCTTGGAAATTAAAGACCTCTATGAACTCACTCTAAGTCACACACTACATGCACCGACTAAATTTTATCTCCTTTCATATCACTAAACATGTGTCTTTATCAATGACATGCTTGCTAGTTAAGGAATGATATTCTAATTGTCTACAGGCAGTTGGAAACAACATACTTGTATGTAACTCTGGATAAATTGTGTATCAAAAATGTTTAAACAAGGTATAATTAATGATGCTTTAAATGTAATAAAAATATTTCCAAATTTTATAATTTTTTAATTAAATATAATTACAATTACTAGATTAATGTATATATAATGTTGTTGAGTTATTTAATTTTTACAAATTATTATTTGTTTCTAATATAAATTTATTAATAGATGAACTACTATTATTATTTTAAAACTTTTATGAAAATAATTTTTTTATTTAGCAGTATTACAGTTAATTTTATAATATTATTATAAAATAAAAATGATTACATTATTTTTAATGATTCGTAGTTGTTATTATTTAATTAAATAATTTATTTTAATATTTATATTAATTTAAATATTCTAGTTATTATTAAAGTTACTAATTATATTTATAGTTATTATATTTATAAAATATCAATATTTTTTTATTATTTCTTTTATTTTAAATTATTATTTAAATTAATATCATAATTAATTATTATTTCTTATTATTTATTTTATAAATATTAATCTTTATAATATTTATTATTTTATTTTTTTTTATTTTTTTATTACATAATTTATTTATTTATTTATTTATTTATTTTATTATAATTACTTTTTTCACTCATTGTAATACCTTGAGTGGGTAGGTTTCTTTATCCCAAATGCCTATACGCCTATCCATGAGTTCTCCTCCATTAAAGGTGGTGTATTCATCCAATGGCAGCCAATAAATGCTTCAATCTCTTGTGGCATCAACTCCTTCATATCTACAAAGGTGTTTCCTCAGCATAAGATCTATAATGGCTTCAGTCGATAATGTAAATAGATGTTGCTTTAGTGAGATGGGTTTGACTCATGGTTGTGTCCATGACTCCACAATAGAAATAACCTTTTCTGTGGGATGCTTCATTCGTTTTCTGAATGCTCATGATGGTGATAAAATTTTGAAATGGAGGTATTATGTTCAATTTTCATATATGCGAAATGGGGTTTCTTCATCAGTCGATGAATGATGATGAATTGAGGCATCCCCTTCTCCCAAATCTAATTCAAATACATGATTGGATGCCATCGGTCATTATGATTGTGTTTCAGATATGAGATGGTGGATTGCGATCTAAAATTCAGTGGTGATATGATTTGGGATGTGGTGGTGTATCATTGTGTGAAGAAGATGGTGAGCATTTGGTTTATTGCGTTTTCGTCTCATCATTGAGAACGAATAGGTGGGGTTGGATGGTTTTTTGATAGTTGAAGGTATATTGAAGCAGTGGTGGCAATGTGAAGCACCTAAAGTTGGAAGTTTCGTTTGGGAGGAGGAATTGTTGGTGTAGTAGGTAGTGTACATTGAGAAAAGAAAGTGAGGAATCATTCTTCTTCTGGGCGTGTGAGCTGAGGATATTTATATTTGTGACAGTATTACGAGTGTGTCGAGACACTATTGGGTTGCGATTTGAAAATTTGATAAATAGATGACGAAGTCTTATTTTTATGGTAGTGTCTAATTGACAACACAAAAATTTAAATTAATTATAAAACAAAAATGATGGTTAAATTAATAATTAAATAAAATTAGAATTACATTTTACAAAATAAATTAAGAATCTAATTACATGAATTTCATATTAAAAGATGATAATATAAAAACCAATTACTACTAAATAACTATTTATTTTTATTAATAAACAGTTAAAATTTATAAACTTAAAAATGACATAAATTCTAAACTAACATATAATAATAAGGATAGAAAATTTAAAATTATATTTTAAATTAATATATTGAATTAAAAAATTAAATTTAAAGGATTTAAATTAATTTTTTGAGATCAAATTAATTGATATAATTTATTAAGGATATATAATAAAAATAAAAATATATTAAAAGATGAAAAATTAAAATAATGTTTTACAAAATGAAATAAATAATCTATAACTTCATAAACTATATTTTTTTACTAATTATGGAAAAATTTAAACGTGAAATGAAATTAGAAAAATAAATAAATATAAAAATAACTGAAGCATAAATATATATTTTATATTCTAAATTAATAATATTAATCAAATAAAATGGTATCTTAAGTAAATAATTTAAGAAATAAAAAACATAATAATTTTCCTAATACACCATAAATAATTAATTAAATGATTACAAACATAAAAAATGATTTGGGTAATTTGAAAATTTTAATTTCACATAAAATTCCCCAACACTAAGAACATTGATTATCATCAATCAATAATATGAATTTTAGCTTTTGAAAAAAAATATTTTTTAATAAATATCTCATAATAACGCATATGAGCATTTTAACATCATGGGGATAAAAAGATGTGAAATAAAATTATAAAAAGGTATCTTCTAAATATGTCATTTCTAATTTGAAATATTAATTGGGTGACAATGTAATCAAACAATAATTTACTTCTTAAGATGTTATATTTCATAAATAAGGTCACTTCTTGTCATAATTCAATTCCAATTCATTTAAAAAGCAATAATAGTTTATATGAAAGTGGAAATAAGATCCCATTAAAAATAACCATCATAATAAATATTCTCCTAGGTTCTAAAAAATATAAATTAAAAAAACACATTATTGATACAATTTAAATTATTTTCATATAAGTAAATTGTCCCCTTCTTCACCTGTAGTTCACCAATCCTCTCACCCTAATGAAATTATTTTCTGACAACATGTGTTTTGTGGAATTGTTTAAATTTTACCCCTCCTTATAACGTGTTCACTGCACTGTTTATATGAAATTATTTAAATTGTACATTTAGATTACTCACACACACTCTACCTAGAGTCTCAAATGTCTATTGTGGGTTTCCATTTTTCCATTTTACAGTAGATCTTGAAGACAGAATTGATTACTATTTATGTGGTCTTTAAAAAGTGATTACTTTTTAAATTAAATATAAATTGAGTACCCATAGGATATGTTCAATTTTCATGTTTCCTAATGATATTATCATAATTCCAGAAAAATTTATTGTATAACAAAGTCATTATAAATTAAAAAATAAATATTTTATAACTATTAGATAACTTTACTTAGAAAGAATTCATCCTCAAAAATTTCTGATTAAATACAATCCTCAACAATCAGTATGTATTTTACTCTAAGAAACAATAATTTTGAGTGAAAAATTCATCCTCAAGAACCAAATATTATGATATAAGTTTTAAAAATTGACCATTTTTACAAATTTTGTTTAATGGGATATAGAATGTATGAACATATTAGGACAATTTTACTTTAAATGTTCAAAATAGATTTTTAATTTAGTAGATTAATGAAATGTAAAAGAGTAAAAATGAAGTTCAAAAAGAATGTTTACCAAAAAATAAAAATAGAATCTCATGTAATTTCAATAATCCCCTAAAATGAATACCTCAATTATGTTTAATAAGATAGAATGTAAAAAACTTTTAAGTACCCAATGAAAAGGGTGAATAAAATTGGATTTTATATCAATTTGATGTTCAAAATCATAATAAAAGGTATTTTATACACCAAACCAAGACAATTTAAAACACCAAAAAGTTTTCCATAATGTGTAAAACCCTAAAACATAATTTAATAATCTGAAGAGAATAAAAACAAATGAAACCAAATTTACAGCAACAATCCTGTTATATAGTAACATAGAGTAGGATTTCAATGACTCACTAGAACGGCCACAAAAATGATTCGTCATTGTGGTGACTTGACGCCAGTGGTTGAACAATGACTTCTTATTTTTAAAGTGTAATTAAGAATTGATTGAAAAATGATTCAAAAATAATAATAGGTATCTTCATTTAAGCAGTGATGAATTCTTTTCCAAATAGGATTTTTCTAGAAACATTTAATGAGTTCATAATTAAATAGAATTATGTTACTATATTTACAACAACAAAAACCTTTTCTAAAATCATAGATAATGATATAAAAGAACATATAATAGGCAATAATGTGATGAGAAATAATATTAATCATAAAATTAATCAGTACATTACAGGAACAATAGTGAAAAATACAAACCATGGGTTTACTCCCACAAATAACAAAATTTTATTTCATTATTTATACGTTATTGAAAATTAGTTCTCATATATATTGAACATTGTCAAGCCCATTGGATTTCTATCATAATATATTTTTATTCTTTTATTGTTCCCTGGATTAGGCTTATTTTCCTCTCCAAAAATCTCAAAAACTATATAGTTTAGCACTATGATAATAATAAAAGGTCCAAACCACACATATTTCAGTTTTTGGGAAAGAGATTATGTATGGAATTAATGAGAAGATCCTTTTATCCATATTTTATTTTTTAGAATGATTTATGAAAAAAAATTTACCTTTAATTGTATATCTTATAGTAATCATAATAATATCGCTGGATCTCATCCCTGTCTCACAAATCTAGCACCATCCTCTATTCAATATATTTTAAATCAATATTTAAAGCCTTAACTAACCGATATGACTTGTGTCGAAACTCTACAAGAAAATTAATGTATTTCCAAAATAAACTCATCTATGTATACATACCAATTGGGGTAATGAAAGATGTTCTATAGGTCCAAAATGACCCATCAATCATGAGGGACTTATATTATATCGAACTTGATACAAGTATTTCAAGAATATGTTTTATATCTCTTTTATATTTTTATACATGTCCAATAGACTATGGATGGTATAATTTTCAGGAACTATGTGTGAATCCAAATTTTTTCATGAAAGAATATAATTATATATTTTTAATCTGGGTTTTGTTATCAGTTATTAAGGCTCCTGCTACCCCAAAAAATAGAAAAGTTTTTATTTTTAACAAACATTATGACGTTGATTTCATGGGTTGTTCAAAAGTGATAATACCTCAACCCACATAGTATCGTAATCAACATAAACTATGATATACTCATTCCTGTTAGATAATGGTAATGGTCACAAAATCTCTAAACCTCATAATTCAAAAATTTTAGCATTTGAGATACCATTTTTTGTTAACTCTTTATTTTTTTAAACATTGCCTAACCATTGTATCTATCCCTAACCACATAATTATTTCTAGATTATATTAATAATGTGGGTATTAAAAATTATTATTTAATTACCTTTTCAACTTCCATTATCATCCATGATGCCCTTCCAAATGTGAGAAGTGAAAACACTCTAGTATATTAATCATTTCCAATAATGGCACACAATGTTTTTAGAATTTCATCATCATATCCTCTCAATATAGGGGATAATAAAAATTATAGTACATAAGATCCAAAATTTATTTTTTTATTGGATGTTTGGTAAATACATACGAATGAAACATTATTCCTCATAATTGTAAAAGTCTATAAAAATAGATGACTACCTAATGAAGACATTGAGATGTTTTTATTCAGAAAAGAAATAATTTTTCTCTTGGTTATCATTATAGAGTATATTAGGAATCCTATAAAGTATATCATAATCAATGTTCTTAGATCCAAACTTATCTCTAATCGTGACGTTAAACTCTTATATCCAAAGAATATATCTAATAAGTCAATTTTTGTATTCCTTCTTAATAAATAGAAACAATAAGGTTGAATGATCAGTAATGATGATAACAATAAAACCTAAGTGGGACATCCAAAATTTTTGTGGTGAAAAGACCACATACAAAATCTCTTTTTCAATGGTGGTATAGTTCTTTTGTTCATTAATTAGTATCTATCTAGGATTTTATACCACATGTAACTTATTTTCTCTCCTATGTACTCATAAAACTCCAACAACCATGTCACATACACTACACATTAGTTCAAAAGAAAACTTTTTATTAGGATTAGTTATGAAACTTTTTAGGTGATATTCACCTTTCACAGATTAAAATATTCATGACAATTTTCATAAAAACTAAATGGTTAAACCTTTACAAAAAAATGGGCTTTAAAAATATAGAAAAGTATTTTATAATCCTCCTGTACAAACCAAATGTCCCTAATAAAATCATAACACTTGAAAAAAAATTTAGGAGGAAATTTTTTTACAACATTAATTTTGGCAGTATCCGCGTCCAACCCCCAATTGGACATATTATGTCTTTCCACGAACCCATATATGACAAGGAATTAGAATTTTCCAACATAAAAACTTGATTCGCATTTGATCATTATTATAACACAAATTCCAGATTTTCTGAAAAAGACTCCAATGGGATGCCAATAATGTATAAGTCATCTATGAAAACCTCAATGATTGTCTTAATCATTTTAGAAAATATTCACTGCAAAATATTTTGAAACGATGTTGGATCCCCCATAAACCCATATGAATCTGCGTGTTGGAAAATTTCCCAACTTTTCATATGAAGGTTGTTTTCCATTTATTATATGGGGATAAAGGGATATCATTATAATAGGAATACCCATTCATAAAACAAAATAATTCAATTCTAGCAAGCCTCTCCAGAATTTCATTAAGGAAGGGCCTAATATAATGGTCCTTCATAGTGGATAAATTAATGTTCATATAATCAATACAGACACTCCATTTGGGGTTTTCATCACATTTATTTATTTATTATTTTCATTAGTTACAATTGAAAAAATATATTTTTTAGGGATATCATTGATCGAATTTACCATATTACTGTCAGATATAGAATAAATGATTACAGTTTCTAATAGTTATATATAATAATCTCTAAAAATATCTTTCATTTTGGGATTTAACCATATTCGACACTAAACACTAGGTTTGTTGTCTGGAACCATGGATATTTAATGATTTAATAAAGAAGGACTAATCCCTTTGATAGCATCTATTAGCCAATCTATTGAAAATTTAATTTTCATTAAAAAACCTAAGAAAATTATTCTTTGTTTTATTTCATTTATGTATATATTATGACTATAAGATTCAAATTTTCACCTCTGATAGAATATTTCAAGTGTTCTTTGAGCAGTTTTAGCTCCCTAGTGGCTAATTTTTTGCATGATGGGAGACTCTTGGGCCTACGAGGTTCATAATCATAAATTTTTTCTGTTGTATGGAGTATGAAATAAATAAATATTTTGATCATATTGACAATGCTTAGACTTTTCAACACCACACTCAATGTGGAAAACTCACAGTCAATGAATTCCAGTTCATAATTTAGGAAGTTTAGTAAAGAATAAATATAAATTTGTTCAATCAGCTCTCCTTTCATTGTATTAAAATTTTATATTAGTAATTAATAACAAAATTAACCTAATGACTTATTGATAAGTCATTAGGATTATAAAAATATGAAAAATATCAAGTATTAGTGAAAATAGGGAATCTCAATAGTTTTTGAAATGATTTTATATATTCTATTTGAGAAAATTCAACATCATGAGAATTTTTATTTACAAATTAACGTCTAATTTTATTATAATAGTTTTGATTTTAATATTCATTAAAATTATCATGTTTAATTTTATCTTCTAAATAATACCTGAAAACAATTTTAAAAAATTTTGGTCCAATTATATATTTAAATACATTGAATTCAATTTCTTTCTCTAAAATTTAAATAATAATTTGTCCTTTATAAATATCTATAATGTCTCCACCAGTGATCCATAAGGGTATACCTATAAATATTGGCACCACTTTGTCACACTCCATGTCATAAAAATGTATGTTTTCAAGAACAAACTATATTCCAAATCCATCTTAATGGTTATCTACCCTCCCCAAATGATATGTTATTTAATATTCAATTAATTGTAGTATGATAATGTTGTCCTGAAGATCACCCATCATCAATTGTAGGAACATTTAATATTGGAGAAGGTTGATACTAAAACCAATGTCACATAAGATGTGGAGTTGTCTACAATTTCTTAAATTTCATGGCATGAAAAAATTATCTGGATAATTGAGTTTTAGTTGGAATTTTTTTAGTAAACCACTGCAATCATTAGTGAGTTTTTATGTGGAAAATTCTTAATGTTTCATTTTTTTAAAAATATTTTAAAGGATATAATATAATAGTTATTTTTAATTAAGTAATGGATTAAATCAAATTTTACTTAGAGCTTTGTCATAATAACATGTAACTCAATAAATCCATCATTATTATTACGTTTTGGTTTTATTTTTCATAGGAATGGTATGTGTATGTAAAAGTTCTTATTAATATTAGGTATTCCCTCTTATAATTTTATTTATTCATTACTGTTGTTTTTTTAGGAAAAAATTATCTTTAAATTCAGATTAAAATTTTAATTTATGTTCATTTTCACCATTTTTGTCAAGATTTTATAGATTATGTGTCAAATTGTTTTATTGTTTCCCAATTCAATCAGTTTTTCAAATTTTTCCTATTTAATTACTTTTTCATTTATTTTTTGAGAGTAAATACTTCATCATGTTACAAAAACAATTATTTTTCCCTAGGGTTTAATTCAGTTATGTTAGGAAGCCATCAAGTTTTTAATGAATTTATGTATCTTTCTAGTAGAACTATTCCAATTACCTTTTTTTATTCAAGAAATAAATTGAATATTAAATGAATGATATTGAACTTATTGTTTATTTAATTATGTTTTGAAATTTTCATATTGATATTTCATTTTATTTTAGATTTGATCCACTTTAGAATATATATTACCCCAAAAATATCATTATGAATTATAAGAATCACCCCTTACATGGTTTTGAAATTGTAATCTTTGATGGTTTTTTTAACCATGGGTAGTGAGATTCATTTTTATAACTTGTTCATTCCATGAAACGATAGTTTGGTTCCTATATCCTAGGATATATTTATTTGATAAGGGGGCATCTTATGTAGGCATATTAGGACCATGGTTAACAATGTTGGAATTTTATTATTGGGATGACATGTAAATGTTTGGAAAAAATTCAATGTGACTAATCATAAAAAATTGAGATAATTTTTCCCTATGTGATTGGAATGGACTCTGAAAGGAAACATGAATAAAAGTTTGTGTTAAAAAAATTTCATTATTGATTGATGTTGGTTATTTATATTAGTAAGTTTATTTTTTGTGTCTAGCCCTTAACCCATGTTTTTTCATTCTTGTTTACACATTAATTCAATAATTTCTCTGTTTATTATTGAAATAATGATTTAAAAAAATATCAACTATTTATCATTTTAATATTTATAATTTACCACAATAAAATGGTAAAAAATGTTTTGACAAGAAGAGGAAAAAAATTTATAGATGGCATCCCTAAGAACATGGGATGAAAATTAATGATGTGGATAATTCCCAATCATGTCCCTATATCTGTCCAAAGCCTCATGAAATAGTTATCCATTTGTTTTTTAATATATAGTGATTTGGGTTGTAAATTCACCCAAATGCATTTGGAAAAAATATTTCATTGCGTAATAGATATAAAATTAATCACAGTGTTCAAAAATGTTTTCTTCCTAAATCAAGAAGTAATTCCTATAATTAACCTTATGGAAAAAGTGAAACACTTTCATTCTAGGTTCATTTTATTAAGGATTATAATTTGTAACTATTTTTCTATGTGATAGAAGTCCATAATGAATGATTTTCAGTCTTTATTAAAGAACACATTGATAAAAGGAAACAATGAAAAGTGGGATTATTTGAGTTAATAATTTATGTCTCCATGAGATAAAATATTTAAATACGAGTTTCATGAAACATTAGGTATTTGAAACTCGATCATATAATGTATGTTTATTTCTTCTTATAGTTCATGTTGAATGTATGGATGAGTAATATTAATATGAACTATCTATCTTATGTTCTCTATTTTAGTTTTGTTTTTATTCGTGTAGTGCTAAAGTGGTTTTCAATTTCTAGATCAGGGACTTCTAATTTATATGTTGAAGACCTAGTGCTCATAAAATATATATTAGAAAAAACAATTTGAAAAACATTGAAAAACCCAAATTATATAGAGAAAAGATAATAATAAATTTCAATGAAATAGTTATAATTATGAAAAACAAGTATAAATGATGGAAGATAATTTTTTATGTAGTATTCAATGTTATAAAATTTTTATTTTTTATGTAAATTATATTTAAATGTTTCAAAAAATGATTCTATCATGAATCCTTCCTTGGTAACAGCGCTAATAACTTGACTTAATCATCATTAAATTGGTTCCAATTTTATTAATATACAATTTTAATTTTCTATTGTATATTTATAATTAGATTCAAACAACTAGGAAGGTATAAAAAATATTCAAAACAAACCCCAAAATAACAGTCAATTAAGAAATATTTTTTACTTTATTAATAAAATTGAATTTTGGTAAAAAAACAATTGATGTAATGAATTTTTTTAACAACTAATTATTGAAACTGATGTAATAATGAAGTAGTAGGAACAATACTTAACAATAAATAGGAATAGAGATTAACAAAAAAATCAATGAGGATGGTCGGGGAATTCATTATAATTGTTAGGATTGATTTTTTCTTTGTATAAATTTTACTCTAAAAGAATCTCAGAAGAATATAAATTAATCTCCCGGAACGGGAAATTGATCACATAGAAGAATTAATCTTGATGTTCTATACTCCAAGAAACATCAAATGTACTAAAAATTGAAATGAAATGAATAAATTAAACTCTTCATAATATTTAATTGTTCATAAAATTATGATTGAAAACCCCATTTTAAGATCAATATCACTACTGATCATGATTTTTTAGAAATAAATATAATGATTAGAGAATTAGATTAAATAACTTTAAATGTATCTCATCGATCAATTCTGAATTTACATTAAAACTGATCTGGAGAAGTAACATAATTGACAAATAGAAATGGTTTAATGGGCGTACAAATAATACCAATGAATCATATTCAATTTAAGAAAATCTAAATTACGAAAAACCAATGTATAATAAATAAATAAAATATATGGATATGTGATCTCTCCATCAAACATAAGATATGAAGCTCCAGCTAACTGATGTTTCTCCTTTTTATCTTACTCCTATTCTACTGGTCTCTTTAATTTTGGTGAATGAATGAGTATGAATTATGGTCGAGATTTTTGTCATGGGTTAATAATATCCATATTTATATTGTATGTAGTGAAATTTATGTCCTCTGCCAACTCACTCTTAGTCACCCACTACCTCCACTGACTTAATTTGGTTTCCACAAATATCACCGAACTTGTGTGTTCATCTCTAATGTGCTTGTAAGAATTGAAAATCCATTCTAACTATCTACCATTAGTAAAAAATTATGTGCTTAGACTTATCTCTAGGAAACGTGTTTATCTTCTAATTTAAAACTGAGAGTAATTAATAATTTTTAATGAAAAAATATTTTATTAATATTTACTAATTTACTTAATTATAAATAATTTCATTTTATTATATTAAATATTAATTTATTTTTATATTTTATTTATATTAAATATTAATTTTTATTAATGATAATTTAATTATAATTAATTTAATTAATAATTAATTTTATTTTTATATTGTTATGAAATTAATATATATTTTTTAAATTAAAAAATTATATATCATTATATCATTAAAAATGAAAATTTAGTTAATTATTTTTCAATATTTTTAATGTTTATTATTTTACTAATTTTATTTATTATAATATTTTATTAAATATTATTACTATTACTAAATCAATTAATTACATTTAAATTCATTATATTAACAAATTATTAATATTATTAATTTTATTGATTTTATTTATAATTATTAATTAAATTATTATCCAAATTAATGATTTTTTATAAATATGTAATTTAATAAAATTAAATTTTATTAAATTCAATTTTATGATTTTAATTAATTTTTATATTTACTTTGTATAATTTTTTTTAATTTTTTTTTAATTTTTTGTTTTTTTCCCTCTTTGTAATCTTTTACCTGCGTGAGGTGCTGGATTTACATCTCCTAGAAGCCTTTGTGCTCCTCTAGGAGGTCTCACACATCGATGGTGGTTTCTTCATCAACAAAGAATATGGAATGAACTTTAATCATCAGAGGCATCATCTGTATTAAATCCACAAACATGTATCTTCTGCTTCATATCTATGTTTCTTTAGTCGACGATGCCATAAGGTGCTACTTTAGTGATATGGGTTCAGATAATTGTATTATACAAAACTCTACATCAGAAAATTCTTCCTCAATTGGCCACATTATTTAATGAATGGTGGCTTATGGTGGTTATCATCTTCTCAGATAGCGGCACCATGTTCGATTTCCAAATATGTGCATCCGGATGGCTTCATTGGTCAATGACCGATGGTGACTCGTGAAATCCCCTTATACTGATGTGGATTCTACGAAAATATAATATGATAATGGTTTTCTTGATTTGGTTTTATGTCTACGGTGGTGGGAAAGTCATGCCACATGATCTTATGGGCTAGGGAAACATACAGGAATGACAAAAAAATACAAAGACAAGGGAAAAAATGTCAATATTTTACTGAAGATCTTAATGCATTTTAAGATAAAATTTGTTATGTTACTCTTGATAAATTGAATTTACTGAGCTATTACTATTGGTGGAATGATATTTGGTACTCATTGGTGAGTGGATTTGGGATTAGAGGTGAGTTGATTTGGGATAAGGATGTGTCTCGTTGTGTAATGTCGATGGCGATGGTCTAGTTTATTATAGTAGTGACTTGTTGTGGAGAGGGAATTGGTGGGTTCTGTAAGGTATGTGAATTTGGAATGTATGAAAAAAGAGTGGGGGTGGTGTGAAGCTACCAATACTGGTGGCATATTGAGGGATTACTTACTGCTAGTAGGGTTAGGAGAGTCTACGATGGAGTTGGTGGCATCTTATGAGGAATGATTGGGGTGTATAATTTTTATTATGTTAGTGATGTGATCACAGGAAGGTGGGATCTATGAAGTTATGAAGAAAATGATCTTTTTATGATACAATACTATATTTCAAAGAAATTTTTTTAAAAAGGATATGACATTACCTATAATTCCCCTACCCCAGTTAGCTAGAGTCGGTGGATTATTTTAATACATTGGCATGATACATGGAATAGCAGTCATGAATGACCGATCAGTTTAGCAGTCTTTGAAATAGATTAAATATATCAACATCACATTATAATATTAAACCTTAAACATAGAATAGATAGTTCTTTGAGAACTCCATTACTCCATTTTAGCTTAACCGTGTATATCAATCATAATAAACATCATTTAAATCCTAGAAAAATAAAACATATAAATGGGTGAGCTCATATGCTTAGTAAGGATAAAAATATAGCAAAAACATTCATAAATAAGAATAAAGACTTAAGAAATTTTATTAGACTAAATAAAAATCATTTTGGACTTAGTCTTCAGCATTATATATAAATGATGAAATCAAATAAAGCCATTTAATTGTTCACATGGATATTCTTTTAGTCGAATACTCACATGTGATATTAATACCCACATTCATAATTATGGAATACATAATTCCAAATATCATAAACACGTAGTGAGGGAATTGTGCCAAAACTACAAATAATATTTTGTCATGGCATTGTCCCAAGACACTAGTTGTCTCATGATACCTATCCATGTGTCAATGAGTTATAGCAGGCTCCACCCGTTAGTTACTAACTCCAATGCATTTTTCTATAGAACAAGTTGAAACATAACATAAAAATTTGTGTTAAAAATAGCATATGAAATGTCAATACATTATCCCTAAAACTTGAACAGTGTTAAAATATCACATCCACAGACAAACATATCACAAAATCATCAATATAAATTGGATGATTTGTATCATAATAAATCAACTTCAAATAAGTTTAAAATCCATCAAATGATGCTGACATATATGAAATAAAAAGTATTTGAAATAAATACCACTTTATATTTTGAAATAATTTAAAAGACAAATAATTAAAAAAGAAAAAATTTAATTTGAAAATATTCTTATATGCTTTTATGAGAAACTTCTACGATGATATAATGGTAGAAAATAGCCACACCCACATTATAGGTTAAAAAAAGACATTCTTACCTTAATCTTGTCGAATAACTTATAAAGTACGTTGTTTGGAAAATAAAGAAAATATTCTTTTCAAACAATTTTATAAAAAAAGGGTATAATTGAATTTAAACAATAGTCTATTAAATTGTTAAAATATTTTGGAATACATTTTTAAGAAACATGGATGTGGATGATAAGAGGTCCCAGTAGATACTTATGTAAAATCAACCTCGGATAATAAAGAGATTGAGAAATTAACCCTAACATTGTACTTTTCATTACTATATGGAATTTTAACCTCCTATATAATAATTAAAACGTTCTTATTAAATTATTAATGAATAATATACATAAAAATTATATCATGTATGATCTTATAATATTTCATTGTTCATAATATTTTAGTAGTATCATTTTTTCGGGTGTTAACTAATCTGTATTCCTTTATATGCTTTCTTATGTAAGCCATGTTTTTTATGGATAAGATGTATATTATTAATATTTAGAATGATATAATGTTCATAAAAAATATTTTTAATCAATTAAATTAAAATTAGTCTTGGATGATTACGATGCGGAATGAATCTCAACAAGTTCGTAGAGACTGAAATTCGTACGTACGCACGAGCGACAATATCAATATATTGATGGTAAAATCAGATGTAATTGGATGATATATAATATATAAATTATCATTAACATGTTATATTTATTAATTACATTTGGTATACTCATTATTATAACCATCAAAATAATGCAGTGTTGGAATAACAAACTACACCACTACATGGAGACTGTAAGCCGTACGTATGCACATATGGTGACATTACCATTCATATTATTGATAGAATAAATAATATGGTTGTAAAGTTTTTATAATAACATAAATTTGTATATTATATAAAGGTGATATTATTTTAGAATATAAACAACAATGAAAGAGGAAGTGGATGATGAAATGAATTTGAAAGTGGGGATGAAATATTTACCTCGTTTTCGGGTTCTTTCTTTTGATTTGATAAAAAGGGATTATTATGTTCTCTTTCTGACCAATGTAAGAACTCTAAGATGAAGGGAGGAATTTTGTGAGGATATTTGTGTAGGGTTTGGCCGAGTAAAATGGAATTGGAGGTGTGAAATTAAAAGAATGGGTACTACCCTTATATAAGAGAGGTGAGGGTCACTTTAGAAAAAGATTGAAATATTATTTTATAATAAATAAATATTAGGTTTTTAATGGTTAAAAATGATTTATTTTGGGGCTTAGGTGGGGATGTGTGGAAAAAATATCAATAAATAGGTTTTGGACAGGTTTAGGTCAACATATTAACCATAACTTTTAGATTTAACTATTAGTTAAACTGTTTGACATTTACAATGACTCTTTGGATTTTTTATTATATGTCTAATAATCGTATTATAATAAGAAAATATAACAACATGTGGTTCATCATTATTATAGATATCTTTATTTATGTCCTTTAGAAGAACCATCATTTTTTGGAATATTATATTAATTATTAATATAGTATTTGTTTTAAAAACTCAATTAATGCAATTTTAACACTATTTAGTATTTTTTTAAAACATAAAAACATTATCAATTCAATTATAATTTTTTAATCAACCATAAACTGTTATAATAACCAAAAAAAATTAGTTATATTCATCATAAGTCTCAATTTATTTTTATTTAGATATTTTAATATCAATTATTTTAATATTTCATTATTAATGTAATTACTGCATCATCATTGTGTCAGAAAGAAATTAATATATATAATTTCTAAAAATCATAAATAAATTATCATTATGTAATAAATATTTTTATAATTATAATGAATATTTATAGTCAAATTTATATTGTGTGTATCCTTATTTTAAAAATGTTTTAGTTTATAAACATTAAATTTAACTATTTTAACACTTCTTTAAATAAAATAATCATAAATGTCCTCATCATATCCAAGTGTTCCAAAATGATAATATTTTATTCCAATGATGTTTTCATTCGAATTAAACTTATACAATATAATTAAGAAATGTTTTAGATTAATTATAATATCATTTCACCCATAATTGCCTTATTTAATTTTAACCTTGGAAAATAAAAGTCAAAAGTTACTATTGATCAAAAATTATTTTCATCTAAATGAACCAATGATTACTTAATATTTTCAACCATTTCTCTAGGATTTTTGTAAATCAACTCACAGAAGAGGTAATATTATGTTTAATTCAAATTTTTTAGTGCTCATAGAAGTTGGGTAAAAACAGTAAAGAGTTCAAAAAAACAATTTATGTAAAAATATTATAAATTGACTCCAATGAATTAAATTGAACACATATAGGTATCATGTATCTATTTTAATAAAAATAATTAAAATAATATATATTATAATTTAGATAAAAAATATGTTTTAAATAATAACGCAGTGGTTTTCACTATTCATCGAAAATTGAATGATTTTAGAAAAATACCAAAAAATCACCCTAAAATAATTACAATACTCGAAATTCAAAAATGATGTCCATTTTGAAAAATAAAATTTATAAAATTTCTGAATGTTGGTATAACTATTCATAACGACTTGTTTGATTGGACAAGGTGTGTTAAAAGTCCCAGTTTGTTACAAAGCATGCTACTACATTATTCAAAGGGAATCGAACCATAGAAGCTTGGGGTGTTACATTCTACACTCCTTTAATAAATATCATCCACACAATTTAAAATTTTTCTTCAAAAATAAAAGGATAGAAATAGAAAATACCTATGTAGAAAAGAGACATCATAAATTGTGTTAATAATAATTAGTCGTAATAAGAGTGAAAGGGAAATGAAATATTCACCACCAAACTATGTACTCAGTTAGGAGAACATTGGTGGTAATGAGTGACACATAATTGGAGGAAAAAATTAAATATTTTATACGGAGTGATTGAGGTCATCAATCACAAACACGTGTAAAATTGAGGGCATCAATACCATCAAGCTATGGTAATTTAAAATATCGTCGGTTCAATAAAACCTAAGGTATTAGGATAACACCTTTTTTGTTTTATGATCCCTTTCTTAAAGTTAATGATTTAATTTATTCATATAATAAGAGGAAAAAATATACATCAAATGTATCGTTTAATCCTTCATCTAATTCCTTTCACAAACTCATCTTTAAGTCCAAAATATATTATAATTAAAAAATATTCTATTTATCATAATCGTATAGGGTTCCAAAAATAATGAATTTATAATGAATTTTTTATAATATTATAAAGAATACATTAAAAAACTAGGATATAATGTATTCCAATGTTCGGTGATACACCCTTGTCACCCTTTGGTTGCGGGTTCATGTCTTGAGGCCATGACAAACGTGATGGGTTGTTGCCTGACCCACAAGTGTCCCTTATTATAACAAAAAAAATTAATCTTTAGAAAATAACTAACCTTATCAATAGAATCCAATGTAATACTTAATGCATTCCAACCTTTAGAATTATCCAAAATACATTTTCCAAACTCATTGTCCAAAATTAATAAAGTTGGAAAACATAATTAGGATCTTTTTTTCCATGAAATAACATCTGAATATCTTCATCAGGTATTCTGTTTAAACACAATAACACCTTAAATTACAATAAATCCTTATTGATTACATTAATGCTCCCTTATTCCTTATATAAAATTGGATATACGCCAACTAGAAAAAATTTTTTTAAACTCCAACAATAATGAAATATAAAAATCATTAATCAGCTACATGGTAGTCAAGAATATCCAATATAATTTATCCAAATCAATCATATATTATTACAAAATCACTACCTCAGTATTAAAACAATATTATGGTTTATCATTCTCACAATAATATATTTTTCAAAAAAATTAAACTACTATTGAGTCAAATTTCTTGGTTCCACACAATCGCAAATCCTTAATGAAATAGTACTACCGTACCATCCTTATATAATCTATAATTCTTATAACAAGTACATAATTAATACAATACTCAAATGAAAAAACACATTAATAACAACATAGGAACTCTAATCATTCTTCTTCATCATTGGTAGTATCATAACATTATTATTATCCAATAACAGCATTTGGGGTATACTCTGATGATTTGGACATTGATTCGCAAAGTGTCCCAACTTCATGAAAATGAAGCATTATAGATTTGAAACCATTCTCTTACCCTTTCCATCACGTTCTTGGGGGTGATTTTTCTCCACACGTATAACAAACTCTAATTTCCTTCACGCATTTACCAAGGAGATTCTTTCCACAATTATCACATATGGGGAAATCCCTCCTTCGCCTCTTCCATTTATGCATCTTTCTCTTTTCCATCATTTTCTTCTCTTGATTCCCTTAAAATCCATAAGACTCCAAGAATGATTAAATATCTTATTAAAACATGACACTATTTTATTATATGATGAGAATTAGTGGGACAATATTTCCCTTCTAAATGTTGGATAAATACCAATATTGATATGATCTTTATTAATATTTCAATCATACATATTGTTGGAATTTTTATTTCTTATATGAGGTGCCATTTGTAAACAATGGCATCCACTAGGTTAATTTATGAATCACAATGCATAATTCCGAACTTGTAAAATACCAAACGTAAATTGAGAAAATTATTCATATAATCTATATTCATATAATGTTTTCTTTGAGAAGGTATTTACTCCTAAATCCTTAATAATGTATTGTAATGAAAATGTGAATTGTCCTATGAATATCCCCTAGGAGTTTCGTAACTAAGAGAGTAGCAGGGCCCATTGTTGTGTACTAGGATTCATATGGTCAACCTCCAAACTCATTTTCAGAGTTTTCAATCCTTGGTACATCTGTGCCAAATGCTCCTCTACCGACTCTTATCCAAACATGGATGTATTTCTTTGAAAATACAAAAATTCTCTACCCTACCAAAATTATATGAAGTTATTCTATACCAATCCTCATAGTCTATCATTGGGTAATGTTCCTTAATCGGTGTTTATCAAAATCTATTTCCAAGGTTGTTGTTAAACTTCCTATGAAACCAACTGTAAAGCCCTAACCCTAGTTACCTAGAGTCTATGAATTATTTTAATACATTGGCATGATTAAAAGGAATTCATTTATCGAAAGACCGATCAGTATAGAAGTATTGGAAATATATTTTATACATCAACAACACATTATGATATCAAACATAAAATACATCATATATAGATCTTTGATAACTCCATTATTCCCTTTTAGCATAACCCTACATATCAATCGTAATAAAATCCATGGAAATCAGGGAATAATAAATCATTGAAAGGGGTGATCTTAGATCCTCAATAAGTATAACAATATTGTAGAAACCTTCATAAATAAACATAATCATTTAAGGCAATGTATACGAATAAAAAAATCATTTTAAACATAAAATTCAGTATAATATAGCCAAGATAAAATTGAATAATTCAATTTACTTATTCAAATGGACATTATAATAGTTTAATAATCACACGTGATATGAATAACTACTTTCATAATGATTGAATGAATAATTCTAGACTTCATTACCACATAGACAAGGCCTTGTGCCATGAATAAAAATATGATTTTTTCAAGGCCTTAAACCATGACACTAGTTGTATCATGAGAACTATCAATTCATTTAGGAGATATAGCGGGCTCCACCGATCACTTACTAAGTTTAATGTATTCCTCAAATTAAATGGTTGAAACATAACATAAATATTTATATTAAAACTAGCATAGAAAATATCAATACATTAACCCAAAAACCATAATGGTATTAAAATAACTCATCCATATTAACAAATATGAAAAAACCTTTAATATAATATAAAATATTTATATCATAATAAATCAACTTCAGAAATATTTAAAATCTATCAAAAGATGTTGACATAGATGAAATGAAAACTATTCGAAATAAATACCTCTTTCTATTTTGTAATCATTTAAAATAACATAATTATAAAAGAAAACATTTATTTTGAAAATATTCTTTTAATCTTGTATGGTAATCTTCGATGATTATATAAGGATGGAAAATATCAACACCCACCCTATATGTTAAAAATGACACTCCTACCTTAATTTTGTCGAAAAGGTCATAAAGTACCTTGTTTGGAAAATGATCAAACGATTCCTTTCAAACCATTTGATAAAAAGTAAAACAAGGGTATAAATGAATTTAAACCACAGTCTAGTAATTATTAAAAATGTTTTGAAATACATTTTCAAGAAACATGGATGTAGATGATAAAGAGGTCCAAGTTGATATTTTTGTAAAAACAACCTTAGATAATAACGAGATTGTGAAATTAACATTTACCTTTTACTTTTCCTTAGTCGATGGTATGATAACCTCTTTTATAATAGTTAAAACATTGTTATTAAATTATAAATGATTAATATAATAATATTTAATATCATTTATGATCTTATTATATTTCATTGTTATCAATATTTTAGTAGTATCATAATTTCAGGGTCTCAAGTGATTTGTTTTTCATAATATGATCAGTTACGAATGCCATGATTGTTATGGATAGGAAGAATTTTATTCATATCCATAATTATATTATGTTTTTAAAAATTATTTTTAATTATAAAATGAAAATTATTCTTGAATAATTATGATGGGGAATGAATCTCATCACCTTTATGGAGTCGGTAATTTGTATATACACACGAGCGACCATAATATTATATTGATGGTGAAATCATATGTAATTGTATTGTATATCATATTTAAAAAATCATTAACAAGATATATTTATTATATACAATAGTTATAATTATTATTATACCCATCCAAATAATGATTTGTAGGAATAAAAAACTACACCACTACGTAGAGATGTTAAGTCGTACCTATGAATGTATGGTGACTTTGTCATTCATATTATGGATATAATAATGAATATGTTTGTACAATTATTATAATAACATTACAGTACATACAAGATACTGTATTTATTATTTTATAATGGAAACAACAAAGAAATAGGAAGTGGAAGATGAAAAGTACTTGAATGAGGTGATGAAATATTGACTTTTTCCTCATGTTCTTCCTTTTCATATGATCAAAAGGGATCCCTAGGATGGATTTTTGACCAAAATAAGGCCTCTAGGATGACGGGTTAAAGGCTGGGTGGATATTTGGTTGGGTTTTGGCTGAGGAAACATTCATTGGAGGTGTGAAATTAAGATAATAGTAAGAACCCTTTTATAAGAGATGTAAGGGTCACTTTAGGAAAATATTAAAATAATAATTTATTATAAAATCATTTTCAGTTTTTTATGTCACAAAAAATTATTTATTTAGATGAAAATGTGGAATGGGTCGAAAACCATTCAACCAATAGGTTTTGGACAGGTTTATGACTCTATATTAACTTTATTTTTTATGTTTAATTCATAGTTAAATAGTTTTACATTTACCATCTCTCTTTGTATTTTTAAATTATATTCATAATAAACAAACTATAACAAGACAAGAGAAACCAATGTTGTTCATTATTATTATATATAAACTTATCTAAGTCCATTGGCCAAAAAATATATTTTTAGTAATATTTTATCAACTAAAAATATAGTAATTTCTAAAAAACACAATTATGACAATTTTTACACTATGAAGTATTTTATTTTTTTGAAAGCCATTAAATCCTTTTCACTTTGAATAAATTTTATTTAATAAACCATAACATGTCATATTAACCTATAAAGTTATTTTAATTCATCATTTGTCTCAATTAACATTTATCTGGATATTTATAATATCAATTATTTTAATTTTTCATTATTAAAGTAATTACTCCATCATCACAGTGTCATCAATATATTAAATTATTTAATGTCAAAAAATAATAACTAAAATATTATTATGTGAGAAATATTTTTATATATATAATAAATATTTGTAGTCAAATTTATATTTTGTGTAACCCAATATTAAAAATGGTTTAGCTATTAAACATTGAATTTAACTATTTTAACTCTTCTTGAATGAAATAATAATAAATGTTCTAATCTAATCCAAGTGGATCGAAAAGATCATATTTTATTTATAAGGCTATTTATGGTCGAATTATACATTTCCAATAGAATTAGGACATGTGTTAGGGTAATTATAATATCATTTTTATCCATATTTACCATATTTACTTTCAACTGTGGTAAATAAAATCCAAAAGATACTAGTCACCAAAAATTATTGTCATATTATAGAACCACATTACAGTTAATGATTTCAACCATCTCTCTCAGTTTTTTAAAATTCATCTAAAAAAAGTGGTAACATTATGTTTTTTGAAAATTTGTAAATGCTCCGAGAAAGTGGGTAAAAGACGGTAAAAAGTTCAATAATATTTTATATATTTAAAACTATTATAAAATGACTCCAATGAATTGTATTTAACATATATAGGTATTTTTTATATATTTCAACCTAAAATAAATTAAAATTATATAACTAATTATATAAATAAAATGTTGGTTTTAAATAATAACGTTGTGTTTTTCACTATTCATCAAAAAATTAGATGTTTTCAGAATAATATAAAAAATTCACCCAAAAATAATTTCTATATTCCGAATTCAAAAATGAAGTCCATTTGGAAAAATATAATTTATAAAATTTCAAAAAGTGTATATTACTATTCCTAACGGCTAGTTTGATTGGTTGTGGTGTGTTAAAACTCCAAGTGGTGTCCAATGCATGAAACTGCATTATTAAAAGGTAAACAAACCATTGAAGCTTGGGTGTTACAATTCCTTATTTTTTGGTTGTTTCTAATTGAATGAATCAAAATTAAAAGTACATATTTAATCAAAATGTTGTCAAAATTGTGAAAGAAATAAAATGAGAATTTTTTTTACAAATTAATTATATAACTAATTACATGAAAATAAAAATAAAAATTTAAAGGATAATAATTAAAGATAATGAAATTATTGAAATATTTTATAAACCCTAAATTTAAATTTTTATACTAAATAAATAATAATAAACTAATTCATAAAAAAATATTCCAAAATTTATAATTCTTTTTGAAATTAACTAATTGATCTAAAAAATTTAAATTAAAATATTAAAATAATTGTTGAGATCAAATTAATTAATAATATTTCTTAATTATTAATAATAAAATTAATAAATTGTAAAAAATAAAAAAATTAATTAATTTTTTAGTTAGTTAAATAAATAAATGATAATTTATGAATTAATTAATACGAATGATAATTAATATTTAAAAAATAATTAAAATGCAAAATTTATTTAAAGAATAAAATAAATAGTCAAATAAGTAAAGCAAAAATTATGATTTTAAAGTTGAAAAATAGAATAAAAATATAAAATATGATTAATTAATGAATAATTGTTTGAAATCACAAAAAAATAATTTATTAATAAAAAACACCAAAGTTAATTAATTAAATTATTAGAAACATAATTAAATTGTATCGAAAATCTATATATTTTAAGGCCGCATCAGTACATTATTCTAAGGAATATTTTCAATGTATTATTTAAAGTTTTTAATTAAGGAAAAATAGAATCTACCCCTTCATGATGTGATTTCCCCTACGGATTCATCGTGGAATGCAACCATTATATAGATTTCATTTTATTTGTGGGAGAATATATGCAACTAAGAAGAATTGGAGGCAAATAGTCTGAGATGATCCTTCAACATGGGTATAAACATAATATTGGTGTGGGATCTCTAAAATATTGGATATTTCATGCTCATTTGCGCTAGATCAATATGAATTTCTAATTTAAAGGGAATCAACTTTTTTGTTGGAGAATAAATTTAGAATTTTTTTATTATGAGGTTCATGTAAACATTATTTTGGATATAAATCAAAACTATAATTCAAATTAATTTTTTTTGCTAAGGGTATCTCCCTTTGTGTGCAGGGTTTAAACATTCTACACGACCTGATGTTTATATACAATCATAATATTTCACTTAATTAATTTATCAATTTTTATATTCATAGTTTCAATAATAATTTTTTATTTCAACAAATATTTCATCTATGTAGAATAAATCATTATATTTTGGTATAGTGTGGCATTTATTCATTACATTCTATTATTATTTACATAAATATCTTAATCATAGAATCAATAAAAAATTTGGATCCACCAGTTTTTGATTCTATCACTGATTTCAGGAATGAAATCCTAACTCATTTTTTTAAGTGATTTGATTCTCAAGAAACCACATCATATTTATGTTCTATGATGTCCATCTTTTGGGTTTTATTAACTTCTATATTATATCCAATTTCATTTAAATATTGTTATAGAGAATTTGAGATCATTTTATTATAACCAATGTTAAAGGGTGATTATGTATTTTCAATATAATAATGAAATGTAATGATAGGATCATCTTATATATTATCCCTCAATGTTGAAAGATTTGTCTTATGCACTATATAAGACATAACCATATCAATAAGGGCTTCCAATGTATGATACAAATTGAAAATGACCCTGATAGAGTCCCATATGGTGCTTATATAATATTCCAAAAAATATGGTGGGTGGTATTAAATAGATATAATAGTTGTGGAAATGGTTTGGAATGTTACCATATGTCCTATAAAACTCTAAAATACTTAGTAGAGATGGTAAAAATTTCCCCAACCCAAGGGGTTGCATTCACATGATTCCAAACTTTATACATATTCAAACTCTTGATTATTTGATGCTTACATGGGTTGTGTTTGCTGTAAACGATCTTACATCACTCCATGTTTTGTTTTCTTCTTGATGGAATGAATAACAATTAATAACCTAGTTTTCCTAATTTAGGGAACATTCACTCAAGTGAAATATTTGTGTGACACTAGTACATAATGATATCTTATTTCCATTGGTGGTTGTTTAATAATCATGTAATTAAACCATCTCACCTGATTTTTTCTGTTGATTTCATTCAAGATTTTCACCTTAACCTATCAATGACCTACTCCTTTCTGTGAAAAAAACATATGTTTCTTAGAGGAAAAAATATTTTCTAGGATTAATGAAATGGTATGTATTATACATGGTCCCATTAAGTATCATATAGTGATGAAATTTCTGGAATCCATAAAAAAGGAGAATATATTAAACAATTTATACAGTCATGTGAAACACCACATTCTCATCACATCACTAAAAACATATTCGAGATGGAGAAATAGTGGCTATCCATAGAATAGAAATATTAATTATAGAAAAAATGCCTATATTTTATTCCATGATTCTCTAATATACTTTTTTGATATAATATGAGAATTAATATGTAAATATATTTAATGATATTTTCACTATCTGTAAAGTGAAATGTAAAATTTCAAATTAAAAATCACTTTTGAAGAAAAAAGTTGGAAACCATATCAATTCAAATAAAATAGTCAATAAACATAGTATGAAATAAAAAATAATTTAAAATGAGAATAAATAATTTGAATCACATACCATATATAACACATATTTATGTGCATTCAACTTCATATCTGAATTATATATTATTAGTTATTCAATGTGATTGGATATATATTTGTATGTTTCGATGTATTCCTCTACATTTATCTTCCTTACATTCAATCCAGAAGCCCGTATACAATATTAGTTGGTTATCCATGCCATTTGGTCCTCAATTATATTTAATTGAACCATTATTTCTGTTAATATATTGACATCATACATTAGAGAGTTGATATGGAATATCTATTCTTTCAATGGATACATAGAATAGGGATGGTGATACAGATATATTTTTACATAAAACAATCATGTCACACAACCATGAACCAGTTATTTACGGCAACATATATTTTCCTTTTTCATTCCACTTCATTGATATTTATTCTTATTATGTTCCTTGTCTTGAGATGTTGGTTCACAGTCCAACATATTATTCCTTTTTGAAAACCATATATCCATCATCACAGGTTGAATAGAGTAATCCACTCGACCGTTAGTTATCATCCCCATATTCACAATTTATCTCTTCACATCATATTTCCATCTCCATACCATTTTCATTTTTTGAAATGGATATAATCTATATTGATATCCATTCGTTCTATCAAATGAATATTGAATCGATAAATCTTCATCATAATCGGCCTCTAAGAAACTGTGGTCAAATATGAGGTTATCCCATGATATCGGTGTCTTCATTCCCAATTCAGCTGACACTAGAGCTCACTGTTCATAAATCATGGATGAAGGCTTTTCAAGATTTGAGTATTGAACCTTTTACATGCCTTATTAAAAAATCCCCTAAAATTTATAAAATATATAATTAAAAAATTGAATTTCTATAGGACTTATCATATTAACTCCAATATTTCAAACACCTATGGCCCATGTTATGACTGTCCAAAATTCTCTTATTCCTTGAAACATAGTGATCCTCTTTCACTAACTATCTTAATCACATCCTTGTGAAAGGAGATGATTTGAATTAAAACATTCCTAAACTGAGATAAATGTAATGATTTTCTGGATCCTAGTTATATATAATCAACTTCATTTCCATCCTTAGTCCCTCATGTGATACAATAAACTTATATAATTTTCCTATAATAATGAGAATCACAAATCAGATGATCAAATATTTCCACTAAATTTGGATTGGAAGTCACTCTTTCTTCCAATCTATGTTTGGGATCATCATTTCCAATATTAATATTTTTCACTATGAGGTCATTAATAGAATATGTCATAAACTACTACAGTAGGATAACATCATTCCCACTCCAATATCTAAGACCAAGATGCAGTGATGAAATGAGATGAATCAATTTTTTATAAAATGATATGTAATCTACCCATCACTCAAAAATCCAGCACAATATTACAATGATATTCTACTCTAACTATGATCAAAACCCATTCCACTAGTATATTTGAAATATAATCCTTTATATAGATATGTGGGAATATCAGGTGAAAAAAATAAATTGTTTTTTACAATAACATATATAAGGTCTTTTCAAATTTCCAATAAATAATGTTTACAGCATGAATTATGGAAATGTAATGGTAGATCTAGAAATCATACCCTCACCACCAAGGTAAGAATATATAATTTCATATGAAAACTCACAAGACCATTGATAGTGTTATAAGATATACATTTTTCAGGATTGATGAGATATTCCCCAAGTATTAATTATATCATCATCAAATGAAAATAATATAATTATATGATTTTTTTCCATGAAGAGCAACAATGGATTATTCTTGTCGACCCAAATAACCAATGAAAAAACATTTATTGGTGTAAACCAAAAGATGATTCAAAATTAATAATGTCAAAATTTTCATATTATTGAGATTTGATACATATAGTCTCTTCTTATTAAAAAAATTAAACAAAGTAAATCTATCAAAATCTTTTTGATCTATATGGAAAATAACAACTGCTGGGAAAGGTAAAATTAAAACGTGGTCAATGAATGAAAGGGTAATTTAGTAGATCTAAAAGATGACATAATTTATAAGTTGTCAATTATTTTCATTAGTGCATTTAGATATTAAATTAAATATGTGGAAGATACATTCACATCATCTATCAATTATTTATTTTTTCAATATAGATAGTACAAAATGTGATTTAAAGTAACTTTGATTAAGGCTGTGTATGTGTGTGGTGATGGAATTAATGAATGATTCAATAAAAAGTATCATACATAGATTTAGATAAATTATCATAAGTGGGAGTTGATTTCGTGGTCATGATTTTCCTTAAACCATTGAGTATTTCTCAACATGATAGTTCCCTAGGACATTCCTTTACTAGTGGATTACCTTCTTGTTTTGATTAATAATTATAATGTGAGGCCAGTAAATAGTGATGCAGATATTGATTCCATGGGGAAGACCTTCATGTTTACCATTTCACTAGTTTTAATAATATGAGACTAATTTCTATTTATATTGCATCTTTTAGGAGAAAATTCACATCCTAAATGAGGAGAGTTTATATCATGATTGATCATTCTATATCCTTAGAAATATAATTTTTTCATGTGGTTTTGGAGGGCCACTAGAACTACTGATCAATATTTCATGAGAGGATATATATATAAAAAATGGATTTCACCTCTTAATATTGATTATATAAACTCCTAATTCATTATTGATTTGAATTATAGGGAAACTATAATTTCAAGTTATATATATTAAATAAAATCCCCATAGTCATTCGTAATTAAATATTTAAAAAAAAATATTATTTTAGATAATCTCTTTGGAAAATATTGGAGACATTATTTGACAAGATATTTTTGATCACTCTTATCTAAATGGTTATTTAAACAAATTATATATTTGAAAAAAAGTGTATGGCTATGTCCTTTTTTCCCAGATGATCATTCTGAAGTGTTAAAACATTCTTGGTGGAAACATGTGCCCAAAATTAGTTTTCTACTCTGGTATTCCATCGGTATTCATGATAAAAATGGTGAGAAGAAATGAGTGACTAATATGATCCTCTTCTAAAATGTACTAAAAATAATCTTTTATAGAGTGGATATTTGGACCCAATCTTATGGTTCCTTCAGAATAAGTGTGACATTATTTCTATAGTGGATGATAGATATGAGCACTGTATCGAGTGAACATTAGGAAATTACAAGAATCTCTTTTAATATTATCTAGAGAATGAATACATGTTTTCATATTACTTATCATTATAACATTACTTCAATATAATTTTAAAACACTACGCATATGTGTCATATAACATTTTTGGATTTCTATAGGTATGAAATAATGTCTATCTGTTATATACAATTTTTTTTATGTGAGTTGGGAAAATGTATGAGAATATATTTCATTCATCACTGATATTTTTAATATGTTCTTAATATATTGTTCAAGTAACTATTTAGATTTTTAAGTTATCTATATGTTCATTGATATAAATATGTCCTTATATCATAGTTACTATAGTTACATATTGATATGCTCATGACATGCACAAAGCACATATGCAAGCTTTGATGATATGACTTGAAATAAAAAAATATATATTTCACAATGATGTAATGAAAGATATCATCACATAGAATTTTATTATAGACTTTTTTTTTGAAATTCTCATGTATATTTACCCAATTTATAGCATCATTAGGAAAACTGAAACTATCATTTTAGAACTATTATCTTTCGGGAAATTTTCACAGTGTAGTCACAAGGACCTAGATCTATAGGAAATTTTCAATTGTTATGGTGGGTAGTAGGATATATTCAAACAGAAAAATTTTAAATAGTGATGTTTCTTTTGAACACTAACACCACCAATATAATATAATTCTTCTATTGGTTTTTATAATTTAGGTAGTAGTTTTGAATGTGGTTAGATGTTAAAATTAGTACCAATAGTTTATTAATATCCTCCATCTTGTTGTATGAATTGTGTAAAAATATATCATTTTATTTTTTCTAATCAAAAACAATTTTTAATGGTTCCTTCTAAATACAAACTATTAACAATTTTTTAATCAAATATATAAAGATTATCTTGGATGAAAAATGCATCCTTCAAATTGTAGGGGTACTAGAATTTATGGATGTTGAGCCACACTTAATTTTTTAGGACAAAAAATTAATCGCTTATAATTAATGGGAAATATTAAATGGTATAATTATAACATTATAAAATCATAGGCAAGAACACATTCCAATTTAGTATCACATCTAAACTAATTATTTCTCAATCATTTTTGTAGTTAAAATATTATAATCTATTTCATTATTTGTAAATTCATTTTTTATGTGTTATCTAGAATTTTAAATGTCTTGGAATATCAAACCCCACTCTCGCATGATATTTTTAGTAACTAAGGACCCAATTTCTTATGGTAAATAGTAACTAGGATATTAAAAATGATATTATGGAATGTGTGTTGGTTGAGAGGATGATAGTTCGCGGTCTGCCACATGTTTTAAGATGGAATTAATAACTTTATCAGGATAATATTATATATTTACATCTAAATCACAAAAAATTAAAATATCCAAGGAAGAAATTGGTTATCCATGTTCTAACAATTAATAACTGACATCTACCATGGGGAACATGTATATGTATTAAAGGTTTTTTTATGTTAAATTAAAAGGTTAATGATTCTTTGTTTTTAGTGTATTGATGTGTAAATTATATATATTTTTGTACTTTGGATTTTATCTCAATTTAAGGAGTTATTATTGGTTCATTGTTTTGAGATCATAACAATGAGATTTGATACATATATTTATCAGTATAAAATGAATCAAAAACAATGTCATTAATATCTATTAAACAAGACATAACATACGTTATTTATTAATTATATATGGGAAAATACATGTAGATTGATGATTTATGATATGTACAACTATGTGATAGGTTCTGTAAAATAGGATATGTATGATTTAATAATTATTGTGTTGCCAAATAGTTTGGATCATTTGAATTCACATGGGTAATTCCCCATTAATGAATAATGAATATTTTACAAATATAGAATTAAAATAAAATTATAATGATATATATTTGGTAATTATCCCTTTATGATTGGCACAATTTTCTTAGGATTATGGAATGGTAAAAATTATATTCATAGGGGATTTGAGAATATGATGGTTGATATTTAATAATGATGACATTTTTTTGAATCTCAATGTAGAATATAAAAAGTACTTATAAATAAGAATTATTGACCACATAGTTATAGTTTCATAGTTTAGAATCAAATGTAAGGATAATAAATTATAGTGTAAGTCCATATAAAAGGACAATTTAATTATATTTCCATTCATATAACAAGGAATATTTACCTTATTTTTGACATCATGTTGTTGGAATATCAATCTTATAAAATGTGAAACATATTAGGATATATTTGGGAATAAACATATATAAACTCACATTGATGGTTATATTTTTCAATAATAAAGGGAAATAATGGATGAATATTTGGGATCACTCTTAATTGGGGCCCTATGTTGTTTCTTGGGAATTAGGGGAGCATAAGTGAATCATATTCATTCATTATTAGTACCCGTCCATTGGTAATAGGTATCCAGATTTTATATTTCACAAGGAAAATTCCATCTATTAGTATCATTTAGATTTTCATACTGATGAAACAATCATTTGAAACCATAACATATCTTATACATAATAATGAATCCCATGATTGCATGGATCTTCAATTAAAATTAGGATCACAAACAGTCCTTCAGATACGATGGATTTATTAAAAAAAATTATTTATTTAATCATGTAATGTCATGGGAAAGATTTTTCCCCATAACTAGGGCATAATGAATTTCTGTGAAATTGGAGGAACCATGCTTCATTTTATTTCATGATAAATTATGGATTACTAGATAATTGATGACGGTCTGATCATATACATCCATTGAATTTTTACATGGTATTACTTTTTAATTTTTTGGGGTTCTATTTTAAGAAGGATACCATATATGGATCATATATCCCACACATTGGTATCATAATAAAGAAATTTTTAGAAAAAAAGTATACCAACAAATACTATTACATGTATGAAAATGTTGGTTCAAGGGGTTGAAAGACAATGGGGATCTAGTTATAATGGATGTAATTTGAGGGGAATAGCCTATGCAGAAAGAGATTGATTGGTATATTTCTACATAGTGTTCATGTGGAGGGAATCAATCCGCATGTAATGCCAACTCATGGTGGGATCCAAAAGGTAGGATATGATGCTGAATAGTCGGATTACATTCATGAAAACAATATGAAAGAGATTATTCCCTTTTGTAAGCCTACTAGTGAGACTATTCCACCCATAGTACATGAAATTAATTTAATTCCACATTTATTCCGAGCCAGAGACATTAAAAAGTGTAGGAAGTTCTCTAATTGAGAACATACACACCACACACACACACACACACGATGCTGTCAATTCATCCACTATTAAAGAAAAATTACAAAAGAAACATGAAAATCATAATATAATCATTTCTTGATAATTACCTATTGAATTTCCATGACCGATTATTATATATTAGAAAAAATTCATAATGTGTCCTTTTTTGGGAGAATGAATGGGATACTATTAGATAATGTGAGGGTCAACTGTTTTATTCAAATTCAAGGTCATAGATGAGGGTGCATGAGACAAAAATTTATGTTAACTAATCAATAACACATGAGTGTTTATTTCATATATGTATCACAAAGGAAAAAATCACATATGCATACAAAATCCTTGGAGATGTGTTTCGATGAATAATATGATAAGCCTTTTCTCTGTGAATAGTATGTCGTGATTGAATCACAATCAACAAACACTGTTAGATGTTGAGGTTATCATGTTATATTTTTGAGCAGCCCATGGGTGAAATATGTAGCAACATATTTTGGGATCACATCATTTCTGTGTTAGAATTCCCCTTCTTATAATCACCAAATTATTACATTAATTATTTTTAGTGATAAATTTTTTTACATTCCTTTTTAATTTTTTTTCTAATGTTTTAAATAATTAACGGTAACATTCCATTGAATAGTTTTTAAACATATTTAATGCCTATGAAATTAATTTGAAAACATGGGTTGGAGAAAAATAATCTTAGTATGTCTTCTAAAAATAAAAAATCACATTAGTATAAGAAAAACACTTGGAAACACATAATTATATTTTCATTTATAATAATAAAACATAGATGACAAAAATATAACATTTCAACTTGATAAAATAATAGTTTTCTGCATGATAAAAATTGAAACCAAATTGAATTCCTATTAAACACCTTTTATCTATTTTTAGGGAAGTGGATACTTATAAATGAATTCCCTTAAAAATATCCATTAATAATTCATTATATAATCAAATAAAAATATTTTTAATATATTCAGAAGAATAAAGTAGATAACATGAAGAATCATCTATGTAATCGATGTCAAATATTTTTTAACCCATGTCATAATAACATAAGCTTCGTCAAATCTATAGGTGTATGCTCTTCAGTTATGTCTCTCATTTTTCAACTTTGAAGAATAAATTAATAACCTATGGTTTTGGAAAATATAAAAAGGTATCCCATCACCATGGGAAATTTTAGGTTCACCATTAATTATATATAATTCTATGTTACCATATGATTAAAATAACATTTTCAAAATTATATTTTTTTATCATAAAACACTTATAGGTCATTTTAACAATTAATAAAAACACTTTACATTTTATCATAATTATAATATGAAATATCATTTTCATTGAAAAATGATAAAATAAAAAAATTAAAATAATTTTAAGAAAAATATATTATGTTAAAAAATTGTTCAATTATATTGTAATATAGATATTGAATAACAACAATGGTGACTAGAAATGAAAATCATTTCATATATTATATTAAAAATTCTATTTTCAAAAGTCTTAAAATTCAATAAAAATCATTATAGAAAAAAATGATATAATTCATTTTAATACATTTAAAAATAATGTAAAATATAATCTGAAAGGGCCATTACATTCATTTTACTATTAAATAATATAAGTTATTAATCATTTTAATAAATATGAATATATAGGTAATATTGATTAATGAAATACATTAAAAAAATTAATGAAAAATATCTTGACATAGGTCCCCTATAGCCTTGAAAATATTTTAACCCCAATTTAGAAAATAAAATGAGTTTTATACATTACTTATAACATATTTCATGTTCATTCAATTAACATGAGTCCCTTAATTCCCCATTATAATAATCTTTATTTAAAAAATACAATTATTAGGTGGAAAGTGGACGTTTAAATGACATTAGATTAATAACATCAAATCATAATTAACTCATTACTAATTTTCAATGTGGTTATAAGTAAATTAACTAATAATTGTAAGCATATAATAATAATATTATTTCTTTTGGAGAAATTCATTTTTAAAAAATATGAATTCCATGAAAAATGAATCACACCATTTCTTCAGGATGAGAGACTATATGTACACATGAATGAAATTTTTATATTTCTAATTGAGGGGAAATTAAAAATATTTATAATATTTTTCTTTTCCGTAATCATAAATATGTAATTCATATTTAATTTATTCATTATATCCATTATTATTACCATTCTTATTGTGTGTAAATAGAATATGAATAACACCACCCCATAGAGGCGAAAATCCCTGAGAATTCATAAGTGATGTTATCATCCATTAATGGGTTAAATTGGAATGATGATATGAAAAAGAATTTCATTAAATAATATAATCAATTTCATAAATATAATATATATTAATTTTTTTAAATGATATCCATCTATAATATTGGATGATTAAAAACATAACATTATTAAATTTATAGTAAAAAATTATGCACGAAGGAGGTATTCATTTCCCATAACAATGAAAAGTAGATGAAAACGAGTTATAACATAATAATAATATTTCATTATATATAATAAACATATTTTATTATTTTTTTAGTGTTAATGTTGATTTTACTGGGGTATAAGATGAAAAAAATATGGACCACTGATATTACAATTATAGAATGTCTTTTTAAAAAATTCTTTTTCAAATAACTTAATACTTTTATGTATGGAATTGTACTAATACCATGGCCCCCAGGAATTTAAGAATACTGTTATAATAAAATTTATATAGTTATTGTTCATACTATAATTAATAATCAGTGAGAATAAGTATGAAGATAATGATTACTATTATTAACTAGTATATATTATGTCTTTGAATTATAGAATATTTTAAATTAAAAATATGTAATATATATGGTCTTGACTTCCATTAGATCCAAATTCATTAATATAAGAGTCGATTATGAAAATATCACTATAAAAATTGGAATTTATTCTTATTATAGAGAAAATTACAAAATTATCTACAAATTTAGACACCATTAATCAATTTCATCATTATTCATGATAACAATAATTTTCAACATGATATCATAAATATATAACCCAAAAATAAATTAAAACATATTAAAAATGATAAATTATGATTAAAATTATTTAATCAAATATTCTAGTTTCATATTATATTAGTAATATAAATCAATATACATATATGTAAAAAATACATAGAAAACCATTTCATAATAAAACATGTTTTAAGAACTAAAATAAATTTAACATGAAAAAAAATATCTATTAAAATTTAATAGAAGATTAAAATACATTCATATGAATTTAGATCATGAAATTTCTAAATTAAAAAATCAGTCCATATAACTAAATTAAATGTTTAAAAAATATTTCCTGTCTTGAAAAATTATAAAATGTGTTATAAAAATCCATGCAATAGTATCAAAATTCAAATCATGACTAAAAATAAATTATTAAGGCCCTTAAACATAATTTAGGTCAATAATATGGCTTTAAAATTTATTATGTCTTGTTTAAATAATATATATTTCTTGAAAGTGTCTTTTTATGAAAAACTATTATTCTTACATTTCACCCCAAAATCACCTATTTTAAAGAAATTGGGAAAATAACCCAAATATAAATTCAACATTATTAAACAAAAAATGAATTCCATTTTATAAAAAAAATTTAAAACCGTAAAATTAATCATATAGATAAATCTATTTGTTTAATTGAATAACATTTATAATGAATAAAAATATTAATATTTTGTGTGTTTTTAAATTATTATTGATACAATGATTAATAAAAATTCATCAAATAAAGATATATAAATAATTTTAAGGATTTATTTGTTGGAATGCTAATTAGTTCAGAATAATCCACCATTATGACTGTGTATCATAAAATGTTTCTGAATTTCATACAGAAATGAGGATATTTTACACTCATAACTTTTTCTTAATTGTCATGTTGCTTATAGAAGAATGTTTCAATTCAATAAAACCTTTCTATTTTTAAACAAAATAATTCAAAACCTAATCAATATATGATTCAAAAAAATTATTACATTTTATTTATATGAAAATTTATCTTTCAACTTATATGCATCAGATGTCATAACATGAGAGGCATCATGTATGCATTCTAGTATTAATAATTCATGAGACACATTTTTTTGTTAATCATTAATAAAATGATCGAAACAATTGACTAATTTCAAATGGAACAATAAATTTTTTAGATGGAATTAATAATATATGAAATCATATAAAACATATAAATTGTCATAATTAATGGAAACATGATATCCTACCTCAAATTAGCGATATTTCCTCTCGTTATACATGTAACACTTGTTCTTGTCCTGAGCAGTTTTTAGGTAATTTTGAATCATATTCACATTCAATAAAATTTTATATACAAGTTATAGTTCCAAATAATTCATTCCACTAATGTAATCCATGTATTCATGGATTATACATTGCTATCCATTTAACTGATATAAATAATCGATTTAAATACTATAGTGAAAAATTTTATTCTATGAAAAATAAATTATTGAATGATCTTGATCCCAATATGAGATGTTGTCTAAATAAAAGACTCAATGAATATCAATAAGTGTTCAAATTGATTATTTTTATTTTCAATCATATTTTCAATGGAAATCTATGATAAATTTATCACATTACTCATTGAAATATGAATTACTTTTCATATTTATTTTGTAAATATATGATCATCCTCATATACAAATAGAGAGGGGAACTATATATATTCTATCTTTCATCTTTACTTGATGTAAAAAATCCGGATTCAAATATACAGTATCTAAAATTGGTAGTTAATTAAATTATTTACACATATAATTAGAAATAAGGAAGACCAATTTATTAGCATGAGATGTTGTTATTATCCAAAAACAAAATCCTTTGGATAAGTTCCCTTATTTAAATTATTAAATGAAAAAAGATGAAGCATCACATTTATAATATTCTTGATATATTTAACCTATTTAAAAGTAAAATATTTAATGTTTAGATCACCATTTTCATTAATGATTAATATAAAATAAGAAGCTATGATTTTTAATTAATAGTTTTTTCATTTACTAGTTGTCACTAAGGACCTATAACATCATTTTAATCATGGTTACAATATATTTTACTAAATTAACAATACTAATGTTTCCATTATTAATCAATTCTACTTTTTCTATCACTACTTTATAATATTTCTATGTCCCCTTAATTCATAATAATATATACAACTAAACTAATACATATTCCAAAATATATAATGATTCAATTTAAACAATTTATATGACTACACTGACTAAATTATTAACCAATGAATAAAATTCCATATGAAATATACACAATTATGAGTTATGATTCGAAATTAATTCGTCTAATAACTTATTTGATTTATCTTGGTGGAATTGAATCCTAAAATCATAATCTATTTTATATTTGGCCTGATTATATATCCCTTGTTCAACAACATTTAAGTGAATATATTATTCAAAAATATATGTTCTATAAATGATTATCATTTAAACGATATAAATAAATCCACAAAATTTTAATTGTAAAAACAAACAATTCAAGATCATGATCACTCATAGGGCAATTATAGTCTTGTAGAATTAAATAATTTGGATAATATAAAATTACATTATCATAATTAATTAAGGAAGTACTAATACCTTTTAACGAATCATCTATCTAATAAAAAATTCACAATTTATTTTTCATACGGATTACAATGGATAATTAACTTATCATATATAAAATTTCCAAAATAATTTATAACATTTTACATATAAATGATTTTAACTCCTTCTCATGTTAAGTACATAATTGAATAGATAATCATGAAATGATTTAAAATTACCCCCAATACTAACATGTTAATCCTTCAATACATCATACTTCCTAGGATATTTTTGGCCTTGCCCATTTTTCAACACCTTTGGTTTTATATATATAAATTTTAATCACATATTATGATAAAAAATCCAATGAATGATATCGTTTTTCTCAAAAATTCATATTTAATTAAGTTTCAAAAAAATATTATTTTAATTAGACATTTTTAATACCATTCATTTATGTTTATCTTATTCCTCACATACCATAAAATAATCCACAATATTATGAATTTATTCCATGATGAATATCTACAAATACACATGTAATACACTATTAAAATGATACATAAATATAGATTTATCATTTTGTAACCTAAAAATAAGAAATAAAACCCATAATAAACATACATAGGATGAAAAAATTTCTTACAAATTTAAGCCTCATTCAACTATATAAGGTAATAATTATACCAGTCCTCAAAATAATAAAAAAAATAATCATCTGCGATATAATATAGAATTAAATTAATATAACTAAACCAATTTTTGTTCATAATTGAGATTCTAATGTGTTATTTATAATCAATGAAATGTATAAAAATACCATCGTTATTTTTAAAATAAAAAATAGATCACAAGTTTGTGATGTTCTAGGGAATTTGAATAATTTATCTTGAAAATCATGTAATTTATTTTTAAATTATAACAAGTTAGCAGAATATATTCTATAATAATGTTTTGAAATAGAGATAAAATTTGTAAAAAAGTAAAATATAAACTCAATATCTCAATTAGAAAAAATAATAATAAAAAGCAATAATTAATTAAATCCATATATTTATCTATATCTAAAAAATAAAAAAATGTAATAGTGTCATTCAATTTAAAAATATGTTCAAGTTAAATTACTCAAAATTTTATAATTATTTTCCTAACATTTTTAAATATTATTAAAATAAATTAACATTACATTACATAAAAATTGAATATCACTTTGAAAATATAATGTGACAAATATATCGATATAATATATATTATTTGCATACACTACATCCAATCTATACATTAAATTACATTAAAATACATTATACTATATAAAATAATGAATTTAAAAAAATAAAATAATGTTAATAAAATAATTATTATAAATTTGTGTCATCTTAAAAAAACTATATTATTTTAACAGTTGTCATAACCTCATTTAATGAGGTCTGATTTCTTTTGTAATTTTAACATTTTCAAAAATAAATTTGAACATGTGTCCAAAATCATAGAATATATTGTCATAATATAAAAAAAATACACCACATTAATTTATTTTCTTGTATTCTATATAATTGGAAAAATAATTTTATATAGATTTATTATTTTGGACTTGATGGTTCCCCCGTAAGTATAAGACTTCATACATAAATGACCACATTGACAAAAATTGTCTCAATTAAAACATCTGAATAGATGATGAAAATAATTTTCCCCATTATTGGTATCATTTAACTATTTTACTTTTTTTGATGTAATGAAAATCCACCAATACCATATTTTTTATGTAATGGATTTTATTTTCCTTTTGTAAATTGCAATATTTTATTGAATATTTTTGAATCTTAGTGAAGATTCAATGAGGCACAACATGTCCCGAGGATGTCTGAAATTTCTATAATATAAATATTAAATATATTTAATATCACATTTTTTTCTAATATAAATGTTTTACACCAAATCATTGTAGAAAATTTGAAATCCTAATCATCCTTGAAGTGAAAAATTTAGGTTTTAAGCTAGGAATGAAATAATATTTTATGGCAGCCTGTTTTCGGCATATGTATAGGTAGGTAATGATTTGAAATTTAAAAAACAAATTAAAAAATATATTATTTGTTACAACACTATAAATAATATATATTATATACCAATTATTATAGAAAATCTCTATTGTTAGATGAATAACTATAGGGATTTGAGAAGACTATTTAGAGGATCATTCGAGGAAAAACAAAAAAATGATTTTGCAATGTTTTTGGTGTGCAAGAGTGGATCACAGATATTTATAATGGTAGTGATGTGAAACATTCATTATCAATGATTGATTTCAAATAAGTTAAAGTGTTTTTAATTTTTATTAATCCATTTATTATAACTCACGTTGATTTTGAACAAAATATCGTATCATGAAATGATTCATAGAGTGATTATTGATTATTAATGACTTATTTATCTTACTAGTAATGAGAAATGATATTTTTTTTATTGTTTCATGTTTTCATTGATTTTCTATGTCAATTAATTGAATCTTAATAGAAAAATGGTATATTTTCATTATCACATTTTTTAATTTATTGTACTTCTTCATCTTATTTTCATGTGATAATTTCTAGGATTCATTTTTTTCATATGTTTGAAAAAAACCAAAAAGTAATCATGTGAAACCTATCATTAGAATAATATATCATTTTTATGGGTACCTGGTTCAATCTGATGGTATGATTTTGGATAATAAATGACTATGGGGAAGCATAGTTTGATAAACATTGGATTTTTTTCTCATCATACATGATTAGGTTATGTGAAAATGGTAATGCGTGATAAATTATTTTTCTATACTAGATTTTGTGGATAGCATATGGAAACTATAAAAAATAAGGCATTTTCATGATAACATCCATTATTAGTAATGATTTTTTTAGATTCGATAGAGGTTTCGTTTTACACAGATCCATTTCAAAATTATTTAGTTTCTAGAAAACTCTAACATATAAGACAAGTAGTTCAATGACCACATATTTTTTAGTTACTAGGTTTTGGTAGATATGGTTGTTGAAAAAAATAAAATACCACACACATTATTGGATCTACCACATATCAAGGGATTCGTGAAAGAGAATTGACATGTATCATAGGGTATACGGTTCAGAATCAACATGTTACTCACAAAAAACAAGAAAAAATGGGAATAAATATGGTACTAACACATGGAAGGTTATTTGGTAATGATGAGATTACATAGGCATGACAATGGTACATGGACGTGAGCATGTTCATGGGAATAACTAGAGTTAATGGTTGAGTCCATGGTACTCAGACACAACCATGTACACTGGAATAATAAGTGTACATGGGCATGAATAGTTTATATGAGAATGGGATGTTGAAAAGAAGAATTGAAATTGGTCGTCCAAGATAAAGGTGGAATCAATGAGTACACCATGAATAATATGTGAATTTTTTTAGTTAGTTAGAGGCCTGATTTATAATTTGCGTGCGACAATATCTTCAAGGTTCATCCATTGGTCTATTCATATGGTGTTATAATGAGGCAACTTATCTTGAGCATATAATGTGGTTCACTAAATATGTTTAGTTACATAAAGATTTTATAAAAATATTTGTTTGGTTAATCATTTGATCCTCAATCATCACTAATCGATATATTTGTTTCCGAATACCATACTGCCATATAGGGTATCTGATCCCTACTATATGGGTATTAATCTGTATAGGGTTAGTAATATCACATATTCACTAGGTTATATCCCCTATATATGTATTAGAATCATCTGATATTCTTTGTGTTCTACTTCTTGTGGTGGTATTATTATAACAACCACTTGATTGAGTGTCATCACTTTTATAGGAACCAAGAAGTGAGTTGTCAAATATGATAGTTACCCTAAATCATTGACTATGATACTAAATTGGCTCTTTTGTTTTTAAATTTACAAGGGAAAATTGATTTTATCATGAATATGTCTTGGTTAATATTTTTATGTGTCATATATTAATTGAAATTTTCAATGATGAAGAGGAAAATTCTATCTCGACTATTTATATTTGATTATTTTTTAGTTTCATACATGGTATTGTTGTAAAAACTATTTCATAGGATACACCCTTATTTGTCATGTACATTTAGGATAAAATTTATTTGGATGCATTTTTATGAGTACTGAGTGAAAAATAATAATTGTTGAGGATGTCGAGGCAAGGTTCATATGATTTGTACAATTTGATACAAGTCCCATCATTCTAAGTTCAATTAAATTTTTTATCATATTTATAGGAATAGTATTTATCCATTTATGATTTATAATATTTTATTTTATATTAAGGTATTATATAGTTATATTCATAGATTATTATATATGTTTTACTATACATTTTATGATTTTTTTGTTTTTTTGGAGATGTGTTCATCCATACTAGAACCATAGAATGAAGCCAACCAGGTTTAAGAAGTGTCTTTTCAGAACTAGGAATTGATTCAATTAAAGGTGGGAATGTGGTGTCACATTCAAAATGATTCACATTAGGTGGGACTAGGTTTTTGATTAATTAAATAGTAATATCAGAGTGGTCCATTTTTTGGACCATATTTTAGTGATTTTATAACTGTGAGGTTTGGTTTGGGAAAAATGAAAATAATATTACAGTGTTTCGAATTCATCCCTTAGGATAGAGAATCATGTTTTAGTGTTGTTTCTATAGTATACATTCACCCATACCATGATAACATTCATATTGAATTGGTACATCTATCCACTCATATTGGGGAAAACATTGGTACATGAATCATATATATATGATTTTTTATTTCTATCTCATTCATATATCCATTATACAATCAAGATGTAGCATGTAATTTACATTCCATTATTCCTCCATGATGTATTCTAGCTACAATTACAATGAATGATTTTTAGTATGACACACCTAGTTGTGATGTTGTGGTACAAATTCCATTGTCATATGTTTTTCATACATGTGGGTTTCTAGTATTATACCCACCCATTTAGAATCATTATGAACCAAATATAGTATATGTGTACTTTTATAAGATTATTTAAATTCCTGAAATTTAGAGATACATATATTTGAGGTGTTAATGTGATATCCCCCCCATAAGAATCATACGTGATTGAGGAATTTACACATTATCTTTACCTATTTAGGACCCCTCAAGATTATATTTTTATTCAATAGGTGATCATTATTCATGGAACCACTATGTGTTGGCTGGGTGTAGTGAATTAAAATAATGTGCATCAAACAATAAACTTTATAGTTTTTGGATATCTCATTGGAAATTTTTTCATGCCTTACATGTTACTAGAATAATGTATCTAGGAACATTTTTTGTTTTAGTGACGATGAATTATGAAGGATTTATATTCATTGAAGTTCACTAACAACTCATGATAAATTATGGATATAATGTGATATTTTTTCTTATCTTAATAGGAAATCAATAAAATTATCAATAGTGACATCATGGATGGGGTGATTTCACATTAAATCCATCTAATTACAATAATAACAATGAAATAATTTTTTGTAGATTGATTATTTGTTGAGAAGTCACCATTGGTTTGTTCTCGTACTTGGAAATGTGAAAAAGTCACTTCAGTAGCTAGTAACAGATGTATGAATCATATTTTTTGGTGTGTGAGGTAATTAATAAAATAGTATTAGGACTATGGTTATACATTTAATGGTCCATAGTATTTTTCTATTCATTATTGAGTGACTAAATGTTCATATTATGGTGGTCATGGATATCCCACATTCGATATTCACACCCATCATGTGGAAGACATGGATAATGTCGATGTGCCACCAAGAAACTAAAACATTCTTGTACATGGGGTCCCATAGGGTAGAGAATGTAGAAGATTATGTGAAGATAAATAAGAGATGTATGTTAGTGTGATTTTTTCTACTAGAACCCACATGTTGTCTATTACATGATCTAGGAGATGGGGGTCATGACAAGGGAAGATACAAGATTTTGATGATTTCAATAAATTTTATATAGGGATTATTAATGATGAGATATAAATTTTTTAGATTTTGATATAATAATAATATATATATGTTTGGGAGATTATTATTTTTTACATCCTTAATTTTTTATAAATATAGTATGATAGTTCATTTCACTCGACCATCACGCATAGAGACTCCTACCAGAGGGAACTCAACTACAACACACATATTTCAATAGAGTGACATTTCACAAGTGTTATTGAGATTAATTTTAGATAATATTATATACATGACGAGTCTCTATAACATTATTATTATAATGGACTATTTAGAAGTAATTTATTTACATATTGGCTATTTAATGGGGATGATATTGTGACCATGAATTGATGTGTATATGATTTACCACATCAGTGATGAGGAAACAAAGTCATGTAGGAGGTAAACAGACAAAATATTATTCAACCATAATACTCATAATGTTTATATTTTTACCCATGAATTATAATATGATATTGGAATTCAACTTCTGACATTGGTAGAAGAGTGTATGGGTGTCCTTTTTATGGGAAAGCATGGCCTACATCCCCAATGAGATATAATTTTTTTTACATAACATTTCACCACGATACAACCTCTATATATTTACCAGTTTATCTGAATGATTCAATAGATAATTATGTGTTGTATTTGAATTAAGTGGTGTTATAAATTGATGTCTTTTTTGTAACTAGTGATTTAGGAAACAACATTTTTGTTTTCTAGGAAGACATATGTGTAACACCACATGATATTGTGAATTAATTTGTATAAATTTATTATTTTCATTTTTTTTATTTCACGCACAAAAAAATTATTCTATATTTAAGTATTGTGTTTGTCTTGCATCATATGAAGAATCGTCTTTATTATTCACTACACATAACATTAATTTAATATTTCTCGACATAAAACATTGAGGTGAGATTTCATTATAGGTAACAATATCTTTCCTCAATGGCTACTTTAACACACAATACTGAATAACAATAACGATATATTATGAAAATATTATACCCTACTTATTAAAGTAGAAGATATGAAATGGGTAAATAAACTTATTAACATTGATGATCTAAATAATATAAATTAATTCATTTGTTACAAATTAATTATAAAGGAATGTCAAAATCATACAAATATAATAAGAAATGTTATTATTTTTATGCTGATAATGTTGTTTTACCCTAAAAAATTAAATTAATTATAATTATTCAGTGATAATATTGTGATATATATTTTTTTTAAATTCAATAAAATATTTTCGTTATTAATATAATATATTTTATGTGGTTATTTAAATAAATTGAATTTTATTTATAAAATACTTTATTTTAACTGAGGTGTTTCATCCTACTTTTAATAGTGAAGGTATTTTGGATAATTTTTTTTGTAATTTTATAAAATATATATGAAAAAATAAACATAGTGTTTTAAATATAAATTTAAAAAAAATTTGGGTAATTTTTTGGTATTTGAAATTGATTTACCAATTTTTAATAACTAATGAAAAATATTAAAATTTAAATCCAAACATATTTTTACTCTAATTTTCTTATACATTTCAACTATATTAAAAATTGTTTTATATTTTAATTACAACTTATTTTTATAAATTAATCCAATTTAGTTAATTGGATTCAATTCAACATTGAAATCAACAATAAAAATTTACCAATCATTTGGATAATTTTACATTAAACCCCTACTTTATTGGCCCATCTAATGGCTGAAAAAATTAATTTATACCCCTTAGGTGATTTTAATTTGGAAATATTTATTCCATTTTTTAAATTATAAATATTTAGAGTTTATAATAAGTTCCAATTTTATTTTAACAAAATTATTAGTGATTTTAACTAAAATTAATCACAAAGATTAAAGGAATATTGATTTTAACAATGGAGTAAACTGTAATAATAGGGGACTAAATGTCATATCCACTAATAAGACACCAATGTTATGGACATATTTAAGATATATAACTTACATTATTGAGTTTTTTCAATTGGGAGGACTTTTTTATTTGTCAAAACTAGTGTACATTTAACATGGTTTTAAAATTTCCAAGTATGTCCTCTCCCTTCCCTTTAAATAGCCTCCACCTCTCACTCATCATCACACCTGCCAATCCACAATGTTTTATATAATATAAGTCTATAAAAATTAAAAACCACCATCAATTATTCATTTAATCTTCCCGTTAATAATAATGTGATCCAAGTAATATGTTTGGTGAAAACCAAAAGGATTTACCCAAAGAAGAGGTAACATCCCTCCTCAAGATCCTTTAATTTATTCCCAATTATCCACTCCCGGAAAAATTCTAATTCCAATATTGTATAAAAAGTATGATAAATATTATAGGAATTATTTTATCAGGGATAGAACTTAAATAACAAAAAAAAATCAAACTAATGGGTAACGAACATACATTTTACATGTACAGTGAACTACCACCTCTCAAAACTATGACAATTCAATTTTCCTTTACCAACAATCATATTAGATATTATTATGGGAACCCTATTTATATATGATATATATAATATTCATAATTAATTTATTATTATATATATATTAATTAGAACATTATTTTATGGATTTCATTTTTATATGATAATTTTTTGAGCAATTGTGGGGTACCTCCCCCTCATAGCAATGAGATCCATTCAAACAATGTGATGAATTGATTATTTTTTCATTTAGTGATATTATATGATACATATGAAGCCATAATTCTAGTATAATGATATTATATACATATATACATATATATCATTTTTTCATTAATTAAATATGATAATAAAACAGAAACATAATTCAAGCATACATACAGCTTACCATATCCATAAATAGTGTATTAAATTTCATATTTATATATTATATATATTAATATAATAAAAATATAATGAATATAAATTTTATTTATTTCATTTTTTAGATTCTATAAATCATGTCATCTATATAAGGGAAACATATATAATGAAATAATACACCAAAAATATATAAATTGAACATTACCCAACACCCTTCCTTAACATGAAATTGTCAAAAAGTGGATAATATAATGTCATTGTAAAACAATATATAGTATTATACATAACAAAATGGTTCTTTAAATTATGTATAATAATGTTTCAATTATTATACATGAGGTTTCAAAGAGTACGATGAGAGTCAAGACACATTGTATGTGTATTTCATATAACATTTTATTTCTGTATTATACATGCATTATTCACCGCACAATTATTTTTTGTGGTGTATATATATCCCATTAATGTATTATATTCCTATTATAAATAAATTTATGGTTATTTATATACCCATTTATTGATATTTACTTGATTGGTTTTATGTTTCAAAGGATACCAAATCGATAAGATATTTTTGTCCCAATTTTCATTATTTGAGACCTATGTTTTGTTTTGCACCTACATAATTTTATCTAGGTGTTTCTAGAATTCTATATCATGAATCAACATATTTACTTTACAGTTTATGAATAATTTCATTTCATTTTCTTAGATGGAGTGTATTATACCATGTTACCATGTGGTAAGAGTATATTGAATGAATCCCATTGTTTATCAGGATTCCATATGATTTTGATTCCATTGATTAAATATAATTACCAATATCTCAATAAAATATTGAAATGTATTATAAATATATTATTCAAGATCTCATCCTGTATTTTGACCGTTCTTACACTCTTTTTTATTTTGAATAAAAATGAATATGTTTTTATGAATATACAACTTTACCTCTCTCTTTGATAATATATATTTTTCCTTCAAAAACATGAATTAAAAAAGATTCTGAATATATTGTGAATTTTTTAGAAGATCATTAAAATAAATTTCTTTCCCATTTTTAACCATTTTGATAAAACTGTTTTTAAAAATAAATTTTTATTTTATTTTTTGATCGAGGAACTCTTATAAATATTTTTCACTAATAAAATTAATGTTCTTCATGTACGGATTTACCAACCGTTATTATTGTAATTCCACCAAATCTTTATTTAAATGTTTACAATTTTATTTTTTAAAAAAATGTAATATTCTTTAAATTTATTTATTAATTGGTTTTCTAGAAAATTGATTTTTCATAAAATTTTCAACCATATTTTATTATTTTTTAATGAAAATTCTTTTAAAATAATATTCCAGATCTATTTATATGTTTTCAATGAAAAATGTTCCAAAAGCTTTTTAAATATTATTTTATATGTTTTCAGGATTATTTTGATTAAAATGTTTTTAATGTGATTTATGTTTTAAATAAAACTTTTCAATGATATTAGAATATCTTCATCAAAAAAATTTCATAAATATATTAAAAAATTATTTCCCATATAAGATGACACAATTGATGTTACAAATTCTCTTAAGGTAAATGTTTCAAATTTTCCTTTATTAATATTTCTCTATATGGTTTATGTTTTTAGGGAATTCTGTTTATGAAACCCATTCCTCTTTCATTAATATTATTCATTTAAACCCTTCATATTTTCTTCAGTTAGGCTATGATGAAATGATTATGGAACAAGCCATTTTACACATGTTATAATATTATTAAATGTTTATGAAACCCATCTAATTTAATGGGATAATGATAATTTGTTTATAAATCCTATATCCATTTATGGTTCATGAAGTAATGAAATTTTTTATATTTATGGAACATGTATGAATTATTTTATTATAAGATATAGTGGATCTATATCTTCATATAATGAATTGTATTAAGATTTAAGAACCCACGAGATAATTATATGAACGAAATTGAAAGGCTTAAACAACTCTTAAAAGATGGAGAAACTTATTCCTTTACAAGGAATGAACTATGAATGTACATGGTGGTATGTCCCATCCAGTATGTGTAGTGAGAATAAATATGGATGATAGTAATACCCAATACATTATAGAATGATGGGGATTCCCGATCCCAATAAAGGAACAAACTATGTATGGGGATGGTGGTGAGTCCCACCTATTAGGTGTGGTTCCCATGATGTTCTCTGATATGTTCATACAATGAAAATTATCTTATGGAGAATGTTTTCACAAGCTGATGTATGCAAAAATTCCAAGACTTATTCTTATGATATGATTTCATGGATAATAATATTTATTTACTTATTATTCATATCGTATGAGCTAACATGATTTATGTTATTGTTTATTTTTATGATAGTTGATATAAATGGTTTGATATTCCAATGTTATGATCACATTATCATACCAATATTATCTTATTTATTCTAACATTCCTCCATTGTTTACCCATACATAGAAAATGTTCTAACCACTATTAATAAGTTTTTAACATGTTCTGATGATATGTATTAATTAATATGTGTCTATGATGGTTTAGAGCAATAAATAACCTTGAAAAAGAAAAATTATCTCTCTAATGTACCCGTGTTTATGTTTAAATGTTTCCAAAGTCACTTGAATAATACGATCTGTGGGAGTGTATTTGTTTAGTGTTTAATGTATTAAAAAAAGTGATGTAATGTTAATGTATAATAAGTGAGGATAAATATTCTTGTTATCATATAAATGGGACTTAAGAATTGTAAAATTTGATTAGAAACAATTAGTGAGATGTGTAGGTATATATATAAGAACATGTCTACAGATCTCTCTAAAATGTTTTATTAAATGATTAAACATATATGAAAATTTCTTGGAATTTTTTTAAATAATATTGTAAGTGTGTTCCTAGAAATATATTCCATTTTAAATACTACAAGTGGATGTGGATCTGTAATATATGTACTTATGGGTAACAACTCAAATAATGTGAAATGGGTCAGGCTTGTTGTAACTCGATACACAACAAACATGACTTATTTCACACCTGTTATGACACACCCAGGGGATATTATTTGGTAATTAAAAAACTATTTATAATCCCTAATTAAAGGTTTAAATATATTATGGCTATGAATAACCTATTATATATAGAATGTGTCAGAAAGTTTAAATGTAGGTTTCAGGATTTAGATATACTATAATAAATTATTTATCATGAAAAGGTAGTTTTCCACTATGATAGGTTTATCTCAAACTATGCGTTACAGTTTTATTCATGGTGGGAACCTAAAGGAACTCTCTTAATGTTGAAGTTGATAGAAAATTTTATTATGAGAAGTCAAATGGGATGGTCACAAGAGTAATTTATGTTCTGGTCATGCATAATCTATTTTCACAGAACATGATAAACATTGTTTACCTTAACCAACTCTCAGGCTCACCAAAAAACAAAATGATGGACTTTGTTGAGAGATTGGGTGATGGAGACTATGGAGGGAAGAATATCTGATTTAATTTTTGTCAACAATGTGGACTTTAACATTAATATAAATGTATTAGAGGGACAATAAGGTATTTTGACTATAAAAAATGACATAAAGAAAGTGAAAACAAAGGGAAATGGGGAGTTCAGTAAACAAAATGGATTACAATATTGGCTTATATAAGACGTAATTGACTTATATGTGTTCATGTGTGATATAAATGGTCATTATGTAACTCCATTTCCCAATATGAACACTTTTTAGGAGAATCGACAAGGTAGTTTGAGTAATGGTTACATTAATGATAATGACGATACTCTAAATGACATGTGAAACTAATTAGGTATGATGTAAAAAAATGAGGATTCCTTTAAAATTTAATATGGATGAAGTGGAATAATATATGTTTTCTTTTATTTATTTTAATGAACTGTGGAGAAATATTTATTTAATTTTCAGTTTAGTTGTATCCCCTATGTATTTAGAAGAACATGTTGTATGATTTTTATTGAATAGAAATGTTATTTAATGGAAAATTGATTTCCATGGAAAACATATTATTAATGGAATTATACCGTTAAATATGTTCCTTATGTTATTATAATTTTGTTTAGATAAAGATATTAAAGATATGAAATATAAATGGAATAGTACTTATTACAATGGAGCTAATGATTGAATTGTGGTAAGGTCGTTTATGCTATAACTGACTAAGTTTAAAAAAAATGGATTTAATGAATAGATCTAACAGAGTTTGTAAAAAAAAGCTTAATTTTATCAATAAGGGTTAATTAAAATTTAGGTTATTTATTTATTTTGTGAGAATACTTGATGAAGGTATTCAGATATTTATAATGGGATAACCATGATCTTCATTGTGATATTTTTATAATTAATATTAATTTTATTTCCAAATTTTATTTAATTGACTTTAGATTCATATTTAAATTGGTTTATCAGGTTAACCATTCATGAAATTTTTAATTTAAACATCATATGAAGTATTTATATATTGTGATTTTATTGAAAACCATTCTATAATGGGTATTTAGTGATTAAACATATTTCAGGGATGTCCATGATTTTTATTTTGGATATTATATTAATACAGTTTTAGTAAATTAAATCATATATGTCGGTTGAAAAACCATAAATTCTAGTAAGGTAGTGTGTAATGATACACTACTAGAAGGACGATAAAGGGTTCATGCCTACTATAGGTGTTACGAACCCGACCGGATCGACCCAACATAGATAAACTAAGAAATCATACGACATGGCCTGAAGGGAATTCCCAATATCTATATGATAGAAACTACTTTCGGGAATCATTTTAAAATAGTATGGAACTATATTTTCCATACATAAAAGAAAAATAAATAAATATAAACTAAACAGAATAAATAACACCAGAATTTAAAAAATAAAACATTGTTTCACAGTGAAACATCCCTCTATGTGACATTATATGTCACCACCAAGCATTGAACCTTGCTCACTCCAATAGTGATCCAACACTAGAGGAACCTGAAAATAAAAATGAAAAAGTAGTTATGTGCTCTATAATGCTCTGTTGGAATTTCAAAGATAAACCATGAAATACATGTATTTTTCTTTTCCATAAAAAATTCCATTATTAGTAGATGGAAATTAATATCTAAAATTAAAATTTTCATGTTTTATGAAGAAAAATAAGCTTTCAAATTTTTAAATCCATTATACCCCACCATCAAATTTAAAAACATAACACCAATTCAAAACTAGAATCCAAACCATATAATAGATGGGATTTGCTAAAAATAAATAAGTATGGTGAATAAAAAATAAATGAAAAAGCAATCAGAAAGAAGAATTACAATTTATCCATGTTATTTCCTAGAAATAATTTGGAGACCCTTGGACGTACTATGTTCAGAACAACTTGCTAGTGTATGATGAATCCCCTTTTTCTATAACCAACTGACCTCCCTCAAATGGAAAATATAGTGGAAAATCCCACATGCCCAATTTGTAAACCATGTGGTACGATCCCATCTAATTGGGGTTGATCATCAACAATCACTCAATACTTTATATGATGCACAAGAAGAAATGGTAAATATACAGATAGTTTTTATGTAGGAGACCCTCGCACACCAGACATGCCATACCTTCGGTCACCATACAAACCTACCCCAAAAAACAGACACACTATAAGATAAACCATAAAGGGATGTCATCTTAGAAAGGTTACCTATATATATATATACACCGTATAATAGATGGTGCCAACCATGTCATCAAAACATAAGAACATTCAACCCATTTCTTTAAAACATGAAAATTATCAAATGAACCATTGGATTTACATAATAAAATGTGTTTACCAAAAAAATTCAAAATTTTTTTTTGAAATAACATCAGACACTAGTTTTATATCTTCAATTCCATATGGTCCATTATGTTCCAAACCCATGGTATTTTAATAAAATCATTTCCAATTTTTAACGAATTATACGATCTTATAAAAAATACTAAATTCCCACTTATGGAAATCCTTTACCAAAACCTACATGAAGTACTAAGTGGGATTACCAAATTATGATTTCACTTTTAAAGTGATCATTTGGAGATTTCTCTAGGGATCCAATATTATTTTAAATTCGTAGATCTGTTTTCGAATCCAAAACTTAAGAAAATACAACATTAACTGTTCCATCTTCATTTGAGGTCACATCCATATGTACACCTTTTAGACCGTGGATGTTACAACATCCAATGGTACACCAAAACCATCCCTGAAAGGAATAAAAATCATTTACGAAAATTCACCACTACCATTTGAAAAAAGTCTACAATTACAAATAATTATCAAATTGTATACAAAAAATTTTGAAATAAGAGAACCTTCTAAAAAAATGTTTCAAGCCACGCAAAAAAAACATCATGTTACCATGTAAAAGCCAAGTTACAATTTCATCATTTTTTAAAAAATGTGACTAAGGGAAAGATCCCATGTAATCATTTAATTTTTCTCTAAAATCTTACTTCACGTTTGTCAACACATCAAGTGCATAAACATAGTGGCATAATCAGAGAACAACACTAAGGACAAATATGAAAAACTTATACCATTTTGAAGACACAAAAATAAGCAGAAATGGGTACCAGAGTGTTATGAATTATGTTTATATATTTATTAAAAATGTTTAAGGGACATTTAGTATTCAAATACATAAGAATGAATAGATAAATATTCTCAAAACATATTTTTAGAAAATTTAATTACCATGAAAAACCCACTATATGCTAACAGTATAGACTAACATGGTGTGAATAATATATAAAAAATTTATTTAAATGATAAATCATCAATTATATTTCACCAAAATGGAAATAAATGGATACAACTACTTCAATTGTGTGAGAAAGTGAAAATACCCCTCATTGGATGAGGAATAGAACCCAAGAGCCAATCTGCTCCCCTTAACAACCGATGGAAATTACCCAAACACAAAACCTGAATATTATGGTTTGGATGAGAAAAAACCCTAATAAAAACCCTAGAAACTCATCTATATGGGAGACACTACCATAAGAGGGTGCAACAACATAATTGTTATGTGCAGAAGAAGGTAGGCCGCCAGCGAGGGAGGGGCTACTAGAGAGGGGCGTGCGATGGAGGAAGATGGTGGAGGAGGGTGATGACATGGGAGGGGTTTTCAATAGACGGGAGGCTTCCAGTTATATAGGGGAGTCTCGAGAGGGTGTTGGTGAGGGAGGCAGCTAGCATATGAGAGTGAACAAGGGGGTGGCAGGCGTGCCCATGCGAGGGAAGGGGAGGTCTATGCAAGAGAGTTGCAAAAGGGATGACAGAATGAGAGAAAAAAAATAAGAAAATGAGAATAAAATATAATAAAATAAACTAATTATAAACCCAACATAATAATAATATTACTAATAATTATATCACTTTTAATAATCATCATAACAATTATATTAATAATAATTTTATACCCAATAAAATTAATAATTATATAATTATGATTAAAACATTTTCTTTCAATCATTTTAATTTTATGTCATGTTATTTTATTTTATTTTTGATATTTGAATGATGGAAACCCACAGGGTTCAACTCTATATACATTCGTGGTTGAGAGAAAATCACTCAAACCATGGAACCCCAACCCTTTCAACTGACATGCCCTAACAGTACACCTTTTTCACAGTGTAAGAATATATTTGAAAGGCATGCCTCATAACTCAGAACCACCTAGTCACTCTCATAGGCCCCTCACGGCTACCCCTAACCATGTTAGATAATAATGAAATAGTAAAAAATCTTCCAATTTATTTTTAAAATTCATCCCGAAATCCACTAAATTTTAAAAATAAAGAAAAACATTAATATAATTAATATTTAAGGCTGGGATGTGACAATTATCTGAAAAATGGAAACATTAAGACCCTAGAATGTAACCAAACCCAAGGATATCCAAAAATCATGTCTATTCTAGATCAAAACAGAGTGTATCTAAAAACAATGGGATGACATTTCACTACAGATGTCACACCTAACTTCTCATGAAGAAACTATGACATAAAATGAGTACAGAACACAAGAGGGTTCTCCATATCATAATAACTAAAATAACCTAGAGACTTTCAAACCCAATCACACTACCATGGGTTGAGGGTGTCATACAGTAAATCCCAACATATCTTTAACAACATCCCTAGCATGAGTGAAAAAACTCCACCACAAGAACAAGAATATTTTCACAAACCAATTAGACACCAATATTAGGAGAAAATCCACAAAACAATTATGACTAAAACCCAGCAACTATCTAGATCAACCTTCCTCCCATCAAATAAAACCCAAACATATCCAACCAGGAACATATGAAACCAAAAGAAAAACCTAACTATGTAATGGAAAAACACACCTTATGAAAACAAGAAATTATAGAAGCCACATTTTCAAAGGTAAAACATCATAGATTACCATTGAACAAGTTGAAAATACAGTTATAATAAATTAATAATTCAAAATAGTAACGAGGAAAAGAAAAAAGTAATATTTTAATTTCCACATCCCCAAAACGAAATATAAAAATCCAGACAAATTATGACACACCCCTATAATTTTCTACCTATGTGTGAGATTCACTCCGAGACATATGGATGGGGATCTGAGGGCTAAAGCATCTCCTACCTCAGAGTTTTGGAATTTGAATCCCCTAAAAATTAATCCTTTTTGGAAAAACGCTTACTAAAATACTTTTTCAAATTACCCAAATAGTAGAAATAATGGAACATCTTCGGTGGGAGGAGAAAAGATGGATTTTAATGCCCAAACCCGCTACAATGAAGGCACATACCTGAATGGTCTGCAGAACTAGGATCTAGAACCAATGATAATTTATCCTTAGGAATAGGTTTCTCCAATATGTACTTCTTGTTGTATGGGGACCATTCACATGATACTGGATACACCAGATTTCCGACTACCTGTGCTCAAGAAACAAACTCATATAGAAAAACGATTCATCTACCAGCTTCTCAAAATGATGAACCATATAAGAGAGGACCCAATCATTGATATCTAGGTGAGGAACCCAAAAAAATATAAACGCCTTCATCAAATATTGTGACACCACCAATGGAAAAAGTGAATCATCCTCATTGAAAAAGTAAACATTGGCCTTCACTGTGTGTTTCCCTTTGTGAATTTTCAAGAGATCTTCCCTCTTATTTGTATTCAACTCTTTACTTATGATTCGTTAGTAAAACAAGGGTTTAATTACATCCCATGTAATCTTAATATTCTTTGATGATGGAGTTAATAAAATATATTCATTTAGAGCTTCAAAATCAAACAAACCCAAAATGGCAGACACCCTGATAGCTTCGTGAGTTCTCAATATCACAAAAACACTCTAGACCGCTTAAATCAACATCAATACTTCTAACAGATCTTGACCACCACGTTAAATTGGAAACACTCATTATGAACCAATAATAGGCCCTGAATAAATGAATTAATTAGAAACCTTTTTGGGTGGTATCCACTAAGAAACATGTAATTTATAAATCTAATACCATCAATATACCCAAATACAACTGAAAGGTACATCTTGAGCCAAAATAGAAGGCTAACAGACCAAAAACATACGAGAACAAAAAATAAATCCACCTTCCAAAAATAATATTTCCATTTTTATTTTCAAAACCTCTTCATTTAAAATCCACTTTACAATCACAAAAAAATATTTTTAAAAAAACAACACCCCCATTATAAAATAAAATAAATGTTTCTGAATTGATTTCACCATTTCAAAAATCACTTTAGAAAATATGTATGATCCATTAATATCAGTCAAACACCCCATGAAATCATACAAACCATCACATGTGTGTCTACCCAATTCTACAAACATCATAAATAAAATATTTCCCCCATACACATTCTGTCCAACTCCTACACACATGTGAACATCTATAAAGAGTACCAAGGGTTTAAAAACACTTTTCCTCATATAATTAAAATGTGAAATAATGTTTTAAACAAAAAATTCTTTTAAAAACAATTATAAAAAATTGGAAACCATGAAGAATAATATATTTTAAATTTAAAAATTATAATTATTATATAGATACTCATTAACAATTTAAACCCACTTGAATGAAATAATTCTCACAACAAAACCCTTTCCATTTATATAATTCACTGACAATGACAAGAAAAAAACACAAATTTCAACAAACCACTGGAACGAAGAACTACTAGTTATGCTTAACACTTCAACATGCTTGTGATCCATGCCGCATGTTATCAAAAAAACCCATGAGTAACATAACTTATGTACTCAGACTCCATATGAGTCACTACTCCATGCAAAATCATGACATTCCACTAACATGCGTCCATTCTCATCCCCCAAACCCAAATAAGGACAATGACCCAAAACCCAAACTACCACTACCAACTCAGAGTTCTTCGTGGGTGGTGGTGATAAGCCACCGACACATATCCCACATCATGATCAATGATAGTTCTAATCTTTAACAACCAGAAACCACAAATATAATGTTCCTTCTTAGATACCATTTTTTCATGAACCGGCCCGAGTTGACCTATAATCAGTCACATAATATGGAATGTGTCATGGCCCAAAGTGTTTTACAAATCCCCATGGGATGGAAACTAGAACTGGGAATCATGATAAAATAGTGGGGAAAGAATTGGCAAATAAATTGAAGATAAATAAATTAATATTAATTTAATTGAATAAATAAAAATATAAAATTAAAAATTGAATAGTATTTTATAATGAAATATACCTCCAAGATACTCTGTGGGTCACAACCAGACATATAACAATGATCCATGAGTTATCTAACACTAGAAGAAAATAAAACAGAACAGATAAATTTGGAATGAGCACATAAATTCCAAGTTGGAATGCAGAAGAAAAATCATGAAATCCTTGTATTTTTTTCAAGAATACATTCCATTAATTGTAGATTGAGATAAAATTATGAGAATAAGGTTTTCAAATTTTATTAGTCAAAAATAGAATTCACATTTTAAAATCCATCATATTCCACCATCCATTTTCCAAAAAAAAATACAATTTTAATATAAGAACCCAATCCTGATAATATTATTGTTTTCCTAATAAAATAAGAACTGTAAACAAAATACTAATTGTCGTAGAATACAAAATACAAAATTTTGAATGTAAACATGTGATTTCCTAAACATCCCTAGAAGACCCATGGAGGTACTTGTTTCGGAACCACCTGCATGCGTATAGTGAATCCCATATTTCTATAACCAACTAGATGCCCTCAACTAGTTATTATATTATCACATCCCAAAAGAAATATCAATAATCCAAAAGATAACAACCCATCTAATCTGTTTTGATTAGATAATATAATTCAATCCAATAAAATACTCTTAGTAACCCATGGTAATCATAGATAAACTATGTATGTATAAGTCCCTCACACATGTTAATCCCCATACATATTGTCATCACACTTACCTACAACGAACATGGACACCCTATATGAAAACCCATAAAGGGATGTACCTATTATAGTGAATCAAAATATATATACACCACATCATTCAAAGTTCCAACCATGTTGTCAAAATATATGAACATTCAACCCCTTTCATTAAAATATAAAAATTCCCAAACGAGGATTTAGCATTTCAAAATCATATCCGATAAAAAACACTTCAAAACTATTTCAAAAACAACATCAAATTCCACTTTTAAAATTTCAATTCAAAATGTTCTGTATGACGTTAAAAAAATATATTTTCCTTACGACCTTTACAAACATTGAAGAGATATCCAATCAATATAAAACATACCAAATGGACCCTTATACCAATTATTTAACACAACCTACTCAATGTACCAATCAGGCATACACTATTAAGAATAAATTTATAGAAAAATCATTTTGAAATCATATAAAGAATCCAAGAAAATTTTAAATTCAATGAGCCATATCAAAAACCATGATTTAAAGAATAAAACCTTTTAAGGTTCCATATTCAATTGAGGGCACATCTATGTGTGTTCATTTTTCTCAATGGAAGCACCAAAATTCAATGCCACCCGAAGAACAACCATGAAAGCACTAAAACCCATTTCAAGAAATTCTTTATTTACTATTTACCAATCCCAAAAATTCCATCTAATTATAAAATTTCCAAAAATATTATGAAATAAGAGATCCTTTTCAAAACAAGTTTCGAACCACCATATAACAATCACTATGTTCACATGTAATGCCCAAATTAAAATTTGAAAATTTTAATAAAAATGAATCTTAGGAGAATAATACATAAATCATGTGATTTTAAGTTAAAATTGCACATCAGAAATTTTAAACACATCAAGTGCATAAACCCATAGGAATAATCAAAGAACCACACCATGTACGAATTTTAACAAGTTATAGTAGTGTTAAAACACACAATAAGCTAGAAAATGCACTTTATCATTGATAATCATGATTATATTCTTTTTAATTGTTCAAGAATCAATTGGAATGCACATACCGAGTAGTAAATAGAGAAATCATCACAAAACCTATTTTTTGAATATTAAACTACCTTTAAAACACAATAATAACCTAAAAATATTTATAAAAAAGGGAATCATATATAAAAAATTATTGGAATGCTAAAGAATCAATTAGATTTCATATAAATGTAAAAATATGGAAACACAAAACTCAGTGGAATATGAATGCAACAAAATATTCATAGGAAGAAGAATACATCCCAATAGAAAATTTTTACCCCAAATAATTAAGAACAATAATCCAAACACCATCCATAATATTTGGTTTTGTATGATAAATGAAACCCCAAAAAAATTAGAAAGTCACCTTAGGGGGATCCCCCTCAAGAATATGAGGGAAACACTTGTGAGGACTCACACCTTAGAGGGGAGGCAACCGGTAAGGGAGGGGTGGCCGAAGAGGGGGTATGTGAGAGAGGTGGCTATAGGTGATGAGCACTGGTGAGGGAGGGGCGCGCACTATAGGAGGTCACTGGCAAGGAAGGGGTAGCATAATAGGTTCTCAAGGTGGGAGGCAGCTGACATATGGGAGTGCACAAAAGGGTGTGAGAGGCTTTTCTAGACGAGGGGAGGAAAGGGTGATGAAACAGATAGGGGAAATAGATGTGGAAAGAGAGAGGGAAAGAAAATTAAAAGAAAAATAATGAAAATAAACCCCAATTAAAAAACTAATATAATAAAAAAAATATAATAAAAACAATAATAATAGTTTTTATAAAAACCTTATTATTATCAATAGTAATAATATCAATAGTATAATTATGGTTAAAAAATTTCTAGTATTTTATTTAAATTTATATTGAAATTTATTTTATTCTATTTCATTTATTTTAATTCCAGGAAACTACACGGTTAACCTATAGCCAGATTTGTGGTTAAGAAAACCATGCTCAAACACTACTACTCGACGCATCCCACTTATAGGGTCGATCCATATGCTTGTCGAACAATTAAGTAAACTATAATAAAATCATGTTCCATAACTCAGACTCACCTAATGACCCACATGAGCCACACATGAGAACCTCTATCTATTTAGACTAACCGTGCAACAAGAAAGTGGATTCCATATTTTTATATTAATATTATTCATTACTGCCACAAAATATTTAATGAAATTACAATATTTAATTAAACTAATTAAAATAATTAATATAATTGGTCAGTGTGTGACCACGAGTCTATAACATGTCCAAGTTATTGTATAATAATTTTTAATGAATAAATATCTACGATAAAATAGTCATGTAACTTATTATGTTTAGAGATTAATATATTATCAATATTTATTTTTTTAGCTTTTATAGAGACAAAATGTTATACTTTTCATTTTTTTTATTTTACCTAAGGTCTATTGAATGTGTATTATTGTTCATCGAGCGTTAATGTTAGTTTCTAGACGCCTGTTTCATGAAGTAATTGGTGAATTAGAAATATATAAAATCAAAAGCAAAGAATTAAATTTCATTTATACAAATATATCAAGTAAATATATTCTTCAATATTTATTTTTTATAATTTAATTTCTAAAAGATACTTTAATGATGAAAAATGTGTTGTGATAATACCTTAATTTTTTTTTTAAAATTACCTTTTAAATCATAAATAAATTGTGAATTTGAGTCCCTAAACTATTATTTGATCATTAAATTATTTTCTATTGATGACCTAAATCACTCCTTAGTAATATTTTTTGTTTTCCTTTATGTCCAATTTTCATGCACAACCTATATTCTCTTATATGGAAACCTAGTCAAATGTTACATTGGGCAACCGTTATAGTTCCAAAATTCCATTTCTGTGGGATGTTTTAGTATTCATTAGTAAGATGTCGATTTCCGTGAATGAATCTTCTTAGCATTAAATAATTGATAACTGAGTCACAATTTTTGGGTGAAATTAATTTAAATGGGGATTATTTGTAAGACCCATGACTTTTTGAAATTTTTGAATGAATTTAAGATTTTGGATATATTCATTTCCCACAACAGTAAATTAGTATATTTTATATTTATGGTCAATATTTGGATTGTGTAATATTAAAAAACATGTTAATCATGAACAAAATGAAACAAATAGTTTAAAATTCACTACATAGAATAAAAATTTTCAGATGCACTACAAGAAATAATGACTTTCCTCTTTGGCGTGTGTGACATGAAATAGTGTATACCGATAATAAAATATTAATACAATATTATAACATATAAATTAAATTAGTAGTTATGAAAAGGTTTGACATACTTATGAATAATAAAGGATTACAATAATATAAAATTAATTCATTGGTCACAATTGAAATAGAAATGAATATGAAACCTGAATGAATATAAAAGAAAAATATTATTATTTTTATGCTGAAAAAGATTTTTACCATAATAAAAAATATTAATTACAATTAATAATTTATATAAATGTGATATATATATATATCAATCAATAAATTTTTTTTATATTCATACAATAGATGATTTTGGAATTATATTAAAACATACCCAATTTTATGCATAAAATACATTACATTTAAGAATAAATTTCTACAGCCTTTTAGTGACATTGATATTTTAAAACCATTTTTTAGAATGTATATAGATTATTTATGTCAAAATGAAAATCATTTTTTTAAATATAAACATAATAATAAAGTTAGGATAATTTTATGGTATTTTTCTATGATGTTTTTTTAAAAATAGTGAATAATATATAAATTGAATTCAAAAATAATTTTCATTTTAATTTATTTATAATGTTAATGAATAATTTTAATTGGTTTTAAATATTAACGATATCATGTTTTTATCCCTCAATATAATTCAAAAAATATTACTCAATTTTACTTTCAAATTCTTTAAAAATACATAGAAAATACACAGAGGTTTTTACTTTAAAAACACACATTATCATCATGTCACAAAAATTTAATTTTAACTAATTTATAAACATTTTGCTATTTTAATTAAAAAAATGGATTAAAAATTTTAAATAACCATAAATTATAAATTATAATATTTTAAATATATATATTTACATAAACTATTAGTAAAATCTTAGTACACCAATTAAGGAAAAGTTAAGCATACCAAGGTACTAAACAGTAAAATGACAGCCCTAAATGACCTATAAACTTGACCAAAATACATTTAAGTGAAGTATTTACTCCATAATTCTTCAATTATTGAGTTTTTATTTGGTTTGACATGACTATATTTTTTTTAAAATGCGGGCACACCTACCATGATTTAAAACATGCCATGCGCATCCCATCCCTTCCCAATAAAGCATCCACAAACTCTCCCTCTACATCACCCATCTAAATCCTCTTTGGTTTGCACAATATCATCACAATACACTTCCTAAAATTACTCCCTTACTCATTTAATCATCCCTTTGTGATGAAATCAATCCAAAGGATCTCTCTAGAGAACACCAAAAAGAGTTACCCATTGAAGTGATTACCACCCTCCTCAAGATCCATAGTTTTATTTCCATTGACCTCTCCTTCATATATTCTAATTTCATAATTTTATAACATAAAATAATATTCAATATAATATGATTTTTAAACTATAATTTTGAACTACAATTACCCACCTATCCATCTAATGGGAAACCTTCATATTGCTTACATGTACTAAAAACAACAACCCCACGGAAAGAGGATAGTTGATTTATTCTTTGTCACCACTCATGTTGGAAATTATGACGAAACACTATTTATATGTTTTATATATTAAATATTATATATATATGATATATATGATGATAATATTTTATTTATTATTCAATAATATTTTTGAACACACATTTTTTTTCTTTCCATCTTGTGTAAATATGTTATTTTAATTTGAGGATGTGTGGACTACCAACCCATCAACATTATGTGATTCATTCACACACTACATGGAATGTATTAAAAATGTTTTAATATAAAATATATGATATATATAATATTTTTTTATGTTATTTTATTCATATATACATATATGTAATTTTTTTCCTTCATTCCTTCAGTATGTTAACAGAACCGAAACCTCTCTCATACATACATACGACCAAACGCTTCCATGAATGATGTATTCCATTTAAATTTTACATATAATATCGGTTATTAATAAAAAAAATATAATGAATATACAAGATATTTATGTCATTAATTACATTCTATAAATCATGATATAAGTATAAGGACAAATTATATAACAAATTAAAACATAATTGAATAACCAAGAGAATATAACCTAAAGCGTAAACATATTGAGAAATTTTTATAAAGTTGGTAATATAAAATCATATGAAAAACATATAAGGTATTTTATATATTTATATGGTTTTATAAAATATGTATAATAATTATAAAAATATTATATATGTTTTTTTGGAATAAGTTGGATGAGATTCATGTCACAAGGTAAGGTGATTCTATTTCACTTTTTATTTCCATGACATACCTTCCTTATTCAACATAAAATTCTACTTTTTGGTCTATATAATACTTGTTAATTTATTAAATTCTAATTATAAATACATTTAAGTGTATTGACATATCTATTTTATTATTTTTCTCTTATGCTTTTTATGTTTAAAATTTTAAAAAGTGGGTCAGATAGTTTTGATTCAATTTTCATTCATTAAGACATTTGATTTTTTATACACCAAAATTAATTTTTCGAGCTATCAATGTCATGATATATAATGAGTCTCTTTATTTTAAATATATTTTAATATTCATGTAATTTCATTTTTATACATGGATAGTATAATCCCTTAATATCATGATGTGATATTTTAGTTAAACAATCCAATCAATTATTGTGATTATATATATTTTATTCTTCCACTGATGAAATCATATGATTAACTTATCATTAACATTCATGATTCTAATTTTCCTATATTTATTACAAATCTCTTCATGTAATAGTACCATTTTCACAATTTTTTTCTAATATAACTAATAAATTAATTTTTTAATATTCTGACATTACCACTTTTTCAATCATAAATATGTGATCCATCAAAACCATGTTTTATAAATGTTTTAATTTTTTATATATATTATACAAATAAAAATAAAATATATTTTACCACTGGTGTTCCATTTTAAAATTATAGTTTCCAAAAAGAAAAAATATTTTCTATTTTAGAGCGAGGCAGTTTTCCAAACGTTTTACGATGAAAAAGGAATGTACGACATGTGCAGATTTACCAGCCTCCATGATCACAATTCCATTAAAGATTAATTTAAAACATTTAAAGGTTATTTTCTAAATAATATATTTACTTAAAATTCTGGAAATTAATTATATTATTGTTGTTTTCAATAAAAAAATTTTAAAATATTTGTAATATTATTTTATAATTTTCAAGGTAAATGGTTTGCAATTTTATTTTTTAGATATATTTATATGTTTTCAATGAAAAAGGAATATTTTTTTCTATGATTCATTATATAATATATTTTTTCTACCATTAAATTGGTTTTCACATGTTTTTATCTTTTAAAGAATCTTTTTCAATGAAAAATTATCATCTTCCCCAAAGAATGTTTTTAAAATATATTTCAAAATTATTTTCCATATAATATGTAAATTTTTTATGTTTTTGAAGCCCTTATAGGAAATGATTACATTGTTTATTTCACATTCATTGAATGACTATTTTATGTTTTGATGACAAGATTATTATAAATCTCATTCATATTTAATGGGGTTTGTGTTTGTAAAACCCTATTCATTTCACGTTTAGGTTTTGATGAAATGATAATGAAAATATATTTTTCCACAGGTTATGATATAAATACACAAGTATGAAACCCATTCATATATCCTACATAAAATATTTATTTGAAATCCATACAAGAATGACCTACAAGAATGACCAAATCAATAATCCTTAGGAGGGCCTATAGTTGTGAAAACTGAGGGAATACCCTCTAAAACGTTTAACACCCTTGGCCTTGAATATATGGGTATTCTGAAATATATTTAAAACAAGTCCTACTATGGAGGCCATATAATTTTCAACCCAATTCCCTTATCTCCACGTGTGGTTCACTGTAATTTTAATGTAGAAGTTGTTTTTTCACATTCTGACTGTATAGAATATGGGCTAAGGGATGTTATGTTTTCCATGTGGGGCCTCATGAAGGATAAAAGAATTTTACTCTACATGGGTAATCTCTTGGTTATTCGGATTTCAGAGGAATAACCCAGTCAGCATACCTCTCACCTCTACCAGAAGTGGGATACTTGTACCATACTACTTTGAAAAGGCAAAAAATATAGTACCCTGCATGTCTCTCACCATTCCCCCACCAGTCATATTTCTAAGAAGAGAAGACCCATCTGTGGTATGATTAAAGCATATTTTCATGGGTTCCAAGCATACCCATTGACCCACTGCTTTGTTGGTGGAGACATGGGCATGCATGGGACGACTGTTGAGAAGGTTCATTACAGGGTCGTCACACCAATCCCTGAATAGGTACTAGATATTTTGCTTAAATGAGTCTTGAAATATGGATAATGATATCACATGTATATATATTCCACAATTTCATGTTTTAATCCTAATATATGATTTTTTGTATTATGTCCATTATATCATTATGATTCATATCTTATGAAAAACCATTATTTATTGCATTATTCATGTTTATAATCATTGATATGAAATGTGTGATATAATAATGTTATGAGAAAATTATCATTCAAATATGTAAATCTTTATTCTTACATGTCTCCCTTTTTTAACTAAACTAACCATATGATCTCACCAATTTTTTTTTTCCAAGATACTATTCATGATGATCCTAGTGGTAGATAATGTAGTTTTCTTATGTACTAGTGTTTATGTTTCAATGAATCTAATGGCACTGATCTAATATGGTGTTTTGACTATGTTTGTATAATATTATATGTATTCTAGAAAACTAACGTAATCATAATGTGTGAAATTTAAGGGTCTCTATAATATGGATGAATGTGTTTTTGTTTATTTCCATTTTTTTACTGGGTGACTAACATGAATAAGTATCTACTACAAATAGTTTATGAACTCTATGACAAGTTGAATTAAGATAGATGGTTTTGTATGATTTTCCTAAGTTCATGGTATCACCACCTCTCAGTTTACGAAGTTAATATACTGAATATGGATTTATGAGGTCTAAATGGTCACTATGACTTATGACATATTGTTTTTATCCAAACTAACAGATGAAAAAAATTTATAGAACTCTTGAATTAAATATTTTATCCCTTCTTATAGAGATTCATTATAGTCTTCATCGATCATATCCCAAAATACTCAGTATTATATGAGTAGGATGTGAGACTGATGGCGATGGTTCTACATATATTATTAGATAAATAATATTGTGGGATACACATGAAGATTAATTTTTTAGTTTTAGTGGACCACAACCATGTACTTGTAATCATTGACGAGGGATTGCAAATGGACCTAATTAAGAGGGATTAATTTATAGTTGGGGATCCACAAATAAGAGTATTTACGGTTCAAGGATTCCATAGGATGGAATGATAATATAAGAGATCCAGGACTGATTTTTAAATTATTTTGTAATTATTTATTTTTTATAATAATGTGTTAGACATTTTAATGAATGGAGTGGGGGTATAAGGATTTTCCAGAGTTTGAAAAGTGGGTGATGATCTCTAAAAAATTCAAAATTCTAGAAGTTTGTGTTGAGTTGTTTGTTTTCTATGATGCCTTTAGAATTAGGATTGGATTGGTTCTGATGTATTGATAGTATTTGATGAATTACAACCTCCCATATTGTGGGATCCCATGTGCCTATATATATGACACATTATTTAGTCAATTTAGTAGTTGTATTCACAATAAATATGATTGTGCATTATATTATGGGTGAGTAATATATCATTATTTAGATGAACCTCAATATATGATACATGTAGTGGATATATTTTCTCATGTATTATGACATTTAAATCTACTATACTAACAAGAAGGGAAATATAATAGCCTGGTCTCTTAAAAAATAACCAGTCGGTAGTTATTGTGGGCAGAATTAGATAATTTAGAAACATTTTAGTTCCTTATAGAGGTAAAGGATGGTGAATCTTACCTCTACTCTATGTTTATAACCCATATAATTCTTCTTCACTATAAGTATACTCAACATTAATATTCCATTAATAATACCATACACAGTTATACATCCATTTCATTTTCTCTTATTAATATTTTTTTAAGGTGGGGATATATCATACTTTCCTAATGTTTTTCTATATACCCTTGATTATTCAATAGGTGGTTTTATTTTAGGTTCATAAATCCCCTTATAGGTATGTCCATGTGTCATGGATATGTACCATGACCATTGGGTTTAATTATTATAGATCTTAATGGAGATGATTGAAGAAAAATATTTATATTGATGCCTCAGTTGTCAGTATTATATTATTGAAAACCAGGTTTCATAAGTTTTGGATCAAACGTTTAGTTTTTATAGTGGAAGTAGGATGGAATCTCTATTCATTTAATTATTAGATATTCATGATATTCCAGAGGACATGATGACATCTGGGTGATTGTAGACTAGTTCACTAGGTCATCACTCTTCTAATCCATCCAATAGAATAATTCAATTGAGAGTGTGGGATACATTTACATATAATATTTTGTTCAACAACGTGATTATGTATAATATTTTAGCTGTAAATTATAAATATTTACATTTGGGTATGACATTTCATCACAATATGTCTAGCTAGACCATGTGGAACATGTAGGATATGGAGGAAATTTTTGGGATTTCTTATTAGACTTTGGATTTAGATTAATGGAGAACCTACCAATGGTGGAATTTTAATAATTATAGTCACTAACCTTGGGGCTTAATTGAACCATTCAAGGCCTTTTATATTAGACCCTCTATGTCACCACTATAACGGAATGATTATGGAGTGTGGGAGCACAAGGAAAAAATGTTTTTGAGAGGTAAAACTAAAAGGGGTTATATTATATAGGTATTGATCATGACTACCCTATGATGTAATAATTATTTTGAAAACTCACATTATAGGCCTTAATATTTTGATGAGAGAGAACATTATTTCTTGAATTTTACACATTTTTGTCTATGTTAGATACTTTAATAGGGTTTAGTATTACCATTAAGGTTGAGTGAAAAGAGATGGAAGGATGGTGTTCAACATGTCCATACAATTGTAGTTAATTATGGTACATGATTTCTCCTATTTACCGTAGCTTGGGGGTATGTAAAAGAACTATTAGTTGATGCCAACTCAGTTTTGTTTTACACCATTGATGGTTATACATTATTATATAACACATTGGGGATAAAGGATTAACAAGAAATGATCTTCCATGTGCGTGGGATTCTCATCTTTTATATCTTATGAAAGAATGATAATAATATATAGAGATCCTAGATGAAAGGGAATAATAAAAAAGATCATTACCCTCAAATGATTTGGTTTAATATTATATGTTTAGAATAAATCAATAAATAATTGAATAAATTAATTAATTTGTTGATTCCTACTAAAACATTGGAATATTTTATTTAATATTTTCAAAGTTAGCTACTGAGTGGACAAAGGATTTTGGGTACTAGGGAGGATAAATAAGTATGTAAATAAATTATACGATATATTTTACAAGATTATTATGTTTTTAAAATAAAATATTACATGACAAAAATAGTCACTTATTGAAAATTTGAGACTACAGTGATATTTGTAATATTGGTATTATACTATGAATGAAATAGCCATTGTGTGAATTGGATGTATTGAAAAATTTCAGTGTGGGTGGATTAGAAATTTAATTAATTTAAAATATTATTTATTATTTTTAGGTCTCTAGGTCAAATATATTCTATTTATTCCCACTTATAGAAAAAACCCATGGATAATGTAAAATCCATTTTAATTAGAAAGGATCCATTGGATAAGTGTTCAATGAAAAATCACTATATATTATGGTACATCCATCAGTGTGGAAAATAAGTCCATTGATTTCACCAAATGAATTGATGTGGAAATATAATTTTAAATGATTGGTACAATCTGAATATATTTATATTTTTATTTTAAGTAATGACATTTTTAGCCCATTCCGATCAGAATTAATTATCCAGATAAGAATTTATTCCCAAATCGATTGTTGATTAAGATTGATGTTTATATATTCCATGATATTGGGAAAAACATTTAGTTTATTATTAAATTAAATTTAAAAATTATTTATCAATTAATTGAATCCACCATTAATATTTATAACTGTTCATTATCCGTTTTTTTCTTGGTTCTTTTCTCCCCATGTTCTTCTCATGTTAATTTCTATATTTATATACATCTCATGGTTCAATAAATATTAGGAAATCAAATTTAATTTTTAAAACATTGTGGTAATGGATGATTTATGTCTGTATGGGAATATCATTAATGAAACTATAAAGGTGAAATAGTAATTATGGATGATTAGAGCTGGTATGATATCTGATCATTGTTCTTAATATATAATTATTGATTTTGATGGTAGCCTGGTGCGATGAGAGATTATTTTGGAGTGGTTTAGGTTGTTGGGATTTATCCACCAGTGATCAAAATGCATAATTTATCCCATATGAAATTTTGTTGATGAATTTTCTAGGGGAATCAAAGGAAGTGTTGATTTTAGAAAAATCTAGGGGAAGAAAGTGGGTCCTAAAAACAAATATAAAAATAGTTTAGCCTAAAGAACACATTATATGTTTCCCCATAGATGCACTATACATGGTTTTAGAAAAATAATATATAAAATGAAATGTGGCAGCTATGATAAACCACGTGACCCAGGACTAGAGACTCATTGTGTACCACTGGGGGAAACTGACATAAGAATGCCTTGGTACATGAGCTCAAACAAATTACATACGCTGACCAGGGTACTCAAACATGGATTATTATAGGGAAATTCCCTATGTACAAAAGCACATCTAGGGTACTGAAACATGGATAGGTACATGTGATTAAAAATATTACATGGTATTGGTCATGGTTCTCATAAATTTTCTATTACAAGGTCATTCGTAGCATACATAAGAATAACTAGAGTATACGACAAAATTATCTTGAAATTATAATGAAACGCAAGTATTTATAAAGATAATAGAAAATTCATTGTACTCATAATAACCACTATTAACTTTTTCCATTATAGATGTTTTCTCTTGTTAACTATAGTGTATACTTGTATCTATATAGTGAATCCATTTTTTCCATCCTTAACAGGCTATATTTATTACACACTTATGGAGATCTGAATTTGATATCCTGTTATATTTCATCCCTTATCGAGTTCAAAATTTCTTATATATGGTCCAAGGTTGGATAACATATCATCTATCATCCATATATTGTTTCATGAATCTTATTCTCACTATAAGGGAATATGATCCCCATCATATGATGTTTACACAATGTGGGGTAGGTATTCCATAGTAGAAAATGGATTTGATACCCTACATATGTATCAACATATTTTAATAACTAATGCATAATACTACATGGTGATTCATAATAACAGAAACCCCTTTTGGAGTTCTAACTGTTTTATCATACGCATGGGGTGATTTCTTTCATAAGAGTGTTACCTTACTACCTTGAGTGAGATCCTAGGATGGTTTTTTATTCATACTAATTATCACTAGACAATATTTTTATCTTGATTATATCTACAATAGTGATGTTATGTCTTATGATCTGATTGGAATGTCATGGATGATAAACAATCCACTGTGTTGATTATTTTTTCTGATTATATTAAGGTGTCCAGTAGGTTATTGTAATACTCATCACTACATGGGTTCTACCTTCTTATGAAATTTTTAATGATGATGAAAGGTCTTAGGAAGATATCCACAGATTACTTGGTGAATGTGTAGAATAGTTTTGAATGACATTACATGGACAACAAGATGTGTAAAATATGATAAAAGTATGATTATTTGTTGTAATCAATAAAAAATTTAATTTTTTCACTTCATTTTTTTCCAATTATTCATCCAAGTACATTTTTCAAACCATGATGTGGGAATTTAATGTATTCTAAAATAATTGAATGATTTTCTATAACCTTCTTACATTGTCTGAGTTTTTTAGATGATTGTGTGTGTGCATGTACTATAGTACATAAACTCCAATTATTTTGATATTCCAACTTAGATATGGTCTCCATCCCATGTGCTATTGGTGGTGGTATTGGGGTGTTTCATACTTCTTCAACCAGCCATGCGAGCCTCATTTGGTTGGGTAAATTTTTTGATCCATGTAAACATTCCATAAAATATATATAACCATATTTGTGATATATGGGGTGGTTCATCAAAATTTCATGGTTTAATTATACATTATTCCTCCCCCCTTGAAAATTTATTATTATTTTATTCATTAAATATATATAGGTTTTGAAAAACTCATTTTATATAACATTGAACAATGAAAAAATACCTTAAATGTTTTAAATTTATGAGATTCCAAATCTATCTGAAGAAATAGATTCAAAACATTATAAAATAATATAATTATGTTCTCATACTTCATAAAAAAATTCTATGTATATTTTTTTATATATAGTTAATATTTTTTCATAATCATACTTTGATGATTCTTTATTTTTCATATCTATAAGAATTTTTTTTATTCTACATGGAAGAACTGTAATAAAATACATCTGATAGAATATATCATTAAATTGTGTCTATATCATGTAATCAAACCCAAATATTCACATATTATTTCCAACTAGGGACAATTGTTGATAAACATATTCTCTAAAAAAATATTAACCAAGAGTAATCATTTTTATGTTTTATACATCACAAAACATCAAATAACTTCTTTTGTAAATTTTTCTATTATTCACCTTAATTGAGGTTTGATTATAATCAAAAAGTAAGTTGGTGATGTTTCAATAAATTATCTACTATTGAAATCATCCCCTCAAGGGAATCCAATTTCCCAATATCAAGGGTCCCACCATTAAAAGAAAAATCAACTAAGTCAATAATACCTCAACCATCTATGTTCAAATAATTCATATTTGATAATATTTATAGTCATTATATTATTGAATTGTCTTACATCAATGTACATATTTTCATTAAGGAAAACTATTTTTAATATATTTTTATAAGATGTAATAATATGTAAATAATCTGAACATATATCTTGATAACATAACCAAAATATTTTAATTGTGTCATTTAACATCACTCCAACCTATAATATTATCATAACTCTTTCTATATTTAAAAACATATTGCATTATATAATGATGGAAATTTTTTTTGTTAATTTATAAAAGGTATTCAATTTTTTAAATTTCTTTATTCATCATAGTTTAGTGTTTTTAATATTTATAAAATCCATTACATAACATAAGGATGAAATACATTGAATGTTCATTTTAAAAAAACATGATTAATAATTTTAAATACATGTTTTATTCATAATACACAATATTTGTTCATTTATTATGTCCATTATTATAATAATGGCTCCATAGTAGTCCATTCACATATTTTTTCCGTTTTTAAAATAATTGAAAACTTGGTATTTGGGAATCCTATCACAATAAGGAATATAAAAAATGAATCTCATTCCTCTAGTAAAAAATTAAAATCCAAGAAAACGATGAAATATATCACATATACGATTGAGAACATAAATATTACAATTCTAAATGAGAAACGAAACCATTTTAAGGAATGTTGTTCAAAAAAAATTAACATTCATATGAGAAACTATTAAGTAATCTGAAGTCATGTTGGAACACTAATATAATTCCATTGAGAAAACATCCCTTCCACTTTTAATCATTTTTTAACTCATGAAATCTAAAATAATTACATTAATCACTTTTTTATTGAATTAAATTGATTAAGTGGAGAATGAAATTCATAACCCATGTTGATATGTTTTTAAGCCTTGTTATAAAACTAAATTATTTTTAAATCTATAAGAGTAGCCTATATTGTAATTTACAACACTTTTTAATTTAATGGATAAATATGTAAACAATGAATTGGGGAGATATATCAGGATCACCCATTATCATGATACATACATCTCATACCCATCATTTTAATTAATTCACAAGTACCATATCCTGACAAAAATATATTTATTATAGACATTTTATCATTATACCCCAAAAACATCATTTAATATTATAATAAAAACACATTCTAATATCTTTGAAAAAAATATGAAAAATTATATTCTCATAAATACATTTAAAATAAAAATAATCATAAGAGTTATAGAATACTATAATATTATAAATTCCATAGTTACATTTATTGGATGATTAATTTTATGTAATGTCTACAAAGGTGGGAGTAGTTTTAAAAAGTTATATGATGAAATTATTCTCTCACACTTTTGAAAAAAAATAACAAACTCCTATTGAAAATATAGGTTATATAATTTAATAAATTTTATAATTAATTTAATATTTTATAATAATAATAATTAACAACATTTTAATAATAGCCTTTAAAATTATTGAAACATTTATTTGAACAAGGGCATAAAAGAAAATGATTTTAAATGAATACTTAAAAAATATTTCTATTATATTTCTATTATAACATGTCTCATCCAGCTTAAAAAAATTTATAAATCCACAATATTAATAATAATTAAATATATATATATATATATATTTTAATAATAACATTTTCCTTTTAATTACATTATAATTATAACCTTTATTTTTTTTACAATGTGTTATTTTGTAACTATTGTGGTTACATCATTTTGGATGTTTAAAGAATGTTCATTTAATTATCTTAAATTTTAAATCATTGAATTGAACACGATAAAATTTATTTTTTATTTTTTAACCATGTAATAATAAAAACATAATAACTATCATAATTATACATTTAATATAAAATTAAATCCATAGATATAAGGAATTCATAAAAAATTAAATGTATTTTTTATTAAATATGGTTGTCATTCTGTGGACATGGATAATATTTTATATTTTCTAAACGGTGAAGATGAAAACAAAAAAAAATCATATTTCAATTTTTATGAATCATAAATATGTAATAATATTCATATTTATTAAGTATTTCAATCTTTATGATGAATGTTATAAGGCGTAAATGAAAAATTTATCACATCACCTTATAGTGGTGGTATTTATCATGTATGTAGGATTGATATTTCTAATAACTAATATATTTAAATTTTAAGAGTAAAAATATAATATTATCATTATAGAAACTTAAATATTCCATTACTTCTATATATATAACTTTTTAATGTCATTTAATACTTCATTAAATTCATGTGTGGAAAAATGAAAAAACTATCTTCATTACAGATTTAATCCACACGTATGTGTATGAAATTTTATCATTTCCCATATAATAAAAATATTGTTATTGATTAACCATATAATTTTTATAACATACTTATTATTTATTAAATGTCCATTTCAAGCTGTTTTAAATTGGTTAAAGAGGAATTAAATACGAAATACTCAATTATAATGTAAACCACATATTTGGAAAAACACCATTGAAATACAACATAATCATTACACTAATCAATTTATGGAAATAAAAATAACTCAAGGATGTAGGTAGGATAGTTTTTAAGTGATTTGGTTAGTTATTTATTAAAAAAAAGTTCTTGATATTCATAATTAATTAAAATGATATGGTTTTATTTTATATGAAGGAGGAAGTTCTGTGATTATATTATAATTACCTATTATATAATATTATATCATATTGATTGTAAAGTGGAAAAAGGAATAAAATAATCAAATATTAGATGGATTACGGAATAAATCCTATCAAAAAATAAGATTTATTTGTGTTATATAAATATTTTATTCATTATCACTTACATTATTACATTTTAACATCATCCCAAACAAAAAAAGTTTTTCCATGCCAAATTAATTTTATAGAAATAATAAAATTTTCCTTCTAAGAAAATTTTAAATTAATTTCAATAAATATTTATTGAATTTTATGAAATTCAAATAATTTATCTAAGAGAGGTAAATTTTTATAATAGTATGAAAAATACATGAAAACATTTTTTTTCCGAAGGATACTTGACTAAAGCATTGAGATCATTTTAACTGGAAGTAAGGTATACATTTCAATTTCATTGAATGATTTTTTTTAAAAATATAACCATTATTTAAAATTTTTATGAACAAATAATGGAAGGAATGAATCCTTGAGTACCATTAAAGGTAAATATCCCAAGAAAATTATACTTTTAATCAAATATAACTTCAGTACATTAAATAAAATATTGCGTATTCGAATTCAATATAATATTTTAAGATACCTTATTTTCCTTCAAATACATATAATTAGTGTGTATCATCATAATTTTTAGGAGAGTAGTAATATGTTCAACAGAATAAATTATATGATACATTGATGTTTAACGAATAAATAAATTTTATTATATAAATGTTACCATTATAAAATAGAAAATTGAATGGCGATAATGAATAATATCAATTAAATTATAAAAATATGGTTTACACAAGTTTAAATAATGATTCATTGGTTACCAAATTTATTTTAAATGAAAATAAAAACAAATTGAATACAATGGATATCTTTTTTATAAAAACCTATTTAAAAATAGAATAATTGTGATTAAAAAATTAGTTCACCCTATTTGGGTTTTTAATGAATAAAAAATGTTATATATGCAATTTAATGATTCAAATTAATCCTATATCGTTTCCCAATATGATATAATAACTAATTCATTTTTTTATAACAGATGTGTTTTCTAATTAGGCAGTTTTACTGCCTTTAGATGGGGAACACTTTTTAAATTTAATATTTGACACCATTATATGTGTTATTTTAAAACATATAATTCTTCATTAGTAGCGTGAAAATCAAAATTTATATTGTATTAGTTTTGATATTTTACATGATAATTATAATGTTTTGATGAATAGTTAAAATATGATAAATTTATTTTGAAATCAACATTTTTAAATAGAGATAATTTATGTTCATATAATAAAATTTAATGGTATTTATCTGAAAATATACTACATTTTTATCATAAATTATAATTCAGGTAATTGATATTATTTTTATATTTAATTCATATGTAACATAATTTCAATCATTTTCAATGTTTTTACTTTAAAAAAACGCGCATTATCGTTTGGAAAATAAGAATTAAATTTATATTAATTTCATATAATTCATTGTTTTGAAATTGAAAAAACAGATTCCACATTTTGAATGAGAATGTACAAATTGTGTAAATAGGTTACTTTTATTTTTGAACACTATGGATAATAACTTTAGTAATTTTTTTATTTTCCATGGTTTAATGCTAAATATGTTAAATAAGGGTAAAAAATAATATTATAATAATCTAAATCTAGTATAAAACATGTCATAATCTTATTATATGAGGTATTTTTGACAATTAGTGTCTCTAAGATGAAACTTTGGAATTTGGGAGGCACTTGTCTGTAAAAATGACATTTAATAATATTTAATTTAATGAAATGGGAAATTTAACATAAACATCTATCTTTAAATAAAAAAAATTTAATATAGGGTTATATAAATGATAAATAAGACTATAAAATGACGTTTTAAAGTTAAATTTTTTTCATACATCATTTTATTTTATTTATATCTTTTAGAGATGCAATAAATAAATTTATTTAAGACAAAATGTAGATGTACTGATAACCTTATTGATGAACGATTCAAATAAATAATACTCTATATATTGAAATAAATATAATTTGAATATTCTGATGCCATACAAGAATTTAATGGATGACTATGAAATTTAATATTTGAGCTACTTTATTGGTTCAAAGGATTCAAGTTGTTTTGAATTTAACAAAAATAAATTTCTAAATCGTGTCAAAGTTGACATAAACGATACTAAGAAAAAATCTATTAAATTATATAATAGTCTAAAAAATCTATAATTCCACCAAATATGTTATTTAATGTGAAAATTTTAATTAATGGTCAACATGTGGTTCTCTTTATATTTTATAGTATCTATGGTAACTAAATATTATGAAAATACAAGAAGACATGGTAAGAGTTAATGTTTTTATCAAAGGGTTAATACCAAAATATATGGTTAGTTTTATGACATAAATATGTCTTAAACCTATTATTTGAGAGTATTTATACCCAAAATCAGCTTATCCTTGAAATACAACACGATGGAACTATAATAATTCCAAAATCAATTTATAATAAAATAATATTTGAAGACTTTCCTAAAGTACCCCTCCACACTCTTATAAGAGGGCATCACATCTACCCCAATAATCAATCCCACCAACCACCTAGAGTAATCCAAATTATAATAAAGTAAGCTTAAAACATTGTTACCTTACGTCTATAATGAATAACTTGGGAAGAAGGAATCTCTAAGAAGCCTTTTGGCTCAAATCAAAAGGAGTTACTGAATATTGAGGTAACGTACTCTCACAATCTCGTTTCATTTATTTTACATCTCAAACAACAGAACTATGATTATTACATTAATATTATACAGCATAAGTATGATAAATATTATTTGGTGTTCCTATGATATATTTTCTACCTACACTAACACAAAACTCCCTCTTATAGATATAGAACATAATATTTCTATATACGGTGAAGTACTGCATCACGAAATGATAATTGTTCAATTTTCTACAAAAAAAGAAATGGGGGTCGTTATGATGACACCATATTTATATTTAATATATATTATATTTATATTTTCTCTATTACTATGTACATTTTATTTTTAAAACACTTTTATTATTTCAATGTAGTGAAAAAACAATAATTTAGTTTGAAGAAGTATGGACTTCCGCTGCTCAAAGCAATGTGACTTGTTCCCTTTATACATGGAATGTATTAATTGTTTTTTATTAAACCTATGAGACATACATGTCTTAAATATAATACTAGTACTATAATAAAAATTTATTTTATTTTATTATTATTCATTCAATATGACGATGAAATGAAAGTTCTATTCACGCGTACATATATCCTACCCTCTCCATGAATGGTAGATTTCATTTCATATCCCCAAATCTTATGGATATTATAAATACATATATAATTTATAAAATTGATATTTATAATATAAATAATTCTATATAGATAAAAAAATTATTACATAGGCAATTTTCATAAAAATAAGTTAATTTCTTGACTAATGTACCGAATATCGAGAAAATGTATAATATGAACATAAATTATTATGTAGTTTTTATAACATGGTAATATGTTATATAAATGGAATAAAAAACATGGAAATGTTTTTAAAGAATGTTTAAATTAACCTAATTTTATTATTTAGGAACATAACGATTGTATGTGATGAATTAGACTCAAGGTAAGTGAATATCTTGAAACATTTTTCACTCGTTGGGTTTTAGGCATACATAGTTGATTATAGTATTCCATGATTATGTGAAGAATAATTATTTATTTATTTACATTTTAATTTATGCTTCCCTATTTTTGGGTATAATGCTGATACACAAAATCACCCCATTTATAAATTCATACGTCTTTGATACAAATTTTATAAGGGAAATCATAACAAAAAATTCATTCATTGAATAAAATATCCATGTCATTGTTTTTGTTTTTCCATGAATATGTGTGAATTAACATTGATTGTATTAACCTCAATATCCACATATATTTTGTGTATTTAAATTTCTCACACCTAATTATTTCATTAGTTAATCCTTAATCTAAGTAATCAATATTTGTAAGGGTCTTCATCTCAATATCCATTCATTGAAACATTTTTTGATGATGTGATCCATAATTCCCTCATAAAGTGTATATAAATACCATTTTACATCAATTATACATCTTATATCAATAATCTTGAAATTAAATTTCTTGTAAAATTATCTCCTTTTATGTTCCGTATATTTTAAATGATCAAAATTGTAAATTACTCTATCTAAATCATCATTTTAAATGTTTTAATGATTTATTCTTATAATTCATACTCTTACTTGTACATGTATTCAAAAATATTTTGAGGATATATTCATATTTTTGAAATGGTTGGGGCTGAAGCATCATTTATTATTAAATAAAATCAAAGACCTCCATTAACTAGGTAGTGGGAGACCCATTAGAGAGCCTGAAGTCCTAGTGGGCCTTTAGCCCATTACATGGCCCGTAGGCCCAAAATTATGGCTCAAATCCCATTCTATGAATATTACTTCTACAAGGGTTTAGATGATAAACAAAGGGATTGTGATACCATTATAGATCTAAAATTCATTGGGTAATGTGATTGTGGTAAATGATATAGTTTCTCCTAATAGATTTATGGAATATACTCTGATGGGTATTCCATACATAACCATAAAGGTTACTCCACATGTGGTTGTGAAAGCTTCTATGTATGTATGATATGGATGAAAAAAAACACCTTTATATTTTATGATTTATAAATATTTTGTAGGAATCATATTATTACAGGATGTAATATATGTAGTTTTTGTATTATGGGTGAATAGTGTGATTCTGTGAAAATGATTTCATGGGTTTTAAATATTGTTGGACTAATAGTTTTATTCCTTATTTTATATTCATTAACAATATTTTTTATGATCATAAAATGTTTTGAAATGTTTATCAATGGAATTAAATAAGTATCAAGTCATTTTTAGGACCATGTAAAATTATTATATGAGAATAGGAAATGATACAATGTTTCGTTTTAAAGAGATTTTTTATTATAAAAAATAGATAGTGATTATAAGTGTTTACTTATAATATTTATGTTTCAATGTATGATTTATGTCCTAATTTTCTATATATATAAACTTAAAAAGATCTTCTATGTTAATTAATGTAAAAATACATACTTATCTCTAGATTTTGAAATTTTAATGGTTGGGTACATAGAGATTGTATCAAAAGTCTATTTAGAAATATTTAGGGATTATGAGTTTTGGTTTACCACATGGGAAGTATCTATGTCTATTATTTCAGTAAAATCCTTGTTTTATATAATTTTCAGATCAATGAATTTTGGTGAAAAAAATAAATGTATGAGGATCTCAAATGACATACATATCTCTTCTAGATGATATGCTTGCAATAATTATTCCAACGACATGTTTGGATGATGGTGAAACATTTTCTAGTATAAAGATCACTTAAAATAAGTTGTTTGAGATATCGAAAACCTCCACAATACCTCAAAACCATAATGAATCATGGGTTGTGTTTAATCAAATTTTATTTTCTAAATATTCTAATATTCTCAAAATGGTAAATATTATAAAACTGTTTTCAAATATATTACCTTTTCACAAGATTTTGAATCATATTATTATTTTGAAAAAGGTGTTGAAGAAGGAGATCATTGCAGAACCTATTTATATTTTCTTTTAAAATATTGTTATTTAGTACATACTTACAGTATTTTAAATGGACCACTGATTATAAGTTTAATCTCATAATCAAACTGGATTTTTTTTATAAAAATCATTTTTTATTAGATATTTTTGAAATTATATGTCATACATGATTATTTTCTGAAACTATATTTCGATGAAGACACATATAACCCATTTTCTACCCTGTTTATTTGTATAATGGAATCAAATGACTTTGAAGTATATCTAAATAATTATTTCAATTCATTGACCTTATATCTATGTGAAAAATATGACGATGAACCCAGGTGGACACCATTACTAAGGTATGATGTTCTTTCTTATGTAATTGTTTTATTTTATCATATGGACGTCAAATAAAAAAAAATCAATATATATAAGACTTCATGAATTAAGATGTTTAGGTCAACATGAGATGGGATGAAACTGAGAGGTATAAGACGACCATTGAGGGTAAAATTTTTTATGGTTATTTTTAGTTTTATAAAAATAAAAAACCTATAATATAGGTTATAAATCACTACATCTGGCAAGGCCGTATGAATGAAAACCACAACCGAGGGGTGAAAATGGTGCATCACATACCACTGTTCTATGTATATTCCCATGTTAGTATGGCTAACTAATTTTAGATAAATGGTATTATGGAACAATAATATTTTGATTTTGGGAATATATAATTTATCGAATGGATATCCTTTGTATTGGAAAATGATTTTGTGATTATGTTATAAATTCTATTTTGGAAGATGTTTTCCTTTTTTGGAACAATATAAGACAATTGAAAATAGAATACTATGGGAATTAATTTTTGGAGTAATGATTGAATTTTTGGGAAAGGTATATGTTTTTATTTTGGACATATAGAAATTGGGAATATTTTTTGAAATGAATAAACAATCATAGAGAATATGTGATTAGTTTAATAATAGTTATGTATTAGACTTTCAGAGTATTTAATAATTTTTGGTGATAAATTTTACGATTAATAATGGAGGACTATGTGATCAAATTCATCTAAATTTTGGGCCTCAATCATATTTCAGATTATTTTGAATAATTTTATTGAATATTTTTTATTGAATGGTCTCTGATTAATTTTGGGTATGGATTGTTGAATCTTGGAGATTATTATTAGTATTTATTTTTGTAAAGGATTATTATTTTTGGGGATTTTCTGATATTATACATAATGTTTCGGTTTTGGGTACAAGGGAAATATATACTTCAGAGTTTGTGGATTATGATATTCTCTAGAAGTTGATTCTAGTACTTCAGGTTGGACCAAGTCATCTTGATTACTCATCGTTTAGAGAAAATGAGTTTTTGTTAGATATTTATTAAAGGATGAAATTATAATTTAAAGGTAATTATGTTTCATTATGGTCACATTATAAGTAGTAAAAAAGTTCCTCAACTTTATGAAAATGACCTTAAAACAAAAATTTGTTCCATTTACTTTTCCTATTGGTAAATCAATGACTATTTAACTCATCAAATGTTTAGAGTTTTGTATTTGTTAACTTTCTCCAAATCATCTTTTATATCACTCTCCATCAGAACAATTTTTAATTTTTTCTTCCATTTCCATGTTTTATACATGGAATCCTAGTATGTATTATTTTAGTTATCCTTTGTACAAAACATTCTCTCTTTTAAAGCTATATATTTATTGACCATTATTTATTTGGGATATTCAATGAACATACCGAGCCAAAATTTCAAATTTCGATGATAAATTTCTAAAATGGGAAAATGATGTAACATCCTGAGGATAAATAACGATACACCATGTTCAATATTTTACATGAGACACTACATCGACTTTAAATGAACTAATAAATATAATTACATAAATGTTACTATTATAAGGTAGTCATTGGATAGGTTGGAATGAATAATATATATTAAATTTTGAAAAATTGTTTTACACATGTTTAAATAATGACCAATTTGTTATCAAAATTATTATAAAGAGAAATAAAAACAAATTAAATATTAAGCAAGCGTTTTTTTATGAAAACCTATTTAAAAAGATAATAATTGTGTTTATAAAATCATATTAGTCTATATTGATTTTTATTTAATAAAAAATATAAATTTTATTTATTCAATTTAATGTATTAAATTTATGTTATGTTTTTTATAGATATAATATAATTAAAAATTCAATTTTTTCATTATATATGTATTTTTAAAAAGTTATTTTACTGCCATTTTATGGAAAACCATTTTTAATTTGTTTTTACACTTTTATATTTTCTATATGGAAAAATAAACTTCTTCATTAGAATCGAGAAATCAAAATTTACATAGGATGATTTTTGATAATTTTCTGATACATATTGTGTTTTTATAAATAGTAAAAAGTTTGTAAATTTTAATAGAATTTTTTTAATAAAGATAATTTATATTGTTACATCATATTATATAATGGGATTAATGTTTAAATTGAATATTTATTTATCATTTTTTATAATGTAGGTCATTGTAATTTAATCTATATTTAATTCAGATATAAAATCATTTCATTCTTTTGCAATGTTTTCACATTTAAAACCAATCATTCTTTTTATGACAATAGGAATTGATTTTAAATTAATTTCTACCAATTATATGTGTTAAATTTAAAAACAACTTTTGATATTCAGAATCAAAATGTAAAAATTATTTAAATAGGTACCCCTTATTTTTTTAATTAATGAATTTTGATATTAGTAATTATTTTGATTTACCATGGTTAATGGAAAATCCATGTAAACAATGGTATGAAAATAACATTATAATAAAATGAAATGCCCCGAAAACATTTCCTAAAACTATAGGATTAGATGTTTCTAACCATGATCATCCATAGCAATACATTTTTAATTTGGGAGATATTTGGGTGTGAAATTGACATTTTATAAAATTTATTTAAAGAAAAGGTAAATATGACATAATCATGTGTGTTTTACTAATACCACTTTAATATATTGATATATAACTTATCTATATGGAAATAAATATTCATTAAAAAGAAAAATATATTTCATATGTCATGGTATTTTTTTAATAACTTTTAGATATCAAATAAAAAATTAATTTAGGACACAATGATGATGCAATGGTGACTTTAATAATGAAAGATTAAAATAAATAATATTATAAATGTTAAAATAAATTAAATTTGAACATTTTCATTAAAAAAATATAATTTATGGATTATTAAGTCATATTATATTGTTTTCAATTTTTTTTGCTAGAAGAAATCATTTTTATTTGACTTTAACAAAAAAAAATTATTAAATAGAATAATAATGAAAATAATGAGTATTTTTATAACCAATATAAAGTTAATAATTGATATATTTGTTCTAAAAAAATATTATTTAGAAAAATTAATTATATTATGTTAAAAGTTTAATTAATTATCTACTTTGGGTTCTATTGTGATTTTATAGTAACTATATTGTCCATATAGTATGAAAATACAAGAACACAAAGTTAGAGTTAATGTTTTTAACTAATGTTTCAAGACAAAAGAAAAAGTTAATATTATGAATTCAACATTTCTAATACCTATTTTTTGATGGGTATTTAGATCCATACTAATCATATCTTATAAATATATCACTATTTATATTAAATAATTGAAAATCAATTTATAATAAATTAATATTTGAAGACATTACTAAAGTCTTACTCAACCTCTTATAAAAGGCCACCACCTCTACCCACATACTCACGCATCTCAATCCCTTTAGATCATGAAAAATCATCTCAAATAATATATAAAAATATTTACATTACTCTTTGAATCCCTTCATTGACTAGAAGGATGCCCAATGAAGTGTTTGTATCAAATCAAAAAGAGTTTCCCAATTTTGAGGTAACATCTTCTCTCAAGTTTCTTTCAAATATTTTCCTTCTACAACCCCTAAAATATCATTATTACATTATGTAATAAAAAAAATATCCTAATTATAATAGTATTTTTTTATTTTATGGTTACTACCCACACTTACACACACCTCTATTTAAGGGATGTAGAATATACTGTTTCTGTGTACAGTGAACTTCTGCCTCATTAAAACCATGATTGGACAATTTTATCTTACCTCCAATCATGGTGTATATTATGTTGAAAATATATTTATACTTGATATATTATATTTATATTATCTCTATTCCAATATTATTATTATTTAAAACATAACATTATGGTTTCCATGTTGTCTAATTACCATAAATTTATTTAGGGTAGGGTTGACTATAGCCCCACAATGTGATGCGACTCGTTCCCTTTAAACAAGGAACATATAAAGAATGGATTAATTAAAAAAAGAGACATACATGAAATAAATATAATAAAGATACTATATTATAAATTTATATCATTTTATTATTATTGTTTTAATATGACAATAAAATAAATGTTATGTTCGTGCATATGTACAACCTACTGTCTCTATGAATGGGGAAATTAATTTTTGTACCTCCAAATATTATAGATATTATAATTAAAAATATAATAGATATATATATAATATTTAAATCTTGAATAAATATTTAAATCATGAATAATATTCTAAATATTGAGTACATTTGACTACACAGACCATTTACAGTAAAACATGTTCATTTATGACTCATGTACTGAATATCGACAAAATATCTGATATGAACAGAAATAATTATGTTTATTTATAACATATTAATAAGTGATAATAAATAATAAAAATTTAAATGGTTCTCAAGAATATAAAAATTAATCAAAGGATATTATTCATTAACATAACTGTTGTATGTGATGAGTAAGACAGAAAGTAAGGGAACTTCTCAACCCAATTAGCACTGTTGGGTTTTATGCATACATCATTGATTATGTAATGACAGTATTATGCATGGAATCACTATTTATTTATTTACATTATAATTTTCACTCCTTTTATGTGGATATACTATTTATACACATAATTACATCATTAATAAATTCTTATGTCTTTGACATAGAATTTTTATGTAAAAATATAACTCAATCTCCATTCAATGAGTAAAATATCAATGTAATTGTTTTTTTTCAATAATAAGTGAGAATGACTTATTATTGATTTAAATTAATTATACACTTATACTTAGGGTTTTTAAATTTTTCGCACATAATTATGTCATTGATTTATCCTTAAAATAAGAATATGATCATTATTAGGGATATTAAATCAATATCCTTTTATTGAGACATATATTGATGTTATGAACCATTAAATTCATTATAATGTTTATATACAAACCATTTTATGTTAATTATACTTATTATTTCTATAATCATGACAATTAATGTCTTCTAAATTTTTATCCTTTTCTGTATCGTAAAATAAAAATGTTCAAAATTATAAAATACTCATTATCTAAAACATCATTTTAAGTGCTTTAAAATTTTAATCTTATAAATACTTATAATTCATGTCCATGTTTTAAAATTTATTTATGAAATTCTTTATAAGGAAATTAATGTGTTTAAGTGAATATTACATTCAAAATTATCAATGCGGTATGTGATACTCTGATTTAATATTTTCATTCAAAATGTTGTAATTGTAATTTATTAGGTTAATTATTATTTCAATAACTTTTAATGTTGATTTTATATACATAATGAATGGAATTTATCTCTTTTATGTTTCTATTATGTATTTATGTTTAATTAAATATTTTACTATTTAATTTTAAGATAATTTTATTTCATTTATGAGTACACAAGTTTTTATTATGAAATGTGGTTTCAATGTGGAAATAATGTTTCCCATAATTCCTGGATTATAAGTTATGATTATCTTATAGTTCCTAGTAATTTCTTATTTATATGGGTGACTCTGTGATACAACAAGTTCGGGCGATCCCATGATATCTCTACAATGCATTTAGTAACTTGATGGAGGTAAATGATAGTATTTCACTTAATAGATTTAGGGAATATAACATGATAAGTATTCAAAACGTAACTATAAATGTTACACCATATTTATCATTGAAATATACTATATAAGTATTATATAGATTCCAAAATTTACCTTTATGTTTTATAATTTCAATTATTTTTAATGGAATCTTTTGATTACATGATGTAAGTTATGTTGTTTTTGTTTATGAATTAAATGTATGCTTATGATAAAAAAAATTTCATGGGATTTAAATATGTATTGATGAACAATTTTATATTATATTTAGTATTCTTTAATTATCTTTTTTATGTTCATCCCATGGTTGGAATTTTTTTCATAAAACTTAAAGAAGAATAGTGTCAATGATGGGATAATAGAAAAGTATTGTTGTTAAAACATAAAACCATACCATGAATATTTTTAAAGTGTTTTTATGAAAATATGGATTTTGAGTATAAGTGTCTACTTTTGAAATTTAATTTGTTATGTTTGAGTTACGACCTAATTCTATTAAGATATAAACATCAATTGACCCTCGAAGTGAATTAATGTCAAATTATTGAATTAACTCAACTTTATGTAATGTTTGAGGCAAGAGCCTTATATTGTTGAAAATATTGTATTGAAATTTATTATGTCAGGCTTTTAGAATAATAATAGCAAAAAAAATTAAATATTTTAAATATAGGTATTGTTATTATTCCCCAAAAATCATTTTTTTTAGAAATCAAAAATAAAACTCACAAAAATATAAATTTGATATTCTGAATATTAATTATTTTAATTACAATTATAAAATTAATTTTCTAATATCTTCAAATTTATATTTAAATAAAAAGATAAAATGTTGGGAAAAATAATATAGTATAATAAAGATATTTTGTTTTGACTAAAAACATTTATGAATTTTTTATAAAAAATGTTAAACATTTTAATCCATAAAATGAATTATTAGATATCATAAGTGTGATTTATTTCATATAATATGTTATTTGTAACATGCATGTAATATTGATCGTCATACAGTGAAGCCTCATAGTAAATCCATGTGCTATTAATGAGGCCATTTTGTGTTTCTTCATATTTACATTGTATATTAATTTTACATAATTAAAAATAATGATAAAAGAATATGTAATATCAAGTGTACGATCATGAATGTATAACATATACAATTTTGTAATAAATTCTAAAAAATTTTAAAAATGGTGTATTGATCAATGTATAGTTATATTGGAGAATGGAATGATTTTATTACCACAATATTGTGTACCTATCTTGTTTTGTTATGTTTCACACAAAATTTAGTTGACTTAGATGAATAAAATTAGTTTTATGCATCGATTTTTTATCACTTATAAACGATGTTTTACACATACATAAATTTTTTAATATATGTAGCTAAATTAGGTTCAATAAAATATTTGTGAACCTTGAAAAAAAAATGAGGTATACATTGAGTATTGAATACAATTATATGAAATATAGAAAGTATAATATTTAAAAAATAATTTTTTACTATTTGAGATGATTGAAAATGTAAATATAAAAAACCCATACTAAATCAAGGATGTATTTAAAACGACATCCATAATATTTTATATAAAATCATTAACACAAAGAATAATGATAATTTTTTGAAATGTAGTGATATGGTCGACCAAAATTATATGCATCCTTTATAATTAATTAATAACTGGACAAATGTAAAATTTTATGTCGAAAAATAATCTTAAAAATTTTCAAATTCATGTCAAAATATATTTTAATTTTTTAAGTCACATAATATTTTAAAAAATATTTTAATTAAAAGAATATATATCTTGGTTTAGTGTGTGTTTAGAAAATAAACACTTATGACATTGGTAACTGGTTAGTTAAAATTCATTCAAATAAATAACTCAAGATGGAAAAATAAAAACATTGAATAATCCTATATTTTTTTAATAAATATCTAAAATATGTATTATATAATCCTTAAAAATAAAAATAATTGTAATTTATTCTTCATTTCTTAATTATTGAAAATTGATTCAATGAAACCTTACCATTGCTCATTAATATACAATATATACTCTTAAATGATCATTTTAGGGTTATTATTTATATATATGGGAATCACAAATTTATATGTGTATATATATATATTTTAATATAAATCATCCATTAATTATAATTTATTACACTTTTATTAATTATTGGTTGATAAATATAACACTTTTGTTGTTTATTATCGTACTTTTTTGGTGAATGATTTGGTATGATTTTAATATCCCTTTATCGAAAATTATTTTATCATCACCTCCAAAATTAACATATAGTATACATTGGATTTGTTTATATTGTTTATATATCTCATACAAATTCCATAGATTTTTCAGAGTTTCTTGATTAAGATTGGTTGTAGTCACTTTTTTGGAACATTAATTCAATACAATAAAGGATTTTTTTAATGATTATACACATATAAATTTTATTATATAGTTATGAAAATATTTTTATTTAATCATTATTATATGATATCAGTTATATTTTTTTTTGTACAGTTATTAAGGATGTAATAATTATAACATCATCAATATGGGTGGAAAAATTAAACTTAATACGAACACATTATAACAATTTATTAAATATGAAAATGATATTTTACTATAAAAATAGAACTTTTTATTGAATATTAATTATTTAAAAATCATGATATTGAAATCCTATGTCAGATTTAATAATAATTTGATGAAAATTATAATAAAAATTATTATTAAAGTATAATAAAAACAGTTACTACTTCAATCTCCACTTTTATAAACTCTTATAAAAAAATGATATGGGACTCCATGTGAAAATAGGTTTGATAAAAACAATTGTGACAAATTTTGAGTTAGGATTAAAAAACTAGTGTTAAGGGGTGTGTTATAGTGGGTATACATGGGATTATTTTATAATTTAGACTTAATGTCATTTTTAGGAAAATGTATTTATTTATTAATAATGAATATAATTTCTCATGGAATGTGGAACCAAAGGGGGAAATTAATTTATATAGGATAAGAAAATTTAATTAATTATTACATATTTATATTTCTATAAAATTGTTTTTGATATTTGGGGCCATTAACCCTTAGTTATAACCATTTACTGAAAATTTTATTTACCATGGAAGAATAATGTCTACATTAGTTATAGTTTTTAAATAAAAATGAAATTGACCTTATAAAATGATTTGGAAATTATGATTCAAAATCTCAAATAAAACTTATTTTCTACAACTATTATATTTTATAGGAATTATTTTTATTTTACGAATTTTTAATTTATAAAAATTTTCCTTAAACCAAATGTTTTAATTGTATTATATGAAATAAATAATTTATAAATGTTTTATAATGTTCCTACATGATCAATTAACAAGAATATAAAATGAAGCAATTACATTATAATGATATATCATAACCATATTGGTTTTCTTTAGGGAAGATTTATAGAGTTCTGTAAAACCACACAATAGGAAAAAATTTCCATCCCTCATAAGATATCAGTATTGAATAACACTAAAATGTTATTTTCAGTAGACATATAATATAGCATTAACAAATATTACACTCAATATACCAGATAACATTTAATTAATTAGGTTATCGCCACTAACTATACAATCTCATTTCATTTAACCCTTTGTCTTTTCAATGAAATACAATAATCATCTTTTGAAAAAACACCCCACTGTAAAATATGAAATCAAAGAATATTCCAACACCAGATAAATACTTAATGTAATATTAACATTATAAATCACATTATATATCACATGATATTTGTGTTTAGTATTATATGGTCTATCAAACATGTAGAATCAACACAATATATCATCATCAAAGAATTATATTCCCCATCAAATAATATCATCCAATCATTCTATGAAACATTTAGAAATTCTCCATTGTTTCAAAATCCCACTAATAGATTATTGAAACCATAAAATGTACCATATATGACCATTCCAATATATGTGAAATTGTTATTAAAATGAAGATTCTTCCAATTAATTGTAGTCCATATACATTCTTTAAGTAAAATGTTATACATTATCATCATTATAAAAAGTTTTTCTTAATGGATATATGTTTAAACACAAATAATTTATTTTAATTCAACAAATAATTTTGTTTGGTTATGGATAAATAAACATCAACATATATCCACTAGTATAATCGATTATTCATCCTTCGATGATAACTCCAATTTTCTAATCTTTGAACTATCATTCTAGATTGATATACTATAGATGGTGAAATTATAATACATTAATGAATAAATCAACATAATTAGTTTGAAAATAACCGAAGGCTTCCCAATTGTAATATCACTACAAATTAATTGGCTCATCTAACATTTATACCACATCTGTTTAATTTTAAAAAAACTAATAGTAAGAAATGAAACAAGAGAAAAAGTACGTTGTTTCATTTGATTATATATACCAATTTCAATGGTGGGTACTATTAATTTAGTTGAATTTTAGTAACCACTAGCATATTTAATGAAATATTTAATGATTTTAATTACATTGAAAACTAAATTACCATAAATTTCATTCATGTCATCATAACAAATTGATGATATAATTTCTTATCATTAGAAAAATAAAATATCATAGGACATAAATCAATTTTCCTGAAATACATATAAAGAAAATATTAGGGATTAAATTAAATTCGAAATCATTTTTATTTTCTTATTTTCACTAGATTCTAGTAATTCATGGATGTATATGTCCCAAACAATATATATATATAAATAATCAAATGTTCTTTCTCATAAACAAATTAATATATTTACTAAAATAGCTCATACATAATAATAAAAGTATTATATTTCCTATTGATATCATATATATTTTCTTCTATTCTTATTGTGGTTTGATCAGCCAGAAACATTGGTTGATAAGGGATGTAATTCCCCTCTTTAATAGATATCATTGTAGATATTAATAATGATTTTTACTGAATTCCTTGAGAAATAAATTTATAAATCCTACTAAAATATAGTATTGTTGTGAGTTGAATTCTAATTTCCATAGGGAATAAGAAAGTAATGTTACAAAAAACTAATAGTAAAATATAATAATGAAATATACAGGTTAATTTGTTGAGATTTAAGGAAATTATTTTTTATAATAATGATGGAAGAATTTTTGGAAGTAATAAAATTTTGTGATCACTTAGGGGATTAAAATATATAAATCAATAATGTATACAATATTAAAATAGGTGTATGCAATTGTACTAAATTCATAATTTCTTATAATTTTAATAAATTTATTTTAAATAAATTGATACTAGTATAAATGATTTCGATTTACTATGATGTCAATCAATATTAAATAATGTTCAATCAGACATCCTCACATATAAACTTTCAAACCTTATTTGGGAATTTAATTGAAAATTTTGAAGTAATACATTGAACTCTTCCATATAAAGTAATTTATTAGATGTTAAATGGTTATGTATCAACTATTATCTTCCATATATTCATATTTTATCACAAATGTGATATTAATATTGAACATAATTCAAAAAAATTCAGATTAATTTCAACTAATTTTTTTTAGTAATTGGAGATTAACATATTGAAAATTTAAAACCATTTTTGTCATATTCCTATATATTTATATTGATACAAATATTAAATAAAACAAAAAATCAATTAGATAATGATGATAACTATTCATCAAGAAGAGAAATAGTTAGAGTAAATAATGTACTCCGCATAATTTCACCTCTAACACTTTCCTCTAAGTCCACTTCAGTCTATGATTCATCTGTATGAACAACTTAGACACCATATGAATGAATGGATATAGATATTTATAATTATATTTTTTATTTAATATATTCATTATCAATTTCAATTCTCCTATAATTTATTGAGAAATTTTTCCCCACATAGAATATCCCATATGGAAGTATAAATATGTAATTATCACACGCAAGTGATAGAAAGCATCCTTCTTAACTGATTGAGAAAAACCCATTTTTATTTCTATTTGACATCAAGAAAATTATCATCCACTCATTCATTCATGTTATCTTACATTTTTTTATTTTATTACACCCTTATTCCCCATACATATCTTTGTATATCAATCAAAAAACAAATATTGTTATCCATATTAATATAAATCATATGAAGGTGTTATGATTATATTGTCAATAAGGGATTTTATACCTCATAATATATCCTAAATAAATAAGAAAAAGTAAGATTTCCTTCTATATATATAAATATATTCTTTTTAAACAGTAAAATGATCCTAATATGGAAGGAATAAATGATGTTCACGTATATCCAAATAAATTATCACATCTACTGGAATCACATCCGAGGATATTAAAAATAATCAAACTATCACATTGAAATCAATAAAAAATTTAATCATATTGGATGGAATAAATTCTATCTTCTAAAATATACGTTCATTACATTTAAAAATATATATATCGTTTGGGTAAAAAGAAAATTGATTAGGCCTATTGTATTATCTCATAATAATTATCGATGTATCTCTGGGATATGTGGTTTCGAGCCCGAAAAGAAAACTAATATGTCAAATACATTACACATCATAATGGTTCAAACATAATAAAATTAAAATGACTTATGAAAAATACATGTGACATGTAAATACATACACATGTCAATAAACCTAATCCTAAAACATCCAATGTAATAGATTGAATAGTAATAAGATTTTACATCCTTAGTCCAAATGGTCACAAATCAACTTGATAAATGAAAATCATGCAATCAATAAAACTTATCTTCAATGAATAAAAATAATAATAATGGTTTGATAACATTGATAAATATAATTACCCTAAAATATTCATTAAACATTTTTTAAGAAAATAACCATTTAACTTTTTAAATAATTTTCATTATATGGAATTATTTAAACATGACATGCTTTGAATATATGTTATTCTTAGGCTTGGTTATCCTATAATTAATTTTTAACAATTTTTAGTTCACTTAAGTAAACGTGCGAGAAGGATTTTCTATCATTTTAAACGGTCCTTGGATCGAAAAATTTGTCGGCACTGTTAAACTTAAAAGACTAATATTCACCTCAAAATGACATATCCATGAAAGGAAAGGGATGGAAATAAATGTTATTTTTTAAAAAAAAATTTAAATAATAAATCCTCATAAAAATTATTTTATTTATTTTCTCGACCATTGAGTGGTGGAGATTAACAATGTTGTGCGGTGATGAGGAGGGGGCGAGGAAAATTAAAGGAAACTCATAATGCAACTTTTTCTTGTGTAGGTGTAATAGTTATGATATTTAATAAATTAAATATCCTAACGAAGTGACGTCACAATGTAATTGAAATTCAACGACATGTTTTATTTAAATTTCATATTGTGTAAATTAGTTTGTGGAGTTTCATCTGATGAAGAACATGGGACTTCTCTATCCCTTTCCATCCATGCAGGAAGGTATTGATGAATTCTGTGAGGGGGGGGGGGTGGATTCAATAGATGTGATACGAAAAAGAAAAAAATTGATTGGGGATCAATGATACCTAGAAGCTTCATAAAAAATTATCCATAGATCCTCAAACTGAGTATGGGATGTTTGATTCATTTCGTTTCCTTGTTATTTTTTTCTAAAGAGATAACCGTGGGTCAAAACATGAACATGTTGACTCATGGATCATTCATCAATGTTGGACGGTATTTTTTTCTTGGGACTTTTTAGTGGGATTGATATATTTTTATAGATCTTTATCCCCAATCCACCACATGCATTAAGCTTCTAACGTGGAGGGCACGAGCTAACATGAATATGCCAGACACCCTTCATCCTTGTGTATTCATGGTCGAAGAATATTCAAAATGGTAGCATGGTTATTTAAACTCCCTTACAAGGATAGATAAAATGAGGGAGGCCTGAGGGTGCCATCATTTTTTAAATCGAACCACTGATGTAGACTTAGTGTCTCAGAGAAGGTGTCTCTTGTGCGGCACCGCTCGCACGGCGGTGCTAGCAACGAGTGTTGGTAGCTGCTGATTGGAGGTGTCTTTCCTGAAGTGTGCCACGATGGAGGAGACCTCATCTTGCAATCCACAGAGGGTGGTTAGATGTGGAAACAACCTGACACTGTGTAGAAGTTAAGGACCCTCTGAATATGAGCCGCATGTGAACAAGGGGCGGGAGAGAAGGTTGAACCGGCCGTGCATGCCCTAACCTAACCGACCAAGCCAGTCTAGGAAAAATCCAAAAAACTAAGCTATGATAGTAGACTGGGCTACCCAAGGGGCATGGTTAAACATTCTTGTAGGTCTACCTTTTCGTTCCGGTCCAATGGGATAAAACTAGACCGTGAAGCGTCTTGTTCTAGGAAAAGCGAGGGGCTTGCTAGAGCGGGCCATGCCAGATAAATTTTAGGTCACTTGGTGACTATGAAGACAAGGCCACTATCCTATCATAGATGGGTCCATTAAGTCCCAATGGTCTAGGTAGACATGTCGGATCATGTAGGGAATCAGGTTGGGATTTTTCATGTCGGTCCGACTGATCCGGACCTAGCCTTGACACAACCAGCCCCAGTTAACTAAAACACATGTATCTTGAAAACCAAGTGTCTGATTGACGAGTAATTTGAGATATGGGACCCTTTCTATGAGGATTTCTAATGGGATACTATACATGTGTTTTTTCAGAGGTTCGTCTACATCTGGGTAGGATCGGACATGAATCGAACTGGGCTCTTTTTACAAAAATTCCCATATCTAACAGATTGGGAATCCGTTCAATGTTCCATTTTTATGTTGGGATCCTTATGATGACAAGGTACTTTAGGATACTCTATGTGGGACTTCTATGTTGATGTGGTACAACCAATTCATTTAGGATAAGATCTTCAAGAAATCATGCATGCAAAGTGTTAAAATCTAGTGGCGGGAAATGACATGAGGAATGAAGAGGGACCCTTCTTGGATCAAAAAAAGTGAAACCATTCATGTATCAACATAAGAGTGACCCTTTGTGGATTCACATAAGAGATACATTTCGTGTATCACCAAGAGAGGGACCCAGCATGGAGCAACAGTAGCGTGACCCATCCAAGAACAACCGTATATTGACCAGTCATGGATCAAAAATAGAACAATCCTTCATGGATTAGTAGTATAGAGACCCATTAGGGATCTATAGTAGAGTTTCTCAATATAATAAGATGATATATATTTAAAAATAATCATCTTCAGTTCAATATTTATGATATATCTGGTGTGAGCTATGTCTTTAACAATGTTACTCACTTTGAGATATTACTTTATTCTATTATCCTTTATGGATTTCTATGAGTCTCGAGGTGGTCTTAGGGTCCCTACTGAGTATTTTAATTCTCACCCATCCATGTGTTTCAATCGTACCTTTTTTTCTTGGGATGATGATGAAAAAATTGACTGGGACGTTGAGAATCCATGATTAGATCATGCTCAGAGGTGGATCGACATACACAGTGTGCTGGAGTGACATCTGAAAGTGAGCTATACCAATCCTTTAGGTAGGATCCTTGGAAATAGACATCTGGATCTTGTAATTAATTTTATGTAATTTTCTTTTAGTGGGTCATATATTATTTCCTTTTTACATTCATTTTACACCTTTTACTATCAGTGGTTGTACATTGTGGTGGTTGTACTATATACTTTACATTGTGGTTTTTTTTGTGTACTATGTTATTCCTATGTGTGTAAATGTTCAACGGAAATGCCTTAAATTTTTTTATATTCCATTTCACTGCTAGTCACTAGATAATGGACAATATAAGTCTATCTTGGTGTAGTCATGGAATAGGACTCGGGGGATGGGTCATTAAAAAGTGGTTTCATAGGTCTGCCAGTTGTAATAGAAGAACTAAGAGTCTATATTTTTTATGGGAGAAAAAGAGTTTAGTGTCCTGAGTTTGGATATCAAAATGGGAGGTCTAGTGTTTTCATGGAAGTCGATGTATCATTACACCAGGACCATGAATTCTATTTTCCAACTCAGTACACAAAAACACTAGTTACATGGGTTTTGTAAATGTTTTTATGTAGTTCAATTTGTAGTTAGCTCACTAGGTATATCATATTTACCAGGGTGCGTCTGTATTCCTACAGGATACCTCCAAAATTAAATATTTCCATGATTCGAGTGAGGGATCAAGAAGATGGCCCACAAAGCAATGAGGAATCAGTGCAGAGAAAACATACAGTGATAGCACCTTCGGGTGGTTTACCAAAAGAACCACCTCCCGGAGAGAAACAATTTCAACCAACCCCACCCGCAGATAGTGTACATATAAAATACATTATGCATGAGTTCCAAAGATAGTGGAATTAAACGTTTTTAGGTGAAACAGATCCTCGGGGAGGTGAAGATTTCCTATGGGGAGTTACATGGGTTTTTTTACTTGGTTGAGACAGATACTGACAAGATGGTGGTTATAGCTTCTAGCCCTTTTCAGGTCATGACATGGAGATGGTGGATATTGATGATCTAGAACATGAAGTGTTTAGCCTTTCATGGTTATACTTTGATATCCATTTCAGGGTGAATTTATTATGAGAAAACAAATGGAAAGTGCTCATTTGGGAGGTACTACACCTAAAACAGGGAAATATAACTGTGGCCAACTACTTGGTGAGGTTTATCAACCACTCCCTCAACTCCATCAACATGGAATGATACACAATATTTAGTTCCTAGACCTTTGAGCAAGGACTCCAATAGGAGGTCATAGCATTGATGATTTTTCTCTACATCCCGACACAGGAATGTGGTCTAGATAAATCTATACTGGTGGGGAGGATCCTAGATTAATAGTCACTAATTATGAGAGCCACCACCGGATGACAGGTGGCCGAGTCATCTTCAGCAGGATGTATGGAGACATTGTTGTGGCCCAAACGGGACATAAATTCTTGAGCGTGACCCCATGATGCTGGGTAGGAGGTGTAAAGCTTGCGAGGGAGAGGAGGTCCGCTGAGGGCCAAAGTTTGTTACTCCGATGAAATAAATGTCGTAACTATCTAACTCCATACATGAATGATCATCAGATGGATGAGGGACCACCACAATAGTGATTGATGTTCAAGGGAGGATGTCAAAAAGGTGTCATATGAGGTAGGGGATCATGATCAGATTCAATGGGTGTAAGACTATTCGAGTTACTCCAACCACAACACCTAGTTTGTCCACCACGGGATAAGGGAGCCAGCGAATAGTGGCGATTCCAACTTCTGGAAATGAATTCCTATGACAACAGTGATTTTTATATAATTAAAGGTATGATCTGTGTCTTCAACAACATAGCTGCAATTATTATAAACAGGGGTTCCAATCACTATTTTCTTCAAACATACCTTTGTTCGAGGCTCAATGATTTAGCTGGATCCAGTGGCATGATCCTTCTTATTATAGATTCCTATAGGAGGGGATTTTTTGATTATGCATGAGTGCTGGCAGTGTGAGCTTACACTAGGAGGACATTTCATGGACTGGGATCTCTTAGATGATATGTAGTGGCCTTATGATTTCATCTTGGTTATGGATTGGTTAACTACACTCCAAGCACAAATAAACCCTTTTATGTGCAAGGTGTGGTGTGTTTTTGAGGATGGGACCAGGTTTTCCTTCACAAATGATAAAGGATTGTTAGCAGTACAAGATGTAATTTCTTGAAGGAGGGTACATCAGATCAATCACAAATTGGATAGAATCACCCATTGTTTAGGGTGCTAGAGGAGACATATATTTCATGTAGTGGTGGATGCCAATGAAGATTTCATTCTTGAGGTTGTTTTGGGACAACATCCCTGCAAAAATATATAATTATGTATCAATATGTACATATGGATGATGTAGGTTTCTACCCCTACATATCGGTTGGCTCTCCTGGAGAAACATGAGGTGGTAGTACAGTTGGAGGACAATTGTAAGAAGTTCGTCGGGATACCCAGTGTTTCACCATGGGAAACCTCGGAGTTGTTATCCATGAAGGTCTATGGGAGATTGATGCCATTCATGGAATTCCAACACCTGAACCAAGCTAACATGAATAACAAGACCTCACTGCTGAGAATTGATGACCAATTTTATCAACTAAAGTGGGAGAGGTGGTTCTCACAGATTGATAACAAATTAGGATATCATTAGCTTTCAGTATGGGATGTGGGTGTTACATGTATTGTCTTCTGGAGCAATTATGGAACCTATAATTTCTAGGTTAGGACCATCGATGTGACCAATTCCCCTGCATTTTTAATGGGTCTCAAGAACAGGATCGTCAAACATTACCTCAATAATTTTTTGGTGGTCTTCATTGATGGCATCTTTTTGTACTCGACATCAGAGTGGGAGAATGATACACACATGATGATAGTCCTAGATACACACTGAGAGGACCAAAATTATGGTAAGCTCTTTATGATCATGATCTGCATTTGAGAGGCCCACTTTCTTGTACACAACATCTCAGAGGTACGAGTTGTTGTGGATCTGACAAAGATAGAGGTCGTGCTTTCTAGGGAGAAAACAAGTATCATGAAAGAGCTCAAAAGTTTCTTTGAGTTAGAGAGATACTATTAGTGGATTTTTATAAACTTCTCTAAAGTATAATCACCAATGAATGTATTTAAGATGAAGAGAAAACCCTTCATGTGGAGAGAGAAATGAATGCAGAGCATCCAATATTTGAGGAAGATCATGACCAGCACTCCCAATATGAGGTTTCATGATGAGGTAATCAACTATGTGGTATACATTAATACATCATGGGCCAGACAGGGTTGTTTTTTGATGTAAGAGCAAGCAGTGATTTCCTACAGCTCATAGTTGATGAGGAATCATAAACCGAACTATGTGAACCATTATATTGAGTTAACAACAGTCATATTTTCCTTGAACATGTGGTGGAACTACTTTATGGGTGAATGGTTTACTATATACTCTGACCATAATATTTTCATGTATATCTTCTCATAGAAGAAAATGCACTTGAGAAAATGGTAATGGGTGGAGTTTTTCTAGGACAATTGCTTTGACATAGTCTATACACCTGGTGCGGTGAACATGGTGGTGGATTCACTCTGTAAGCGGTCAGGTTTAGAGCTACTGAGTGAGTAATGGAGTATCTAGATGCAATGAATATATCTTTCATGGGTAGTGATTTTTCATTTTATCTTCAGTCTATGACTATTACTCCACCACTATTATAGCGAGTTAGGGGGGCACATCATATGGATGGTGACTGCGAGCCTCGATGTGCTCAGTTATCCTCAGGAAAGTATCATGGTGAATTATAGATATCTGGGGAAATTTTATTCTTTTTAGAAGACACATCACAGTACAAATGATCTTATTGGAGGATTTGTAGAGGAAGTTACAAACTTCCCTTTTGGTGGTACATCCCAAGGAGTAAAAATGTACAAGTTTCTCCAACGTCAATACTAGTTGTTAGGGTTGAATAAAGAAGTTGTATAGATCATTTCATGATGCCTAACATGTCCTCTAGTGAATTCCAAACAACATGCTCTAGAAGGCCTGACATAAAAACTTGAGTAACCAGAATGGAAGTGGAATGGTATCCACATGGACTTAGTGACGGTGTTACCACACACATCCAGGGGCCACAATTCTTTTGGCGTGAACATTGATTGACTCTCCTTGTCGGCTCACTTCCTACCCATCTAGGAGGAGGGATCATTATGGGGCATTGAACACCTCTACATCTAGAAGATAGTGAAGATTTATTGGATGCCTTCAATGATCATCTAAGGCTGTGATTCATGTGTTACACCCTAGTTGTTAGAGGGGTTACATGGGGCGTTTGGGACTCAACAGTTTATGAGCTCATATTTTCACCCCCATACGGATGGTCACATGGAGCATATCATTGAGTTCGTTGAAGAAATTCATTATTCTAGTTTTTTGGATTTTTTTTCATAATTGGTAGTACCAACTAACACTAGATTATATTTCATACAACAATATTAATCACTCCCCAATTAGCATGACACTATTTTAGGCCTCCTACGGGTGGCTATGCAGATCACATCTATGATGGAATGACTCAGGGGATTCTGCACTTATGGGTCCAAAGATGGTACAGGCTACCATTGAGATAGTGAAGATCATCCAGGAGGAAATGAAAACTGTATGGAGTATAAAACAGTCTTATTTCAATAGGACATGGAGACCCTTGGAGTTTTAGGAGGGATACATTGTTCTCTTTCATGTATAACCTTGATGGGGATTGGAGTGAGTTTTCTGTGGTATGAAGTTATCTTCATGGTTCATCAGACCATTCTAGATTCTCAGCAAAGTCAGGGAGGTGGCGTACCACCTAGCTCTTCCCCAATAGATGCACTGGGTGCCCCATTATTTTCACGTGTCACATTTGAGAAGGTATGTGAATGATCCATCACACTTCATCTACTAGGGAGTTCTAGATAATGACTATGGGGAGATATTTTTGGAGTTTTTGGTGGAGATAGAGGATCGACAAGGGCGAGACTTTCGTAGATGATTGATTCTTCTAGTGTATTTTGGGTGACAGCACGATAATCTCTAAGAGAGAATAATGGAGTGATAGGTTCTGATTAATGATCATCAACCCCATTTTTTTTATTAGCATTTATTTTAGATTTTGGGGACATAAATCCCAATTTTGGGGTGAATGTTTTGTCCCAAAATATCATTATAATTTTCATTAAAAAATTATATGGTGTTCTTTTTGAGATTACACACTTTGATGACATGTGATTTTGATGCCTGATGAGCTTAGAAAATATTTTTTATCTTTCTTGTGGTTCACATATGTAGACATTTAAGTGTGTTTTTCTAACATTTGAACCAATGATCAGATCAAAAATATGAGGGCACCATTGAACACGGAACTCTAGTATTCACCTAGAATGGACTTAACATTGACCGGTGAGGGTCGGGCAGAAATGTTATTTTTCAGATTTTTTGAATAGTAATAAAATAACAAAAAAATGTTATTTTGCTTTTTTCTCAACTATTGAGAGGAGGATGGAAACACTATGGTGTGGTGATGAGGTGGTGATGATGAACAATAATGGAGACACATAATGACATGTTTTTCTAAAACCGTAGAATCTACTTTTTTTATAAATGATATAGTGTAATGAAACAATGTCACAATGTTAAAGAATCATTGCAATGAGTTTTATTTTAATATCACAATGTGGAAATCAGAGTGTAGAATTTACTCTGATGATGAACGTGGAACATAACTCTCCTTTTCACTCTAAATACAATTGCTATCGACCAATTCAATAAGTACAGATTCGAGAAATGATGAATGATAATGAATGGTAATAGATCGATGATCGACGACTGATTGAAGCATCATCCATTATCAGTGATGGATCCTCAATCCTATTTGAGGTTATTAGATTTAATTATTTTTCCCGTTATTTATTATAAACCAACGAACGAGGTTCAACCGACGAACTCGTTGACCTGATGATCATTCATCAATGTAGGAGGGTTTCCTTTTCTTGGGATTCTACCACATGATTTGTATATAGATGATAAGATGTTATCCCCAAACATCCTCATTAATTAAGATTCTAATCTAGAGGGTGCATACCGGCACAAAAAAGGCCCCACCCTTTCCTCCGTGTTCATTCATGGTTGAAGAATTTTCAAAATGGGGGGAAGGAAATTTGAAGACCCCTATAGGGAAGGTGTAAACCCGAGAGGCTTGGAAGAACAACTGATTTTGAAATCAGGCCATTAGAGTGAACACGATTACCTACAGAGGGTCCCTCCAATGTTGCATCACAGGCACGGTATCCCAGGTGACAGTCATGGGAAAACAACATTGCACACCCATAACAAACCAAACCGAACCACCCAACCCATCAGGTCCGGCTGAACCTGCCATCTATTTGAGCCGATGTTGGCTTCCTGACTTCCTCGGCTAAACATTCCTGAGGTCCACCATTATGGAACAAGAAAATAAAAGAGACCAGACCACCAGTGTGGACCGAGCATGATAATTTTAGGTTTATAGGTTGACCAAGTGGATTGAACCCACAACCATCCTCGATAGGGTCCAATAAGGCCCAATGGGTCAGTGGAATGGTCCAGGTAGACAATTCCCTTATCGCCTCTTAGATAAAAAACACTACCACTATCACTGAAAACCACCACCAGAATTCGTCATTTGTTCTGACCCTTTCTCTACCAAGAGAACATCCTCATCACATAATAAAATCACTAGAAACCACTGTCAACAGAGAGAATAATTCCACTGTCACCTTCGAGAATCATCCAACATTGTCACCCAAGAGAAAAAATGAGAATGAAAAGAAGATTAAAGAAGGTCTAAACCTTGAGTATGTATTTGGGATTTTACAATAGAAAGGATCCTGAATAATGACTCATATAGAGAGATCCATAATGAAAACAAACTAGACGAAGAAACATGGAAGTGTGATAGAACATGAAAAGGTAATGGGATTGAAACTAAAATATGAAAGACCGACATGGAAGTACAAGGATGTGTATTTCCAGAAAAACCAATTTCCCAAAACCTCATTGTATCATAAGTTCCAAATCCGACCTAGAATGATGCTTGTGAATGCAATATCAGAGAAGAGAAAGATAAATTGAGAGAAAACAAGAGCACTATCACAAATCAGTGAAAGGTCAGTTGAAGAGAATGAAAAACCTAGAGGTACAATATCCTATAGTGTGTGAGGGATATAAAATAAAATGAGAGGATTAGAATAGAGGAATCACTGCTGGGAGAATCTAAAACCTTAGAAGAATGGAGCTAGGTCAAGATCTCGGGAGCGTCCATGAAAATGAGGCACCATCCCATTAATATTCAGGATGTGTACTATAATAGATAAAATATTATTATTTTTCAGTGGTGGGATCTCGAAATAATTAAAGAATGTTTAAATCATATCTTTCTCAAATAAGTGTGTCATTATACGTCCAAAATAATGTTGAATTTGGAATAACGGTACACATGGAGTTGTCGATGAATGTATGAAATATTTATGAGTGTAACATTGATTATGATTGAATGACAGTGATCTGGAAAAGTGTAGGTGTTCCATACATACGTAATTTTAGGAATGATCTATTACATAAGTATCATATTTCATCAATACCAATTCATATTAGATGTATAATATTTTTTTATGATTTAATAGATTATTTTTCATGGGGTGGAATGAAGGGTGATATTTTAGATTTTATATATTCCTTCTTGATATGTTAAAATGTGCTGACTGAGAGAGAATATTATATGTGGATGTGAAATCCATTACCAATATTATTAATATAAAAATGAGAATATCGTCATCGAATTGTTCATTAGACTACCCTAAATATCATAATGGAATAATTCTATATGGGTTTTATTCAGTTTCCCTAAAATGATATCCCAGATCACTACTAATAGAGTGTATTTATCATTATATCAGAATTTCATCATATAAATTAATGAAGTGATAATGTATTATAGAGTAGCACATACCTACGTATCTGATCGAGATTCGAGGGTTACAATATTGTTTTGGAGATTTCCTCATCATACTCTAGATATAGAATTGTGTTTTGATAATTGATATCAACCTCATATAGATTTCAAATTTGAGAAAAAATTTCAACTACAATAGGATATATTGAGATCATTTTCACTAGAATACATTTTTATTTTAGATAAACGCCTACCTCTTGTTTAATTTTCATATAATATTAGATTTCACTTTATAATTCATATTTAACACTATGAATCCTTCTACAAAAGGATGTGTAGAGACTAAAAAAATGGAATGTAGATAGATAATGGAAGAAATTATGAAATGGTATATCTAATGAAATTGTATATAATATTAGAGCCATTTTGTAACATAAATGTAAAACCTTAATTTTCCACAATTGTTACAATGAAAATATGGGGTATGATAAGGAATTTGATGTTAGTGATTCTGTATTTCTATGAATTTTTTAATGAATAAGGTAATGATATTTTGAAACAATGTAAAATAAAGCCATTTAAATTGTTTTCCATTTGATTTTTTTGATCATATCGGGCTCATATATTATTATTAAGTGATTCTACCAAACATCTACAGGGTTTATGATGTGTCACAAATATTGCCACAGAGTAAATAAAAACTGCATCCCTCACATGTACATAAATCATTGGCTATACTATAGATCATGATATATATTATTAGAAAAATTGAGGGAGATTAGAGATTTTATAAATTACATTAAATGATAAAGGACCACTCAACTGGTCAATGTTTTATAGAGAGACCACCATTAAAAATAATCTATGTGGGATCTTGATGAAAAGAGGAGGTACATGTATACTTATTTTTTATATCTGATTGATGAATATCAAGATTAAATTAATGGTAATGAGTTTAGAATGTGACACCAAAAAATATTTTATGTAAAAAATAAAACAATATTTTATATCAATGTTTTTGTTATATGAAACACTGATTTTTAACAAACAATTAAAATATATAAATATTATTATTTAATCCCGACAATTATCACCTAACAATAAGTCATGAATGAATGACTATGAATATAAAAATATTAATAATGAATTATAATGGACATATATAATGAAAAAATATAGATAAAAAATAATTAATTTTTAGAAAATTCTTTGTATTGTTTGAAAAATACATTATTTCTACAAATAGCTGAATTATTTTAATTTTGAGAGCTAATGATAAAATTATTTTTTTAACAGATGAAAAAATTATTAAAAAAATTATTTCCATTTCCTTATCCATCAATATAAAATTATCGTACCTTAAAATTTATATATTTTCATGGAACAATTTATTTTTTGACAAATGGTTAAAAAAATAATTATTTTTTTGAAAATGTATTTTTAATTTTTTAAATTTATAATGTTAAATTATATATTAAAAAAAATTATGATGTATATATAGAAGAATTATATTATACATTATATATTATAAGTCATTAGAATCAATTTTATATTAAATTTATAAATAGTAATATTCTAATTTTGTTAAAAAAACTCTTTAAAAACATGTTTTTGCATCCTAATTGTGTGTTTAATTTGAAATAATAATTTTATAATTATATTAATGTTTTCTGTAAAAATTTAATCCACATGCTTAGCAACAATAATTAATATTATAAAATACATACAACGTAATATTTTTATCAAAATTATTTGTAAAAAACGATAAAATTGATTATCACAATTTTGGTCAAACCAGTATACCTGGGAATCTAAACTAAAAAAATAATTTTTAAAATAATATGGAAACATTCCCAAAACCCATTGTTTATCATTATTTATAAATAATAACCAATAATGTTAGATAATTATAATTGTTTTGTATTTTTTATGTTATAAAAGTGTTTATACATAATTCATTTAAAAAATACTATGTCTTTAATCTCCTCCCCTTAGAAATGGATACAAACTCTCATATCCTCTCAATACATCCAAAAATGTTTGGAGAAAGAAATTCCTACCCAAATATCTTTCAAAATTCCCTCCCAATATCTTATACTCTATATATTTATTATTCAACCATCCTAATATGAAATTATATATAAACACATGTAATTACTTAGTGAAGAGGAGGTATGAATGTGTTTGATAGAACTCGAGCATTTGGGGGGGGGGTTGATCTCATTTGTTCATTATAGTGGAATTATTTATGCTATGAAAATATATTCATTTATGATGTGTATACACATCCTATATGACAAGTTATATGATTAATTTTTTTCCAATGATATTTAATTTTTTATTTTATGTTATTCTTCTACGTACCACACGATTAAAATGATACTGATGTGGTAACGGGTTGATTTTACATTAAAATTATTAATAAAAAATGATTCTTATTTTTATTAAAATGATGAAATAATACAGTCTATTTCTCAGAAAAATAATTAAATTTTTATCCATAGTTTACTTGTTTTGATTTATTAAATTTTCCTTTATATTTATCTCATTATGTAATCAAGATTGAAAATGAATGTTTTAAAAAACTGATATTATATCTCCATTCGGTTGAAACCCCTTTTCGGCCACTATGATTTTTTAACATTATTTTTACCATTTTTACATTTTACAATATTTTTTCAGCTGAGTATCTTTTTCATTTTATAAACAAGACCTACTTGGAGACTACAATAATATTCAAACGAATCATTTTTTATGTGTACAACATGTACACAATTTACCATACCTCAGACCAATTAATTATTTGAATCATCACTTACATAATTCAAATGGTTTTTTAATATAAATTTTTCTATTTGATATTTAGAAATATGTATATTTTAATTATATGATATAAATTGAAAGTGTTATTTTCGAAATGAAATATTCCATTGGATATTTCAAAGTCATTTTCCATTTAATATGACATCATTTGAAGGTAATTAAACATTACTGGGGATATGATCCAATGATTCCATCCAAATTCATTCCCAAAAGTTGTTCAGTATCATGATTCCAGGTTTTTAATGAATCTTGTTACATTTCAACGGGATGTGATATGATGAATTTATTTTGGAAACCAATTTTAAGTCATCATTTCTCATAATTTGATTGTTTTATTATCTTATGTCACAAAATGTTATGTATTATGTAAATTGTGGGACCTATATCCCATCTAATTCATTGAGTAATTACAACTATTATATGAGATAGAAGAGTATTTGTGATATCAGTTAAATTCTAATTATATGTTACCTAGGATGTTATATAATTCTCAAAAGTTTCTACAATGGTGGTCATTTCAATACTGAAGTATATGGTTGTTCAATAAAATCCAAACATGTTATCAATGTCTTGGTTGATATCACAAAAAAATATGTTTATTTCATAAGAGTATTTAGAAAAAATATATCATATTTAAATATTATTTTGTCATGGATCATGTTTATTTATTACATAATTATTCATGTATTAGGAACTTCCATGATGTATTCCATGATTTCTGTTTTTTATTTATGATATTTATAATATCTTTTTTAAAATTTTGATCTCATGTTGTCATACCATTTTGGTCATTTTTTGTTGACGTATCCATTGTTTAATTTTACCATGCATCTATGATCATTATTTAGAATGTTTACTTTCCCTTAGATCTCATTAAGGATATTATGTATGATATATCTAAGAAAGGGATATAGTTATCAAAAACTTAGTGGGAGATGATATAGCTCACTTTTAATATAGTAGTTTAGGCATCGATGTTTCTGAAGGTACATGACCAATATGAATATGGATTGTAATGTTGTGTTATGTAATTAATATTAATCTATTAAGATAATTTATTTAGATACGATGAATTATTTTCATTAGAACATTTTTTTTCGAACATAGATTAATCATTAACCTTATTTATCTCCTATAAATAATTATTAATTAAGTCAAAATATTTAAAGGTCGGGATTATTGATTTTATTATTTTTAATTATATGGAATTGTTATGTGTCTATGAAAATTGACGGTGTGTGATTATGTGAACCGGTGTGCCCAGAATAAATTTTTGAAAATTTACTATGGTACGTTTAGTAAACATAGAAGTGGAGTTTTCTAACATTTGAACAGGCCCTCAGATTAAAAATCTGATGGCAGTGTTGACTCTTCAATGTCGGGAATTGCCAAATGGAGACTTCACATTGACCACAGGGGGTCTTGGGAAAAATATAGATTTTGGGACATTTTAAATGAAATAAATAAAATAACTTTGTTATTTTATTTTCATTATTTTCCTCCAATATGTAAGAGGAATTTTTGGACCAGTGATGTGTCATGACAATAAATGGCATGACCTTTCAAACCTATGTAACAACAATGTTGGGGAATTAAGAAGGTTCCAAATTCATAAACCCCCATTAATTCTCAACGTCATTACTACCCCGACCCCTTCTGTATATAATTTTCTTGTGGAGAGTTATCAGCACAGATTTTCCAAGAAATTTTGTTCTAATAATGTTCCATAATTCCAAACCATTAGAGGATGGAGTTGGTTCTGGTGAGTGGTGAAAAATGACACTGAAACCTAGAACTAGAGATCAACGATCGAGCGATGTCGTTGGAGGCTAGTTATGGGGGATCGCGATCACCTACATACTTCCTCAGCTATGGGAATTTCATCATCGTTTTTTAGGTAGGGTTTAATATTTTTTAATGTGAATATTGAATCTGTTAATCACCTCTCACATTTTCATTCTAACACGGAGGGCGTGGGCCTAACGACCATGGAATGAACCATCCAAAACCTTGTTTACCGCATGCAGTTTTTGTGGAAGACTGTCAGTGTGTCAGTAGCAGCTACCAGCGACGGCGGGGACCAAGGAAGCAACCAGCACTAGTCGTCAATGAAGAAGGTGGTGGCATACTCGCTCCACCAGAGGCACCGGTCGTGGTTCGTCAACTATGGAGGTCGAAGGAGGTGTCCTAAAAACTTGTTGGCCATGGATGAGGAGGGTGGTGCGACAAGTGCGCAATTGGAGGATATAGGATGAGGCATGACAACCACTGCAATGGGACCTTCAATTGGTCCTTCATGACTTAGCAGTTCCATTTGGTGCAGTTGGTTTGGATTCCAAACTAGGAACCCCCCCCCCCACCGTTTCTATCTTGGGCGAACCGCGGGTCACAACTCCAGCAGGCCACAACTCCCTCAGCCTGGCCACCGGAGCAGCGGGCAGTGCGCCCTTGCTGGTCTTACATCCCATTGTGGGTTGGGCTTCCCCTTGCTTGTAGGTCCGCTCACTTATGGTCTTGACCGCCCCCATGTGGGCCAAGCAACCCACATGTGAGCCATGTCAGACCTCAGCGCAACCTTGCCGGGTTAAATCCAGAAGGGTTCAGGTCAACCCTGTAACACCCCGAGATTTTATGAAAAATATTATTTTATTTTCATTAATATCTTTTGTTGTATGTTACACCATGATTGCATTGCTCTATACACAACACCGTATTAGCTTGCAGTATACGCAACACTATTCTGGGATCGTGTTACACACAATTTTGATAATAGTTATTCTACGCAACATTGAATATATATATATAGATATATATTTTCAATGTATAAATGAATTAATGTTGTATTATGTTATACAAAACAACGAAGGATTCTTGCACAGCACGCATCCCTGACTTGGCTTGCATTACACGCAATCGCGACCTTACTCGATAGCGTGTGTTGTACGCAATACCGGGTTTTACTAAACAACGATATATTATTATAATATTATTATGAACTAGTCGTTATGAATATTATTAAATAAATTTTGAATCTTATAACATTATTATTCGTCTTATACATTTTCTAGAACATGGTATAAGAACAAAATAAATTTTTCGGGTAAAATAATTATTTAAAAAAATGCAGTTTTGCCGCCTTTTGATGGTGCACCCACATTAAATCTAGCTTTTGACATATTTATAAGTTCAATTTGACAAATAAAATTCTTCTTTGGAATCATTAAATAAAAATTTACTTTGGATAAATTTTTCATATTATTCTGGTAACTTTTATATTTTGATGAATAGTAATAACACGCTATATTTTAATTAAAAACAACTTTTTTCATCACAATAATTTATATGGTTAAATTATAATATTGAATGGGTTTAAAGTATAAATAGAATATATTTTTACCATTTACTATAATTTATGTCATTAGCATTGATTCTACCTTGAATTCTTAGGATAAATCAATTCAATCTTTTGCAATGTTTTAAAGAAAAACTCATTTTCTTTCGACAACGAGATTAATTTTAATTTAATTACTGCAACTTTTTTGTATTGAATATGGAAAATTGGATTCCATATTTGGAATAAGTGGATACAAATTATGTTAATAAACTACTTTTTATTTTTGGAAATTATCAATAGTAACTACGGTAAATTTTATTTACCATAGTTATAGGTAAATCGGGTAATTAATTGTAAATATAATATTATAAAATTACCCTAACACATGTGAAAATCCTATTGGATGACTAAAAGGCGGCCCATATAACCTAAGGGTAGAATTAGATTCATTTAATGTACTTTTTTCCATGAAAATAATTTAATTATTAGTAAAATCAAAGAATGTGACAACATGTCACTTTCTTAAATCTTATAATTATAATAATTTTAATTTAGTGAAAAACATCATGAAACTTCAAAAATGAATAGTATCCAGAAATATAATACAATTATATACATAATAGTAATTTATTTAGAATTTTTAGGGATTAAATAATTATCATTTATTATGACACAAAGATGATGAAGTGATTGTCTTATTAATGAAATATTAACATAATTGATGTTATAAATACCCAAATAAATGCAATTTAAGACTTTTTATGAATTTAAATAATTTTATAGGTTAATATGACATGTTAGTATTGATTTAATTATCTTATTTGAACTAATAATTCTGTTATGATTTTCCCAAAAATCAATTACTAAATAGTGTCAAAATCGACATAAAATAGTTTTTAAAACAAATAATATATTATTAATTGTTATTTTATTCCTAAAAATCTAAGGTTTGGCCAAATTACTTAGATAAGGTTATATATATTAATAATAAACAACTTCTGGTTCCTTTGGCTTCTTATAGTATTTTTATTAACCTTATAGTATAAGAACACAAGAAGACAAGGTAAAAGAAATATTATTTAACTTAATGTTAAATCTAAATGATAAAGTTAAAATTGGAACCTAAACTTGTCTAAATTCTATTGGATGAGAGGATTTCTACCCATACCCACCTTAGCTTCGAAATAAATCAATTTCGATCTATTTAAAACCGAACTTGACTTTATAATAAAATAATATTTTTAGTTTTTCCAAAGGAGCCCCTCACCTCCCTTATAAAAGGGAACCTCCTCCCTCTCCTCCTCACAGCAATTTGAGCCTTCAAGCTCGGCCAAACCCTACCCATTTCACTTATCCACTTCCCTTGAATCATCCTAGAGGTTCTGGGTTTCTTTAAAGACCAACCCTAGTGCTCTAAGAGAGGGTTAAGAAGAGGCGTGTCAATAAGAGGTAATATCCATTAATGATCCTTTCCAAATTATTTCATCTACATCTTCTTCTTTAGTTGTTTCATTATGAGGTAATAAAATCAGTATCACTCATATACTTATATGTTATTATAAATATGAAACAACCCTATTCAACCTCTTATCCATCCTACGGAAATCAAAATCATCACGCGTGCGTACGTACGGAATACCGTCTCCACGCCGTGGTGTAATCTATTTTCCACCACCACCATACTTGGATGGGTATAAGGGTGAAAGTAATGAATATATATGATTATTTTAAATTGGTACTTATTCTTAAATAGTATACATACACTTCAAAGCAATTCCACGATCATGGGAACGATATCATCACCCGTGCGTACGTAACGAATACCGTCTCCACGATGTAATGTGATTCGTTCTACATGATATTCATTGCATAATGATTATATAAATGAATTGAATGAATGAATATGATATATATTACACTAATACCATTCTGGAAATGAGGTATCTGTAACCTAAAGAGAATAATAAGAATTTTTCGACAAACACACATAAGAACAAAAAAGTAATAAACACCCGAATAACAAGTAGTAATGAAATATTACTAATAATAAGCTAAGAATATGACCATATATGATATCATAACAATATGTATGATTCTGGAATAAGTAAATAACATTATTTAAATCATTATATAGAAGTTTCGAACACTTATGAAGCAAATCAGACCTAGGGTAAGGGAAAATATCACAATCTCATTTTATCCGAGATTGTTTATACTTTTCTATTTACTGGGGTGTATTTTATCATCCACATCCATGATTACTCAATATATAATATTGTTTCCATCCACCTAAAATTCTTTAAAACCAATTTTACCCTTCGGTGAGTTTTTAGTAAAAGATATAAAAGGAATATTTTGTCGTTTTTCGTACAAGGTACTTTTTGACTTTTCCAACAAAAGGACGAGAAGAATGTTTTTTTGAACTTATACGGAATGAATGGATTTTTAAAATATTATTTCCAAGAAGCTTCATTACAAGTTTTCAAGTTTATTTTTAACCAAATTCTATTAGTTTATAATTGTATGACTTGTTAAGAAATGAAAAGGGTTTTTTTTTGATGTAGAAATGATATTTTCCTCAAGAATGGAGTTCATGTGTTTTATCAAAATTATTTTCCATCTAAGATAATATAGGGTTTTGTTTCTATCCCTATTATTACATTGATTTGATTATGTTTTGATGGAATTATTTTTATGAAATCCTTTATCTTATATGAATTGTTTTATGATGTCATGTTGTTTATGAATCCCAATTTTATTACATGGGTTATGACATGATGTATGACTTATGATTTTGTGGCACAAATAAGAATGGTATCATTATGAGATGGGTGGGACCTATATCTCCCTCCATTTAATTGGGTAACGATTTTATATCTCATGAGATAGACATGGCTAGAACAGCAGGTTAAACTGGTTCAGTGAAATAGGACTGAAACGAGGAATGAACTCTGTTCAGAAATGGACTTTGTCCACTATGTCAGTCTTGGAAATGAGTCTTGACTAATAAGAGAAGATTCTCTATGATTATGTGTGTATGCCACAAAGTTTCATGTTCTAATTTATGATTATTGGGATTTCATTTCACTACTATGATTTATCCCATGTTATGAAATTATGCTCTCTTTTTCAGGTTAAGATTTCCAAAATATTATGTTATTATGAAAATGATGTGATTGATATTTCTTTTGTTTACCCTTACTGAGAATTTGAGCTCACCATTTTATGTTTTCTTTTCCCCAGGAAATAAAGAAAGTTTTAGGTAAAAAAGGGAAGATCTTTATGGGAGATGTTGAAGATATTTCACCACGATTAGAAGATTATATTCCGAGTTTCCAAAGACACTAAACTATTACGATCCTTGTGTGTGTGTTTTTGTTATGTACTATGTATTTCGTAAAAGTAATGTATTTTCCATGTACGTCAAGCTATGTGTCTCTACAGTTGGTATCAGTGGAAAGGTTTAGTCAACATTTGGGAACTAGGATGCGAAAACTTTAGTGAGATCCCTAGAGATATTTCTAAGGTATGTCTAGGGATGTCCCTAAGGTTAAGTATACATATAGGATATAGTTCTAGAACTACTCTATAGATCTTAGTATTAAACCTAAGATATTATATATTGAAGGTACACCCCCTTTATTATATTTTTTTCCCTAGCATGGTATTTGCCTCTCACACTATTTTTTTTGGGTTTTAGACGATGGCTGGAACCCGAAGGAACCGTGTTGATCAATGTAATGGACAATGCAATGATTGTACTCCTGACCAAACCAATGTCATGGTAGATGGAGTGAAAAATCTTATTTATATACTTGCACAAGCTATGAATCATTCTGGATTTCAAAATGAGCAGAGAAAGGTGCAACATTCTGTTGAATCTTTCATGAGGCAGCATCCACCTTCTTTCAGCGGGTCTTCTGATCCCATAGTGGCTGAACAATGGATCCGTACTATTGAAAAGATATTTTCAGTTCTACAATGTTCTGATCATGATAAATTCATCGTAGCAGTATATCGTTTGGAAGGTGATGTCGATCAATGGTGGAATCTTATCAAGAATACGAGGCAAAGAGATGAAATTGAGCCCATGGAATGGGGTGAGTTCGAGAACTTGTCTTTATGTAAGTAATTCCCTCGTATTCTTCAAACTAAGATGGAAAAAGAGTTTCTTGAGCTTAAGCAGAAGGATGATGAATATGATGGTATATACGAAGCGAATTTTACAAGGATTTCAAGGTATGCATCTGGCTTTATCATCCAACCTGAAAGTAAAGTTGATCGATTTTTCAGTGGCTTAAAACCAAGTCTTCGAAGGGCATTAGCTATAAGAGACTTCCGTAGCTATGAAGAAATTGTGTGTTGTGCTATCAAGGTAGAACTGGAAGTTGGTGTAACATATCCATCTCATGGTTTAGACAAGAAATGAAAGGTGGAGTTCAAGGAGAAATCTCAGAACAATGGTGAAAAGAAGATGAATGTTTCTTTATGCTCAAAGTGTGGAAAGAATCCTGATGGAGATTGCCTTAAAGGTACTAGAAAATTTTTTGAGTGTGGAAAAAAAGGTCATCGAGCTGTTGATTGTCGAAGCAATAGTAAAAAGGTTGCTAATGATGTGAATAGAGAAAAGACTATAGAGAACTCTCCACCAACACTTCAATGCTTCAAGTGTAAGGAAATGGGGCATTATGCTAAGAAATGCCCTAATCCACGGGTTAATGATGATCAACCTGAGAAACCTCTTAAGGAAAAGCATAAAGGGAAGTCTCATGCGATCACTATTTGTGATGTTGAGTATAAAAATGATGTTGTGTAGTGATTAAGTGTTTATGTAATGGGATTTCTAAATAGTATCATGGAATCTCATGTATGGTATTGTGGAATTTTGGAATATCTACGTATTGGTTTTCAATAATTATATGGTACTAGTAACCATGAAAAGGTGATTGAAATATTTTTGGAAAGCAGATGATATGTGCATAATGAAGGGATAAGGAGAAAATGAAATGTTTGACAGTATTCATGAGCTCATGATTGATATAAGGACTAAGTGATATCATGGTTTGAGTAGATAGAATTTTGAGGATTTTGGTACGTGGAAAGTGTTAACTTTTATCTGCATTAATGTTTTCACTAAGGTTCAATGGGTATTCATTCATCAAAAGAATACATGATTAAGGTATTCACATGTTTGTAATTTGACAAACAAGATATATCTTAAGATATTTGGTGGATAAATGATTGCATTCACGTGATCATTTTCTTTATACTATGAGCTTGGACTGAAGTATTTTAGATAAGCCTAAAGATTTTAATGGATTATGTTGGACATAAGTTAGTATTGTTTAAGGATAAAACTTTATTTTGATATTGTTGATGGGATGTTATAGTAATATAGCTTTAGAAAAAGGTCAACCTGCAGGACGGGCGACAGCCCATCGCGTCAGACAAGGCTGTGGGAATCGAACCCACAACTGAAGTGTCACTGGACTTCATCACCTACCATTGGCCTACATCAAGTCCTTGTTTAGTAGAAACTATTTTTATTATATTAAGCAGTATGATATATGAATTATAGGTCCATTTTAGGAACCATATATGATTAATCTCACTGTAGATGGACTTACGTTTTTTTATAACTTTCCTAACCTTCTGTTTGAGACAGATGAAATGACCCATCATTCTATCACATGATCTTCTAACACATCACGAATGAAAAATTCAACTTCATTTCTTTAAGAGATGAAGTGGAAATTGTCCAAAGAACGACTAACGGTGAGACTATACCAAAATCACGAAAGTATTTCATCTAATTCCAATTTCATAAACTTTAGGGAAATGATCTTGAAAACCAAAAATGTTGTCCTAGTTCACTTATATTTGATGAATCAGATTGTATATTAGATCATCATAAATCAATAGCTTTGTGATTTTTGGATTTTTCATAGCCATGTTCTCTACCAGTCTCCATCAGAACTTGATGGTTAGATTTTTCTTCCATATCAATATTTTCACTTATGTTCTCCTACGTGGAAACCCAGTGATGAGTTAATTTGGGTAATAGTTACATTTCATACTTTAGTTTTTAATTCCATGTTTTGGTATTCCTTTTTAGGATGTGGGTTTCTATTAAACAAACTTTCGAGTAGTAAACCATTTATAACCCTGACGAATTTCGAAGGTGAAATTCATTTTAAGGTCGGTAGAATGTAACACCCCGAGATTTTATGAAAAATATTCTTTTAATTTCATTAATGTCTTGTGTTTTATGCTACACCATTATTACCTTGCGCTATACGCAACACCGTATTATCTTGTAGTATACGCAACACTGTTATTCGATCGTGTTACACTCAATTTTGATAATAGTTATTCTATGCAACATTGATTTTATATATATATATATATTCAATGTATAAATGAAATATGGTTGGATTATGTTATACGAAACAACGGAAGATTCATTCACATCACGCATCCCTGACTTGGCTTGCATTACATGCAATCACGACCTTCCTCGATAGCGTGTGTTGTACACAATACCAGGTTTTACTAAACAACGATATGTTATTATAATATTAATATGAACTAGCCGTTATGAATAGTATTAACTAAATTTTGAATCATATAAAATTATTATTCATCTTACAAATTTTCTAGAACATGGTATAAGAACAAAATAAATTTTTCGGGTAAAATAAGTATTTTAAAAAAAATGAAGTTTTGTCGCCTATTGATGGAAAACCCACATTAAATCTAGTTTTTGACATGTTTATAAGTTCAATTTGACAAAATAAAATTCTTCTTTGGATTAATGAAATAAAAATTTAATTTGGATAAATGTTTCATATTATTCTGGTAACTTTCATATTTTAATGAATCGTAAAAACACGCTATATTTTAATTAAAAACAAACTTTTTTAATCGTAATAATATATATGGTTAAATTATAATATTGAATGATTTTAAAGTATAAATAGAATATATTTTTACCATTTAATATAATGTATGTCATTAGCATTGATTCTACCTTGAATTCTTCGGATAAATCAATTCAATCTTTTGCAATGTTTTAAAGAAAACCTCGTTTTTTTTCGACAACGGGCTTAATTTTAATTTAATTGATGAAACTTTTGTGTATTGAATTTGTAAAAATGGATTCCATATTTGGAATCAGTGGATCCAAATTATGTTAATAAGCTACTTTTAATTTTTGGGAATTATGAATAGTAACTACGGTAAATTATATTTACCATAGTTAAAGTTAAATCGGGTAATTAACGGTAAATATAATATTATAAAATTACCCTAACACATGTAAAAATCCTATTGGATGACTAAAAAGAGACCCATATCATCCAAGGGTCGGATTAGTTTAATTTATTGGACTTTTGGCCATGAAAATAATTTAATTATTATTAAAACCAATGAATGTGACAACATGTCACTTTCTTAAATCTTATAAGTATAATAATTTTAATTTAGTGATAAACTTCATGAAACTTTTAAAATTAATATTCTCCAGAAATATAATACAAATATCTACATCATAGGAATTTATTTAGAATTTTTAGGGATTAAAGAATTATCATTTATTATGACACAAATATGATGTAGTAATTGTCTTATTAATTAAATATTGACATAATTGATGTTATAAATACCCAAATAAATGTAATTTAAGACTTTTTATGAATTAAAATAATTTTATAGGTTAATATTACATGCTAGTATTGATTTAATTAACTTTTTCGAACTAATCATTCTGTTATGATTTTCACAAAAATCAATTACTAAATAGTGTCAAAATTAACATAAAATAATTTTTAAAACAAATATTATATTATTAATTGTTATTTTAATCATAAAAATCTAAGGTTCGGAAAAATGACTTAGATAAAGTTATATATATTAATAATAAACAACTTGGGGTTCTTTTGGCTTCTTATAGTACGTTTATTAACCTTATAGTAAAAGAACACAAGAAGACATGGTAAAAGTAAAATTATTTAACTTAATGTTAAATCTAAATGATAAGGTTAAAATAGGAACATAAAATTGTCTAAATTCTATTGGATGAGTGGATTTTGACCCATCCCCACCTTAGCTCTGAAATAAATCAATTTGGAGCTATTTAAAACCGAACATGACATTATAATAAAATAATATTTTTAGTTTTTTTTCCAAAGGAGCCCCTCCCCTCCCTTATAATAGAGCACCTCCTCCCTCTCCTCCTCACACCAATTTGACCCTCCAAGCTCCGCCAAACCCTGCCCATTTCACTTCCCCACTTCCCTAGAATCATCCTAGAGGTTCTGGTCTTCTTCGAAGACCAACCCTAGTGCCCTAAGAGGAGGTTAAGAAGAGGCCTGTCAAAAAGAGGTAATATCCATTACTAATCCTTTCCAAATTCTTTCTTCTACATCTTCTTATTTAGTTTTTTCATTATGAGGAAATAACATCAGTATCACTCATATACTGATATGTTATTATAAATATGAAACAACCCTATTTCACCTCTTATCCATCCTATGGAAAGCTAAATCATTGCGCGTGCGTACGTACGAAATACAGTCTCCACGCCGTGGTGTAATCTATTTTCCACCACCACCTTACTTGGATGGGTATAACGGTGAAAGTAATGAATATATTTGATTATTTTAAATTGGTATTTATTCTGAAATAGTATACATACACTCCAATACAATTCCACAATCATGGGAACGATATCATCGCTCGTGCGTACGTACGGAATACCATCTCCACGATGTGATGCGATTCGTTCTACATGGTCTTCATTGCATAATGATTATATAAATTTATTGAATGAATGAATATGATATATATTACACTAATACCATTCTGGAAATGAGGTATCTATAACCTAAAGATAATAATAATAATTTATTCGACAAACACGCATAAGAACAAAAAAGTAATAAACACCTGAATAACAAGTAGTAATGAAATATTACTAATACTAAGATACGAATATGACCATATATGATATCATAACAATAAGTATGATTCTGTAATAAGTCAATAACATTATTTAAATCATTATACATGAGGTTCAGACACTTACGAAGCAAATCGGACCTAAGGTAAGGGAAAATACACAATCTCATTTTATCCGAGATTGTTTATACTTTGCTATTTACTAGGGTGAATTTTATCATCCACATCCATGATAGCTCAATATGTAATATTGTTTCCATCCACCTACAATTTTTTAAATCCAATTTTACCCTTCAGTGACTTTTTAGTAAAAGATATTAAAGGAATCTTTTGTCGTTTTTCGTACGAGGTACTTTTTGACTTTTCCGACAAAAGGACGAGAAGAATGTTTTTTTAACTTATACAGAATGAATGGATTTTTAAAATAGTAGTTCCATGAAGCTTCCTTACAAATTTTCAAGTTTATTTTTAATCAAATTCTTTTAGTTTAGAATTTTTTGACATGTTAAGAAAGGAAAAGAGTTTTTTTGATGTAGAAAGGATATTTTCCTCAAGAATGGTGTTCAAGTGTTTTATCAAAAATATTTTCCATCTAAGATAATATAGGGTTCTGTTTCTATCCCTATTATTACATTGATTTGATTATGTTGTGATGGAATAATTTTTATGAAATCCTTTATCTTATATGAATTGTTTTATGATGTCATGTTGTTTATGAATCCCATTTTTATTACATGGGTTATGCAATGATGTATGATTTATGATTTTGTGGCACAAATAAAAATGGTATCATTATGAGATGGGTGGGACCTATATCTCCCTCCAATTCATTGGGTAAAGATTTTATATCTCATGAGATAGATAGGGCTGGAATGGCAGGTTAAACCGGTTCAGTGAAACAGGACTGAAATGAGAAATGAACTCGGTTTAGAAATGGACTTTGTCCACTATGATAGTATTGGCAATGAGTCTTGACTAATAAGAAAAGATTCTATATGATTATGTCTGTATGCCATAATGTTTCATGTTTTAAGTTATGATTATTGGGATTTCATTTCACTACTATGATTTATCCCATGTTATGAAATTATGCTCTCTTTTGTAGGGTAAGATTTCCAAAATGTTATTTTCTTATGAATATGATGTGATTGATATTTCTTTTGTTTACCCTTACTGAGCATTTGAGATCACCCTTTTATGTTTTATTTTCCCCAGGATATAAAGAAAGGTTTTAGGTAAAAAAGGGAAGATCTTTATGGGAGATGTTGAAGATCTTTCACCACGATTAGAAGATTATATTCCGAGTTTCCAAAGACACGAAACTATTACGATCCTTGTGTGTGTGTTTCTATTATGTACTAAGTATTCCGTAAAAGTAATGTATTATCCATGTACATCATGCTATGGGTCTCTACAACCCCTAAACAGGTCAAGGTAGCCCAGAATGGATTTGGTAGTGTCGGTCCGACCGGGTCTGACAAGATGTAGGCCCAACCAGTCTCGAAGCACTTAAATGGCCATATTGTGAGATCCAGATGTTCGTTTGACAAAACATCTATGAAGATAGTATCCTGGAATCGATAAGTTACAATTTATATACTCAAATTTTTTTTTGGAGATAGTTGGTTTATGGCCGGGTAGGATCGTACGCAAATCCAACCAGTCCCTCAGAACTAAATGACTTATAATGCACAGATCAATTATCTGATAGATGCATCGTCTATCGCATTGGAATTTTTATGACATGGATGCATTTTGGTTTAATGATTTCTGGATCTTAGTGGTGGTTGAGGTATGAATGTTTTCATGAGGGTTAGGTTCAATAGATCTAATGCAAACCGAGAGCGAGGAATCATGTGGAAGGCTGTAACGTGATGAAAGAACATTGATCCTATTTAGTTCAGCATCTATTGATCATGTGATGGTCAGCTTCTATATGATCCTATGTTGGTCAGCATCAATATGATCTTATGTGGGTCCTCCCATAATGATCATGTGTAGATCAGATCCTATGTGGGAAAGTAGGGGTTAGTACCCAATGACCGAGTGTGGGTCAGTTTTTGTGTGGATCAGTGGGGGTTAGTATCTATCAATCCTATCTGGGTCATCAATAGTGCGTCTAAACAGAATAAGATGATATAGCTTACAAATAATCATCTATACATCTGTACATAAGTAATACCTAGTGTGAGATGAGTCTTTATCTTCATGGTGTAACCTGTGTGGTACGTCTACCATCATTGTGTTACATGTGTGGAACTTCTATCATTGTAGTGTTAACTGTGTGGTACTTCTATCTATGCGGGGTTTCCTATGTGGTACTTATACCTTCATGGTGTTGTCATTGTGGTGTTTCTTGTGTGGTACTTCTATCATCATGGAGTTACCATTCGGGTATTCTTCCCTCATGTATGAGTTAATTATGTCTTTATAACTTTGGTATAGGATTGGGTATATACCTACGTAGAGTGTATGTATATTGATCCGTGCTTTTAGATTGAAGCCTTTCATTGTGTTCTTTACTTATTGGAACGCTAGGATACAAGAAAGGGTCTCGGGGTCTCTACTGAGTATTGTTATAATCACACCTGCACAGGATTCACCTGTATCTTGTTGTGTCAACTTTAGACGACAAATAACATTGATCGAGGCTGAGGGAGCCAGGACTGGATGGTGGTGGGGGTGGACCAGTTGGTGTGACGTTATGTTGGAAATTATCTTCATGAGCTGTACCTACCCTTCATTTAGGATCCTTGGTGGATGACTGAGGAGCTATTTTGTACATTTCAGATGTATATTAAATTCTGTTGTACTTGTACTTTTATGTTGGGATTGTATTTTGGCCCCATTACATTCAGCAATATTTTTTTTATAGTGGTTTATACCATCATTACATCTAGTTGTCTTCTTGGACTGTGTGTCTGTACAGGTTAAAAGGAAATTCCTTCTCATTTTAGGTATATTCTTTTCTGGTGCTAGTTTCTAGCCCCTAGTCTAAGGAAGGCGGGCTTGGGGTAGTCAGGGCACATGCCTTGGGGGACGGGTTATGGCGAAGTTCTATTAGAGGAGTCAGTTCTACCAAAGAACAAGAACATTGATCTTTTCAATATGGATATTATGTTATGTGTTATGAGTGTGGTTTTCAGTTTGGGGTGTCCAGTGTTGGTGTGGTAGCCAACATATCCATACACTAGGACCCTGAATTCTAATTTACAGCTCGGTGTAGAAAAACACTGATTGAATTTGTTATGGAAATGGTTTTCCATGGTTTCATTGGAGTCAGCTCACCAGGTATAACATAATGATTATGGAACACCCGTTTCATATTAGGATGTCACCACCTAAATATCCATCTAGGACTCCAACAAGATTACACGATGACAGCCCAACCAATGATGATGCTATAGTGCAGGGCCCTCTTGGTGTGTTTCCACCTATAGGTGGTGTACCAGTAGAATCAACATTGAATGGGTAGCAATTACCATCAGCTACACTTGCGGATGGTGCACTTCTACTGAGCGTGTTTCAAAAGTTACAACAATATAGGCCTCTTAGGATTCTAGGTGAGATAGATCCCCATGATGATGAGTACAAGATAGAGGCTATGGAAAGAGTTCTCCACAAAGTCGAGACACCAGCATATTAGATGGTGATCCTAGATGATAGTCATTATTAGTGTGTGACCTCGAGGATGATTCTCATGGTGATTAGGATTCAATACATTAAACTTTTCATGAGATAATACCTTCAGATAGTGTGCCAACTATATCACTACTCATGGGTCAGCATTTACAATCGGCAGCACCGGTAGATGACACTTGTAGGAATAGTTATTTATATGTGTTTTAGTATTAAATACCCCATAGGTTATGAGTTGATCCCAACTCACATGGGGCTATGAACTAGATTTATGAGGTGGCCGAGTTTCCTTTTAGTCAGGGAACCATTGGATCAGATGTTTGTCCGGGTAGGGAATCTTCAATGGGGCTCATCACGACGTTGACATGGTTTAGGTAACCTAGATCATAAGAAAATGTGACTTTTCTATAGACAATAGTGATAACCATCCTCATCTAATGGGGTCTCTTTCTATAGAGAGCTATGCGATAAGAGTTCCAAAGAGCATCTGCATCTTTGGTAGGACGACATGTCGGTAGATTATTATTCATTGATGTGTACCAAGCATTCCATGTAATCTATTAATATTGCATGATCAATGCTTCAGGGCTCAAACCACTGAAATAGGTGTATTTATGGTCATCCGATCCTGCATTATTCCTCGGTGAATTCTTAATTTCAATAGGGTTCTAGAGAGAACCTTTTTGGTTGAGAGTTCATTCACTGTGATGATACAACCAGTAATTTCTTGTAGTGTTAAAGAAGTAAACCTACATCAGTCTCAAAGATATGGGCGTGTAAAATTTTTCAGGAAGAGGAAGTGATAGGGACAGTGCATTAGACATGGATAAGGAGCTAGGAGAGTGGTATGAGGTGTTATACATTTCGACTTGTTACAACCACCACACAATGTGATCATTACCAGACTCAAAAAGCAGGAGGACAAGGGATGTGAGTAGCTTTAGGTGGTCAAGGATTATGACCCAAGGGCTCTAGGAATTATTTGAGGTACGGTATGTGTCTACAACTTGCAACCGTATTAATATACATAGGTAATAATCATTCTTTCCTTCCACGAATCTTGTTCATGTAATAGAGTATTCGGTTAAACTATTGACATGATCATTACATCTAGAGATACATATAGGAGGATATTTTATAATCACACTTTTCTCGATGGTGTGATCCAACCCTTGAAAAAAGGCATTCATTTGGAAACTCTTGGTGGCAGCATCGAGACCATACGAAGATAGTTTGGGTATATAATGGTTCACCATTTCATATTCAGATTAACTATTTTAGAAAAAAGGATTCATTATATCTAAAGTGTTGGAAGGAGGTTTTCTTTTGTCGAAGATAATGAAAACCCTAGAAACACTGGATAAAGTAATGCATAGGAGGGTGGAGCCAAACACTCTTGAGTTGGCCAGCCTTACCCTCATTGCAGCATGAGTTTCGAGTAATCATTTCCCAATAGTAGTGGCAGAGTGGGGGGACATCTATTCAAAATATATTCCCCTGGAATACCTTCCCAAAGGGGGAGGGACCTATTCATTGGCTCAGTACTACCAAATATTGGTTACAAACTTATGGAGGGTAGTATCACACTTTTCATCTTTGAAGAAAAATAGGAAGCCTTTCCTATGGATGAAGAAGTGTTAGTAGTGCTTTCTGGAGCTGAGGGAGAGATTACGGAGTACCCCAATCTTGACGCTACCAGAATAGGGTGTTGTGTATGTAGTATACTACAACTCATCAGTGACCAAAATAGGTTTTATCATGATGCAGGGGAGAGTGGTGATTAACTCCAGCTCACAATAGTTGAGATAGAATATAGAGAACTATGCTACCCATGACCGAGAGTTAGAAATAGTGGTCTTTGAAATGAATATGCGGCTTAAAAACTTGATGGGTGAATAGTTTACTATTTACTCTGATCATAAGAGTTTCGGTTATATCTTCTCATAGAAGGATTTGAACCTGAGACAATGATGATGGCTAGAGTTCTTCTAGGGCTATGACTTTGATACAGTCTATACTCCTTATAAGGGGAACATGGTAGTAGACGCACTTAATAGGAAATTTGGTCTACAGTTACTGAGTGAGGCGTCAGAGAACCTATTCGCAATATGGATATCATTTGTGAATGAAGAAGGTGCAACTTAACTCTAGTATATGACTGTAACACCCCTAATTTTTCCACGATTTTTGGAGCCACAACTTTGGGCATTGACTGTGTGGGTTGATGTTCCCAGTTATCCTAAGGATGTCCTCATGAAGGGTTTTTTGAAGGTGGAAGGCACATCATTCTCTTCAGAGACCTAACCACGGTACAAATGATACTTTGGGAATAGGTGTTGAGGGAGTTCCATAAATCCACTTTAATGGTACATCCTAGAGTGGCAAAGATGTATCAGGACCACCATTGTATGTACTGGTGGCCCGAGATGAAGGATATTGTGGTAGAGCTGTTATCATGATGCCTCTTGTGTTATAAAATGAATACTGCACAGAGTCGTATGAAACCATATGCCAATCGCAGATAAGGACCCTTGGATTCTGGGGAGGGATACCATGCCATCCTATGGGTTTCACCCCAAGGAGGATTTTGATGGTTTTGCTGGGGCAGAATGTTATCATCGAGGTTCATCAGTCCATTGATTTTTTTCAATAGAGTGGGCGAGGTGGCGTATCGCCTATATCATCACCCAATGATGCACCAGGTGACTAATGTTTTCCTGGTGTCTTTTATGAGGAGATGTGTTCATTATTAATCACACATTATAGACCCCTCGAGCTGGGATTTGATGATATGGTGAAATTTACAGAGGTTCTTTTAGAGATTGAGTATCGACATGGGTGATTCCTTCATTGGCGGTCGATACCTCTAGAGCGGGATAGCTGGCAGCACAGGAACCTTCATAAGAGCACATGGGAGTGGGAGGCTCATATTAATGCTTATTACCCAAAATAATTTTCTTAGTCTATGTTGAGGATTTCAGGGAATCAAATAATTAAAATGGAGAGAATTTAAAGGCCAGGATATTCCCTGTTAATTTTTTTAATTATATATAATTATTATGAGTCTGTGAAAATTTGTGGTACAAGATTCTATGCCCCGGTGTGCCAGGAATTAATTTCTGAAATTTTTTTAAGGTATGTTCACTAAAGGAATGACTGTATTTTAAAATATTTGAGATGTTGATCAGATTATATATCCACAGGCACTGTAGAATCTTCAGTGCTGGGATTCAGTTAAGGGAATCATTACTTTGACCGCAATAGGTTCAGAAAAAAATAATTTTTTTTGAAATTTGAAAAGAATAAATAAAATAACTTTGTTATTTTATTTTCATTATTTTCCACCAACAGAATAGAGGAAACGTGGGATGAGCAACATGTCATGTCAATTAATTTCTTGACATTTCAATCCTATGTAACAATAACATTGGGGAATTAGAATTGTTTCTGATTAATGAGACCACATTAATTCTAAATTTCATAACTTACCCTCCCCTCTCTTATATATATAGAGCATGGGGAGAGGAATCTTCACAACTTCACCAATCACAGAAGTGCTGATAAAGTGATGTGATGCCAAACCCTTGGATGATAGAGCCGGATCTGGCGAGTGGTGATGAGTGAAAGTAAAACCCTGAACCGAAGATCGAGTATTGATTGATGTTGTTGGAGGATAGTTGTGGGGGATGGTGAAAACCGACCCACTTCTTCAACTGCGGGTGTTTCTAAACCGTTCTTGTGGTATGTATTAATTTTATTATTTTATGTGATTCAAGAGTTAATTAATCCTTTCTCACATTTTTGAGCTAACACGGTGGGTGTGGGCCTAAAAAACATGGCATGAACCCTTCGCAGCCTTGTTTACCCCATGCGTTATAGATGGGCGACCGCCGGTGCGGCGGTAGTGGCGATCAGTGCCGGTGGAAACCAATGCAGCAGCTGAAATCGATTGGCCATGAGGGAGGAGGGGGAACAACCTTGCATCTGGATAAACTGACCCCGACTCGTCATCTGTGGCGGTCGGAGGTGGTGGCCGGTACACCGGCCCACTATCGGTGAGGAGGGTGGTGTTAGTAGCATGCCACTAGAGGATGTTGTTTGTGGCTCGACAGCCGTGGTGACATGACCCGTATTGAAATGAACTAAAGTGGGTCCCACATCACATGGAAGTGCTCTTAGGAACAAGAGCTGCTGTTTTCAAATGGGTGGAAATCCCCCACCCCATTTCTAGCTAGTGCACACCATACTCCCCACCTCAAGCGGGCCATGCCTCACGCGACTGGGCCACCTACCTAGCGGTCCATGCTCCTAGTGGGCCTCTCCCCATTGCAGGACGCCCCTTTGGGGGCTTTGGGCCCCATTGCGGGCTGGGTCGACCCATTGTAGGCTGGATAACCCCAATGTGGGTCGGGCCAGCCCCTTGTAGGCTGGGCTAGACTACAACCCAATGGGCTCTACCAGATCGGTTTTGACCGGACCCGTGCCCAACTGGACCCAAAAATACATAGAGGGCTATGTCATGATAACTAGACACTCATTTGACGAACCTTCTATGACATTGGGATCCATGGACAAGATGGTCCTTTTGGTATACTCCACATGAGTTTTGGAGATAATTAGAGAATGACCAGGTTGGTTCGAACCCAAATCCAACCGGGCCCACAAAACTAAAACGCTTGTAACTCATAGACTGGCCGTCCGATTGACACACCATCCATCGTGTTGGAACCCATACGACCTAGAGGTATTTTGGGTAACTCCTTAATAGAGAAGAGTGATTGTCGGGGTATGTCTGATATCCCAAAGGTGCAGGGTCAATGAACTCGATTGCCCCGAGTGGGAGGAATCATGTGGCAGACTGTATCTTGAAAAAAGAACATCAATCATGTGTGGGTCAGAATCTATCAATCCTATGTGGGACAATTATCCTCAATCCTATGTGGGTCAGTTCATACTAATATCAGGTGGGTCATATCCTGTGTGGGTCAACACGGGTTAGTACCTAATGATCCTTTGTGGGTCAGATCCTGTGTGAGTTATCAGGGGATAGAATTTATCGATCACGTGTGGGTCTGCATTAGTTCCCCTTAAAAGAACAAGATGATCTATCTTACGATAAATCTTATGTACATCAGCACATAAGTTATACCACGTGTGAGATGAGTCTTTTACCTTTTCGGTGTTACCTATGTGGTACATCTACCTTCATTGTGTTACCTATGTGGTACTTCTATCTTCGTGGGGTTACTTGTGTGATACTTTTATCTTCATTCTTTTAGCTGTGTGGTACTTATACATTCATGGTGTTGTCTTGGTGGTGTTACCTTTGTGGTAATTCTACCTTTATGGTGTTACCATTGTGGTATTCTTCCCTCTTGTATGAGATTAGTATGTCTTGATAACATAGGTATATGTATGGGTATATACGTAATTAGAGTTGATGTTTATTGCTTTGTGCTTTGAGATTGAAGTCTTTACTTGTAGTATTTATTTTGTGATACTCTAGGAGACATACAGTGTACTCATGGTCACTACTGAGTATTGTTACACTATCCCCTGCATGGGATTCCACTACACCTTGTTGTGTCTTTTTTAGACGGCGTACAAAATTTTTCAAGGCTAAGGGATCCAGGACTAGACGTTGCCTATGGTAGACCAGTTGGCATGATGTGATGTAGGGACTACTATTTGAGAGTTGAACATACCATTCAGGTAGGATCCTTGGTGGATGATCCATGAGTTGTATTTTAAATTTCATATGTATTTTCAAATTTTATTTTTACATGTACTTTTTAGTTGGGCATATATTCCAACCCCTTAATATTCCGCACTCTTTTTACAAGAGCACATTACATTGTGGTCTCTTCTTATTGTGATCTTGGACTATGAGTCTATATAGGATAAAAATAAAACCCTTCCCATTTTAGGGATAGGACTTTGAGGTGTTAGTTGTCAACCCCCGGACTAAAGAAAGCAAGCATGGGGTAGTAATGACACGAGCCCCATGGGACGGGTCATGACAAAATAGTAAACCATCAATATTATTACTTTTTTCCTCAATTTAATTTAATGTTAATTTTAATTAATTTCATTTTTCAATTGGATATTGATATTCTCTTAATAGTAACTCTAGTAATCATCATCTGCATTCCCTTTAGAGGGATAAGCTCTTTTTTTTAATAGTTGTGCCATTAATTATTTCCTCTTATATTTTATATTTAAAAGGATATCTACAATTTCATTATCCATAATATCATTAAATGAATAATAATTAAAAACCACCACCCAAAATAAGGGAAAAGATTGGTTCTATTAATAAAAACATATTCATATGATTTAGTGGTATAAAATTTTCTATTAATCAAAAAAATGTAATGGAGGTTATGTCATATAAGGGTAACATAATTCATTAGAGTATAGTATATATTTTCTAATAGATGTTGTGCCTTACCCAATTGAAGGAAAAAATATAGATTAATCTCATGAGCTTCCCTTGTAAAAATATATATTATAGTGACTGAATAACCATTAAGTGTTTCAATATTCTATGAAATGTTTAAAATATATGGTATACTAGAATCTATAAAATTATTTTGATATGAATATATTAGAAGGATATGAATATGATTGATAAAAATCTATAAAATTCAGTGAAATATATATAAGATACGACATTTAGGTATCAAAATAACTTTTACATAGAAATTAATAATGATTGATAAAAAGAAGTGAAATATTATAGATATTCCCCAAAATACCATTTAATACTATGAAAATTAGTAATATAGTGTTTTCAATGATAATATTGATGCTGGAAGAAAATTTGATACATATCACAGAATATACAAAAATAATGTCATAATTCCTTGGAATTAAAATGACATTACCCAATGTTATAATTTTGTGACTCATAATAATTATGTGATTGAGGAGGAAAAAATAAATTTATGATAAAAATTTTAATTTAAATGTTATATTCAATAATTTGGGAGAGGGGTGATATGTTCGAAAAAATTGATATAAACTAGAGCTATAATCCAAGAAATTCAATATCTAAATATGAAATGAAAACAATATAATGAATTTTTTGTTTAAATATGTAATGCAAGATAAAAGGAAGGTCACATGATGCCTTCAAGTTGTTTCATCATGTAGAAACATCATTAATTATGGATGTTATAATGACCAAGATTTATATATATATATGTATAATAATTTTAGTGGAATATATCATACAATAATCAATAAAACACCCAAATACTATATTAATTTAGTTACTTTGAAATATAGGAACATAATAATCTAGTTCTTAAAAATTCTAAACAATATTTGGATCATTTATCATAACTGAACCACTTTTTGATATAACATGATTAAAATCAATATTCAGATACTTGGGAAAACATATATATGAAAGTGTGAGATCACAATTTCAATATTTTAAACAATAGAGATATGTAATCATAAAATGAACATACAGTTGTGAGAATATAAAGAAAACAATTGACGATTATACCCTTTATATCCAACATCATATACATGTGTCATTACATAAATATTGGTAGATCATAATTGATGAATTAAAATGTAATCATTGAATATAATCCATTAATGTCATAACTTTTAATTGTACATGAAATTGTCGAATACACATAAACATATGACATCATGATTTAGAATAAATTGAATTTATTTCACTCATTATGTTAAAAAAAATCAGGCCCTTTGATAAACATGTGGATCAGAAAACAAGGTTCAATGATTATATCACAAACATGAAACATGGTCCACAGATAGAATTATGATCATTTTATCTAGTTCTCACATAATAGACATACCACAAAAGTTTTCCATCATTACCCAATACATTTTAGGTAGACATAGGTTCCCCTGAACACATATTTGATTCATAAATATATGTTTAATAAATATCATAAACAATTTATCACTTATGAAATAATGAAATTAAATGACTTAGTCGACATTTCATCATAACATATCTCATAAAAAAGTAATAGAATTCATAAATATCACACCATCAAAAAATAAACCATTTTAAAAAGTATATGATTGATAAAATTTGAACATATCCCTAGTAAATCATTACTATAACTAATAGATGTCATCTTAAAAAATATATTTAAAGACTATTACAAAAAAATTTATTAATGAAAATATCCATTGCATCATGAAAAAGTAAATTTTATTATATAAAAAAAATAGAATTTTATTTAATTTATCATTGAAAAAATATAATGGAATCATTGAAAACAATTTTAAACAAATTTTAAATAAATATCTATAAAAATTATTTAAAATTATTAATGATTTTTTTAAAAATAATGTTTTTTTATAAAATATATTTCTTGACGAAGAGGGATAAACATTATATGAAAATTATAACATCATTGAAATAAGGGGATTCATGGAAATTTTTCAATTTTTTTATATACACTAAAAATAAGAATCTTGTATTATAAAATAATATGTCTCTAAATGAAGAAAAATTGAGACAACATTACCGTACAAATTGGATAACATCTGAGTCATAAACAATATGAAAGTTGAATCATCAAATTGGTATGTAAATAACCATAAATACAAAGATAAAGATGATAGGTAACAATTATGGTAAATATATAATCCACAAAAATAATTTCTAGGTGAATATTTTATATTTCAAACAAATATCTTAGAGAGACTTGAAACCCCACAACATTAAGTCTTAACTTCCTTCATACACATTCAATCCTCACCCCCTTTAGATATCTCATTTTCTTTTACATGAGAAGACTTATTTGAATGGATTTTTTCTCAATGGTGGGACACTAAAATTAATTTATGTAATTTTATATGTTATATTGATAGGGTTCTCTAAAAATAAAATGGTTTTGATGTGCGAATAAATAAGAAGAAGGTGTTCCATTTAATAAGTGATGGGATGGGAACTTTTTCAATTTCCTAAAAGATTAAGATATAATGAACTAAATATAAATATAAATAAATAAAAAATAACATCCATTATATGATATTATATGATAATATTGAATATCAAATATATATATATATACATATATTAATAATTTAATGATATATTAAACCTTAGTTAACCCATTTTAAATTTATCTATAGTATGATTTTTTTAATATTATAATTATGTATGTTTTATATATAAAGTGTAAATTGGACATTAATTGGATAATTTATGGAAATTTATACCAAATATCATAAAATTTTCATTATTTACAACAGAAATGATTTTTAAAATTACTTACTAAAATATTATTTTCTAAATATATTAGTAATGTCTAATTTTACATTATTCATTAAATTGACATTAAAAAAACTATAACAGAATTTATACCAAATAAATCAATTTAATAAACCAAAAAAATATCATATTCACCTATAAAATCATTTATAACCATAATTATTTCAAATTATAATTCTTTTAAAATTTCTAATATCATTTAACCGATTTTTTCATTAATTGAATAATTACTACCTCATCATTATGTAATTATTTGTGATAATTATTTCATGAAAATAAATTAAAAAAAAATATCATGATTTATATTTCAAATTAATATTTATATTTGATAATATCCAATATATAACCCCATATTGAAAATATTTCACCTGTTAAAAACAAGAGTTTGTTAGGTTTTAATTTTAATCAAATAAAATATTATAATGGTATAATGTTATCTGAATGGATATAAATGGAAACATAACAGATAATTGATTTATTATTTATTACAAATAACCATAAAATAACCTTGGAAAAATGTTTTTGGGTCATTTAATAAAATTTATAATATTATTTTTATCCTTATTTACATGATTTACCCATACAACATGAAAATATATACAATGTTACTGTTCATAATCTACCAGTATAAATGGATATATTTGTTAAATTAAAACACTATTATTACATGAAAATGATTCTATTTTTGATCATCTAACAAATATTAGTGGATAAAAATGAAATAAATATATATTGTATAGTTGAGGTGGGAAAGTGGGTTTGTGATGTGAAATTGTTCTAAATACAATAATTATTGTATATCTAAATTCACTATAAAATTGATTAAAACGAACTAAATTAGATAAATGTATGTATTTATATAAATATTTTTACTTTAAATCAAATTCAAAATACAATTTCACATTATATATTACGTAGATTAAAAGGCAAATGTTATTGAAATATATTATAGTTTAATTTTAATCAAAAAATAATATTCTAAAAAATACCAAAAATTTAATGTAAGTCAATATTGATATTACACTCTAATTATAATTTCGTTATTTTATAAATTTTATAAAAGGTCAAATGTTTACTTATTGAAAATTTATTCATTTAAAATGTAAAAACTATCATTTAGAAAAATTATTCTATTTATATTTAAAAAGGATTTTTTATTATTTTGTTCCATTAAAAGATATTATATGAATTTTAAAAAATTAATTTAATATATCAAATATAAATATAAATTATTTCATTCAATATTATTTATTAATTTAATTATTTTATACGAAACACATTTTTCGGAATAAAAATAGTTTACAAAAAAACACATCCTTTATTTTCAATTGGTTATTAGCTTAATCTATTATTATTTGGTAACCCTATAATTGTTTTTATAAAAATTTCTATCTAAATTTTGTATAATTAAATTAATATTATTCACTCCCACCAACCATACGAAAAGGACATAACTATTATAATAAATAGTATATTATAAAATGGTAAACATAATCTTTCATGTAACACATGTTATCGATAGAACTCATTATTGTGTGTTATATAAGAAAAAATTAGTCTTGTATATACCAGAAGAAAAAAAAATTCATTATAATTCTTGTTTAGGTATAAATAAATCATGAATTAGTGTAGTGTGAATCCCAATACATAAAAAATTTAATTTATTTTAAAAAAGAAGATTTCATAAAAAGTAAGTGTGTTACGTTTTACCCCTATTAGAATGTTTTTTACTTGAAATTTGTCACACTTAAACAAACAGATAAGGATAACTATATCACATGGGTTGAGGGTGACAATTAATAATTTTTTATGTTTTTAAAGATTCATTTAGTAAACGCGCATGGTAGATTTTATACCTTTTTCACCATTTATCATGTTGAAATGTTGAGGGAACTATTTAATTAAGAATTACAAGATTCTACTAGAATTGACATAAATTCCCCCAACAAGGGATGAGTGAAAATGTTATTTTTTGGTATTTTATGTGGAATATAATAATATAATTTAAAAGAAATATTTTATTTTCCTTCTCAATTGTGAGTGTCGGATGGTGATGATGTGAGGCATTGATAGGGAGGATATGATGTTCTTCAGTGAGGCTTATTAGATTCTCATTAAACTCGAAGCGTAATGATTCATTAATAACGCATAACAATGACGACGTTTCTTAAATAAAATAGTGTAACCATGTGATATCACATCATAATGGGAACGCTATGACGTGCCCTTATTTATAGATCAATGTTTTGGGGAAATATAGATTAAAAATTTGGAGAATATTATGGAGAACCTCTAACAGACTTACATCCCAGCAATGATCGAAGAACACCGAAATAACATTGTCTTATTTGTCACATCTTTCGGTGATTGGAGATGAGGAGCCACAACGATGAAATTACCCCTCAAGGAAGAACGTGTGACAACGAACATCAAAGAGTTAGGGTTTTTAATTTTAATATTTATTAAATGTTCTTTTTTAAAAACAAATGATCGTAGATCAACCCGCAAACAGGATGATCTATAGACTGTACGTTATAATTGGAGGGTGAATTTTAGAGACTTGAAGCCTGACGTACATGGACATTACATCACTTTTGCAGAATACTTATTACATAAAAAACCAGACAGAAAAGGACTGTAATAGTTTAGTGTCTTTGAAAACTTGTAACGTAATCTTCTAATCGTGGTGAAAGATATTCAACATCTCCCATAAAGATCTTCCCTTTTTTTCTTACCTAAAACATTTCTTCATATCATGGGGAAAAGAAAACATAAAAGGGGTGAGCTCAAATGCCGAGTAAGGGTAAACATAGAGAACATAAAACAATCCATGACCATTTGAATGCAATAACATGAACATAAAATCTAAACATGAAAATCTTGAGCAAAGACATGAATCTTGGAAGTTCGTGAGGCATATATCATAAAGGAACATCAATATTAATAAAATATCAAGGGAACCAATCAGGTAATTGTGGCAACCATTCAACACTTGTTATGATTTCCATAGTAGCCAAGGCATTGCTGCCAAGACCATCTTAGTGGACAAAGTCCCTTTCTGAATCGAGTTCACTCCTCGTTCCACTCCTGTATTACTGAACCGATTTAACTTTCCGTTCCATCCATGTCTATCTCATGAGATATAAATTGTTACCCAATGCATGGGAGGGATATATATTTCCCACCCATCTCATAATGAAATCATTCTTACTTGTGCCACAAAATAAACATACACCATTCATAATAACCCAACAAATAAAATGGGTTTTATAAACATCATTCCATCATCACATAATCCATATAAATGAAATGGATATCATTTCATCATAAGAAAAGTGAAACCATGTTAATCATAAAGAAATTATACTTGAAACATACACATATGAAATAATGTCCTCTTAGATGGAAAATGGTTTTGATAAAACACTTAAAATTAATTCTTGAGGAAAATATCCTTTCTTCTTTAAAATCATTTTCTTTTCAAAAAATGTCATTCATTTTTAAAAGAAAAGGATTTTGTTGAAAATATTCATGAAATCTTTTGGAGTAAGCTTCATGAAAATAAGGCTCTATAAAATCGTAAAATTCCATTCGTGCCGTATAAGTTAAAAAAAACATTCTTCTCGTACTTTTTCTGGAAAAGTCAAAAAGTACCTCGTAACATAATGAAAAGAAATATTCCTTACATACCATGTAATAAAAGTAAAAATGGGTAAAAATGACATTAATCATACATAAAAACACTTTTATAAAACATGGACATTGATGATAACAATAACCCGAGTAATTACTTACGTATAAGCAATCTCAGATAAAAATGAGATTTGAAAAATCATCCCTTACCTTAGGTCCGATAAGATTTGTACGTGTCCGAACCTCCTGTATAGTGATTTAAATAATGTCATTTTCTTATTACAGAATCATATTAATTGTTATGATATCATATATGGTACACTTATGACTTTATATTACCCGTTCTTTTGTAAATTCCATGTTAAAGCAACGTTTTGGGTAAAATCATTTCATTTATCGTATGTGTTTTGACTTGTCATTCATGATATTATTACTTATATCCTGATTTACATAATTCCATAATGTAATCCATGATTTATATATAATATATATTCATCATATACATTTATATTATAGATCGATAAATGGAATGAAATTCACCGTTCATGGAGACGGTAGGTCGTACGTACGCATGAACGCTGTTTTCGTTTCCTTATTGAATTGAATGAAAATAAATAGATGAAATATATATATACATAAATACAGTATCATTATCATGTCATATATTTAATTATTATTCATTACATATAATTTTTAATCATTCATGAACGGTTAACATAGAGAATGAATTTCATCGCGTCGTGGAGACGGTAGTCCGTACGTACGCACGAGCGATGATATTGCTCCCATAATTATTGAATAGAATTATAGTGTATGGTATAATATATAAGAATATGTACTATGTTATAATAACCATATATAGTTATTCTTTACACCGTTATACCAATCCATGTAAGGTGTTGGTGGAAAAAAAGATTTCACCACGGCGTAGAGATAGTATTCCGTACGTACGCACGCGTGGTGATTTCATTTTCCATAGGATGGATAGATGGTGAAATAGGGTTGTTTCATACATATAATAACATATTAGTATATTATTTAAACTACTGTTATTTCTTCATAATGAAACAACTAAAGAAGAAGAAGTGGAAGAAGAAATAAAGTTGAAAGAATCGGTAACAGACATTACCTCTTCTTTGAAACGCCCCTTTGAGAACTCCGCTTAGAGCACTAAAATTGGTCTTTGAAGAAGACCAGAACCTCTATGTTGTTTATATGTAATTTGAGAAGAGAATTTGTTAGGGTTTTGCCGAGCATGAAGGCTCAATGTGGTGTGAGGAAGAGAGGGAGGAGGTTCCCTTTTATAACGGAGGAGAGGGGCACCTTTGAAAAAACAAAATATATTATTTTATTATAAAGTCATATTCGGTTTTTAATAGCTCCAAATTGATTTATTTAGAATTTAATGTGGGTATGGGTCAAAATCCTCTCATGCAATAGAATTTAGACAAGTTTAGGTTTCTATTTTAACCTTATCATTTAGATATAACCTTAAGTTAAATAATTTTACTTTTACTGTGTCTTCTTGTTTTCTTACACTATAAGGTTAATAAACATACTATAACAAGCCAAACGAACCCCAAGATGTTCATTATTAATATATATAAACTTATATAAGTCATTTGGATGATCAAAAGGTTTTTAGGAATAAAATAGCAATTAATAATATAATATTTGTTTTAAAAACAATTTTATATCAATTTTGACACTATTTGGTAATTGATTTTTGTGAAAATCATAACAGAATGATTATTTCTAACAAAGTTAATTAAATCAATACTAACATGTCATATTAACCTATAAAATTAGTGAAATTCATAAAAAGTCTCAATTTACATTTATTTGGTAATTTATAACATCAATTATGTCAATATTTCACTAACAAGATAATTACTGCATCATCATTGTGTGATATATAATTTAAATCATTTAATGTCTAAAAATTATAAATAAAATACCATTATGTAGAAAATCTTTTTAGATTTCTAATGAATATTTATTGTCTAATTTATCGTATATATAACCCTGTATTAAATATTATTTATTTATTAAACATTGATTTTATCTATTTTAACACTTCTTTAAATAAATTAATATTAAATGTCCTAATCTAATCCAAGTGGGACTAAATGGTCATATTTTATTCCAAAGGTTGTTTTTGGTCGAATTTCACTTATCCAACAGAATTAGGACATGTGTTAGGGTAATAATAATATCATTTTTACCCTTAATTACCCTATATACTTTTAACCGTGGTAAAAAAGTACAAAGTTACTATTCACCATGAATTATTTTCATCTCATTGAACCAAATTTTACTTACTAACATCAACTGTGTCTCTCATATTTTTGAAATTACACTCACAGAAGCGGTAAAATTATGTTTTATGTAAATTTGAAAATTCTCATAGGAGGTGGGTAAAAGACGGTGAAAAGTTCAATACATTTTTTAATATATCTAAAATTATTACAAAATGACTCCAATGAATTGAATTGAACTTATATAGGTATTATGTATCAATTTTGACCTAAAATAAATTTAAATAAAATTAATAATTATTTAAATAAAATGTTGGTTTTTAAATAGTAACCCAGTGTTTTCACTATTAATCAAAAATTGAAAGTGTTTAGAAAAATACCAGAATTTCACCCTAGGCTAATTTTGATATTCCGAATCCAAAAATGAAGTCCATTTTGAAAGATAAAATTTATAAAATTTCAAAAATTGGGTATTACTATTCATAGCAGGTAGTTTATATAACATACTGTTGTTTAATGAAACTTGGTATTGCGTACAACAGACGCTATTGTGGAAGGTCGCGATTGCATGTAATTTAAGCCAAGTCAGGGATGCATGTTGTGCAAGATCCTTTTGGTGTAACGTACAACTGAAGACATTAATGAAATTAAAAATAATATTTTTCATAAAATCTCGGGGTGTTACAGAATTATCTTTTGGGGTGACTATTCGGGATTAAACCAAGGCATTAATGACTGAGTGGAAACCACACTGATCCTCCAACTTGTTAAACAATCTAACGCGGAGGGCTCGGGCTGACACAAACAAGGCCTAAGCACCACCTATTGTGTGTAAATGGTGGTTGTATTATCAAAACGATTTAAGGACAATTCAATGTATTTTCAATAATGACATCCTCCCTCAGAGTCTGTTGATGAAAGAGGCACCAGGCATTGTGATTTTGTTGGACCACTGATGATTCTTTCATTATGACAGTGCTGGTAGTGGAAACATCAGCGGCGGTAGGCCATGCTAGCTGCGTAAAGACGGAAGCCCGCACTGGCTGGTGGCATTGACTGGGAGGTTGTGGTAGTGGTTGGGTGGAAGTACCAGATGTTGGGATCCACATGGAGGGGTGGATAGTGTTTGAGCCACCCAGATGGCCCGTGGTGCCACAACCCATCGACCGCGGTAGTAGTTGGACACATCTCCAGAATGGTGCTGCACAAGAGGTGTAGCCCACTGTTGCATGCAGCGTTTCGACCAGATGGGACGTGGTTGGCTGCCACATCCATGTCGACCAAACTGATTGCGCCATGTGGCTGGTTCCCTTACTAGAGTGTTGACCCAGTCCTACTACCCATCGGGCAAGACCCATGCCTGCGTGCCGGTCTCATGCCCCTTATAGCTTGTCTGTACTAGACCTGGTCACTGGGATACCCAGTGGGCTTGTTGATCTTCCAACTAGGCCCTGTCTAGTGTGGCCTATTGGGAATTTCTCAAAGGCTAGGCTGAACCAGACGAACCCCGACCCACACAAGTTTAGGTCTGGTCCGATAGAATGAACCCGGGTATTTGGAACCCTCGAGCTGTGTTGGTTGGGTTGGTCTGACTTGGTCTGACCAGGCCCCATCATAGTTGCCCCTAGTTACTCAAACACCATAATCTTACAAACCTCACATCTGATTGACATGTCATTTGCAGTGTTGGGACCCTCACAAGGAGGTGAGTCTTTTGGCATGTTTTGTGGTGGCTTTGATGGATGTTGAGATGCGATGACTGACTTGAGAAGTTGTTCTACCATGCATGATACATATGGAACCAAGCGGTTGGTTGAGACCAGAAGACTTCTTGAAGATGGACCAGTGGAAAGTAGCTCTGTGTGACCCAACATGGCTACGATGTGGAGAGGATCTGTGTAACATTGTTGACCAATGATAGTTGACAAGATGAGTACATCAGTTCGACTAAGGTGGGAAGTAGCTATGTGTGACTTAGCAGGCCCATGGTGGGGATCAGTTCTAGGTGACCCATCATACCCATGGTACTATCAGTGATGAGTACCAAAAAATTTCATGATTAGTGGGATGAAAATCTATGTGAACCGGCATACCCATTATACTATATAGAGGAGGATTTCTCCAGCGTCCATGGAGTTCAACATTTGTGACTGACGATGCTACTATTACTACCCTAGAATATACATGGTCTAATATGTCTTGTGATTCGTGATTTACATGGTTGATTTTTTGTGTTCTTACCATTTTGATTAGGGGTCCCTAATGAGTATTGAGTTACTCAACCTTATATGGTCTTTGCCTGCATGTGTTTTGTCTGGTGTAGAAGATCGAAATTTCGACATCGGTGCTCAAGGATATGGGACTAACAGATGCTATGACAGCGGTATTAGTGTCGTAGGACCAGGTTGGGCCCTGTTGGAGAGGTTGGACTTGAAGTAAAACTCCAGCTTCATGTAATGTCATTACTCTCATGATCAGGTGGGGTATACTATAGATGGCCATCAGAGTTTCCATTTTCTAGTTGTTGTTTTTAGTTTTTTGTTGGGTATGTATTCTGGCCCAATTAATTTTAGTAGGATTTTCACTCATATTAGTTTTAGTTGTATTTTAATCCCTTTTCAGTGTGTGGGTATGTGGTTGGGTGTGTTAGTGCATACAAATACAAAGCAAAATGTCACCCTCTAGTAGGTTGATGCCTTCGATGCTAGTCACCATCCCCTAGCCATCTGGAGGCAGTCATGGTGTAGAAACGACATAGTCCCCAGACGATGGGTCATGAAAAAGTGGTATTAGATGGTGGATAATTCAAACAGAAGAACTATGTTTTTGTATTTTAAATGGGGGTAATAGTGTTATGTGTCTTGAGTTTATATTTCTATTCATGGTGTCTTGTGTTGGTGCGACGATAGATGCATCCATACCGCAAGATAGTAAGATGGGTTTCCCCACTCATTATAAGAAAATAGTTGAAGAATGTGTTTTGAGAATGTTTTTACATGAATATCCTTAGAGTTAGATCACTAGCTATAACTTATTTATTGTGGTTCGTAGTGATTCTCTTCTAAGATTCATCCCCACTGAAAGCCAGCCAGGATTCCAATGTGTCACCATGTGGATGGGCCAATGATGTATAAGGATTCAGTACAGGACTACGTCCCGATATAGTATATCTGGGTGGTTTCTCATTGATACCACTACTCATTGGCCAATAATTAATATCGATGCTACCAGTAGAAGAAACATGTAGGCTAATTTCCTTACATGAGTTTCAGTGACAGATACCCCTCAGGTTCTGAGGTGACCCAAATCAAAAAAGGATAAAGAGTGTCTTGAGTTGATGAATGTGTTTTCATCTAGGAAAGTCACCATACGATTATATGGAGGTCCTGGTAGTGATACATTTACGTGTCTTAGCAGTGCGATGACAAGTTTTATATTTCCCACACTATACAATGAGGTGATTTTTCCATGGATAGAGCTGGTGATCCTTTTTCTATGAAGGGGTCCCCTTTAATTAAAATCTATGGGGAATGTGTTCCCAATAGCTTCTACATCTTTGGTAGGATGAAATTTTAGTAGTTGAGTACTCATCTTGGCATACCGACCATTCTAGGTACTCGATGAAGATGATACAACCATTTATTCATTACTTGGACCTCCGAGCGATATGTGTTTAGGGACATCTTATCTAGCACTATCCCTCTATTAATTCCCTCTAATTTTATGGTTTTATAGAAACATTTGTGGTTAAATGTTATTTGTATGAGTAGATACAACCATTTAATGATTGTTGGGGGAATGAAAGAAACATATGTTAGTCTCAGAAACATGGATGTGTAAAATGTTTCATGAAGATGTGATAGGGACAGATGAATCTTCTATGCAGTAGATGTGGTATAGGATATAGGTGAGCAGCATGTGGTGGTATACATTTCGACATGTTACAACCACAACCCCAATGCATTCCCCACCCTGCTCAGGGAGCTGGAGGACTGGGGAAAGGAGTATCTTCTTGCGGTCTTGTAGTGTGACACAAGGGCATCAATAATTATTCATGGTATGACATGTGTCTACTACAAGCTACTGTATTAATTGACATAGGATGTAATCATTCATTCTTGTCACAATTATTTTTCATGACATAGAACTTCAGGTTAAACTATTGACCTCACCCTTATGTGTGGACAATCTTATAGAAGGAGACTCAATAATCACACATTTGATGATGGTGTGATCTAACCGTTGAGGAGAGAGTTTTTGTTATATCCTATGGGTGGCAGCATTGAGGCCTTATGACATTGGTTTTGGTATGGTCTAGTTATCTACAATTCATGTTAAGACTGACTCTTTTAGGAAAGGTATATGGTATATCTATTGTATTAGAAATGAGTTTTCCTTGGTCGGTGAAAAATGAACCCCATGCAGCATGGGATTAACCCCTATCATAGGAGGGTTTAACCTATAAATCATTAGTCGGCCAATCGTACCCTCTTGTAAACACGTGCTTTTAGTTATTAGTTCTAAATAGAAGTGGAAGTGTTCAAGAACATCCTCTAAATAAATTCTTCTATGATTATGTCTCCATATGGAGAGCGACATCACTATTAACAAGTACCAAGAGATGATACTAATATCTATTCTTGCATATTGGATGGCTCCCATAGTGCTTCGGGAGCTGAGAGTACAGTTAGTGGAATTTTAGAGGAAGGTATTAGTAAGATGATCTATTTGAGGTTATCTAATGATTAACAGAACTCTAACCATGTGGTCGTAGAGAAAATTTACACACTACAAAAGGGTCGATTTAAACAGCAATCAATTAAAGGGGGTATCCTTTCATGTGGCTGGATATGTTCTAGTAGGATTTTCCTTAGTTGAGACAATTGTGATGGTTGGAGATCCTCACGGATAATGACTTTGAGATTGTCTATATTTCTATGAAGGGGCACATGGTGAAATATGTGCACATCAAGAGGTCTAGTTTACGGCTGCTGTGTGAGGTGATGAAGTAGCTTTTCGTGATGCCGATATCCATAATGGATAGTAATGCAACATCAGACATCTAGTATAATATTGTCACTCCCTCACTCATTTAGGGATTTTGGGAGGCATAACTTCGGGATGTTGACTGCGAGGCCTAACGTGCTCAGATATCCTATGGGAAGGCTCCTTAAGGATTTTTGATAGGTGGGGATCATGTTATCTCTTATCATAAGATGAAACATGGTACCAATGATGTTACTAGAGGAAGTGTTGGGGAATCACATACATTCCCTTTGTTTGTACATCCTGTTGTGGAGAATATGTACTAGAACCTCCGATGTTTGTACAAGTTATCATGGATGAAGGAAGTAGTGGCAGGGCATGTATCATAATTCCTTACTTGTCTGCAAGTGAAAGATGAGATTTATATTCCAAAATGTTGGAACACATATTCCCCCCCCAGACAGATGGTTAGACAAATCTGACTATAACATTATAAGAAGAAATTCTTCGTGCTTGTGTCCTAAATTTTGGTTAAAATTTGGAAGAACACTTACCACTAGTGGAATTTGTGTATTACAAAAGATATACATCCAACATCAGCATGGCATCGTTTCATGCCATGTATGGGATACCACTAAGAAGTTTCGGATCATCATGGATAGAATGAGTACTGTACATAGTAGGGATAAGTCTTATGCCATCAGGTAAGGGTGACCCTTGGTGTTCGAGTAGGGGGGACATGTTTTCCTTTGAGTCTCACATAGATGGTGGTTGCAGAGATTTGGCCAGATTGAAAAGATATCTTCGTTATTCATTGCTCCTTTTCAGTTTCTGAGTGGAGTTTGCGAGGTTTTATACCACCTAGCTCTTCACCCACATTTTTATATGGTTCATGATGTTTTTCACATGTCACAGCTGAGTAGGTACGTGCATGATCCATCTCACTTTATCAACTATGGTGAGCTAGAAATTATCAGTGGGGTAATTTTTGCAGAGATCCTTGCAAGTTATATGGTATACGAGAATCTATTGTAAAGCACTAGGGAGTAGGATACTCAGATTAATGATCATTACCCCTATTTGTTTTTTCGCATTGTTTTGGAATTCAGGGACATATTTTCTTATGGTTGGAAGAATTTAATGTCCTCAAATTTCTGTATATTTTTTATTATCTGTATTTATTTCGAGATAACGAAATTTGACGGCATGTAATTATGTGGCTAAGAGTGCCTACAATAATGTGTTGAAAAATGATAATCTTTAAATAGAATGTGTGATATGTTTTCCACAAAATAATAATAACCCTTAAATGAGTGTTGGGATCAGAAAAATGAGGACACCGTTGTGTTCTAGATTGTGGGTTTACCCTAGGCGTGACATATGTTTAGTAGGCCCAGGCCTCTAGTGAGAAATAACCCTAAAATGGAGTTACCTTCAATAAAAAAATAGGGAAAAATATTTTATATTTAAATGATTATAAGTCACGAATGATGACTCAGATTAAAAATTGGAGACCACCGCTGAACCCATGAAGGTATTCATTCCTTAGGCTGACCCTATCTTTGGCCGACAAATGACAATAGTGGAAGTTATTTTTTGGATGTATATAAAATAATTAGGTAACAATTATTTCATTGACTAAATCCATTAACATATAAAGGGTAACTCAGATTAAAAATCTGAGAGTGCCATTAGAATAGTTAGGGAGTGTTTCCCATAGGCAGATCTAGACATCGACAGGGGAAGGTCGTGGGTGACTATTAATAATATTTGATCTTTTTTGAAGGTATATTCAGTAAATGTGGAAGCTATATTTTCTATCATTTTCACTGTCACATGGGATCAAAAATAATAGGACACATTATAATTTAGAACTCCATGATTGACCTAGAAATTACTCATCATTTCCCAAAAAGGGCTGATCAGAAAGAATTTATCAGACATTTCCAAAAAAAATAATAAAATAATTTAATAGAATTATATTCCTTTCTTTCCCAAATTGAGTAGCAGACAGTAATGTAACGGGGCAGTGATGGGGTGGTGATGATGCACATCAATGAGTCTCATTAGGGGTTTGTTAAACTTGTATAATAATGATGATTTAATGATGTGAAACAGTTAAACTGTTTCATTAATAATACTGCATAAGGATGTGGCATCGCCATATAATGTGAACATTGTGATGTGCTCCTATTTATAGTTCGATGTGTTGGGGAAATTATGATTAAAAATTTGGAGGATTATCTGGAAAACCTATGATATACATCTACATAATCAATGATCGATGAACGCTGATGGAACAACATCATCTTCATCACACTTTTTGATGATTGGAGTTGAGATGCAACCCTGACGTCTTAAACTCTAATAGAAGAATGTGAAACAATGAATCTAAAAGAGTTAGGGGATTTTAATTTTAAATTATTTTCCTCATTCCTTGTCTAAAAAAATGCAAATGTGGATCAACCCATGAATAGGTAGATCCATGGATCATGCGTTATAATATGAGGGAGAATTATCTTTTGGGGTGATTATTCAGGATTAAACCTTGCCATGAATGACTGAACAAATCATTACCATTGCCCCCCTGTTAAAACCTCTAATACAGAGTTCCTGGACTGACATGAACAAGGCCATAGTATGTTCCTTTCATGGGTTCTGGGTGGACACATTCTCAAAGAGAGGTTATGTCTGGTTCGATTATTTAGTGGTATTGAAATTATTTCTCAGAGACTGTTGGCGCATGAAGCTCAAGGGTGGGAGCAATAGAGCGTGTCTGATGGCCAATTGAATATTATGTTGGCATGTTTTTTTATGGTAGCAACAAAATTAGTGGCAGTAGTCTTCACTAGATGCATTGATGGGATGAGCTGTGTTGACTAAGATGATGCATGTCATTAGCTGTGGCGGCTTGCAAGTGGACACGACACCAACAGTGCACCACATGGAGGGGTGCCAGCATCAGGGCTACCCAGATGGTCGAAGGTTCTACATCCTGTCATTCATGGAAATAGCCGTACATGATTCTTCGAGGGAATCACACATGACATGCGGCCCGCCCTTGGGGGCTGCATTTAGACCAGATGGGATACGCCTGGCTGCCGCATCTCAAGGGACCACACCGGCCATGTCATGCGGCTAGTTCCCTTACTAGCCGAAAAATCCCCCCAATGGGAAATGCTGGTCCCACTACTTGGTTTGTAGGACCTGCACTAATTAACCAAACACGTGCCATCGTGTCATACTCATGCCACTTTGGGTCAGGCCAGAAATGATCGGGTCATCGGGTGTCTAGGTAGGATGGCCCCTCTTCCAACTAGGTCGGGTCTGGTGAGGCATATTGAGGCTGCCCACTGGCCAGGCTAGACCATACAAACTCCGACACACACTAGGTCATGTTTTGTTCTATCAAAATGATCTAGGGTATGTGGTAACCCCGAACTAGGTTGGTTGGGTATGTTTGACCGGGATGAACACGACCCCATCACAATTAGTGCCCTTGTTACTAATATACTTGTATCTTGCATACTGTGTGTCTGATTGATGAGGCATTTGAGGCATTGGGACCCTCTATAATAGGATGATATTGTGGAATTATTTTTGTTACTTTCCTGAATTTAGAGATTTGACGAATGTATTGGGGCTGGGTTATCCCAAGTGTGCTATGTATGGAACCCTATGGTTGGATGAGACCTAAATATTGACCAACAATGGCCAGTGGGAAGTGGTTCTGTGTGTCCCAGCATGCCCACAATAGGAAGGAGATCTATGTGACAGAACATACCCATGGTACTCAATAGGTGAAGTACCTCAGTTTGAAAATGGTGGGTGAAGCTTTATGTGAAGTACCTCAGTTTGAAAATGGTGGGTGAAGCTTTATGTTACCTGGAAGCACCATGGTGGGGAGTGACTCTGTGTGACTCTTCATACCCACAAAAAATATCAATGATGATTAAAAAATAATTTCAAAGATTGTTGGAAGCATCTCAATGTGATCAGGTATGCCCACTACACTCAATAATGAGGTAGTTCTGCATTATCCGAGGAGTTATATGTTTGTGACAGAAGATCATAATATGAAAACAGTAGAATATACCTTGTGTGAGGTGTCTTATGTTTTGTTTTATTCTTTGAGAAATTAATGAGTGTTCTTCAATTTTTGTTTTGGGGTCTCTACTAAGTACTCTGTTACACACACTTGTATGGGCTTCGCCTGCAAGTATTGTGTTTGGTACAGAAGACCGATGTTTCGACAGGGGTGCTCAAGGATACGAGACTAACAGATTCTATGACAGTGGACATGGTGGCCTAGGACTAGGAGAGGCCTAGTAGGACTAGGGAGACAATATGTACCACTTCGGATTCTAATATCTTCACTACTCCCATGATCTGTTGTGGATTACTACATATGACCATTATAGATTCCTTTTTGTTGTTGTTGTTTTGAGTTCATTATTGGGTTTGTATTATCGACCACTTAATTTCAATTTTATTTTCACTCAGCTTTGTTTTAGTGGTACATGATTTCCATTTTTAGTGTCTTGGGATATTCTTGGGTGTGTGTGTGCATACATGTACTTAGGAAAATGCCACTCACTTTTAGGTTGATGCCTTCGACACTAGTCCACATCCCCTATCGTTCAATAGGTGGTCATGGGGTAGTCACGACATGGGCCCTGGGGGATGGTCCTTGTAATAAATAGAAATTGTTTCCCTCATTATGTTATGGACATGAAATCAGGCGATATCATAAATATATAAACCTAAAAACCATGTCCAACAATAAGATTATCGATATGAAAACTCAGTCCTTGCATAGAAATGTGAACATGAAATTTGGTTCTTCCAAAACATATATACATAATGTGTTATCCATACTTGCCGAATTATTTGGAGAGAGATATAGGTCTCACCTGTCATATAATAAAACAAAAAATACATGTTCCATAATATCATAAATCGTTCTTCACATTAGAAATTATGAAATGTAATAACTTTATATTCATTTCATCTTAAAATATCTATTTGAAATGTAATAGAATAAATAAATATCACACCATCAAATAATAATAATTTCATTTAAAGTATATGAATGGTTCAAATAGATCTTATCCCTAGAAAACTATTAGTAATAGCAACAAATGTCATGTAAAATGGAAAAAAATTCAAATATCTTTTTAAAAACATTTCTTGATGAAAATTTCCTTTGATTTTTTAAAAGATCTTTTTAAATAATAAGACAATTATCAATCATTTTTAAATTAATATAACGTTGAATAATTATAAAAATAATATTTTAAAACCATTTTAAAAATTTATGAATTCATTTTTAATGAAAAATCATAAAAAATATTTTTGATAATATTTTTAGTAAACGTGATATTTTTTAAAAATTTCCCACAAGGATAGAATAATATTAATTGAAACATATAATATAATAATAATATGAATGCTTGTGATAAAAAATATCAATGAGTAGTGTATATACACAATAAAATTATATGGATCCATAACATAACTAGTGTCACATAAAATCGAAATTGAAACAATATTATCTTATTAATATGGTATCTTTTGAAATGTAAACCTCAATGAGAAGAGTCTTAAAATTGATAATTAAAGAACCAGAAATATTTTAAAATGGGTCTTATATTAAATAAATTTTTCGAATGTAATCCAATATAAAAGGAAACAATTTTTGGTTATTTAATAATTATCATAAAAATAATGGTGAGATTGGAATCCCAATTACTATGTGTTCTGACATACATCATACATGTCCAATCCTCCTATTCATTAGATATCTACTTTCAATTTTCAATAAATGACATCATTTGTTGAATTTAATAAAAAATAACGTATTCAATTTTTTTGGAGGGATATTATGAGGATATTTGGTTATGGTTATTCTTAACATAGTAGGTTTTTCAATACGATGGAAAGAGAAGAATAGGTTCACTACTATAAGAGAGGGAAGGGGAACTTTTAAAATTAAATAATATATTCATTTATATTTGATTCATTATAAAACCATAAACGATTAAATTACCATTGATTCAACAACAAAACATTATAAGGATTTACTATAATATGAAAATATATTTTATACTATTTTTAATGTTATCTTATACCTTATAATTTTTATGAGACCTTAGTTAACAAATTTTAATTTTACCTACAATAAGAGATATTTCAAAATTAAAAGGATGTAATTTGCATTTATAATGTATCAATTAGGACATAAATAGAATTTTTATGATAATTTAGTCCATATATAATCATCTTTTCCTTATTTATTTATTTTATATAATTTAATGAAATATTATTTTCATAAAATATCATTACTATCAATTAAGAAATAATTCAATATATTGTATTTATGAAAATAAATATAAAATGATATATTCTATATATAATTTCATACATCTTCATCATGTCATATTCACCAATAAATTTTTTGGATCACTTTAATTAAAAAAAATGTAATTCTTTTAATATTTAAAACATCATTTTATTGATTTTACAATTAATTAAATAATTACGGTGTTACAATTATGTAATTATTTAGGATAATTATTTCATTAATAAAAGATGAAAAAAAATTACACGATGTATATAAAAGTTTTATATTTTACAAAAAAACATTATAGTTGAATTGATCCCCTACATAACCCCATAATTAAAAAAATTCACATAATATAAAACAATGCCAGGAGAAGATTTTGTTTTCTTTGAATATAATATTATAATGTATAAAGTCTCGCGAAATGGAAAAAAATTTATTTAAAAAAATAATTTAATGATAAAACACGAAAAATACTCATCTAATAAAATTAGGTAATGTTTTACGGTAATTTCCTAATAATTATTAAGTTTTTCACCCTTAATTACCCAATTTACATTTATCTGTGGTAATAAAAATTTCAATGTCTATTATTCATATTTTCCATGGATATAAGGGTTACAATTATTATATTTGGACCTTGTGATTCAATATATGTAATATTTTATTTAATATTTTAAAACCAATAAGTTTATAAATTAATTTAAATTTTATATCATAGATGGGTTGGGAAATTGGGGTTCTAAAGCGAAAATGTCCCAATGGTCACTATTTTTCATATGTAAATTAAACAAAAAAATAATTATAATGTCTTAAAATATTATAATGGTTGTATAATTGTATTATTATTCCATAAAAAGTAGAATACCATTTAAAATATTATATTATTTAGATTAAGTATTCAGTTTTAAATTTAAATACTTTATTTTTCACTATTCCACAAAATAATGAATATTATCTGTAAAACCAAAAAAACATATACCCTAAAATCATCATGAAATTATTATCTAAAAAATCCTTATATATTTTCTAATTACATTTATAATATATTCATTTTTTTCAAACAAACCATCCTTTAAAATTAGGTAAAACTTCCTTTTAGAAAAATATTTTTATTTATGCATAAAGATATATTTATTTTCATTTGATGACATTAAGGAATATTTGATGAATGTAAAACATTGAATTGAATATATAAATTATAAAATTTATTTTTAGTATTCATTAAAATTAAATAATTTTTATTATTATGGAAAAACTACTTAGGGGGAATAGAAATAGTCTTTCATAAAAACTCATCCTTCATTTTCATTTAGTTTTTATCTTAATTTATATATAATTGGTAACCTAAAAATATTATAATAAACATTTATAAACATGATTTTCATGATAAATTTTATAATATTAATTCCCACCCTTCCAATGACTTTGTTCTTGTAATCATAATTAATAATGTATTATTATTTGGTAAACTCATTCTTCTAGGTAATTCAATATATTGAAAGAACACAATGTTTTCTTTTGCAGAAGAAAATATTAATATTGAGTGTAATTCAATAAAAAAATATGTTTCACATTTAAAAATTATTGTATATTGATCAATCATGACTTTTGATTGTATAAAATAGAATCCATCAAATAATTTTAATTTATTTGAAAAAATAATAATTAATAAAAATGTAGGGCATTACAGATTTATTATGGATTGTGTATAAATAACCCTAGAATCATATATTTTTTATATATTCCCTAACTTATTTGATTTACATGGATAAAAAATTATATATATATTTTTCAATTCATTAAAATAAAAATTCGTTATATGATTATAACAATGATTTAATATATATATATATATGTGTGTGTGTGTGTGTGTGTGTGTGTAATTTCATTCATTTAAATTATTATTTATTAGAGATAATTTTAATTTAATAGTATAAAATAACCATCATATAGTAAACAAATCACGTGGAAATTTATTTGTTAATGATAAATTATTTTAATTAGATTCCAATACATTCATAAAATTTAATAAGTGAATTTTATAAAATCTACGGTATTGGAATATTTATCAATTTTTTTGGAACATTTAATAATTTCATAAATTATAATCATATGTAATAAATTAGAACACATATTTTTGATATAATTTATATTTATCAATTATTATATACTTATTTAAATTCATAATAATTTATTATCAAAAAATTATGATATATTGTTTTTACTAAAAAAACAATTTAGTTAATGAATATATTTAAATATAATTCCCATATTAATAATTGAAATATTTCTAAACTATATGTATATAACTATCATATTTCATTCTATATATAACACAACCTAAATATTTAAAAATATTTTACAAAATTATTTTATATCTTTATAAAAATATTAATTATATTTTTAACTATTTACCTTCTTTTTCTAGTGATAGTATAAGATAATATTTTAAATAAAAACATCGTGATGAAGAAAAAGTAAAGATGTAGGGAAAATTTTACACTTATCAAAATGTGAAATTAAAAAACATAATGAAAAGGAAAAAATATAGTGAAATGGTGGTGTTTCAGGGCCTTATGTGTTGAAGCTTAAGACTCCTCAGATGTATCTTCAAGTAGAGATCATTTCATTACTCTGAAAATAATTGTAAAAAAGAGATTCAGGAGATATCTTGATATATTTGAAAGAAAGGATATTTATATTTTTAATGCTCCACTTTCTCATAGTCGGTAGTTGAAAAGACTAACCATTTAAAACACTTTTCAAAATGAAACACAAGAATGTATTTTTTCACTCAACTATCTTGTATATATTATATCACATGTATATATCCACGAGAGTGACATCATTGATTATATAGTGATCTATAGTTTAGATACCAATCATGGAATAATAATGTCTTCATCATGTATCCTCATACCATGATAAAAAATCCCATATAATGTTCCCTGAAATGGTATGAGATAAATCCTTCAAATAACAGTCATCACAAAAATAGATCATATAAACATCAGAATTAATTTAATATAAATAATCTAGAATAGTGATAGTGAATCTTATGATGGTGATAAAATTGTAGCAGTGAAATATCACAATATTGAAATATGATGGTGGTGAGTGAGTCCTAAGATGCTTCAGACTAACCTTAAGTCATTTGGTATTAGTTCATACTCAATAGTGAATCCTCTCAGTGGTAAATTGTTTAATCGGTGAGTCTCCTAAAGTGTAAATCATTCCAATAATTTTCCAAAATTCATATAGGTCTTCATCTGCTGGTTACCATGATATGGGAGTGTTCCATCCACAATGGTGAATCTTTTCTAGAGGTATACCATTTAAATAAATAGTAAAAAATTTCATTGCATTAATCTAGAAATATGTTTTTCCTACAATTATTAAAAATTTCGTTATGAGGGTGATTGAACTCTAATGACGAGATATTTCGGGTGGAAACTCATCTTCAATAGAGAGTCATGTATGGAAGTGAGTAATTTATGATGGTAGGTATTTTTAGCATATAGCCAATATTTTCCCAAGAAAAATTATTTTATAAAATTTGACAATAAATAATAAAAACCAATAAATACAAAATGAAGATGTTTTTGTCAAACAAAACATGGTAGGGACAATAATCTGTCCGTGTTTATGATAAAAAATCATGGAATATTATAAACCATGTATATAATAAACATTGTCATCAATTAGATCTACATATCGTTTAGACTAACTTAAATCAAATAAATTAATTAAAAAACTATATTAAAGGTAGTGAAAAATTATTATATAAGTAAATATCAAGCATTTTGATATCAAAGAGTAATATCACTATAAAAAATATATGTAAAAGAATAAATTACATCTATATCAATTCTACAATTTTTTGTATTTTCAGAAAGTGATATTTAAAAAGTGAAATAAAATGGAACAAAATAAAAATTATAAGAGAATTTCTATGAAATTATGAATGATATTACATCCAAAAATAGATATGATGATATGTAATTCCAAAACACCTATCAAATATATAATGTATAAGATCATATAATCTCAATATTGGTAGATGGAACATGGGTATGTTTTCCAATGTTAGAGGAAAATGAAACATAATTATAATCTTGAGATTAATTACTGTAGTAGAGGATATAGGGATTGAAGTAAAAAGTAGAATATCCCTGGTGATCACTAGTCAAGGACGGTGAACATCATCCATTATTGATAAACTCAAAGGTTGAAATTGAGAATGTATATGTTCATTGGCATATCTATTAGTAGATTGTATGAAATACTCAGCTGTAGTATTTGGAGGAGTAAAATAAAAAGTAAATGTTATGACATTATGTCGTACCACTACTACCCCAGACACATGAAAAATGGTTTCATCCGATTAATGAAAAACAAAATTTTCTTGATACCTTGTTCCATGACACTAATGATATTTTTATTATCTTCAATAAACAACCAATGCTTAGGAGTCACTTATTTAAACTGGGATACATGCTCCTTGAAATGTTATGTAATAATTATTAACTGACATTTCTCATTAAGAACATGGAAGTTGTTATTCAATACATTATTATTATGTTTTTTAGATATGTAATAAATAAATTACATTTTTATGGTATCTAAAATTTCTAATATCCTTCATGAATTACTTAACCATTTTATGCACATGTTCACTATATAGTTGTATATGTATCATATTTTCATGGGGGATATCTAAATCATCACTTAAAATAGCTTGAATATCCATTATAACAATTTATTTGATCAACTAAACATCACGAGGAAGGGGTACGTATAATTAGAATAGATGGATGAAATGTTATCCACCAATTCTAATAAAGAATTAATAATATCATCTAAAGAAGTTACTATCTCATCCAATATAGACCGCAAGGACTCCTTTGAATTATCTAACATTATTTTCACTATTTGTAATTCATGAATGTTATTAATCATCTTATAGAATAACTGATATATAAATATATAAAACAAATAATTTTCATCTCTATCAATAATAATAGTGATATGAGTCTATGATTTATCGTTAATATAACTGAATAATACATAAATATCTTCTTAAATGGTTTTAGGTAATCCTTGAAAATTAAATCTATTGGGACTGGGGAAATTGATGTAATAGTAATGGTTACAGATGAAATGGATGGTATTACGCAACTTCGAGATTCTAACACACCGCGACTAATCAAACTAGTAGTTATGAATTGTAATACACACATTTTAAAATTTAAAAAATTTTACTTTTCAAAATGGACTTAATTTTTGAAATTGGAATATTGAAATTATCTTACGATGATTTTTTGGTACATTTTTGAAATCGTTCAATTTTTTGATGAATAGTGAAAATACTAAATTTTAATTAAATAATATTTTTTAATCGAAATATTTTATAGTGTAAAATTATACATTAGTCTGATTTTAGTGTAAAATTTTATTATATTTCTATCATTTAATATAATTTAGGTCATTGTATGTAATATCACATTTCAAGTAGACATATACAAGTGTCAATATTTTTATAGTTATTATATTTTTAAAACATGCTTTTTGTTTAGACAACAGAAATTAATTTTAAATTAATTTCTTCCACTTTTGTACATTGAATTTAAAAAAATTGATTCCATATTTATAATCTATAGGTAAATTTTTTGTTAATTGGTTACTTTAAATTTTATACATTATGAATAATTATTTCAGAAAATATTTGATTTACCATGGTTAAAGGGTAAATCCGGTAAATAATGGTAAAAAATATTATTATAATAATACTAAATTACCCTAAGATGGGTCTTATTCATATTTTTTTGATACATTTCCGACCAAGATAATCCTTAGGTCATTATTTGGACCCCATGGACCCACCTGAGAGTGATAATAACACATTATATTAATTACTTTAAATTTAAGACTAAAATGACATTAACATATATCTTTTAGTGAATAAAATTTACATAGGGTTATATAAGTTATCATTTAAACTATAAATACTCATTAGAAAGATAAAATTATTTCCCACATAATTTTATATTATTTATAAATTTTAGACCTGAAATATATAAATTTATCAATGACACAATGATGATATAGTAATTACCTTATTAATGAATGAATAAAATTAATTATATTATAAATGTTAAAATAAATAAAATTTCAATTTTTTTATGTCAACCAATAATTTTAAATGGGAATATGACATGTAAAGGTATATCCAATTTTTTTTGAATTAATCATGTTGTGATGACTTAAAAAAAACAAATACTAAATAGTGTCAAAATTGACATAAATGAGCTTTTAAAACCAATATTATATTGTTAAATTATATAATAGTCCTAAAAATATAAGGATCAACCAAAAAACTTATATAATGATATGTATATAATTAATTAACTTCTTTTGGTTCTGTTAGAATTTTAACATATGTTTATTAACAAATTATTGTAATAATACAAAATACATGGTAAAAGTTAATCTAATTAACTAAGTGTTAAATTTAAAAGATATGTTTAATATGGTGAACCAAACATGTATAAAACCTATTGGTTGAGATTTATTCGACCCATCAAAACCATATCATAGAAATAAATCATTTTGGAACCATTATATACTGAATATGATTTTATTATAAAATAACATTTCAAACATTTGATAAGGTTCCCCACACCTCTCTTATAAAATGGAACATCCCTTTATCTGAAAATATAATCTCCATGTCCATTTTGTATAAACCAACCCTTCCCAAATATCCTCCCAATTTTGATAAAATAAACCTAGAGTCATTTTTTTGATCATAAATCCATGCAAAGGATCCCTTTTGATATAATCAAAACTAAGAACCTAACGAAGAGGTAAATATTTCATCACCTATTTCATGTTCTTTTTCTACTTCCACTTCCTCTTTCATTGTTGTTTACATTGTAAATAAATTACTCCAATATATTCTATATAATATGATGTTATTATAAAAATGGTACAACCATATTCATTATCATATCCATCATATTAATGAAAAAAGTCTCCAAATGTGTGTATGTACGACTTAGCGTCTCCACGTCATTGTTTAGTTCTTATTCAATACTTTAATTTTTTGGAAGGGTATAATAATGATGTATAATTGTTTTAAATAATAAATATAGAATTTCAATGATTCTTTATATATGATATACCATCTATTTAGATATTATTTTAGTATCAAAATAATGATATTGTCGCTCATCCGTACGTACAGATTACCGTCTCCACGAACGCGATGAGATTCATTTCCCCATCGTAATCATTTAAGAATAATTTTCATTTGATGTTTTAAAATAATGTTTATGAAAATAATATCATCTTATATATGAATCAAATACATCATATCCATAACAAAAAATGATTATGTAATAGAACATATAATGGAAAACAAATCAGTTAACAACTGAAATGACGATAATACAAAAAATATTATTAACAAAGAAATATTATAAGATTATATATGATATCATATTTATGTATATGGTTCTTGTATAATTTAATAACAATTATATAACTATTATATAGAAGCTTAACGTACCACTGGCCAAGTAAATGTACAAGGTAAGGGTTAATTTCATAATCACTTTATTTTCTGAGGTTATTTTTACATAAGTATCAATTGGGACCTCTTTAACATCCACATCCATTTTTTCATACAAATTTATTTCAAAACATTTTTTACTATTTATTATACTATGGGTTAATGTCATTTATACCCATATATGTTTTTAATTAAATATTTTCTTCGTTTTCCAATCAAGGTACATTATGACCTTTTCAACAAAATTATGGTAACGAATGTTATTTCAACATATATGGTCGATGTTGCTATTTTACTCCATTATAACATCTTTGAATCTTCCCATAATATCTTATAATAATATTTTAAATTAAATGTTTTCTATTATAATTATGCGACTCTTAATTGATTTCATAATAGAATGAGATATTTCTCTCCAAAAGTATTCATTTTATCTATGTCAACATCCTTTGATAAAATTTACACTTATTTGAAGTTGATTTATTAGGATAAAAATCTTCAATATTGTATTTAAGCTTTTTTTATATGTTTGACTATGGATGTGTTATTTTTATACCATTCATGATTTATAGTTAAATTATTAACATTACATATGATATTTTTAATACAAATGTTTATGTTATGTTTCATCCTTTTCAAATGAGGAATGTATTGGACATAGTAAGTGATGGTTGGAGCCCAATATAGCTCATAAGTTCATTAGTAGGACTCATGAGACAATTAGACTTGGAATTTTCCGTGACCTTTCCCAATTTGATATATGGTTTTGGTTTAGGCATAAATCATTTTTAGACATCTTGGTCGAGGCCTAGAGAGGATGTTTCAGAAAGTCCGACATTATACATTCCCTCATTTTGAAAATAATAATGATTGTTCATGTGGTTATTTATCTAGTAGAATACCCATGACTAGGTTTTGTTATGGAATTGTTTAGTAAACTCATATTCCAATCATAAAGCGTGCATGTTTATTATTTTTAAAGGAATTTGTTTTCAATTATTATACATGACTTATGTTTATGTTATATTCTATTTTACTTCATACTTTTATTGAGAATTTGATCTCACCACTTTCTTATTTTTAATTTTCCCATGATATTAAGAAGTTAGTTATGATTGAATTGTAGGCATAATCTAGGAGTATTGGATGATTCTAATGGAATAAATTAGTGTTTTATTTCTTCTAAAGTTGTAATGATAAAATTATGTATGAATCTTGTTTCCATTAATACTAAATTGTCCAGTCTTTCCGGACATGATTCCTTGTATAATTCTAATATTATGTAATAATGCACAAACTCTGGGTAACTGGGGACGGGGCATTACAGTTAGTATCCGAGGAGGTTGTTACAAACCATAGAAAACATATTAAAAAAATTCATTAGAGAACCTTACCCTATGATAGACATTGATGATTAGTATAGAATAAATTCTTAGAAATTTAGTTATGTATAGATTCTGTGTAATTTCCAAGAAATACACCCTTGTACAGATATGAGATGGTAGAGGCGGCTGTGGCACATAAGCACCTTGGAGTGAAAACTATGACAATGATATTCGGGCTTGACCTAGGGTAACCTAGTGTACGACAAAAGGCCTTGCTGTACTCTTGGTTATGAAACTCTAGGGGGATATCCATAGGATAATTCATATTTTTTTACAATCCATTTTGAAAAATTTATTAGTATATACCTCTTCAAAGAAAAAATTTTTCTATGATTACAGATTATACCCATAAATTTTCTAATATATGTAAAGTGTTTTACATGTTTGGAATTATGTTCTACGATTGTCACATCCCTGACTTCTTATAAATTTATTTTTTTCATTTTATTTCCTTTCTTTGTATTGGAGGTTTTCCACTCATTTTGGTGGAAATGGAGGGTTTTCAAAATTTGGGCCAAACCACATGCCGAAATCCAGATTTAAAAAATAATAATTTCTTTTATAAATCCTTCATTTGTTAACATTTTTTGATCCATTATTCTTCCCATATTTCCTATTATGACCTATCCAAATCACCATGTCTATTTGGACACTTTTTGAACCCATTAGCATTTTGGGTTTGAGTGAATTAATTTTGAATAGGGCCAACACGTGAGCCATTTCCTATTTTCAATTGTTTCTTAATTATTTAATAACATACTCATTTTTTACTGTATTCTCATAATTCCAACTAAATATTTAATCCAAAATCCTAAGCCTCACCCCCATTATTCATGTTTCCACTTTAGACCTCATTTACCGCACGGAGTACGGAAAAACTCATGAGGGTTCCTCAAATCGTCCAGATTTGAGAAGGTAAGTTGATTCTTTCATTAATCTTTTAATTTTCAATCTTTTGCCCCCATTTCATTCCCCACTTGACCTTCTCATCCCCATTAGAGCCTTAATATCAGGTTTCATTTCTTGGAGATTCAAATTTTTGTGTATTTGGTACATTTTATTCAAGAAGTTTCAAGTAAGTGTTTCTTTCCATGATTTTTAACCATTCCTTAGGGTTTCTATCAACCTTTCTTAAAGTTACTCATGTACAAAAGTTGAGGTTCGAACCTAGGGTTTGATTTTTTGTCTTTTTTGTAAAATATTGTGGTCTAGGGATGGATTTATATTCCATGTGGTGTGACAGTGGTGCGGTTGATTATTTACACATTGTTATGAGGGTTTCAACATAAAAGGTAGGTGATTCCTTGTGTAATAATTTATAGATGAGTTAGTTTTATTGAATTACTTATTATTCATGTTCCTAACATGTTGTGTGTGCTGTGAAAAAATTTTATGTTGGATTTTCTTAAACATTTATTTTTATAGTTTCATTTTTGCTTAAATTGGGTGTTTTTCATGTGTAAGCCTTTCGGTATTGTTTGGGTGTGTTTTATAACATAGAATATTAGTTTAATAAATCATGGTTGATCTAAAAATTCTGATTGGGTAGGTTATTGGTGTGCCATTCGGTTTTAAAGAGGGTTTTTAATGGGTTTAAGGTGTAAAACCTTATTGTATTTCTTGAAGGTGATTTAGAAAACGGGTGATTTTCATTTGGATATTTTGTGGTATTATTTGAGGTGTTTGTATAACACTTGGGGGTAGTTTAATAAATGTTTTTTGGGCAGCCAATTATGTATTGAATTTGTATTGGTGTGATTTTTTCCTTGAAATATGTTTTTGAAATGGGTTTTAGGTGAAAATCTTTTGTAAACTCTTTAGATTTGTTTTATGGATGTTTTGAATGGTTTAATGATTTATGTAAGAGGTGAATCCACATTGGAATAATATTTTGGATTGTTTATACTTTCAAATGGACCATTTTAAATGTGAATAGGTCTGTCATGTGATGTGTATCCTCTTGGAAATGTTTTATAAAAATGTTTAATGGATTTACAGAAATATGAAAGAGGTGTGAATGTGATGTGGGATAATTGGATGAGTGCGATGTGAAAAATGGATTATTTTTATCAAAAGAATTTTATGAAACATGTGATTTGGATTTTATGTGTTGTTTAACATATTTGAAGGGACTTTATAAAATTGTTATAGGATGTGTTGTATTGTGAATGTTATTCCAAAAGTGTTGTGGGATATTTTGGTGTGAGTTTGATTTCAAAATGCATTTGAATGAAAAGTTGAATTTGATAATTGTGTGATATACATGGGGATGTTTGGTTAATGTGTGATTTGGAAGTGATATTTGAATGTGAAAACTATATTTCTTGTCTTGTTGAACTTGTTTGAGCACCAAATGAAAACTTGGGTATTTAGGTGGGTGGACGTGTACTAGTATGCTAGTGAATCCGTGGGGTTTGGCCTCAGTTTCACTTAGAAAGATTGATGATTAAAACTATAACTAAACTATTATGATGATTATTGGGGTCCACTAGGTTATGGGTATGTTCCCTACTAGTGGATCGTGCACGAGAACAGATATTTTTTGGGTTACTCTCAACGAGATACGTGATACCTGGGACCCACAGGTAGCTAATGAATATGGGCTATTTCCTACTGATTGTTCTCATTAGTTCCTTTATACTTACCATTGGCATATGGTATATTTGGCTGGAAAATTTCATTAGATTTTCAATTTATTTTAAACGTGTTTATTCTTTAAATTAGCCCACTTGAAAACTGATTTTTTTTATTTTGCATATATTAGAAATTGTTACTATAACATACATGTTTTTGAAAACATCCATGATTTTCATCCTTGAATGTTTATTACATATAATCTCTTAGGGGTGGTATTCTATTGGGAATTGTATCACACCCTACTTAGGCCCTTGGGTGTAAGTAGACTTGGTTATTTTTGTTGTCGAAGTTTTGTGTACAAATTTTGTGCCAAAAGTTTGGGTATCCACCGGTCATTCATGATGCGGTGTTGTGGAGATGGTTTGAGGGATATGCCTCTTGCCATGTTGAGGTTATTTGGCTGTTCATTTTTTGTTTTTTTTACTTTTTTTATAGTCCTGGTGAGTTGTTTTAGACTATTAAATTCATTTCTGAATTTTTGTAAAACATTTTTTGGTTTGAAAAATCCAGATTCATTTTATTGGATTGATTTGATGTTTTATGTTTATAAACTTGGTTAAATCATTCCCAATTCTCATTTTATGATACCCAGGAACTTTTTCCAACCCATGTGGATTGGGAATGTCCTTCAGGCCTTCTCACGGGCCGGGTTTAGTGCCAGTTTCGGTGATGATTAGATTCACTTCGTGACTAAATTTTATCAGAGGAGGTTTGCTCTCTTTGGGTCATATTATTTGGGGAATAGTCGGGATAGTCCATAGATAGGATTTTAGAAACATCTAATTTTGGTTATGAGTAGTGTGGCTAATCCCCACACCTCATAATGGGATTCATGACTCGAGGGGAAGTCGGGACCTTTTGGAGTCCTTTGGTTTTCTTGGTTTAATGATGATTAGGGGAAATTAAAAGTGACATGGGTTAATGGTCTTTATGTCCTAGTAGGGCCTATAAAGACATGTGGAGCCATTGATATTCCCTAAAACACTCCCTATGTTAGTTAAGTTATTTGAATATGGCCTCCATCCATATTTCCTAGTCACCCACAGAAGCTAGTTTCCTCTCGCATTGTCATGTGTTCTTTAGTTTTGAAATCTTGGACCTTTGGTTTTAAAGCAACTTGGTTTTAAGAATCAAATTTTTTTTATGAAATTATTTTCAAATAAAGAGGGAATGGATAAATTTATGAAATGGTGGAACTGAATTTTCAGAATTATTTTGTAATGAAAAATGGTGTGCGTATACCTCTTTTGAAATCAAGAACTATATTGTAGTTGGGTTTCAAAATGCGTTTCAAATAAATTTTTCTAAACAATCAAATGGTGTTTTAATGGGATGAAATGTTTTTAAATTTATGTGAATAGCATGAAAAGTGAGTTCCTTTTTAAATGTTTTTGTATTTGTGAAATGTTTTTTAAGATGTGAATTTTTAATTTTGATCTTGTGGTTAGCGGTTTTATGAAAAAGGATGCGTTGGTTAACCCTTTTGATTTTGAAAAGTAGAATGAATTTTTATTTTAACCGTTGGTATCTTCCTGAGAGACCACATGAATGGTGTTATATGGGATGATGGATGAATGATGACTTGATTGGATGAGTTCTAGGACGGATATGAGGAGGGTGCTTGGTGTGGCACAAAAACATGCACGTGTGAGGCCCATGGGGTACCATTGGTGAATACGGTAACCACTGAACAATTTGTTTTCAAAGAGATGTTTTTAAAGAAAAACATGATGTCTTGTGGAATTGTTTGGGATGGTGTATATTTTTTGTTTTTGGAAATTGTTGATGCTGTGGGATTTTTTGAGTCCATGAACCCCTCTTGTTCGAACCGTGTTTTGGGTTTGTGTTAGGACAACATGTTGGGTAGAAGGACCTGATAGTAGTCTCCTCTAAGATATTTTTCAGGAAACCTTTATAGTGGTTCCCTTCATGTGTTTGGATCTGGTATATGGTGTGTTTTGACCAATGGACCAGCTTGGTTGGGTCCCTAGGTTCTCTCATTGGATTAGGTACGCCCCCATTAAGGGTTAATGCACAATGGAAGTGCAACCTGTATTGTATCTCCATTAGAAAATCCTCTAGTAGATCAATATAAGGAATATTTTATCGATCTATATTGATTGAGTCTAAACCCATAAATATTGTTTATTTGTGGATTCTATTTTAGTCGGATTGTGCTTGTGGAAGGTTGAAAGAGACCTTAGATTCTTGAGTTTCCTGATTCATCGAAGGAGGATGTGTTATGGGGTTGTTAGTGTGGATGAGTGTCTCGATATTGTCTAAGAGTGACTTTGGGTTCTTCATAGATTCTTTGAATCCAGAGTTCTTATTAAAAAACCAATTTTGTGATTTTCTTCATGAGAGGCTATTGTGTCCACTTTTTGGACTTGTCTGTTGTTTAGGGACTTGGCATAATATCCCATTCCATGTATTGATTCTATCAATTGAAAAGGTCAAGTTAAATGACGCATTGTGATGTTAGGTGCTCATTTCACTATAAAGGTAAAGGTCGTGAAATCCTATGTTGTTCCCTGTTATGTTGGGAGTATATCTCCATTGGGAAAAACATCAAATCCTTAATCTTAGAGGAAGGTGATTATACTTGTCCTTCCCTTCTATTGTTTCTCACCCAAAGAAACTTGGTGCGAGGTGTGTGCATCTTCTGATCCCTTATTTCTGTGAAATATCAGTTTTTGAAAATGTGAGTTATGGAGTGTGTTATGTCTTGGAGAAACCATCGGGGTATGCAGTGTAGTTGTTTGTGGAAATAAAAGAAGAATTTCCACACAGGGATTTCTACAGCCTAACTGCGAGGCCGAAGATGCTTCAATATTTTGAGCTCCAGCCATAGGTCCCGGAGAGAAGATGGCGCGTAGTCAGGGGAAACCCCATTGAAATTTAAACCGTTGTACAATGTCATATCCTCAGTATGAAGGATATGAAGAGTTTAAAACTATTGTGTCATTATATTTCTTCTGTTTTTCCAATTCTATGGAAATAGGTGGAGGGCCTTGTACCCATGTCATCATGCAATATCTCCCCCCTTGTGGTTTCCACGAGTCATTGGAGAATGGATTGAAATTTGTCTAGATAGGATGAGCAGATGGTTTGTGCATGATTAGTAGTTGGCATGTGCCTGGAAGCCATGCAGAAAGAATGATCTGCACAGTTAGTGTATGGTTTCCCATACCGTTTGGACGAATTGTGAATCCTTCTTAAATCATTAAATTTTGGGGGGTCTATTTGTGTCGGCCCACGTTGTTCGGTTAAGATGGTTCTTCTGGTGGGGATACCCACAATGTGTATCATGCATATTGTTTTTGAAATTTCTAATGGATTTTTACACCTTGTACTAGAGATTCTATTCAGGCCTCCCCCTTTTAGTGTCCTAATTCTATCTCAGAATAAAATGAAGTTGTATTTTATGGTGGGGAGCCCATTTTAGACTCTTCATATGAGTATCTCATATTTTTTTCCTTGGATTTATCTTGGATGTTGTTATTAGATTTCGGTGATATCTAACTACCTACATTTTCCTTGGGTAAACATTGAGATTGGAGAGTTCCCAAGGGTTTATTTATAGTCGGGTAACTGTAACATTGTACGATGTTGTTTCTTGATTAGGTAAATTTATTGAGTATTGTTCATATTGTGTTTGAGGGGTTTTCGTTTGGGATAAATCTTGAATCTGCTTTATTGTTTTAGAAATGTGGTGTATGTTTTGGTTGTGAGAGTAATACTTCTTAAATTATCACTCGAGATGTTTTGGCCGTTGCGGGAAAATGTTGGAAAAAAATTACTACTTGGTTTATCGATTGGGTTTGATTTTTGTATTTGGCCTTGCTGTGACTTTCTGGGGATGAAATTTTTTTCCTGGGGAGAATTTTCACATCCATGACTTGTATTAAATGTATTTTTTCATTTAAATTCCATTCTTTCATTTTTTTGTTGGTTTTCCATCCATTTTGGTGGAAATGGTGGGTTTTAAAAATTTGGGCCAAACCGCTAGCCCAATTCCAGATTTAAAAATAAATTTTATTTCATTTATAATTCTTTCATTTGTTAACATTTTTCATACATTATACTTCCCACATTTCCCCCTTGGACCTATCCAAATCACCATGTCTATTTGGACCCTTTTTAACCCATTAGAATTTTTGGTTTGATTGAATTAATTTGGAATTGGGCCAACCTGTGATCCATATCCAGTTTTAAATTTGTTTTTTAATTCTATAATAACACTTATCTTTTACTGTATTCTAGTGATTCCACCTCCCACCTGAATCCAAAATCCCTAGCCTCACCCCCATTATTCATTTTTCCACTTTGGACCTCATTTGCCTCACTGTGTAGGGAAAAACTTATTAGGGTTACTCAAATAGTACATATTTGAGAAAGTCATTTGATTCATAGATAAATCTTTTAATTTTAACTCTTTTTCCCCCATTTTAGTCCCCACATGACCTTATCATCCCCAATAGAGCCTTTATATCAGGTTTGGTTTCTTGGAGATTCAAATTTTGCTGTATTTGGTATGTTTGATTCAAGATGTTTCAAGTAAGTGTTTCTTTTCTTGATTTATTTCCCTTTGTTAGGGTCTCTTTCACCCTTTCTTGAAGTCCCTCATGTCTAGAAGTTGAGGTTAGAACCTGGGGTTTGATTTGGTGTCCTTTTGGTCATATATTGTGGTCAAGGGATGGTTTTAGCTTCTTTGTGGTGAGGTGGTGGTGCGATTGATGATTCACACCATGTTTTGAGGGTTTTGACATAAAAGGTAGGTTATTCCATGTGTAATCATTTCTATATGAGTTATTTTGATTGAATTACTTATTATTCATGTTCCTAATATGCTCTGTGTGGTGTGAAAATTGTTTATCTTGGATTTGGTTAAGAATTTATTTTTGTAGTTTCATTTTAGCTTAAAATTGGGTGTTTTCATGTGTAACCATTTTGGTATAATTTGGGTGTGTTTTATAACATATGAAATTGGTTTAATAAATCTTTTTTGCACTGAAAATTCTGATTTGTTAGGGTATTGGTGTGACATTAGATTTTAATGTGTTTTTAATGGGTTTAAGGTGTAAAATCTTATTTTACTTCTTGAAAGTGATTTTGAAAACGTGTGCTTTTCATGTGGATATTTTTTGGTATTGTTTGAGGTGTTTTTATAACACATGGGGGTAGATTAATAAATGTTTTTGGGGCTAAAAATTATGTTTTTAATTTTTATTGGTGTGATTTTTTCCTTGAAATCTGGTTTTGAAATGGGTATTATGTGAAAAGCTTTTGTATACTCTTTAGAATCGTTTTATGAAAGTTTTGAATGGTTTAATGATTTATGTATGAGGTGAATACATATTAGAAAACTGTTTTGGATTGTTTATACTTTCAAATGGACCATTCTAAATGTGAATATTTTTGTCATGTGATGTGTATCCTATTGGAAATGTTTTATAAAAATGTTTAATGGATTTACAGAAATGTGAAAGAGGTGTGAACGTGATGTGGGTTGTTTGTGTAAGTGCGATGTGAAAAATGGATTTTGTTTTCAAATGGGTTTTATGAAACATGTGAGTGGGATTTTATTTAATGATTAGCATATTTGGAGGGACTTTATAAAATTTTTAGAGGATGTGTTGTATTGTGAATGTTATGCCAAAAGTGTTGTGGGCTATTTTGGGGTGAGTTTGATTTCAAAATGCATTTGAATGAAAAGTGGAATTTCTGAATTGTGTGATGTACATGGGGCTGTTTGGTTAATGTGTGATGTGGAAGTGATATTCGAATGTGAAAACTATATTTCTTGGCTTGTTGAACTTGTTTGAGCACAAAAGGAAAACCCAGGTATCTAGGTGGGTGGACGTGTACTAGTATGCTGGTGAATCCATGGGGTTTGGCCTCAGTTTCACATATCATGATTGACACATACAACTCTAACTAAACATTGATGATGGTGATTGGGGACCACTAGGTTATGGGTTTTTTCCCTACTAGTGGATCGTGCACGAGAACATGTATTTTGTGTGGTTACCCTCACTAAGATACGATGTACCTGGGACCCACAGCTAGCTAGTGCCTAGGGGTTATTTTTTATTGTTTGTTCACATTATATCCTTTATACTTACCAACGGAATACAGTATATTGGGATCGAAAAATTCAGTAGCTTTTGAATTTATTTTAATTGTGTTGATTCTTTAAATTACCCCACTTGAAAACTGATTGTTTTTGAGTTGCATGTTTTAAAAATTGTAACTAAAACATACATGTTTTTGAAAACATTCATGCTTTTCATCATTGAGTGTTTATCACATGGAATCACGTAGTGGTTGTATCCTATTGGGCATTGGCTCACACCCTACTTACACCATTTCATGTATGTAGACTTCGATTTTTTGTTGTCACGGGATTGGGTACAACTATTGTTCCAAATTTTGGAGTTATCACCAGTCATTCATGATGCGATGTTGTGGATATGGCATGAGTGCGTTTCCTCTAGCCATATTGAGGTTCTTAGGCTCTTGATTATTTTATTTTACCTTTTTTATAGTCCTGGTGAGTTGTTTTAGACTATTTAATTCAGTTCTGAATTTTTTTAAAACATTGCTTGGATTGAAAAATCCAGATTCGTTTTATGGGATTCATTTGTGGTTTTATGTTTATAAACATGTGAAAATAATTCCCAGTTATCATTTTATGATACCCAGGCACTTGTTCCAGCCCGTGGGGATCGGGAATACCTTTCGAGCCTTGTCACGGGCCGGGTTTGGTTCCAGTTTGATTGGCGATCAAATTCTGTTCATGACAACGATTAATAAACTAATCTAGTTCATCACATTGTATAGAAATAGTGTCTAGTGGATGGAATGAAAACTATATCAACACACGTAATCCATTTAGGGATTTCACCCCAACTCTAGATAATTATTATGGATCTTTTGATGATACTAGTGCTGATTAGTTTATCACCATACTGGGACAACTCACTCAGGTTATGAATAGAAACCTTTCCTGTATAGAGCACCCTAATCCACATTGAGGAGGATCAACATTTGACTACTTCATGAGGTAATAAGAAAGAAAATTCAATAACTGTAAAAATATATTTGTAGCTAACCAATGGATCTATTCCATAGAGAAAATATTTCATGTTTTGTGATGTTGCGAAAGAGAAAAAGTTGTCATGGTAATTTATCGCCTCACCGGAGATTCATATCAGTGGTGGTCATTAATTCAAAACAAAAATAAGGTTGAATTAATATCATGTATGGAATACAGTGAGTTTAAAGAGAATATATAAGAAAAACACAATCCTCAAGACCATCGAGTTGATATGGAAGGGAATTTTCAAAGACTGAAACAAAAGAAGGATGAGAATGTTGCAAAGTATGAAGCTAAATTTACAAGGATAACAAAGCATGTTTCATATTATATACGAAACCCAAGAAGTAAGATTGATAGTATATTTCATGGGTTAAAACCATTTCTGCATTGAGCAATATTCTCACAATCCTTCTCATCATATGAAGATATTTTTTTCATGTGCTATCAAGAATGAAAAGAAATTCTCAATGACTTCTGACTTTATATCAATGAAATAGAAGAATATACCACTTGAACACTTTTGGAAAGGAAATAAGGAAACATGGAAGAAGGTAAGAGTTGAATTTCCACCCTGTGATAATTATAGAAGCAAGCACCCTAGTTCCTATCTATATAGAAATGGATTATTCTACAAATGTGAAAAAAAATTCCATCTTTCAAGAGATTGTAATGGGAATAAAGAAGCTACAAATGTTCAATGCTACAATTTCAGGTATAAGGTACATTATGGAAATGAATTTCCTAAGTGTAAGGGAAACATACCTCAAAAAAGGCCAAGGGATCATGGCCATGTTTATACGATCACTACTACTGAGGTAGAAGCACAGAAAGGCGTGATGGAATAAAATTTAATTATTTTCTAATGTTTATCCAATGCTTTATTTGATTTTGTATCACCGCATAGTTTCATATCTTCCTAGTTTGTTATAAAAATTAGATATTTCTAATTTGATTTAACATGGGATTAGTTAATTTAATCACATAATGGAAGTATCATTGTTACAAGGTTTTGTGAATAAATCCCCATTAAAAATATAAATGATATTTATCTGCTGATCTCATCATCAAACCCATGTTTGAATTTTTTATAATACTCTGTATGGATTGGCATTAGGATCAAGATTTGAAAATTTATTGTCAAAGGATAAGGTAAAAATTCTATATTATGATATGAAGTGACTTATCATTAGAGTAGAATGTTCTACATCTGATTATTATCTATATCCACCACTATTAACTCTATAAATTCAATTATTGTAGATAAAGAGAATGAAGTAACTATGGGTGAGGAAAAAATGTTCAAATAGAGGATGTACCTATTAAGCAAAATTATGTTGATGTGTTTCCAGAGGATTTAACAGGACATCCTCTAGAATGATAAATTTAGTTTTATATTGATTTAATTCATGGTAAATGCCCATATGAATGACTCCTTATTGAATGGACACTATGGAATTAGTGGAACTAAAGAAACAACTATAATAATTGAGTTATAAGGGATTTATTTTTCCTAGTGATTCTCCATGTGGAGCCCCTATACTTTTTGTTATGAAGAAAGACAGATCTATGAGGTGGGGCATTGACCATATGGATATCAATGAAATAACAATAAAGAACAATTATCACCTACCTTACATTGATGATTTATCCAACCAACATCATGAATCTAAATATTTTTCAAAGATTTGACCTTATATCTGGATATCATTAGTTGTGTGTGAATAAGAAAGACATTCCAAAAACCACATTTAAAACTACATACGGACATTATGAGGTTACAATAATGCCTTTTAGATTGACTAATGAACCCTCTGACTTCATGTATTTAATGAATACTGTTTTCAATGAATATATTAATGAAATTTTAGTGGTATTTATTGATGATAAATGGGTATACTCAAAAAGATAAAAAGATCAGGAAAATCACTTGCACACTATTCTGAAAACTCCCAGAAGAAATGAATTATATGGGATGTTTAGCATGTTTGAATTCTGGCTTCCAGAGATTTCATTTCGTGGCCATATTGTCTCAAAAAGGGAATCGTTGTTGATCCATCAAATACTAAGGCAATCTACAAAAAGAAATCCATGATGAGTATACCAGAGGTATACAGTTGTATTCATATAGCAGGTTATCATCAATGTTTCATCCTAAATGTGGCTTGGTTGTCTTACCCATTAACTATGATCACATGTAAAGGAGTTAAATTTGACTGGAAGATAGTGTGTGATTAATTATTCATTTAACCATAGAGAATACTATTCAACATTCCTATGATGACTCAACTATCATGGAATGATGGGTTTGTTATTTATAGAGATGTTTCAAAGAAAGGAATATGTTGTGTCCTTATACAGATTGATAGAGTTATTTCCCATGCATCACGATAGCTAAATATTAATTAGAAAAACTATCCCACTCATGGTCATGAGTTATCGGATAAAATATTTTCTGTGATGATATGGAGACACTAACCATATAGTAAAAATATGAGATTTATACTGATCACAAGAGTTTGAAGTATATTTTCTCACAGAATGAACTCAGCATAAGTTAATGGAGATGGCGTGAACTACTCAAGTATTATGATTTCACGAAACAATAACACCCATGGAAAAATAATAAGGTCTAAGATGCTTTGAGTAAAAACGATCATGGAGTTTTGAAGAAGAATATAGTTGAAAGGTATCCTATTTTCATGGATCTAATAAATATTGATATGGGAATAACCATGGAAGTTGATACATCAATACCATATAAAATGGATTCCAATACATATTTAATAGAAAGGATAAAAAGGTCTAAAACTAATGATGAAGTGTATCAAAAAAGGATTAAAGCATTAAAATATGGGAGATTGAGTGACATTGTATATGAAGATATAATTTTGAAATTTGGGAAGAGAATTTAGGTTCCTGATATTCCTGATCTAAATAGGGAATTGTTGGGTGATTCTTATAGCTCCAATTTCTCTATACATAATAGGAGCACCAAGATGTATAGAGGTTTGAAGGATCATTTTTGGTGGGGAAACATGAAGAGGTAGATCTCTAATTTAGTACCAAGATATATGGTTTGTCAACAATTGAAAGATGGAAGGCCTCCACCAAGAGGATTCATGTTTCCTCTTCCCATACATGAGTGGAAATGGGATTATATTTTGATGGAATTTATCGTGGGGATACCAAATAATCCAAGAATGAATAATGCAATATGGGTCATTGTTGATCTTCTTACTATGTTAGCACATTTTCATGATATAAGAGATGATTTACCACATGAACGTTTAGCCATACTATATATTAATGAAGTTGAAAGTCTTCATGGAGTACCTATATTGATTTTTTTGGATCGTGATCCCCATTTTACATCAAGATTCAGGTAGAATAGTTAGAAATCCTTGCATACGGAACATCAATTGAGCACTGCCTACTACAGTCAAACTGATGGAAAATACGAATAGACTATTCAAACCAGAGAATATATTTTGGGATCTTAATCACATTACTTTCATGTTATGTGGGATCAGTTTTTTCCTTTGGTAGAATTTTCCTATAATGATAGTTTCCATTCGAGTATTTAGATTTCATCATATGAAGCGTTATATAAGAAGATATGTCACACAACAACTTTTTGGGATGATGTTGGTGAAAGGAATCTTGTAGGCCAGAACATGTTGAGGAAACAATAGAAATGGGGTAAGTAATCTAAAACAACATCAATGCCGCTTAATGTAGGCCGAATAGCTATACCAATAACCGAATGAAGGATTTGGAATTTCATGTAGGGGATCATGTTTAATTGAAGGTATCTCCTTGGAAGGGAGTTATATGATTCGGTAAGAAAGGTAAATTATGTCCCAAGTACATTGGACCGTTCTAAATTGTAAAAGAAATTGGGGATATAGCTTACAGTTTCACAATGCTGCCATGTCTCTCCAAAGTTTATGATGTGTTCTACAAATCACTTTTGAGAAAATACATACCCGACCAAACACATGTACTCACCTATGGTGAAATTGAACTGGAACCTAATCTATCTTATTGTGAAAAACATGTCATGATTATTTATATCAGAGAAAATGTTTTGAGAAACCAGACGACTCGTCTCGTAAAAGTTCTACGGTGAAACCATAAGATGAAATAGACAACATGGTATCCATAGCAACTTATGATGAAGAAACACATACATCTATTTGTGCGGTATTATTATAGTTATTTAGAGTATAAAATTATTTTAATGAGGGATGAATTTAACACCTCAAACACTGATGATATGTTTTCCTTTGAATAATGCAATAACGTTCATTGAACGCTTCTTTGAGATTCTAACACACCGTGACAAATCAAACTAGTAGTTATGAATAGTAATACCCATTTTTTGAAATTTTATAAATTTTTTTTCCAAAATAGGCTTTATTTTTTAATTCATATTATCAAAATTATCTTAGTGTGAATTTCTGGTACTTTTCTAAAAACATTCAATTTTAGATGAATAGTTTAAAATATTATATTTTTATTTAAATAAAATTTTAATCGAAATAATTTATCATGTTAAATTATTTATTTGAGTGGTTTTAAAGTATTGTTAGACTATATTTTTATCATTTAATATAAGTTTGGTCATTTTATGTAATATCACATTTAAACAAGACATAATCAATTTTCAATATTTTAATATTTATTATTTTCTTAAAAACACGCTTTTTGTTTTGACAAGTGGAATTAATTTTAAATTAATTTATTCCACTTCTATGTTTTGAATTTGGAAAGATAGATTTGATATTCATAATTAGGAGGTCCATATTGGGTTAATTGGTAACTTTTATTTTTAAAAATTATGAATAATTAATTCAGTAAACATTTTATTTACCATGGTTAAAGGGTAAATTCGGTAAATACGGGAAAAATTATAATAAAATTAAATTACCCAAAAATGGGTCCAATTATTATTGGTTGATAAATTTATGATCATGGAAATACTTGGGTGGATTTTGGAACCCCATGGTGCCACTTGAGAGTGATAATGAAACTTTATATTAATTAATTTAAAATAAAGGCAAATATGACATAAACATATATCTTATAGTAAAATAATTTTTACATGGGGTTATGTAAGTTATAATTTCAACTATAAATAATCATTATAATTATAAATCGATTTCCCACAAAATATTTTTTTATTTATAATTTTTGGACTATAAATAATAAAATTTAGGTATGACACAATGATGATGAAGTAATTACCTTATTAATCAAAGAATGAAATAAATGGTATTATAATTATTAAAATAAATAAAATTTCAATTATTTTATGACATCCAAGATTTTTCTAGTTGAATATGACATGTAAGGTTTGATTCAAAATATTTTGTTCTATTTAATAAAATTATGATGACTTTCACAAAAAACAAAATTAAAAATAGTACCAAAATTGACATAAATGAGTTTTTTAAAGAAATATTATATTATTAAATTATATAATATTCTTATAAATATAAGGATCTACAGAAACACTTATATAATAAATGTTAATTCTTTAATGAATAATTTTAGGTTCTCTTGGAATTTTATAGTATAATTGTTTATGAATTATTATAAGAAATCAATAATACCTGATAAAAGTTAAACTATTTAACTAAGAGTTAAATCTAAAATATAATGTTAATTTGGTGACCAAAACCTATCTAAAACATATTAGATAATAATTTTAAACCAACCCCACATTATCCTTGAAAATAATCATTTTTTATCCATTATAAACTGAATATTATTTTATTATGAAATAATATATCAATCTTTTCTTATGGTTCCCCTCACATCTATTATAAAAGTGAACTTCCACATCTCTCATAATCACAACTCCATAGCCATTCCACTCAGTTCAACCTACCCAAATATCATCCCAATATCTCTAAAATCTACCTATAGGACTTAGTTTGATCATAAATCCAACCCGTAGAACTCATTTGATCAAATAAAATGAAAAAACCTAAAGAAGAGGTAAATATTTCATCATCTCTTTCATGTTATTTTTATTCATACACTTCCTATTTCATTGTTTTTTACATTATAAAATAATAACTTCAGTGTATTATATATAATATGATGTTATTATAAAACTGTTACAACCATATTCATTGTTTTATCTAAAATATTAATAATAATGTCACCATACATGTGTACGTATGACTTACTGTCTCCACGTTGTGGTGTAGTTGTTATTCAATAATTTTTTTGGATGGTTATAATAATGATGTATAATTGATTTAAATAATAAATATTACATGTTAATGATTCCATATATATGATATAACATCTATTTACATATTATTTCAATATCAAAACAATGATATTGTCGCTCATTCATATGTACGGATTAACATCTCCACGAAACCGATGATATTCATTACCCCATCGTAACCATTCAAAATAAAATTCATTTAATGATTTGAAATAATGTTTAAGAACATAATATCACTCAGTTTATTAATCAAAGACATATTATCCCAAAAATCACCACTTATATAACAAAACATATAATGGAAAATGAATAAGTTAATACCAGAAACGACGATAACACTAAAATATTATTAATAAAAAAATATTAAAAGATAATATATGATATCATATTTATATATATTGTTCATGCATAATTTATTAAAAATTACTTAAATATTATAAAATAGGTTAAAATACCTTTGACCAAGGAAAAGTACAAGGTAAATATTAATTTCACAATCTCTTTATTATCTGAGGTGGTTTTTACGTAAGTATCTACTATGACCTATTTATCTTCCACATCAGTCTTTTCATAAAAATTTATTTCAAAACATTTTTTACTGTTTACATGACTTTGGATTATAGTCATTTATACCCATATTTTCTATTATATGCTTTTAAATGTATATTTCCATCATTTTCCAAACAAAGTACATTATGAGCTTTTTCACAAAATTAAGGTAAAAATGTTTTTCAACTTTTATGGCGGTGAGGATATTTTCTACCATTATAACATCGTCGATGATTCCATTAGAATATTATAATAATATATTAAAAATAAATGATTTCTTTTATATTAATGTGATTCTTAAATGATTTCAATACAGAAAAATAAATTTCTCTCAAATTTTTTTGATTTTGTCAATGTCAACATCATTTGATAAAACGTACACATGTTTGAAGTTTATTTATTATGATAAAAATCATTCATATTTTATTTAATTTTTTATTATATGTTTGACTATGGATGTGTTATTTTTATACCATTCATGGTTTATGGTTTATGTATAGACATTTCTAATGTTAGTTTTAATATGATTGTTTGTGTTATGTTTCAACCTTTTCATATGTGGAATGTATTGGACTTAAAATGTGATTGGTGGATCCCACTATAGCTTCTCAATGCATAAGTAGGTCTCCTTTGTCTATTAGACATGGAATTGTATGAGGGATTTTCAAATTTGATATAATTTTTTGGGCAAGGCCTAAATCATTTTTAGACGACATGGCCGAGGCCTGGACCAGATGTTTTAGAATGTTTGGCATTATTGTATCCCTCATTATGAAAATAATAATGGTGGTTATTGTGGCTATTAGACTAATAGAATACCCATGACTATGTTCTATTATGTAATATTTACAGAAATCATATTCAAGCCACAAAGTGTTCATGTTTATTACTTCTAAAGGATTGTGTTTTCAAAATTTCAACATGCCTATTGATTATGTTATCTTACGCTGTACTTATTACTCTTTCTGAGATTTTGAGATCACCCATTTCTCATGTTTCTTTTTCCCAGGATATGATGATGTTTGTTATGAGTGACTTGTAGGAATAATCTAGGAGTCTTGGATGTTTCTAATAAAATAAATCATTGTTTTATTTCTTATCCAGATGTAGTGTTAAACTTATCTCTGTATCTTCTTTAGAATAATAATAAATTGTTCAGTCATTTGATACATTATTCTTTGTATCATGGAAATTATATGTAATAATTAATTGACTCTAGGTAATTGGAGTCATGGAATTACAAAATTATAGGCTAAAAATCTACAGGCTCAACTACTTTTGGTTCAACAACTGTATGATCAAATATTATCGACATAGAAATTATAGTCACAATGCAGTCTCCATTAATAGGATAAATAGGTTGACTAACTGGGCTAGGGGATTTCATTACCTCAATATATTGTTTCATATAATACCAATCATATTTTAAACATCATAATGTATGATCAGAAATTAATTATTAATAAAATAAAATAATAAACTTATTAATAAGAAAACGCACGAGTTATCTCATGATAAAGATGTCTATCAAGATGATAACCACTGTCATCATCTCTACCTCCTTTACCATTTCCATTTTATTCTATAACTTCTAATTTGTCTTCTTCTTATTCTTTCTCACTTTTATCCCTGCCATTCTCACCATTTTCTTCATAACAACAATTTTTATCATCACATAACTCATAATATTCGTCATGAATAAATTTTTCTCATAAATTATTCAATCATGCATATGATTTTCTTAAACATTGAGAGATCTAGGAGGGCTTGAATCACCATAGGATATTGGTGGAGAAATCTTTGAAAATTCTGGATCACTACCATATCCAATTGAAAACACATTTTTCGAATCACCAGAAGCTGAATACTACTCTTATTCCTCGTCTAGGGACACTATTACTTTATCATTATATAAACAAGGATATAGAAAATATTTTTTCAATGTTGGGATATTTAAATGACGAATATAATTATAAATAATGTCTTCATCATCAACCCATTTTCTCTTTATTGGGTTCAAAAATATAATCATTCTTTTCAAAATTACATTAGTCAAACTAAAACATCCCCATCAAACCTCTTCATCTTCTACACCTTCAAACAATATCTTGGAATCCAACATGAACTAAATGAAAATTAGTTAAATTTCAAAATTTTGCCTTGGATGATTTCTAGCACATCTCTATAATATGATCCATTAAATATCAACACATATTAATTTTTAATCATCTGATATATATATATATATATGGATAAATAATTTTTATAAAATCACCATCCTTTGAATACATCATATGCTATGTTAAATTAAAATGTGAACAAAATTCTACATAAATATCTGTTGCAAGTAGTCTTCTCACAGTTTCATCCCATTTTAGCTCTTATAAAGGCTCCCTATACATGAAGTTCTCACCATAAGTTGGAACATATCATTGATATAATTTACACCACTTATTTTTGTAATTTCAACCATATATTCCACTGTAATGAATATAATATAACATTGTGACAATTTATTATGCTTGAAACCCATAATTAATCTTCATAAATGCTAAAATAAATATATTGATTGATCTAGTGAAATGAAATATTTTTAAGGGCCTATTGTTATTAGAAAACATCTCAACCCATTCCTGGTCTTTCATAAATTTAACCAGGAAACACATTTTTCACAAAAACAACTAGTCATTTATATCGTTCCCATGTAATCCAATTTGATTCAAGAGATGTGGGTTATTTGGAATGATAGTTATATGATACAACTCACTATTATTATTATTTTAATGGTGTGTCTTTTTCCATGAAAACCCTCATTATCACTTCATTATATCCATGGATAACAAATTTTATCCTCCATACAAGTTTTAGTGAGGAATATAAATTGTGATAGAAATGGGTGTTATCCGTTTCAAAAAATGAGGTATTTGGAAGAGAGAATTGAAATTTAATAAAGTTCATAATATGAATCATTTATATATTTATGGTTTTTTTAATTGAAAAAATAATTATCATTTTAATTTTATAAAAATATAATTAATATATAAACTACAAGTAATAACTACCAATGATGGCACAAAAACAAATGTTAAGTCATTCAATGGTGGGTAAACAAAAAAATATGTAAACACAAATGTTTGGTAAAATACAATTGTGGGTAAACTCCAATGATGGAAAAAACCATGAAATGGGTAAACTCCTATGGTGGTTAAAATCCTATGGTGGGAAAACTCCAATGGTGGGTAAACTGCAGGGTTGGCTAAACTCCAATTTTGTGTAAACTCCAATGGTGGTAGGACTCCAATGGTGACAAAATTTAAAGGTTGGTGCCAGAAAATTAATCTTATTCGAAGATAATCATTCCTAATACAATATTTATTTAGTTCATTATGTCATTAAGAAATGTATTCTTGAAATTCTAGAATTATGATATTCAATTAAAAATTATTCATGAGTTATATCATCATTTTGAAAATGATTTCCCCAAAAGTGATGCCTAAAATCAATATTTATTGGTCTAGAGAGTTATTAATGGTTCATATAAATATTTAATTTACTTTTTTGTATCAATTTATAACGAAATTTCTAGATTGATATCCATAGTTTATAAAAGGGTTTCCAATAAAAAATAGTGTATATTAGCTACCTACAGAAAAGTATTCAACATCCAATGTTTATATTGAAACACATATTTATCATACTACACTAGGAAATGAGATACATGAAAAAAATATAACATCATCAAGATGTTTTTTTATCTGGGTTACATATACCAAAATAAGCATCTAAACAAAAATATATATCAAAGTATCTTACAATAGGATTAAAAAAATCCAATGTTGGATATATATTTTAGCTATTTGAAAAAAGTTTTTTCAGTAAGTATGTTTGATTTTTTAGGGATCTCATCAAAATGTTAAAAGTATACACTGAAATTACAAAATGTATTGTTGGCAAGCAGCTAAGTAGAGTAGACATCAAATAACCCAAATGTAACTATTTTAATGCACTAAACTACATGATTCATCGTGACCTATCTTATAGGTGGTACACATTGAAGTTTTATAACATTCATTTCCATCCTAAATAAAACATTTGAAATGTTATTTAGTATATCTACATTGATTTAAAATAATTATTTATTTATATTGAAAAAACTAAAAACCAAGATAAAATTTTAAATTCAGCCATTAAACTCATTTCAAATAAATTTTCCATCACCATTAAAAATTCAATACAAAAATATGTTTTGAATATCCAAAAAAAATATCATCTTAAAAAATTTGTTAAACTCAAACATATTTTTATATTTTATTAGAAAAATTATTGGATCAGTTATTCAATTTGAAGAATATTTTGAATAAAAAATATTTAGAGACTATCATACCATGACCAAAGATCATATCATAGATAATATGAAAATATTTTAAATTTATAAACATGATTTGCATAATGAATTTTTTGAAATCTATGGAGTTGTTTAAAAAATTCTCTAATGATATACTAATTTAATATTTCACTTTTGACATCCATTTATTGTACATTTAAATCATAATGTGATTCATTGGTAGTTGTATTGTAATCAAATCATGTCTCTCTATAGGTGAAAAGGATTCTCTATAGTCTACAGGGTCTTATGTACTATACCCTTGTGTAACCAAGATAGAATTGCATTATACTATTGTGATAGATTCATCAACTATGTTTCTAAAAACCCATTTAGTGTATTTAGTTACTGTGTCTTGATTCTATCATCATGTTTCCAAAATGTATTTCTTTCAAAATGTATATTTTATTCTCAAATATCAATCTCCCATAATTCATATGTTATTGTATAATTGATGATATTTTGTGTAGTATGTGATGAGAAATCTTTATATTTTACATGGTATCTTATTTATTCTATAGTTTATGTACGAATTTACATGTATCTGACTATAGAATCTAATATATGGTTTTTATGTCTCCAAATAGCTCTATTGAATGATGTTCCGGTCACCTCATGGTTTTTTAAAGATTCTAGATCGTGTTCTAGAGTTTCCTACGAATTTTTAAATTTTTAGGCATGTGAAAAAACAATATCAGTAGGAATGGAATTTCTATTGAATATAGAAAAAAATCATACTGGTCTTTTAATGTATTCTTTGGTTTAGGTGGATATGTATCATGTGACATGATAATGTAATGAATAATTCACATTGATGGTTATTTTTTTAAACATCTATTGTATTTTCTTAATGATGAATTACAAAGGAAAATTTTTTCATTTCTATTTGAAGAATAACATACCAGATAATCAATATTTTTTAGAATAATTTCATAAAAACCAAAAAATATAATGTAATTAACCATTGGATTCCAATTAATATAAATTTTCCATGTTTTTTACCCAAATAAGTCTAATTAAATATTAATTAATTATATAGTATAATATATTCATAGCCTCTTCCCAAAAGTATACAGGTAGGTCATATTTATTTATTCTTCTTGGGTTATCTCCATATGTGTTTTAATAATTAATTCTAAAACTATATTCAGTTGAGGGGTCCTATGGGAAGTGAACTAATTGTTATATCAATTTTATGAGAAAAAGGAATCAACTTATTTATTTTAAAACTCATGAACATGATCTTTTCTTGAGGGAATAATTTAATATCCACTTTTGTTTTCAACAGACCTATAATACAATGTAAAATGAGAATGAGATTACCCATTTTGAGATAAAAATAATACATTGATATTACTAGAAAATCTATTTTCAAATACACATACATAGTGTTCCCCATTTAAATTACATACTCTAGATTATTGAAACAAGTCCATGTGAATAAACTAAACAATATTAGATGTTGAAACCACCATATTTAAATTAAATTTTTTTAATGTTTCACTTTTTTTGAGGAGTTAACAACATTATCATATGAGAATTAATGTTTTGGTAGATCCAAAACTAACAATTTCATAGTAATCATTCTATGTGAGTGAATAAGAATTTGGATTAGTATCCTATCCAAAATAAAAAAAATTAATAAAAATCACAAAATAATAATCATTTTGTGTAATTAACCAATAAATATTAACAACATACACAATCTCATTTCACAACGACTTAAATACTAAATTAATTTTAGAAATAAAAATTTTAGATTAATTATTTTTACGAATTATTTTAAAAACACCATGACATAATTATAGGATTCTAGGGATATTTTTTATTACATAAAAATATCTTCATTAAAAATTAAAATTGAATTTGATTTACCGATTGGGCCAAGGCTGATTATTTTTACTTTATCATTATAAAAAAATGTGTATTTTCAACCATAAAAAATTATTAAATTTATTTAATAATGAGTAATATGTTGAGATATTTATAGAGAAACTGGGGACTAGATACCATAGAAATGTACTGGTTTTCCTCTACTAGTTTCCCTATAAATTTTTATAATACCTAAAAAATGATTTAGGTACCAAAAATTTCATTAGTTTATAGATGTTATTAAAGAGATATTTAAGAACACATATTTTCATAATAGGATTTCTATAAGAGGATTGTAAAATATTTGAAATATAAAAATTATTCATTACAAATGAATAATAAGTAGAAGTATAATTTCTATAATTGTATTTAGAATCAATATTTTTCTTTTTAATTATTTTTTTCAAGGTTGGTAAACTATACTAGTAATATATTTATCATAAATTTATTTCCCTTGTATTTTATTGAGAGTTTATCTTCCATTTTTATTACTCTATATCTATTTATTTAATTTATTATTTTAAAAAAAAATAGTTTATTATTTTCTAACAATAATTTTTCAATATTCTATTTCTCTACACTAAAATCAGATATGATAACCGTATATAAATCATGGTGTTTCTTTCGAAAAGTTACTTTTTTTATGATAATAAATGGAATAACCATTCATATATCAATATTCAAACATTACATCCTTTTACATATAATAATAATTTTCTTCATTAGAATGATAAGAGTTATGTACATGAAATAGAGTAGGTACCTCATATATATTTTTTCATGAATTAGATAATTTTCATGGAGGCTTTTCATCATGTGTAGTGTCTGAGTCACAAAATCAGTAAGAAATGTTACTACATGTGTATTTAATTTATTTCTTATATAATATATCCATATAATCACTCTACTTTGTGTACCATAATTTGTTAAAATCAAAAGTTACATGTCATTTATCTTACACTCATAACAAGTGTGCCAATTTCATTAACAGTTATTTTCTGATATTTCATCCAATTACCCAAATTATAAAACATTACAATGAAATGTAGATTCATGGATTATCTAAAATTCATATGAATGTACATATAACATCTTTCTAGACAATCCATTTCTCCATTACTGTTGGATGATGATTATAGATCACTGAAGAAATGAACTTGAACCTTTTTTTATAAATATTTTAATGTAATATTATTAGAGGACATATCATTCCTATTTGTCCCATATTACTATTTAAAATTTACATTAAATTATTCTTAATACATCACAAACATCCCAATCAATTCCTTTCAATCTATATTACATATTCCATAAGATTTTATTTTTAAAATATGTGTTCATAACCTTCTCTTTGGAAGATATCTCAGCAGGCTTATGATTTGATATTTATTTGATACTTGATTCCACAAAGAGGTCATTGTATTCAATATCTCATGGAATGTTTCATACATATCAAAAATATTTTAATTATGTTTCATCTTGAATATATCATACTTTGGTTAATAATTATTCAATCTCGTTTCGTTATCATTTGTAATTCCTTTATTTAAAATAGATAATGTATCCCAAATTTAATAAGAAGTTTTAAAAGAAGATATCATATTAATCTATTAATGTAACTCCCCGACCCTAGTTTCCCAGAGTCGGTGCATTATTACATAACATTTTCATTATCACAAATGATCATGTCTCGAAAGACCGATTAGTTTAGTAGCCTTGGAATCACTAGATACATTCATAAAGGTTACATTAAATCATAAACTGAAATCTACAACAACATCTTGTCCCCACACTCATATCCTCATAGACTATCCCTGCAGGAAATTCATAAAATACTTCTTCACATCCTGGGAAAAATAAATCATTGAAAGGGGTGAGCTCAAATTCTTGGTAAGGATAACAACATAGAGGAAACATTAATAAATTACGGCAATGTATAACTAGTACAATAGACTTTTAAACGTGAACATCAGCATAGTATGGAACAAAATAAAATGAAATAATTCCATTTACATATTCACATGGATATTCTACTAATCAAATAATCACATGCTATATCAATAACCACTTTTATAATGATGGAATGCATAATGCCAGACTATCAAACCACATATTCATGGCCTTGTGCCAAGACTACAAAAAATATTTTGTCAAGGCCATGATCCAAGACACTAGTTTGTCTCATGAGACCTACCTATGCATCGAGGATCTATAGCAGGCTCCACCTCTCTCTTATTATTTCTAATGCATTCCTCATATGAACATGTTTAAACATAACATAAATATTCGTATTAAAACTAGCATATGATATGTCAATACATTATCCATAAACCATGAATTGTATAAAATTAACACATCCACATTCAAACATATCACAATACTGACAATACAATATGGATGTTTTGTATCATAATAAATCATCTTCAAATAAGCTTAAAATCCATCAAAGGATGTTGACATATATAAAATCAAAACTATTTGAGGGAAATATTTATTTTCTTGAAATCATTTAAAATTCACATAATTATAAAATAAAACATTTACATTTAAAATATTATTATAAGCTTGTAATGGATGCTTCGAGGATTTTACAATGGTGGAAAAATTACTGCACCCACTGTATAAGTTAGAAAAAGGCATTCTTACCTTAATTTTGTCGAAAAGGTTAAAAATGACCTTGTTTGGAAAACAACGGAAAGATTCCTTTCAAAACATTTTATAAAAGTCAAACAAGGGTATAAATGACATTAACCCATATTCTGTAAAATAGTAAGAATGCTTTGAAATACATTTTTAAGAAACATGGATTGGATGATAAAGAGGTCATAGTAGATAATTACGTATAAACAACCACGGATAATGAAGAGATTGTGAAATAAACCCTAACCTTGTAATTTTCCTTGGTCAAGGGTAGGTTAACCTCATTGATAATTGTGAAATAATTGTTATTAAATTATATAAGAATCATATACATTAATATGATATCATATATGATCATTTAACATTGTTTTGTAAATAATATCTTAGTGTTATCATTGTTTCGGGTGTTAACTTACTCGTTTTCTTTTATATGTTTTGTTACATAAGCCATGGTTGTTATGGATAGGTGATATAATATTAATATATAGAATGATATGAAGTACTTAAACATTATTATTATTAATTAGATGACAATTATTCTTTAACTGATACGATGGGGAATGAATCTCACCGCGTTTGTGGAGACGGTTGTCCGTACTTACGCACGAATGATAATATCATTATTTTGTTATCAAAATAATATATAATTCGATGGTATATCATATATACAGAATCATTATCATGTTATATTTATTATTTACATGAATTAAAAACCATTATTATACCCATAAAAATAATAATGTTTTGAATAACAATTACACCACAACGTGGAGACGGTAAGCCGTACATATGCACGTATGGTGACATGTCATTCCAAGGATGGATATAATATAGGATATGGTTGTACCATATTTATAATAACATCACAGTATATAATAGATATTGGAGTTATTATTTTAGAATGGTAATAACAAGGAAAGAAGAATTTGAAGAAGAATGTAACCTGAAAGAGGGTGGTGAAAACAATACCTCTTAATCGGCTTCTTCCTTTTGATATGATCAAAAGGGATCCTTAGGATGGATTTCTGATCAAAGTATGGACTCTAGGTCGAAGTGAGGGAAGTTGAGAGAATATTTGTGCATGGGTTGGCTGATCCAAAATGCTTTTAAGGTGTAAATTATAGAGAAGGGAGAGTGCCCTTTTATAAGTGGGGTGAGGGGAACCTTTAGAAATCCTAGAAATATAATTTTATAATAAATTAATATTCAGTTTCTAATGGATATAAAGTGGATTATTTAAATTTTATGGTGAGTATATGTTGAAAGCAATTCATGAAGCAGGTTTAGATAGGTTTGAGTGACTATATTAACCTTCTCTTTTAGTTTTAACTCTTAGTTAATTATTTTGACATTTACCATGTCTCATTGTATTTTTATATTATTTAGGTAATAAACATACTATATACTTCTAAGAGAACCTGAAGTGGTTAATTAATGATACAAATATCATTATATAAGTCTCTTTCCTATCCTTAGATTTTTAGGAATTGAATATCAATAAATAATATAATATTTGTTTTAAAAACGTTTTTTTGTCAATTTTGACACTATTTGGTATTTGATTTTTTTAAAAATCATAATAGCATAATTACTTCAAAAAAACATAATTAAATCAATAATAACAGGTCATATTAACGTATAAAATTATTGTAATTCATAAAAAGTCTCAAATTACATTTATTTGGATATTTATAATATCAACTATTTTACTATTTCATAAATAAGTTAATTACTGCATCACCATTGTGTCATAAATAAATTAAATTATTTAATGTCTAAAAATTATAAATAAAAAACCATTATGTTGGAAATAATTTTATATTTCTAGGAAATTTTTAAAATAGAATATATCTTATGTATATCACTATATTAAAATAGTTTTAGTAATTAAACGTTGATTTTAACTCTTTTAACTATTCTTTGAATTAAATAATAATAAATGTCCTAATCTAATCCAAGTGGTCCTAAATGATAATATTTTATTCCTATGGTTATTTTTTGTCAAAATAAACTTGTCCAATAAAATTAAGACAAGTTCCAGGGTAATATTAATATCATTTGTACTCTTAATTACCCTATTTACTTTTAACCGTGGTAAATAAAAGTAAAAAGTTACTATTCACCAAAAAATGTTTTTATCTTATTCAACCACATTTTACTCCATGATATTAACCGTGTGTCTTGGATTTTTGAAATTCCACTGATAGAAGCAGTAAAATTATGTTTTATGTGAATTTGAAAATTCTCCTAGGAGGTGGGTAAAAGACGGTGAAAAGTTCAATAAAATTTTTATATATCTAAAATTATTCTAAACTAACTCCAATGAATTACATTGAGCATATATAGATATTATTTATCTATTTTGACCTTAATTAAATTTTAATAAAATAAATAATTATTTAAATAAAAAATTGGTTTTAAACAATAACTCATTGTTTTTTTATTATTCATCAGAAATTCAACGTTTTAATAAAAATACCAAAAATTCACCCAAAGCTAATTTCGATATTCTGAATCCAGAAATGATGTCTATTATGAATGATAAAATTTATAAAATTTCAAAAATTGGGTATTACTCTTCATAATGGTTAGTTTGATTGGTTGTGGTGTGTATTAGAACATGAAGTTGCATACAATACACGCTATTGTATTATTCAATGAGAACCTTACCGTGGAAGCTTGGGGTGTTACAATTAAACACCTATAGAATAGTAAAAAATAATTCATGTATTTTTATTATTTTTATAAATATTTCTAGAGGAATCATCTTTGGAATATATAGTTTTTTATCAAAATTAATTGTTATTCTTTATATCCACCCATATTTCATACCCAATACATTCCATATGAATTTTAAAAAATATTTTTCAATGCGTGTTATTATTTAAATTAATTAAATAATTTTTTTTCTAGTAGATCCTTATTGCCTACTAGCCTAATATAGATCTTAATTTATAATCAAACGAAATATATAATCATTAAATCACAAGTAAAATCCTTTATTTTTTTTTTAAAATTTTCATTATACAAAATTTCATCCTGAGTGACTATCTCATGATGAGGGTGAATAGAATTCCAAATAAAATTTATATTAATAAATTTGTCATATTAATCCCCTCGGTTAAGTTAGAAACCATGATGTTATCCAAAACAGTATATTTAGATATGTTTTCTTTTTTAAAGGATTTATAAATGTGTTATTAATTGTAAATTAATATAATATAACAAAAAATATAAAATCTAAATTCAATTTTTATTAATTAAAACCTTAAATAAACACTGATTATGATTAAATATTAGTGTAATAGATTTTTATAGTCAAAAAACAAATAAATTTTAATTGTTATAAGGGAAACAGAAAAGTGTGTAAATAAAATGAGAGGATCAATCTCATTTTGAGTCTTAATACCCTCCACTTTTAAAAAACATTCATCCAAAGATATTATATAAATAATTGTGAACAAAAAACTATATCAAGTATTCATAATTTTTAATCAAATATCTTTCCTATTCATGGATCAATTCCATAATATATGTGGGAATAGAATAAACTCGGGTCATGTAAGTACCTCTTCCACAACATGTAGATGAAGTAATATTGAACAATGTTATGAATATAACATGTATTATTCAGTTAACGTGAATAAAAATGTTTTCATCTAATATATAGTTTAAGATACTAATTACTTAAAAAATTTGTACAAGAATCATGAATATCTTGTTTATAGGTAGGAAATGGATGGTGGTGCTTGGACTAATTTTATTTAAAGATCGATATTCCTCTGATGTATCTTGGAATACATAATAAGCCATTTCTCAGAAAACAGTTGTAAAATAGATATTCATAAGCTATCATGTACATTCTATAGGATGAGATCTATATGATTTCTATGATCACATTTCTTAATGTTGGATTTTAATTAGATGATCCATACAAATATATCATCCGAATGACACACTTGATCGTCTATTTTTATTCATGTTGCATGGTTTTATTCACACTCTAGTATTTATCAAATTTGGGTGGCCTATTAGAATATATAATTCTATCGAATATAGAGAATATTAAAGGAACCATCAATCGAGTATATCACATCCTCATACTTTTTTCTAAAATTCACATTAATTTACTCTAATATAGCTTATAGGAGATCAATAAAATAATTCATATAATTAAATTTGATTACATATTTTTGAATGGAAATTATTTTCAAGATCATTGAACGTTGAACATGACACTTCTAAATATTATATTCCTCTATAATTGACTCGTTTTGGTTTCGACATAAGCTAGTGGTGCGTCTTGCCAATAGTAATTTAGACAGATGATATGCAATTTTTTGGTAGTTAATTATTAATGGTGAGTCATCTAAGTGATGACTCTTCTAGGTTGGATATTCTATCAACACATTTACAAATTCATTATTATGGGTTCATCTACTATGGACATAGACTATGCTGTGGTCAGTCCTAAATTGTTACTCCTTTATAGTAGTAGGTCAGTTCAATAATTAGCCAAAATTTTCATCAATTACTTTGAATGGTTAGTATTTTTTGTACTTATCAAAAATGGCATCTTGACGGTGACTGAATAATGATTTCATTTCATTCCATGTTGTGACTCATATTCAAAGGGGAGTCATGTATTATAATTTTTTATGTCTCAAGGTAATTATTTTCATCATATAGCCAATATATCCCCAATATTCTTTATATTATAAAATAATATAATAAAAACCCATTAAATCATAATGAACATGATTTGTTTGCATTTAAAAAAGTTGGGATTTTTTTATGATTTCATTTTCAAATGATAGATAAATAAATAATAAAAATTAATTTTGGATAACATATATTAAATTAGTGTTTTTAATGTGAATGTGAATCAATATATAAAATTAGTTTATATGATGAAATACGAATATAGAAAAATGAAGGAATTATTAATACTGGGTCAGTTATTCATTCATGTTAATGAAATTAAAATAATTATTCGAGATTTTGGTGAGATGCTAGATGAATCATTTGTTCAATATAAAATAATATATATTAATCTATATTGGTTTGTTACTAGTATCATAGTACAAAATCAATGTGATACAATAATAACTCCAATGTATTATTATTATTGTTTAAATATTTATTATTAAATTTAGAAGCATATTTTTACCCAAAGGAGATAAAGGATGATAGGAAAAGATATTTTTGTTTTTTAGAAATACGAAAAAAAAGAATATAGAATATTTAAAATGACATGATTTAGAAATAGATTATGATGTTGATTTGAATTTTGAAAAAAAAATATTATCAAATTTTTTAAAGATAGAAAAGGTATTAAATTGTTTTAGGGAAATAAAATAGTATTTTGATTCATGTTGGGGATATTATAAATTTAATTGAAATTTTCTAAATCATTAACAAAGAAAAATATTATGATGTTGAGGGAGAGTATCCAAGAAGTACCTCAATAATGATATATATATATAATTTTACAAGGAAATAGATTCATTAGAAAGTAAATATAAAAAATTCTGTGAACACACAATATAATTTGCAAAATAACGTTATAGGATGATATTATCAATAAATAATAAAAATAGTTGTTAATTATTTTGACGGTGAAAATAATTTCTCGTTGAAAAAGTGTATAAGTAAATGATCATAAGAGAAAAATATTGAAATATTAAATGAGTAGATGAAATTTAATTAATTTAAATATTAATTTGTCTACTAAAGATATTTTTATCCAATATATCAAAATTTAAGGAAGATATAAAAATATTATTTAATGACAACTAATAATAAATTAGTAGTGATTCAATTCATGCTGAAGAGTAGTTAATGATAATGAATGATATTGTTAATTGTAATAAGATTCATGTTGAAGATAAGTAATTTGATGATGAAATTGAATTAAATGTTAATTAAATAGTGTAGTAACATTCTATTTTAATAAAAAATTACATGAGGATAAAAACGAGTTTAATAATTTCATATTTAAATTAAAAAATTAATAATATTATGATAATGGGATCTCTTTGGAGAATATTTGGTAAATAGTTAAATCTCTAAATAATGATAATAATAATTTTGGTTAAAAAAGATCATATTTTAATGATATTATTTCCTTGTATATTTTGGTGAAATAACTTATTGAAATTTATTTGTGATGTAATTTATATTGTCATAAAAGATAATTAACTCAGATAAATGATAAAATTGTTGAAATAAAATATCAAAAGTAAATATTTTTATAAATTATGAAACAACATAATAAAATTAATGTAAAAAAAAAATTTAATATTTGTTATTTCTATAAAAATTATGGTATATAAAATAGAAAACATTTTTTCCCACAAATTATAGAAAACATGGATTCCTGTTTTTTGATTAATTAATTTCCAAAATATATTATGAATTTTATTGTTACCATTAAAAATGTAGGGATTATAGGATTATAAAAATAATATTAATATTTAAATAAAAATTATTATTTGATATTAAATTATTATTAATACAATGATTTATAGGGATTTGTCATAGTAAGTGGAGAAAAAATGAGTCGAAGTTAATTATATTTAGGATTTAAGGTTAAGAACTTGTTCAATGAAAATTATGATGTTTTTGTTTAATCTCAATGGATTGGTCAATTTTATAATGAATTTATCCTAAATATACCTATAAAATTGATTAATAATATTTTTACTCAATAGTTATTGAAAATAATTATAATATAATATTAATTGAAGTAGTGATTTTTATATCACTAAAAATAGAAAAATTCTATTTTCTATGGATTTTTTATTGTGAATTTTTCTCTCATCCAAAGAATAATATAATATACATAAATTATTAGATTAATGTTTTAAAAGGCTCAATGACAATAGAAAATTATGGGTTCCTCAAAATTATATTTTTTATTTGTATTGATTTTTATATATATTTTTAACACAAAGAAAAAATTACAATTTAATGGGATAAAACACAATTGGGAATCTTCGTATAAGATATTTAATGTAGTTAATAATGTTTTTCCATAATATATGGGTTCTTAGGGAATGGATATTAAGATTCATGTCAATTGATGGGAGTAAGATGATCAAAATGTATGTTTTAGCCGCTTAGTGAGGTATGGATCTCCTGAGACAAAAGATTATAGTAGGGAAATTATTATTGGCATCTAAGGATTGAACATCATGGAAAATGGACACAATTAATCATAATGAGATGAATAATTTTCATCATTTTCCTTTATTGAAGATAGATTGATACCATATGTTTCATATATGCTACAAATAGATGATTGATGTAACATCACCTAAATATGTAGTTGTTCCGACATCTTACACATTGGATCTTATTCATTAATATATTTCTGGGAATTTAAGGAAGTGATCACGCAAGGAATATAAATATAATATTTTTTTTATTTATGAATTACTAAATAAAAAAAATATTATGTTAATGAAGAATAATTCACAGGATATAGAGATTTTAATAACATTCCATGTTAATTTATAATTATTGAGATTTCCTCACAAAGAAGATCCAAAAAAACAATTATTTTCAATAATAATATTTAAAATTTGAAGCATGTCATGGTAATAAAAAAATTATCTATAAAGACATAGAACTTTATATTACAAAAAATGGTGTTTTTAAGATTATAAGCTTGATTCTGGTGGAAAATATTAGTATTATGTCTGTTGATCGTAATTCATTACATTATTGATGGAAAAATTAGTTGATATAACAGTCTAGATTATGAAAAAAAAATTTAATACCAAATGTCTATAAAATAAAACATTATATTTATTATTATAATTTTACATTTAAAAAAATTGTGTGTTTCAAATCCCTTGAATTAAAAAATTTATAATTGAAATTATTTGTATGTTTGACTAAAGACATGTTGATGTAATCTTATTTTTGTATGATTCAAATTAAAGAGTTTATAAATTCTATATTTATGATCCAAATGAGATTATATTTTCAATTAATGAAATTATTTTGTTGTCGATAGAAAAATTAAATCAAAATAAAAATTACTGAATAAAATATAATGACATAGAAGTTGTTTTTGAAGATAATATTGATAATAGTGATGAAAGAAAATTCCTCCTAAAATAAGTACCAACTCTAGAAGAAGATTAATCCAAACTAAATTGTGAAGAAATATATTTATCATCAAATATATGAATGATAAAATGGGTTGATTTCCAATACACTATTGGATAATAAAAATAAGAGGTAGAAAATTAGAGAAAAAAATGAAAACAATTGTGTACACATAATTTTCTACTGTCGAACCGAGTGATGATAAATTTTATTTATATAATCCTGATTAGATATATGATATGTATATATTGATAAATCATTTTAAATAAATTGTTATTTACAACATAGAATACTTTCTATAAATTAATAATGTTATTAGAATATATTTGTCGTTTTATCAGAAAGTGAGTGAAATAATATAATTTGTTGGAAACAATGCATAACATGTGATAGATGGGTATTAGTTTGTTAAAGAAATTTTATTTGTTGTTAACATCTCACAATTTTTTCATGTTCTAATAGTAAATATATTTACTTCATTAGAACACAATGGAAAAACATGAACTTTCAAATCGATTTACTTTATATAATAATTAATCGATAGATAAGAAATGTGGTCTAAATTAATAAATATCAAATTTTAAATTATAATATAGATCATGGTAAGCTATATGTTGAAAAAAATAATTTGTATGGTTTAAAAATAGACCATATATAATTATATTTCATTTTATTAATATTAATTATTTTTATAATGGTAAAAAAGGGAATATTGGAAGGTAAAATCAATATTAAAAATGAAGTATGACATATTGTAATTATCTATTGAAATCATATAATTTTTTCAATAAATGAAAAAAAAATTCAATATCATTTTATTAGAGATTATAATGAAAATTGATATTTCCTTGATATTATAAATTATATAGTTATTAGGATTAAAAAATTCACATGATGGATATTATATTATTATTTCTCTTGAGAAATATTCTGTATAAATTATGTGGATATTTGTAATAAAGTGTTGAAATATAGTTCCAATCTCAATTTTTCATGAAAAATTCCAAAAGTTGAGAAAAAAATAAAACTATGATGATTTATTATATTTCATGAATTTATATAGAGTATTATTTACATTATTAATTCATTTCCGAAGATAGTTTTTTTGTTAAGTTTTTTTTCATATCAAAATACAGAGAAGAAATCTCATTTCGTTAATTCATATAAAATTTTCATGTATATTAAATAAACGATGTAAAATAAAAATAATTATGATATAATTGGAATTATTAGTTTATGTCGATATATTGATGATGGTTATGAATAAAATATTTTTGTTTGAAAAATTTCATCTACTAATGTTTTATTTTTGGGAGAATTATATGTATATTGGTACAAAAAGTGGAAATGTTTGATCATATTAACTACTAAATATTGGTTATGTGTCATTGTATCCATTGAAATAACACAATTGATATGAAAAAAGAGACAATTATAATATATCATGTAGATGTAGAGATTAATTAACATTATCATAATTATATATCACGTCATTTTAACTGAATATACATTACATATGGTAATTAATTAGATTATTGAACGTATAGATTTATTTGATTTGGATTTTAGATACATAATAATATAATTTTAATAAAGGTCCTCAATATTTCCCATATAATTATATTCACATGATAAACATTAGGAAATATATTATTTTTAATCCTTGCTATAGAATTTCTAATGAAAACTAAATAAAGATTTGATCTTAGATAACCTGTAAGGGGTGTATAGAAGATAATTACTCCAAGGTAATAAGTGAGAATACTATGAACCTATGGATTATAGAACATAATGATGGTAAATAAATACATTATAAGATATTAAATCCAAATAAAATGTTGATCATAAAGAATATTTTGTTTAATAAGATTTTTCATATAAAAAATAAAATACTCATTATTAATTTGTAATCATTTAGGAGTTTAAAAATGAAATTAAATAGCATAATATTAATTATACAGGTGGTAATTGGGGTAAAACATTATTGGGTTCCTGTAATAATATTGTAATTGGGTGTCCCCAATATCAATGTGGGAATATCATGAGGGGAGGGAGTCGGTTCTAGAGTTTTCCACAATAGGGGATTCGATGGATTCCATTGAGGTGAGGAAGTCAATAACATTATTCACATCAACCAATGTGTGATGTATATCCATCTTAATATTGATGTAATTATTTAAATTTCAGATTATATAAGTAATCATCCACATAGTTTAAATTATCAATTAGAGATAGTGACAAAAAATATTGTAGTATAATTCTACCGCTATTAATGGGATGACTTTATAATGGAAGAGGGAATGGCCACTGTGGATTTTTTTTTCATCCATCCCTAATGAATAACCTATTCTATTGGTATAACTAAAAAAATTGTGAAAAGGCTGATATTGATCTTCGAAATAACCTCCCCCTTGCATGGTGCCTCCAAAGAATAATTATTTATTATTAATCATTTAGCCACAGAGTGAAAGATTCAAATAGGTGAAATAGACATGGTATTCATGTATGGAATTAGTAACAAAACCCTTATTCAATGAAATATTAATGAGGGAGCCATCCTCAAACTATCATTTTAAAAGATGTGATAGCTCTATATTGAGGCATATATTCCCGGAGATCAAATCTATGTCAGAGTAGTGCATATCATTACGGGGGGACTTGTTGAGATCCTCCTAGTTGCACCAAAACCCAACATACATGAAAATAGATTATCTATTTGTAATATTAGTGTTGAAACCTATTCCAATGAACTATAGTTGATGAAAATCATTGATGTGGTATACATGTGAGTTGAAAATTGTTAACTCACCAATATTCTTCATCATCATGGATTCCCAGTCACATTTAATGAAAAAATGCATTATTTATTCTTCGTTATTGGCCTATCATCTTGAGAAATTTGATATTATAAAACATCCATTTCTTTTCACTATCATATTTCTGTAGATTTCATGTTTTCTAATGATCCAGATCATGAAGGTATAATTTATTTTAATGTCATTTAACTAATCTAATGGAGATCAAATCAAATATCATGTTTATGGAATATTTTAATAATGATACTATAATCCTTAGCATTAATTGTTCTACAGTTGATCCCTTGAGGAAACATGAGTCATTTGTTCCCTCTATAGAAATTATTTTAAAAATAATTATTTTAGGGGTTCTACAAAACATGAATTAATAAGGGTGACAGAATGATTCCATGAAGGTCTCATTCGGAGTAGTTTATCTTGGGTAGCCCAACATTGAGCCCACTCGGTTTTGGTTTGAAAAGCTGATACGCCCTCTCAATAATCCATTGCGATATATTTTGATAAGTTCAGATGACTACATATAGGTATTTAAAATATGGATGGATTTACTTTAGTTGGTTTCATGTCACATCCAAATTTATTGATTATAAATCTTCTCCAAAGGAAGCATCCTTCAATCACATCCATGTGTGTTTAAAATTTAAAAATACCAACAATTATACAACATTCATTACATTGATTTTACCGTTAGTATATTCTCTATCTAAGATGATCCATGAAACCAAATTAAATCAGAAATCTTAATGGGAATCCCAAATAAAGGATGATAATATATTTTAAATACCGCAATGAACCACCTTGGGTACTTTGATAATGTAGGGATTGTGAATTGGAAAAGAGGTAAAAACACAATTAACATGGTTAATGTTTTATCCAACATAAAGAATGAAAATTTTCAATTTTTTTATTCTATTATAAATCTTATCATCCCCACCAAAAAAATGGTGTATTCAGATTCTTCCATGATAAAGAGGGTCGACCGATTAATCCATGGGAAAATTGATTATATGAATAACAATAATGGATTCCATATACTTTACATATAACATAGATACCTAAAAACATATATAAGCATATATCTTTTCATGTTTAATGATTCCCCCCCTCAACATGGAACACTCCTCCATGATATTGTTGAATCCACTAATGAATCATATGCACCCCTTAATAAAAAACACCATGTCAATAGTAAATATGAGTTGTTAAACCACATGGAATTGAGGTCTATAGTTAATGGGCCTAATTTAACAATTAATCATGCATGAATCCAGATTATTTATGACAGAATAATATGAAATAATTAATACTATGTGAAGAATGGGGATATCATTTCCATACACCTCGGACCAACTTGACGAATCCAAAAAACATTTTCCAAGAAGACGGTTATGTAATGGGGTGAGGTATGTTAGTTGGTGAGAAGATCGAGGGCCTATACTGAAAATTCCATGTACCTCATCACATGGATAATGAAATTATACTCATCTTTATTATAGGACACATTCAAATAAAATTCTATAACAATATTTTACCCCAAAAATTCATTGTTTTTTGCTCATATCATTTCCTAATAAATTCAAATAGATAATTGAATTGATATTCCCTTGTTGAAACCATTTTTATCAGTTGATACCCATCTATAAATGTGGTCAGGAAGACTTTATTTATCATGGTTGAAAAGAATTTTTAATGGATTTTACACATGCTTATTAGATGAAACTATCTTATGGATGTTGGTCTATACACATTCAGAATGAGAACAATTATTATGGAACATAAACCCTAATTAAAGCATCCACCTTGAAAAAATCATGAATTAATTCAATGAGTTTTGTCTATATGATGTCCTAGGTTAACATAATGAAATATATTATGAAACCATCTATCCTAATAGACCATTTAGAATCGTGGTACCAAATTTTATCCCATATCTCATTCTAATTGTGTAATCTATCAAATGTGAGATTGTTATAATGATAGTCCATATTCAGTATAGTGAATAAGATTTCACTATTCCCAAATGGGTTAACATTATCCATACAAGTGTTATAATAACCAATAATAAAATTGATGTAGGAATAATCCATGTCACCTACCACCACCAGATAACTTCATAAGGATTCATCATATAGTTTATTGTTGGGTGTGATAACATGAATCTTTTCATTTAAAAATGAATGAAATTACACAAAGAATTTGTCTCCCTCAACGAGCAAAGAGTCCATGAAGCATTTTTTATTGAGGTCCTCATGTTCCTATAATATTTCCTTATTTTGGCCCATTTTTTGGATAGAGGAATCAACAGAATCATCATCCCAATCAGATATTGTATTTGATTTTCAATGGGAAATATCCACTATAATGGAATCTTGATCCAGATTTTTAGTGTGTTGATATCAATTCTTAGAGGATATGTCTTTATTCAATTGTCAGATGTTGTTATGAGAACCAATCCATAGTTGGCACTAAATGTCCCTTTTTAGGATCCCATAACTATTTCATCATAATTAGGATTATGTGTCCAGTGGACAGGGAAGAAGAAACCACATCCACCAATAATAATCTATTTCAAGTTGAGGAGTACGTTGGGGTGATCTGAAATAGAATGAAATAAATTGAGAACTGGTGTATTTGATATTGATGGGATGAATTAATCATTTTTTATGAAATGATCCATATGGAACCAGGTGTGTCGATTTACTTGTTGAATGTTTCACTATTTAAAATTGTCCGTAGTGATTCCAATGTTAAGAAGAACCTATCATGTAGAAAAGGATGAGGTAACCCTTAATAACACACCTCTATTCAAATTACACTTAATATCAGAGATCCTATTAACATTTACCTATAAAATTATATTAAACATTATTAAAATGGGATTTTTCATTTAGTCTTTTATGTATCAAATTTAATTTAGTTTTATACAGTAAACATTAAATAAAAATTCAGTCATTGAGGACCTCAAACTTTATTCCATGGAAGTACCTATAAAATTTTGGATCAGTATAGGATATGATATTATATTACAACACTTTACACCCTATGTACCCATCCAGATGATATTATTCTTTGACATCTCTCCAACCCCAAATATTTAATAATACAGGGGTTTGGAATTACAAATGAGTTTCCATATACCACAACATGTGAGGCCATATCATATAAAAACATAAAACACACATATATCCAATCAATAAATTAACTAATATTTGATAATAAGGTATGAGAATTAATAACCTACTAAAAAATATACATTGAATTGAATTTGAAACATATATAGTGACTATCTCCCCAAGAAACTATTAGAAATAGATATTTATATAAATCCACTAATGTATAATGCATAATATTTCTAGTCCATGTTTTATATACACATGTATCAAACTATAGTCACATTAGTCATTATAATTTCCATGAGCCACAATTATTTAAAATATATATCTATAAATTACCATGTGTTTCTGATACTAAACTCTAAATAATAAAAAACAACTATGTTTCCTCTATTTTATCTCCAAACTACAAATCGCCTTCAGGTACGTAACACATGAAGGAATTATGTAAATGCATGGGTGAGTGTAAAAATACATTGAATGATCGTTGAAAATCATTATGGGATAACAATAAAACAATACATATCATGTTATGGACATGAATGGATGTAACATGGAAATGTATGTAAGAATATAGATATACATAGTAACATGGATCCAATGGGTAAAATAAAAATTAAAAAAACATAGTTCCAATTCATAAATCCTTTATCGTATAATAAAATTATATTACTCAAAAATATAATGATTTCATTGTGTCTAAAGTTTATGTCAAATAAAATTATATCCACAACTATAAACACATTAGGTATCAATGGATAAATTTATCATATAGGATCATAACTTCTCTACCTTCCTTAATAGCTTGTCTCTTTTAATATAATTTTTTTACAGAAACATGTATCAGATCATTCTTCTTAACAATATCAATCTATATGGATTTCGTGATTTATATCTCAATACTTTACCAATTGAAACCAAGTTAAATTTTAATGGGGTATCATTCATATTATGAGAAGACACCGTAGCTAAAATGTCCCCCTTAGGTAAAGGATACCCCCACCTCTCGTAGATAATGATTAAAAATTTAATAAGTTAATATAGAGGATCAATAACCTCAAAATGTAAGTGGGAAATTTGTCTCAATGAGGATACCTCCTTACATATAGGGAATCCTACTCTTTTTACCATATTGGGTGGATACAAATACTATTAAATGGTTATGATACAGGATACCATACCCTTTTTATGAATTTATTATACGAATGAAAATAAATATCATCAAAGATATATGATCACACACCTCATGTATGGAAGGGGATACTCTTAACCATATCATCACCATGTTATATCACTTTATCATCACAACAAAAATTCTAAAACGAATGGATAGCTTCACTGAATATGTTAAAAAAAATAGGTTAAAAAAGAATATTTCATCATTTTAAACATGTAAAGATATTAAAATATAATACATACAGTCCAAAACCCCAATAAAATATTTTTTTATTAAAAAATAGAATCCCTAATTAGTATTACGAGTGTAAAATGATAATATACCACTATCACATTATAAATGACCTTATACTGTGAAAGATGAGAAAATATTGTGATCTATATAAAATGTTATTTGAATATAATATTAAATTTAATAAAATTGATACTCGATTAAAAATATGAATTTTATAATATGACAGATGAATTACAACACATGTCAAGACCCATAGCCTATTCCATTAGTCTTAAATATATAGTATATATTGGCCATGAATATTAAATCATAATAAATGGTCTCTGATTCCATAGATAAATATGCAATTCTACATCTTGTTATGCTGATATAACATAATGAAAGTTTAACATCCTTGAAAATAATATTAAATTTTCTAACATTATATTGTTATTAATAAAACATTATATGGATGAGGGGAAATTAGTTCACCCACCTCTATAAAAAGGTATCCTCCCTCAATAATTTTTTATAAAATTTATTTTTTAATTTTTTAATTTTTTAATTTTTTTATTTCTATTTAAAAATACACGATTTCCCTGATCTATACCATACATAAAAAAATATCACTTTCTTCATTCAGAGTATCAATATTGCAATGAAAATATATATTCCACCCTTTTTCTCATCAAAATACTTCCAATTACCATGCAAGAAACAACGTTACATGCACTCCACTAATCAATATCACATGTTGTTATAACGGTGACTCCCCACACCTTCTGTGACACATTTAATTCATCATTGATCATCCACTATACTGATACATCACACTGTATAAGCATAAATATAAGCCCTATATATTTCCCAACCAACTCAGTGCTACAATTTATCATCAAGGTAAACGACCAATGCATGCCTGTTAGAATAAAAGAGACATATAATACTATAGAATAATCCACCCAAAAAGAAATGATCCTCTCATTTCATTCATCATCTCACCCATTTAATTTGAATAATTATATTTATTAATGTTAGGAATAAAAATTTAGTACCTTATATTATCGATGTAATTAGTGTGAAAATATAGAAATTATTTTATAGATAATTACCAAATATTTATGATAATAAATTGTCCTATAAAAACCAAAACAGGCTCAAGTCACGAATCCCCAAGACCAATGGGCTATCCCACTAATGGGAGGCCTAATGCTATCATACTTATACACCCACTCACACACCCACACACAACTATATGAATAAATGCAGAGATATAATGAAATGAATTCATACATATATCTTATCCAGAGTTAAGAAGATGTACAAAAAGGGAGAAATACCTGGCCAAAAAAAAACTATAATATCAACTGACATGTTCAGATGGAGAGGATCACTAACCTACACCCACCGGTATGATACTCATCCAAGGTCTGTTGATAACCCTAGTCAGTGCAGCTACTATGTTCTTCCTACTCTAGGTACAACTGAGACTGTGTTGAAGGATATATGGTTCACACAAGAAACAACATATGTGAGAAAATACATGGTGGGGATGAGTGTATGAATACATAGTAGTATACCCAAAACCCAAACAAAAAAGGGAGCAACAGATGGGATTTTGATAGAAAATCTCATCCTGATGTATTTTAAATGAGAGAGAAAATCCATCTTGGGACTATACATGAAAAAAAAAACTTCAAGTTGGATAATTGTATCTAGTTTGTTAATATGAAACACATATCACAGGGACTAACAGAACATAACTAGATAGACTCATCTCTGTCTCTCATGGTCCCGACCATTGACTTTCCACAGTAGCCAACTCGAGGCCCAACACAATAATCTTATTAGTCTCATTAGGAACCAACCACATAAGAACCCACAAGCTCTCACTAGAGCTTCACAGGATGAATCTAACCACATAGCATGAAAAATGAACCCATCCATCCCTGATGGAAATGAGAATGAGATGTGATATTCATCATCATATTGTATGCGATGATCGTGCCTCACTATATCCAAAGGAACCCAACTGAGAGATTCCACACTATCGGCAAAATTAACTAGTGGCCCAACCTTTCCAACCCACATAAATCGTATCAGTGATGTCATGAAAGACCGAAAATGTCATAGATTAAGTCTACTAATAAATAAACATACTCCAAAACCTTGAATAAGGGATTCCTCCCTCCATCTGATATGGGTCACCCTAGATGGAAACTCCATTCATAGAAAGGGGTATCCTGCAACATTCCAAATTAGGAACAACCTGGCTAAAAGAGGATCAATGCTCGAGTAGAGACGGTTATGTAGATTATAATATCCCCTCTAAATAAAATGTCAGGATCGATGGAAGATGGAAGAAACGAATACTGATACATTGTTTGAGGGTCTACACTGAGAGCTCCCTAGGGCCTCCATCCAATACTATAATAATAAAATATTTGGTAGAGTATCTATTCCCATGTAATTATTGGACACACATATTCCATGAACCGATCAAGGGAAAATGTAAGTATGTGAGGATCGCATTGGGTCTCCCAGGGTGATACATGCTCCATGTCCATTGAGTCTTTTATCGAAGCAATGTGGGGTGACACACTCTAGAAAATGGAAATGTGAACCCACTACATAACCATGTAAGAGAGTACCACTTCAGTAAACATGATCCTTCTCGGTAACATAGTATGAGAGTACCACAATGCTCTATGTATAAAAATATTTCAAATAGGGGTTACAGTATAGTGAATTGGATGTGATACCAAAAACCCTTGTAGTTATAGGAAATGGGGACCCAATTAAACTATATTTTCATAATGTCATCACAAGAAACTAATAGTAACCACTCAACCCAGCAAGTTGTAACATTACCAAATTTGACCTGGGGGACGCACTCAAGATGGATAGTCGGCATCACAAACCCATGATACCCTAACAAATCATTCTCCACACTGAAACTCCCATGCCCAAAATAAGGACACTGTCACATTCTAAATGGAGAACTTCTCAGGATGGGATAATCCAAATGTGGAATCAGGGCTATGATGTAGGACATACGAGAGGTAGAAGATCACTCATTAATCCACACAGAGTACACAATGCGTAAGGGGGAAGAACATGTGTGAACCAACCTGAGCAACCAACCATGTATCCATACTATAGGGGGTTTCAACCAATGTTATTATACACAACGTGTAAATATATTACAAATCATGTCCCACTTCACCTGACCATTGTATGTGTTTATCCATCACAAGGATAAACTAGCATGTTTCTCTTACATGTTGTTAATTCTATGCTAGATGATGTGTTTGGGTTGCATAACCACCTACCTATGTAGTTTATATGACTTGGTGTACTGTACCTTGTTCCCTTGTACTTTGGTAGTGATCTTGTACACTTCCACGTACTATTACATAGTTATTCCATTCATTTCCCCTTGGATACATGTGGAGGGTCCCTAATTTCCATGTTCCCCTCATACACAATTTAAATAACCTGAACATAATCTCTCATGAATGATCAGAACTCACGGAATGTTGGACTGGTTTATAAGCTGTGTTGATTGGAAAATCTAATGGGATTTCCTTACAAACCGCATGGATCCCCACATCCCCCAAGATTACCACAAAACACATTCATCAACCAATCAGGGGACATAATAGATTTTTAAGGGCTATAAAACCATATAAAAATGGGTATCAATACATAAAACACAAACATCATGCCCTGGGGGGAAACTGGAAATTCTTCGGGGTCAAATTGGTGCCCGAGATGTCCTGATTCTAGATATACTGATAATCATCATAAAAAATGACACCTGGCATTACCTCCTCTAATTGGTTATCCCGATAGTCAAAGGTAGAGGAAGAGGAATAAGGTGGCTCAACATCCTCCTTCATGTGAACAAGTATGGTGATGAGGGGATGATATATTTGTTTTAATTTTATAAAAAAACACTTTCTTAACACCCCGGCCAGACTCGCATCCAACCCAACACATGTGGCTAACAAAATATAGTATGTCAATAAGATAAACACGATGTTCTGAATATAACTGTAGTAACAAAAATATGATCCAATAATGATCTCAAGAGTTAACAACATTTCAATAAAAAACAATACACATGTGAGAAAATATTTTTAATATATATATAAAACCACCATATTGAGGCTCTTGGACCCTTAGATTTCTATGCGACAAAATCCCTAGCTTAAAAAATACTATTATAAATATTCAAATGTATGATCTGGAAAACATGAACCACTACACTCACCCCGCCATAAGTTTTTCAATCCTCGAAAAAAGAATTCCTTGGAAAATTATAAAGAATCTAAGCACTACACTCAGAATCCTTTGAAAGTGATCACACCAATGGTTCCAATGCTGTAAAAAACACATACAATGAAGAACATCCACATTTGAAATGAAAGATAGTGTTTTGAAAACTCAAAGGTAGCCCGATGCCCAAGCTAACAACTTAAACCCTCAACAAGATCCAATAGAGCATACGAACTCATCACCCAAAACCCAAGGCCACCGTAATTAGTCTAAAACCAACCCTAATGATCCCCAATAGTCTTCAATCAATCTCTGAATGTTATATTACAATATCAATATAATGAAAATTTAAAAAAACACATCATCATTTCCTCTATCAACATGAATGGTGCCAATGACAACCCTCTGATGGTGGACGCACTAGTGACCATTTAATAAAATCCATAGTGAACACACTCAATTGATATCCCATCACACAATACCTCAAAAATATCCTCAATGAATCAAAATAAATCATCTTCCATAGTATAACCAAAAGGGATTCCAAAGTATACACACTTGGTCTTAATTTCCATGGCAAGACTCTGACAACAAAGGATACTAACTTCAAACTCACAGGTCAATGGAACTCATCCACAACACCTCAACAGTATCATATTTAGGTTTCAATAACTCTTACACACATTATTATTTAAATCCTCAATGGTGAATCTTAGTGGGTGAAGTGTATGTCCTTCATTCGAAATCGAAGCCACAATGAACCACACAAAATCTTCTTTGATCATCCTGCATATAAGTTGATTATGAGAATATGGGGGAAGTGACCTACAAAAAGGCCTTCCTAGATGGGAACACATGTTCTTACGAGGCCCACTATATACTAACACACTCCCAGGCCTCATACACACATGTAAAGTGTGATAAACCCCCAAACCATGATAGTTTCCACTTAGGGAGGTAGTGATTATACATCATGATTTTCATCGTGTCGAAGAAATACATATTGTTGGGGGAAGAGTCCCTCTTACACATATAGTCGATGATGCATCATACATCAAATAATATTAGTGTTTTATATCAACAATATTGTATAATGTATAAAGGAAATGGAGAGTACCTAAATTCAGCTGATGCTCAAAGAACCACATTGAAATTTCTTACACTGACTTGATGATCCAATGACGAACCCACCCTCAGTAGAAAAGTGGGAAATCATTCTTTTGAAATATTTTCAAATCCACCACATGTTTAACAGCATCTCTAACTCTAATGACCAAAATCATAGAGTAGAACCAGAGTATGTTCATGGGTATCCCTATAACGATGATTCCTCCTTCATCACATTCGGGCCAACTACGGGTCGTGTTTGACTTAAACCTCAAGAAAACTAGGTATATGAAGCTCACAGTATTCTTGTGATCTGAGAAATTAATTTTACAACACTAATAGATCCTTTAAATGATCATTCTGATAGGATCTATCCAAATAAAACCTCTACGGTGGGTCTATGTGCTTCTTAATGTGTTGTGGATTCACTAGTTTTACAATCGAAGTTGAATCTTCCTTCTGAACAAGAACCTATAAGGAGTCCCCTTAAGTCATTAAGTTATACAACAAATCCTTATATGAAATCCTATAATCTATCATTAAGGAATAATTATGGAATAATTTCAAGACTCACAATATTCAATGAGTAAAACTTGGGAGATGACTCAAGAAGCACAACAGAAACCCATTACCTAGCCCAATGTGATTCATGTACCATTATTTCACAGCGACTAGTGGCATAATGTAGAATGTCAAAATGCTATTTATCAGATTCATAATTAATGGATACATTAGTTTCCAATACCATCACTAGAGTCCCTATCATTGAATTCCAAACTCGAAGCATCAAAACACTAAGTCAATTCAACCCAAACCATGATCTCAAAAATGAGGTCCCAATGTATAATTGACCTCCACTAATAATACTCTTTCAGGAACAGAGCTGACATGGTTCAAGACAAAACTCCCCAACATTGCATCTAATATGCTAGGTTATAGAGACTTTCACCGATTAGGATATCACACCCATGGTAGGGATTATACAATTGTACTAGTACACATGCACCCATATACACCTCAATGTAATAGTACATCGATATAAAAACAATCATGCATATATCTATGAATACAAGAGAATAGAAGATGTTAAAAAATGGGAAATAAAGTTCCCACAAAATAAAATCTTCAAAAGAATCCAACCTTCATAGATATTGGGGATTACTGTCAAACACCAACTAGTATGCTTCTTATACATGCCCTGGTGTTATCACTGGTTAGTCCCTCTACTATGTTATACCTTATCTAGGTCCAACTGTGTCTTTGTTGATGGACCTGTGCTATAATCATGGCACAACATGTCTGGGAAAAGCACATGTAAGTCTAGGTATAAGAATACATAGTATGTGTCCCAATAAATAAATCAAAAAATGAGAAATTGAAGGGCTTCAGTTAGCTCCACCCAACCTGAGGGAACCCGAATGAGAGACAATCTCTATCTTGAGAATATCTTTATCTTAACATGACCAGAGATCTAAACATCATTCGAATGTCATTAATGGTAAAATAACATAGAGAATATAATCACATACCCTTATATACTCATCATTATCTCTATTGGTATTGAACATATATTTTTTACAGTATCCAACAGAAGGTCCAACTCAACACTCACAATTGTATAATAATGTACCAACCTCATAGACATCCATAGGTTTCAACTCGTGGATCTTATATATAATCCAACCATGGATCATTCACATAGATCCCAAAAATCATCGATGGTAGGCAGAATGAGAGGGGTCAAGGATCGGCATTGTGTAATCGATGATCCAGGCTCACTATATCCAGAAGCACTGAACCAAAAGATTCCACTCCATCGAGAAAATGAACCAACGGCACAACCCGACCAACCCTCATGATACCTGTCCTTGTGGTCATTCTAGAAGAATAGGGTCACAAAAAAAGTCACTAGGTTACTAAAAATAGACCAACACCTCAAGTAGGGAATTCCTCCAAGGACTCACTGGGGATCACCCTAGCTGAAAACACCAATCATAGAAAGGGCCATCGTGCACTACCCAAATCTGGAACAAGCTTTCTAGAATTGGATAAATGCTCGAGTAATTTTATTATGTTTTACTCTATGGAAAACTTCAAGATAGATTATAGAATGAATAAACACATCGTGGTACATAAATAGAAGTTCTATTCCAAAGGATCACAAGGGCTTCCATTCTCTATTAAAACAACAACATATCAGGTAGAGTATCGAAGCCCATGTAAATATTGCCCACAATGATTTCAAATACCCTACCAGGGAAACCATAATGGTGTTAGTATCACAACAGGCCTCTTCGGGTGATATGTTCCCTAATACTAATAAGTCTATAGTAGAAGAGAACTGAGATGAATCACTCCAGAAAATGAAAATGTGAACCTGCTCCATAACCCAATATGGGGGTTCTACTTTGATAAATGTGATCTGACTCAATAAAATGGTGGGGACTAAAACTATGTTTCATATATGGAATGATTCCTAATTGGTTCACATGCTAGTGAATAGGATGTAATATTAATAGCTCTTGTAGTGCAAGGACTAGGGTACCCACTAAATGTGGCCCTTCGACATCGCTAACCAATGAAACTTTTGAAAGATCACTTGCACACCACAACTCTTAGGACCAAACTAAGGCCACAATTATGTTCTACATGGAAAACAACTCAGGATAGGCAAATCATGATCTAGAATCTAATTTATAAAGAAGGATATAAGATAGAAATATGATCACATGAAGATAATCAAAGAGTACATGATAGGTATTGGGGATACTTGTGGTGTGGACCAACCTAAACACCCTTATGTGTATACTTCCTACATGGGTTTCTGAACCATGTACTCACACACTACATGTAGATATTGTTTACACAATGTCCTGGTTCTCCAAAACTATGACCATATCTCTCTATCTTATAGCACAACCAACCATGTCCCTACCAGTTCGAGAATCTCATACTATATGTCGTGTTCTGGTTACATGATAACCGGGCCATGTTGTTTCCCTGAGACCATATAATGGGCCCCATTTCAATGTTCTTTGGTCATATTCTTTTACATGGCCATGTAATATTACATTTCTACGCTGGCGTTTATTTATTATAGATGTAACGTGGGTACCTACATTGTGTGTAACCCCATATAAATGGATTGTATACACTAAAATTAATATACCACAAATGGGAAGAAAACATGGAATTTAAGAATGGTTTATACATTGTGTTGATGGGAAAATCTGATGGGATTTCCCTAAAAATTGGCATGATCACCCCCATTCACCCCAAAACACCCAAACTAACACATCAAGGGCCCCTAGTAGTTTTATGAGGTATTTAAAACCTTAAAAATGAATATAAAATGGAATTTGGGACAAAGAACACAAACTAGATACATTGAGGGAGAAACAATAATGTTTTGGGGTAGAATTTTCTCTTAGGACATGCTAATTCTAAATTGAGAGATAATCTTAATAATAAAGAACAGTTGATGACACCTCATTACTTTGGATTTCTGGATGGTCGACTGGAGAGGAAGGGTAAGATGGGGATCAACATACTCTAATGTGTTCACAAGAATGAGATGATGGGAGGGATATATTTTTGATTTTATTAAAACAAATAACCTCTTAACAACCCGACCCAAATTAGCTCCAACTCGACACTCTGTACCGACAGAATTTATGTCACACATAGGGTAAAAACGACTTTATTAACACACCAACTATCTTAGAAGTTATATAAGGGACATTGATTGGTATTTATTGGTGTATCTAATGAAACTACACATGACTGATAAAATATATTTAATACATTTAATAAAACATCAATCAGGCTCTCCAGCCCTTAGATTCCTACATTAACTTATTATATGGCTTCAAAATTAATCTTATGAATATTGGAAATTCTGACAGGTAAAACCAAAGTATCTAAAAAATTAAAATGATCATACAAAAACATACTATGTTTGATGGGTAGTACCATATAATTAATTTCAAAAATATGATATAAAATATGAAGGGTAGAGAAATCATATTAAATAATATGAAAACTATTAAATGGTCTAATTGTTGATGAATAATACTCGAATCTAGTTTAATTATTAAGATCACAATAATGAACATCACGTGATATGATCTTATTCTTTTATTAATTTTAGTGGAAACAATTGTCTGATCCCACTCCCAAACTCTCAATTGTGGTATCTAGGTGATATTCCTAACCCTAGAGGTAATCTAAAATATTTTTTGAATATTTATTTTCTTATACCAAATAATTAATTAAATGAATGAAAAATTAATTTAATTTATTCCTATATATCATCTAGTGACTATAAATTATACTATGATTTTATCATAATAAAAGTAAAATCATTCTTACGATTTTTTCCTTTATTTGGATTAAACAATTGTCCCAAAATTTTAATCAGTAGACATTTTTTATATGGAAAATTTATATCATATGATACATGAAAAACTGAAAAAAAAAATATTATCAATTTACTTTTTTTGTTATACGGAACTCTCCCATTGATATTGGTACTGAAATGGGAGAAAATCTATTATTTAGATTCATTAAAACCTTGAATATTTTGTATGACTCTTACTAGTGTAATGTTAAATTTTTATCTTTGGGATTTTAATGATTCATCTAGAAATTCAAAAATGATTCTTTGTGGAACCAAAAAATAATGATTAATATAAAATTGTAATAATATAAATATAAATAAAATTTATGTACCATATCACTTAAATGAACATCAACACAGAGTGAACAAAATTTAGAAAATTAATTTCACTATGAATTACTTAATATGATAACTCATGAAATACAATTCATTAAAGAATTCAATGAATGGATATTTATATTCGGACACACCCATCCCATAATTGTTATAGATTGTGGTCATTGTGATATCCCTTACATGTTATTTCATGAGGTATATTTATTTAACAAATTTATTGGATTTTTTAAATAAATATAGGTCCTCCGACCACATATTGAAAGATCTTATATAAATATTTGTCACATATGAATAATAAAGCATTAATAATAAAACTATATCGTATATAAATATTAAAAAAATAAACATTTTTCAAAAAATAAAAAAATTTATATCATCGTAAGATATCCATATAAGGAATTATAATTTTATAATTTGATAATATACTTATATAATATTCTGAAATATTGAATTATTTTTATAGTGATTAAAATATATATTATATGAAAAAAAATTCTATGAAAAACAAAATAATGTATCCTAAACTTTTTGATAATTTTTGAAAAGTGAAATAATTATTAAAAAAATGAAACTATATATTATTTTGATAAATCGTGAATAATTAAAATATGAAATTTGTAATAAAAGATGAAAACAGTTGAAAAAAGAGTGGATTTTGAATTTTTGTTAAATGGAATGTTATTTTAATCCTCTCTTGTGAAAGAAAATTTCCTTGGAAAATAATTAATTTGGAAAATAATAATATGGGTTCTCTTATATTTCTTTAAGAAGGAAAAATTAAGGTGAATAGATATTATGAAATCATGAAAATATAGAGGTGGATACCCCAGAAAAATATAACTAATTGGTCATAGAGGATAAGTTCCCAGACCAAAAAATGGACATGGTCCATATCACATTATAAAATCATATTCGGTGAATTATATTACATATGGTGGGGAAATTTAATTACTACATGTAAACATATAAAATAACCAACAGGGAAGAAAATAAATCTATTTTATATATTAAATCAATATATAATTTATACAATTTATAATTTAGTCAAAAAAATCTAATTGGATTTTGTGATTGGAAAGAAACCCGTAGGCATCTGTCAATTTTAAATATGAATAACATTAAAGGGAGAACATGATATGGATTTTTTATCTATTGATTTGTATAAATTTTATTATAGGATATATTCACATGGAATTGAATAAACCAAATAAAGTAATATTTTTTAACATGGAATATATATCAATGAATGAAAAAATAGATGAGAATCCCTAATTGTGGATTCCCACTTCTTCTAATATACTAAACAATTTTATAAGAGAGTTTTTAATTATCTATTAATGAACCATATTTCAATATTTTTTTATTTATAACAATAATTTTATATTTTTTATTACACATTGACTCTGTTTTAGTTACTAAAATTAATATTCTATTTTTTGTTATCCAAATTTCTTATTTCAGATTATATGTGGTTGTTCTAGTCCTTACTCATTGACCAGGTATTAGTAAACTATATAATGTCCAGCGATATAAAAATTATTTTTATAATATATTATATATTTTGTATTATCATTTTATCACAGCTATAGAGATAATCATAATTAGGGATTGAAATGTTATTTTATGTATTTATATATAATAAATAAAATAATATTTATCAAGGAATATACAAAAATTATTTGTTACAATTGAATTAAAAAATTATTTCATTATAAATGATTAAATATTATTATTTATTTTTAGGTTTTGTAAATCAAAAATAATATAAACTTTATAGAGTCATTTATATTGGTTGTTAAACCAATTGAAATGATAATGTGCCATAGCAACTGAATTAGAATGTATATAATATTGAGGAAAATTTTTTCAAATTAACACATACATAATGGTTTCATATTTTTGAATTAATGTGAACCATTGATTTTATTTTACAAAAATGAAGATGATAAAACATAATGATTAATGATCAGATAATAGTTCAATGGAAGACATTAATCATAACATTGTAATCTTATTGAGAATTTTTCATTGTGGAATCCTTCATGTGAAAGCATGTTACATAACATGGGAGAGTCATATTAGGATTATAATTAGGTAAGAGATCCAAAAATAAACTCTTGGAAATGCATAGACTCTGGATTGTGATGGAGGGTCCATTTTGAATTTTTTTTCATAGTTTAATATTAATAAAAAGACATTTATTTGTGAACTAGGATTGAAATTTACCGTAGAAGGTAGCTGGGGAGTTTAAAATATTTGATATAAGTTAATGGTCGATTGATGGTCACCTTATAATTACACACATATATATTATTCAATGATATTATGGGTTTTATTATTATTCTAAAAATATATACCCCTTTTTAAATTTAGCATTGTAACTCAGTTATTGACATTGTAACTTATTTAATGTCATAAAATGAAATTAAACTTATTATGTAATTTTGGAAAATTTTACTATAAAACTAAATTTATACAAACAACTCCATCCAATTTTTACCCTCAATATAATGCAATGAAAGAATAGAGGTAATGACCCCATGTCCCAGCTCAATTTTTTTATTATTGTTTCTAGAATAGATGGTGTTAAAATAAAAATATATGAGGAGTTACACTAAAAAATACATATATAATATCTTGATATAGGATATTAAAATCCTAAGAAAATATTAAATTATATAAAAATGAAACCAAAACCACCCACTAAATCATGTAAATTTAAAAATTTAACCACATTTTGTATCGTATTCAGTCCAAAATATATACCTTATGGAAGAAACTCAACAACAACTCCGACACTCTGGCCTGTAATGCCTAGTTCAATCCCTAATATACCCTTAAAAACATGAAATATAGTTTCTATATGCACTATATGTATAAGATGTTTATTAAGTAGGATCATACCCAATTAATATATTTTGTAAAGTGAATAAATTAAAACAAATCCATGAAAATAAACAAAAAACGTCATACATGATAAACATGGAGACTATATATTACTATCCTCACCATGAACCTCTCACTGTATATCACATCCATATACAATAAAATATCATTGAATAAATTTTTTATGAAAATGAACTTAATGTCTACTTCAAATTTATTTTACACACTAATTCCCCATTTACAAATTAATGGTGCTCTTATTCCATCCATTACATCGCATCACATATGAATCCATCATTAATTTGGGTTAGGATAAATACCCACCTACCCGACATTTGAATGCTCTACCATCAACTGAGAGCATTTTACAGTATCATAATATCATGTTAATTATGTAACCATTGTTTTTGGGTATCATTAATGTAATAAAACGAAACCAGATTAACTTATATTAAAACTAAATATCGCAAAAATATTATCATCCTCAATATAATTTTGAAAATTAGGCTATAAAAATACTTTATATTACCTTGGTTCTGAATAGAACGACCCTAAGATAACCAATAGCTACGATTATATGAAACCATGTTCATAAGTTTCATGTGAAAACCCAAAAAATGTAGCAAATTGTTGGAAAAGATCTACTATTATTATTATTAAACTGTGGCAATACCCATATATTACATCAATATAAATCATGTCTATAACTACCTTTTCCATGGCTTGTACCATGTCTATAGCCCCTTATTGCATAGTTTAAAACAAATCTACAGTTTCTTTTTACCATAGATCAAACTATGGTAGTATAAACCTATTTATATGTATTAATCAATAGATATAGGCACCTCATTAAATATTTTATACCCTCTCTATAGCCACCAATTTCCACATTTTCTAATATGGGCTATAGATACCAATTATCACATTTTAAAACATGGTAATAGGTTTTTTAATTATTAATAATAATATTTAATTTAATATATAATATATTATTATAATTAAATATATATAGATATAATAAATATTATTATAGTTGTAATGTGTTGGGAAGAATTAATAATTGGTTTAAAGATCAATTATTGACATCATAATTTTTTTAAAAACACTATTCCTAGGGTTTCTAAATATGGAAATATCTACATAAGGTCATGGTTCTATACTGTGTCCATAGCATCATATTTATACAGCTGCAACCATGACCATGGCCACCAATTTCCATATTTTAAAATGTGTATTTATCCACCTATTTCCATAGTTGAAGCTGTAGTTATATATACATATTTCTATTGTTTAAAACAAACCTATACCCACTACTTCCAGGGTGTAAATTACAACTATAGACACCTATTTTCATGGGTTAAACCATGATAATAATTGCTACTTTCTTGCAATGAAAACAATGGACCCATCTTAGGAAATTGTTTCAGTAGGAAACAACAACAATTTTGGACCCTATTTCAATGGTTTCAAACTCTAGAAATATGATTATTTGATGTTTTGAATATCACATTTCATACCTATCACCTGTCATCATAAAAACTATTCAGATATACAAAGTACTATCAGCATCACTAGAAATAATCACCTCATTCCATCACTTCCACCCATACTGAATGATTGGGATGGATGAGAGTAAGAGAAACTATAAACTTTATATCTGATGAGGTTATTACTGAAAACAACTAGATTCCACAACATTTTTTCTACATGAATGGTTATCTAACTCATGAATGGTTCATATATATAAATAATATTATGAATATAATAAATATTGATAAAAAACCGACCATGGATTTTACAACCCAATCAAATATAGAATAAAAAAATAAAAAAATTAATCCTTAAATCCATACATTAAATTGTTTCCACTACTAATACAACACATAAAATAAATAGGAGAACCATAATACAAAATTCATCCCCACCAATCAACGTAAAAAAAATCATGACTTACTAGATGTAAAAAAAATTCAATTATTAATCCAAAAATAATATATTAATTAATGATAAAATTATTAATTAAATTTTTCCAGGAAAATCATAACACAAAAGATTTAAATAACATACCCATGAAATCCTAAATTGTATTAAATCGTACTCCACTTATTAATTCCCAGCCCACATTAATTGAAATTATAATCATGTGACAACTTAATGTCTACCATGATACTAAAAAATATGTGCCAAAATATACCCAACACACAAATGAAAAATATATATCACATTATATACATATTATTTGTAAAACACATTAGTATTTACATAATAATCACAATTTTCAATTCATTAAACATTAGTACCTATGAAAACACATTACAAATAAAAAAACACAAATAAAAAATCACACCCACATCTGATTTTATCCAAAAATTTACATAATAATCTCTAACAAGATCTAAAAACCCATTATAGATTCACACCAATCACATTAAAATATAAGATAACATTTAGGCATTCCCTTCATCAAAAAATTATGATTGGTATTTTTTATAAAAAAAATTCTATTATTTCATATTATTAAAAAATAGTATTTTAATGTGTAATAGTTTTTTTTGAAATTAAAGTGTTTTAATTCATTAATTTGTTGTGAGTTATGGAATAAACTCACAAAATGATATATTTTTCAAATTATTGACAATAAAATGTCACAATATAATTGATTACAAGAAAAATTATTTAATATGAAAAAAATAAAAGTAAATATTATAAAATAAGTAAACACATGTGAATATTACTATTTTCATCAATTTAAATGTATTCAATATATGTATCATTTTATTTTTTTCCATACTATAAACCCAAAGATATTAAAACCAAAAAACACATATGGACTCATTTTGAAATGAGAAAACGAGTATCCCTTAACAAAATAAGAAGACATTGATATTATAATTAAGAATATATGTTAATGAATAATAAATTATAAAAAATCCATCTATAACTTAATAAATACCTGCTAAAATGAATCCATTCTTCATTTTTAACCCAAAAAAGATAATCCCTTAAAAAATATCAGTAGGTATTATAGACTGATTAATCAGTTATGAGAGGTGAGGAAATGTTTCCTTGATTAAGATACATATATCAAGTAGAACCATGACATAAAATACCAAATATATGTAAATTTTAGTAACCTTGTATTTTTATATATTGATATTAAATATTTTAGATGAATATTCTACACATTACAAAAAATACGCACATGATGATTCTAATAATTTAGTTCTTTTCAAACCATGGAATAAAATGTTAATGATTTATCAAGAATCCTGAATGTATCCTAAAATGATCTTCACATAAATTACTCTTCACAGACAAAACCAACATAAAACCATTATTCAAGACTTGGGGAAAGGAAACCTAGGAAATGGTGATCTCAAATGCTCGGTATTGGTAAAAAAGGGAGATGCAAAAGCATATCTTGAAAATTAGGGTATCATAATATGATCATTACATTTTAAAACCATACCATTCAAATAAATTATGATAACCTTGATTCTTGATATATTGATTGGTAGTTCATAAGACAATAATAATAAGAGAATCAGAGAACATAATCCCTAAGTGGATAATAATGTAATTAGATATAGATTTATGGATACACATACATATATAAAATAATATCTTTATTAGTTAAAGCTCATTTCTAATTCAATTGTATTAATCTAATTTCACTCCTTTAACCATCATAATAGTAAATTGTTACTCCCAGAACAATCATAGTTGAAAAATTCCCTTTCTGAATTTGTTTCACTTCTCATTTTGGATGTATCCATCCAATGAGATATAAATAATTACCCAATGCATTGGAGAGATATAGGTCCCAAAACTCTCTTAATGAATACCATATTTATATCTTTCATAATATCATAAAATATTAATTATATCATAACCCATGATGCCAAATGAATTTTCTAAACATGTCATCATATCACAAACAATAAGAGTGTGATAGAATTTATAATCCATTCATCAATTCATTATACCATAACCCATAATAAATTAATAATTTTTCATAATAATTTTAATATAGAAAAACCCTTTTATGATAAATGGGTTTCATAAATATCGTTTTGTTATAATTATAATCAATTTAAAGAAATAAAATGAATTGAATCCTGGGAACTATTCCATAGTAAGGAATATGTGGCATAATAGGATATAATATAAATTTGATAACCATATTGAATTTAAAAACTCATTGAACAATTATTTTTGTTAATATACTCTTTTTAAAAGTTGCATTTAAAAAAAACTTTTGATAATAACTTATATGTCCATGTATTTAAAAATAATTTGGAAATCACATAAAATGAGGTTTAATTTTTTTTTTTGAATAACCACTGATAAAATTATACATTCATATTCTTAAAAACATTATAAAATATTGAACATTTGGAATACAAATTTCATTCAAAATAAAACTAAAAAACTTGTAATTGAATATTGAAGTCATTTAGTGGTGATTAAGGGGATAAATATTGGTCATGCATTGTTTGATAAAAAAATAATTCTTCTAATATTTCCAATAGATGAAAAAGTAGTTTTTTTTAGAAAATGACGTGATCATTAAATAAATTTTTTTAATAAAGAAAAAATTCTTCAAAAATTAAAAAAAAATCTCATATGGGAATAATAAATCATTTTTGAAAACATTTCTGAAAAACATAGTTTTCAATGAAAACCAATTTCTAAGCAAAGATTGAAATTAATTCAGATGTTTTATAAGAAATCATAATTATTTTATGTACAATAGAGTTTATAAATAGTAATATTACATGAAAATCTCATGAATAAACATAGAATAAAAGAATTAATTACATTATTGAGATATGTATCACAATAGTTTACCACTAAAAACATAATCATAATAAATCCTCACAAACGATCAGATTGTAACGTAAAATCATTAAAACATTTTTAATATTAAATCTTAGGCCCCATGAGGAAATAAAAATATTTACTGTATAATATAATGAGTATAAATAATTTCATTCTATCACATGTAAAATTGGATTAATATATTCAGCAAAAAAAATATTTCTGCATAAAATATAAAACATCACATAGAATGAATACTGAGAAAATAATCCATTATGTCTTATGAAATTTGTTGAAATATAATCCTATAAAAAGAATAAAAAAACATAGGAAATAATAAATATCAATAAAATAATGGTTTTAATGACAGAAAATATCGATTTCATTGTTTATAAACCACAAAATATAAATGTGTGTTGAATTTTGATATATCTCACATAAATAATAGAGAGACTGGAAAAAAATTACCTTATATTGTGACCTACATAGTACTCATTAATATAACCCATATAATAATTATAAATTTATTATAATTATACTACAGAACAATTTTTATAGATATAATACCATATAATATATTCATATCAACTTTTATTACAATTTTAATAACCATTGCATGTTGATGTCAAATTTTAGGAAATTCGTACTTTGTTTTTCAATAATTTTGGGAAATTTTATTGTCACTCTTCTAACAAGGATCATGGTCTCACAATATTATTAAATTTTTCAATATTATAAATATCATATATAATAATTATATATGTATCTAGTGTATTTAATTAAATTTAGAGGTTTAAAATAAAATACACAATTCAAGGTGATGATTGGTCATACAAAAAAATGTACATTGTTTAAAAATTCACTTTAGAATGAATGAATGAAAGGTAAATTATACAAAATCAAACCAAGATAACATTAAATCATAAAAATAAATTTTTTCATTAAATATATCCTTATCACCATTCATGAAAAGAGTAAATGAATGAAATTACATTGTGGTGTGGACATTTTCCACATAGAGCGGTTCCATTATTGTTTAAAAAAAGGAATTACAAAAGTTAAATATTATATAAAAATATATAGAAATAATAATTGAATAAATAAAATATATAAAATTTTATTCAATTATTATTTAAATATTTTATATTTGGAAATGAAAAAAATGAACATTGGTTTGCAAGGTGGTAGTCTGTCATACAATAGAACACTGATTTCATAACCAATTTGATTTTGGTGTGGATGGTTGTTGGTAATTACCATAAGATAAAAAATTATTCAAAAATGTAATATAATTATTTAATTATATCATCCTTGTATAGTTTGAATTTAATAATGATGAATAATATATAAAACCAAAATGCTTGTTGATCTGCATTACATCTTCTTCAGAGATCATACTAGATTTTTACCAAAATACATCAAAGTATTTTTTTCAATCTAATAGAAGAAATATAGGATGATTGGATGGTATTTGAGATGTTATATGAGAAGGTATTGAGAAAAAAATTTAATTAATAGTTGATGTGTAGATTATATGTTTTGTCCTTTTATAAGTGTGGTTGCTGGAACATAGTTATTTCTTTTAAAATATAGATTTAAACACAATTTTTTCCATGTATCAAGGAACCAATAATATTATATATATGATACTACAATGGATAAAGTAAAAATATCATCAGAAAATTTATATTTGGTCAATTATTTATTTAATTTTAATAGTTGACTTTTTATTTTAACATTCTATTAACCCAACATTTACAATAACTAGTGTAACTATGTTATATGTATCTCACAATTAATTTTGGTCAAAAATTATGTTAACCTTATTATGTAGTATAACTTTTTAATAATAATATGTAATATATTTTTTCAAATCTCACTCACATTTTTCGAAAATTATAAATTTATATTAATCCTCTAGATGTGATGAGAAAGCGGGGTTTAAAAGAAGAAATGTCTAAAACGGTAAAAATTTTATAGATCAAAATTAAATATTTAATCAATTAAATTTACCGAAACTGGATAATAGAATTATAAATTTACCATTTATAGTATGAAAATATTTTATAATAAATGTAATATTTATTGTTAAATTAAAATAATAACGTGGTTTTTAATTAATTTTCAATAATTTTCAGTAGTTATTAAAATATTTTAACAATTCTTTAAAAAGATGAGATATTTACCATTTGAAAATTTTGATATTACAATTTATAAATGATTATTATATTATAAAATTATTATTTTAAGTTTTAAAATTACATTTAAAAATCGTCAATAAAAGAAATAAAAATGAAATTTTTATAGATAATATAATTTGTGAAAAATATTTTTTATTTAAAACTAATTAAGTATTTCTTATGAATTTATTTCATAAATATTAAACAATTGTATGTATTTTTTATGTGGTATTTATTTCTACTCTTACCTAAATAATTAAATACTTGGTTATAATGCTCACGTTGAAATAACTATATTAATAACATGTCCATTTTTTTAATAAACCTTTTTGTTAGGTGTAACACAATATAATCTAGAGTTGTGTTTCGTAAAATATTAACCTGTTTTGGAATGTATGAAAGTTATAATGTAAATTTAATTTATTCAAAACATAAAAAAACTAATGGTAATACACTCTACCACTCTTAAAATGAATTTCTCCATCAACATCATCACACCAAAATAAAAAAATGATTATTTATCCTTATTTCACTACGTTCCAAAATACATTCCCCAAACTGGTGGTTTTTTCATAAAACATTGAGAATGTGAGTGTTAATATCATGTAGAAAACTACATGTATGATCCATTATATCTATTAGTAGTTTTTAATATAAATAATTATTTTCTATTTGAATAAACAATGTGTTCTGTACCTGAGAAGGGTTAGTTATTCAATTATATAGGAGAGTTATATTTATCACATTGTGGAATTTATAGTGGTTTGGGGTAATATCGTACCAATATCAATTATCCAGATATGAAAAATAATGTCAAAGGGATGGTTATATTTATTCCTTAGTTTCCCTTTCCTCTCAATTCTCATATCATTAGTCTATGGATAAATTTAGATAAATTCCTTTCCTTAAATTTTATATTATATATCACACTATGGATAATAATTATATCTTTTATGTTTTTATCAAAACTACCTTGATGTGTTTGTGAATTGATTAAAAATCACTTCCATTTATTCAAATATCAATGGTCCCAATGAATTTCATTCCCCAATTTAATTTGATATTGTTAGATTACTATATCTATTTCCATATAGGAGTTTATAAGGAGTTATCTGAATTATTGATTGAATGTAATTATTTTACGAAAAGAAAAATAATGAAAGGTATTTATCTAGAAAAAATTGAAATCGTAAAATAATATCAACATATCCAATTGGGTTTCAATTTCCCTCTTAAACTAACCATCTAATTAATGATGATACATAATGATAAAACAAAACACTGTATTATGATTTTTCTAAAGGCATCACGAGAACATTAAGGCAAACCTTTAATATCGATTATATATAATGATAAGTAGTAGTTCAGGAAACCGTAAAAATTTGTTAATGTATATATGAGATATATGATCTAGAGTGATGTATTATCTATTAGAAATGATGTGGGATGACATTATAAGGTTATCGATGAAAACCCATATATAATTATATCTAGTAGACATTTTTGGGAGTCCAATGACAAAATATATTTTCATGTTTCCAATTTTTCTATGGTATGGGTAATGTGAATAACATATCATTATAATATTATCTCATAAAATTAACATGATTAAATTCCATGAACAGAGATAAACACATGGTGATTTATTCATTCATCAGATCCAACAAATATTTCACTTAAATATCATTATAAATCTCCTTACATATAGGATGAATAGATAAGGAATAAATATCATTTTAGTAAACAAATTTTCCAAATATTGTATGTATATATTAAATAAATGTAAAGGAAGACATATTATTCTATCATGATCAATTTTAATCATATAAACATATATTTCAATCATTTTAACCATAAAATTGTTTTTTTTTCTCATCATTATTCATCACTAAGATTTATTTTTATACATTTAATTAAAAAAGTTATGACTTTGCACCCAAATTTATGATTTAATGATCATTCCATTAGAACTATTTTTTTAGATCTATTGTATTCTGCATCATTGATAAGATAACATGAACATTTCAACATAATGCATCAACCGACTTTTTTTATATCTAGAAGTGGAAATGTATTGATCCAAAATAGTCATTAATTAGATCTGACTATCATTATTATGAAATAATCAACTCCTTAAATATGAATATTGAATTAACATTATATATATATATATATTACATTTCCTTAAAAATATAATTACTCAATATATTTGATGGAAAAAATTTCAGTAACTAACTCCAAATCATGAGTTGTATAATTTTTTTCCTCAATAAACAAGTTTCATAAATAATATGTTATTACCATGTACTTATACAAAATAACATATCCAAATGAATTATTTCACTCAAAACTATAGATAAAAAAGCTTTATCTACATTATGGCATTTTTAGAATATGTGTAATTAATAATATTCTCTTTAATTCCATCAATTTTTCACACATTAATGTATCTACATGATCATGGAACCCTTTTTGTGATCATTTTTAGAGTGATATATCGTTGTGATAATGACTCTAAAAACCATTAATAATATCTAACTAAACCAAAAATGATATGGGTTTCATTAACCATGGTAAGTCTGGGGAAACATTCAATAGGCTCTCTCATTGATGTATCTAATGATATACTCTATCCAAAAAAAATATATCAAAAAAAGAACAAATGTTCTTACAAAAAAAAACTTTATAAAATTATAAAATAGTTATCTTTTATATGATATTTCAAAATATTATCAAGTGATCATCATTATCTCCAATTCCCTTTATGTATATAATAATATAGTCAATATAGACATCCCAAAACATATCATCGTAATATATAATGAATATATTCATTAAAAACACTATGAAAATTTGAGATTTTTTTTGGAAAAAAATTATTTACTATATATTCATGGTTTCCATATCTTGTATGAAGTGTTATCTTGGGTGTATCATCCTTTTATACCCTTAATTGATGATATCAAGAATGATGATAAATCATTGAAAAGTACTGTTCGATATACATATCACCGAATATGTCATTAATAAAGATTAAATGAAACATTTTTTCGATCATGATGTTTTTCAACACATGATAATAAGTGAATAAACCAATACATATATCATTATTTTAACAAATAGATCATATGAAAACCAAGGTAAATCACATCACCAAATAAATCCCTTATCATGTTTCACATGAAATTTCTTCTTTAATTTTTGAAATTAAATTAGGTAAACTATATCATGAATCATTCAAATTAGTGTAGAACCTGGTATATATTATATTAAGAATTTAATTTCATGTTTTGATGAAATGTAAGGAAACTCATCAGTAAATACGACAACAAATTTCTATGTGACGGGAATACCATTTATGCCATGTTTCTCCACAAAATTTTGTGATAAACATAATGAATGTATGGGAATTAAGACCCATAAAATGGATGAAATTTCCATTGGATGTTCACATATATCCTTTTATTGATAAACGTTCAATATTTTCATATTAATATGTAATTGTGAAATCCCTTTCTTAATAATTGTTCAATCAATTATGATAAATATTCATATTGATTACTATAATAACATCAGATTCATCAAGAGGCATAAAACTTAAATTTTCAAGAAAAACATAACCCAAAAAAACATATAGGGATGTATAAAATTATTCAAATGAAATTATCATACCGTTTTTAATTATCACTATTAAATCTACATTTAATCATTAGGGTGGAATCTTGATATACTAATAATAATAATTATATATTAATTAATTGGTAGATCCAGAGTCAAACATGGCATTATGAATTCTATATTTGATGGTAAATATTGATTTCACCCCATTGTAATCGTGCCCCTCATCAGATATAGGTAATGAATTGAATTTACCCATTTCCCATGGTATAAGATGTTGATGATGTTGATCATCCTAATTTACCATTATATTGGGTCACTATTTAACATAGTTCCCATACTTCTAAAAATTTTAACACCGGATGCTAGGTGATTAATTCTATGGAGATTTTCTATTATTCACATTGTTAGCTAATTTATTACAATTTATTCAGAAAACATTACCTAATAAACATCAATCTGACACATAAAACATTTACTAGTACACATAAAAAATTCCCCTTTTTTCTTCTGACATGTAAAAAATTATGGAAATCTCATCTTTTTCCTAAAATTGGGTTTTCATTTTTTATAAAAACTCTATATTCATTTAATATTGAAAACCATGATACTGATATATAACTTTGATCACCATATACTCCTTTATAGAAAATATAAAAATATCATCATGGCTACTAATGTCTCTAATGGCCAATTCTATTATGATACATAGGTTTAAGACACTAAATATTGATCAAATTTACATTCGTAATAGATGATAATAATAGATTAATTCCATTGATTTAAAATAAAATATTCCTCTTGGGAACTAATAGATTATTCATCATTTTCATTTACCTCCTGGATTTCCTTCTCCATCATTATTTAGAGAATATAATGAATGTAATTATTTTATAATATGTTCTTCAACATAGCCCAATTTTATGATTTATTTACATAATATTTCCATTTATTTATAATAATATTCAATATTTAAAGGTATTTAAATTCCAAATTGTTTTCACACATATATACAATTTCATATTCCAAACATTAGATAATAGAAAATATAATTTTTTGGTACTTATACATTACATAGAAAATGGAGGAAAAACGATCTTCTAATAGAAGGGGGATATTTTATCATAATGTAATAAATAAAATATTATACTATCCATTTTTAGTTTTTATGTAAATAATGATTCATATATTGAGAAATGTATATTATCGTTATAGAGAAATTTTAAATTCCATCACCATTGTCATGTATCTTGGAAGCAGTACTATCATTTAATTTTCCATTCCTTTTATAATTACACTAAATCATTTTATTTTTTCCATTTATAATAACCAAAAAGGATATTCATAAAAAATAATCATAATGGGATCCACATAATCATTAAAAATCACTTGTATGATGTCTATAATGTTACACCTTTTTGATAATATTTTATGCATTAGGTTTTTACTCGTTTATTCATAGTAATCTTATATTATGATATATTATGCAATATCATAATGAGTTTGAAATTTTTCATAGAAGTGTCAAACTAGGTGTGAAGTAAGGCCCATTTTACTTCACTACGTGATTGTTGAGTCCAATTTTTTCCCATTTTAGAGCTATTACCCCTTGGATACTCTATTCAATAGCAACAACCACATGTGTTATCTATAATGATGTGTAATTTCTTTGTATCCACTAACTCAATAAGTCACCCAAAATATAGGGCACATTTAAATACATTTATTATTATATATAAATATCATAATTAATTTAATTATGTCTCTTAATATGGTTTTATAGTCCTTGTTTCTAATTGATAAATAATCAATTTATATGACACCAACTAATGTGACACATGATTTTCATATATATATATATAACATCACTTTTAAAAATTATTCAATACATTACAAAAGAAAATGAATTAGGACGATAATATTTTAATTCTTTTAGAATAATGGAGAATATTGTTCTTAATTAATGAAATATATATAATTTCTTTGACCAATATCATCACAATCACTATTAATTATATAAAAACCCAAATTAAAAAATTTTGTCTTGATATGGTGATGTGAAACATAAAATCTGGTGAGCACAAATGCTCAATAAGGGTAGAAATGGGATATTAGTAAGCCTAATGTGAAAATATGTGTATGATAATATGATCATAATACTTGAAAATAATACACTAAATGTTAAATTTCATAATAATGACTCACAAAATATTTTTTGTTTGTTCATAAGATATCAATCACAAGGGAATCTAAGAACATGATCCATGAGAGAATAACATTGGTATAAGCCAAAAATTAGTATAATACACAAAATTATTGAAATTAATTTATATATTCTTGAGGGCTCATTTACCAGGATATATTATATGATTAATATCACTCCCTAAACAATCATATTAGTCATGGTGCACTCCAATGACTACCACATGGGGAAAATTACATTAGTGGAGCTAGTGCAATCCCCATTCCCATCCTTCCCATCTCATGGGATATAAATTTTTCCCCAATGCATTGGGTAGTGATATAGGTCCCACCAGTCTGATAATAGAAACAATATTAATGTGTGACCCATGATCATACAAAAATCCTCATATCATATCATATGTAATGAAAATGGATTCTTAAATGTTACATTATATCATAGAATGTTGAAATGAGTTATGTTTCATAATCTTCCCATTATTTCATTATAGAATAACATATTTTAAAATAACTGGGTTCTATAACAATATTATCATGGTATAAAAAATATAATAGAAACATGTTTCATAATAATAATATCATAATAAGCATAAACATTTAAGAGAAAAAATATGAATTTTATCCTTGTATCATAACATCCTTAATTTTTAAGTAACATGAAATAGTGTTATACAATAATGTGAATAATTTTATTGAATAATGATTAGCAAAAATTCTAGCGAAAAATAACAGTTCTTTCAAAATCACATTTTAAATATTGTTTTTATATTTTTTTAAATCATTTTCTGTAAAAATTAATTAGAGACTATATAAAGGATGCTTTAAAAGGCATTTTAATCATTCCATGAAGAAAATTTCTTTTTTTAGTAGAAAAAATTATATATTAAATAAATAGATTTGAAAATACATTTCATTGAAAATAATAATAAAAATATATATTTCAATCGTGAAATTATTGAGTGGTAATGATATAAATAAATACTATTCATTCAATTCATGTTAGGATCATAAAATGTTTTCCTAGATTAAATAAAATCCTAATAGTCATATTTTGGAAAAAATAATAACATTCCATTTGAGACATTTACTAAAAATATTATACATGGGTAATTATAGATTCTAATAAACATAGGATAAAAAATATTTATTTCTGATAACATTTTTGTAAAACATATTTTGATAAGAACACAATTTTTGGACTGAAGAGAGATATAAAGTTATATATTTATTAACACATTGTTTCCATTATATAAAGTAAAAAACATTAAATAATATTACTAATACTTAAATATTCTAATGAATACCCCCAACATAAAAAATTTAATGAGTTTTTTGGGGGAGGAATCATAATAATTCATCATCATACACATAATAAAAAACAATTCTGAAAAATGACGGGATAAAAATATTTAATAATTTCTACTTTTATAAAATTGAATAATACAACCCATGAGGAATAAAATAATATGGAATATAAAATTTCATGAAAATAAATATATTCATGATATTAAATGTGAATGAGGTTGTATATACACCTTATGAAAGTAAATATGTTAAAAACATTATGGACATTTCAAATAATTCAAATTGTGAAAAAATATATAATGGCCTTTATAATATCATGAATTATGATCCCCAATAAATAATATAATCTAACAAAAAATTAAATATCATTAAAATAATTGTTGGAACTATGGTATTATATGCATGATTTGGAGTATGATTTGTGTTTGTTGTCAATCCTCAGTGGAAGTTCAGAATGTGTACCAGTAAAGAGATCATACAGTTCAACCAGACAACAGTATAAAAGGTGGCGCCATTTCCCAGTGTTTGCAAAATTTTTGGGCTTGAAAATGGAAAAATGTAAAAAATTGTTTTTCGCAAAGATACTTGCGCTCCATGTACTTGATGAAAATGAAACTTGTGCGCCATATGTTTTTCAAGATCAGAACATGGGAAAATAGCAAAGGGATAAGGGCCGCGCAAGATTGGGTCTGGTCGCGTAAGTGACATGTGCACCATCAAGAGCCATGTGCACCAATGCCTAGGAGGACTAGAAACTTACGCGCCTATTGTTTTTCAAGATCATTACTTCAAAATATTTCAAAGGAAAGAAGGTCGCGCAAGAAATTTGTGCGGTCACACATGTGAGTAGCGCGACAGAGGCTAGGGAGGATGAGCTGCGCGACGGAACCTACGTGTCGAGGGAAGACTTCCGCGCCATCGCGTAGGGGGTCCAGTTTGACTATAAATAGAGGACCCCCTCCTCATTTGTAACGAAGTTCAAGACTTATAATTTTTTTGAGCTCTCATCGCGCAAGTGGTTGAGTCGCGCAAGTGGTTGTTGGGTCGTGCAAGTAGAGGCTGCGCGCCGATTGTTGGTTGCACCACCAAGGTATTTGGGGAGTTAAAGGTGAAACATCGCGCAAGTTTGGTGTTGAAGGAGGAAGTGTCATGCAAGTATTTTGGTGTCACCTGTGTGCCGAATTTTTTCCGTTCAAGTGACTTGTGCGCCGGGATTGAAACTTGCGCACTAGGCTTGGATAAGCATGTCAGGGCTGTTAAAGATCATATGTCCTTTTGAAGCTGCACAAAAGCTTGAAGATCAATTAGTTCCCCCAGCGCAAAGTGAGATCCGTCTTATTGTGATAGTAGGACTTCAACAAAGCACCTACATACAACATAGGATGCATTCTTATGCAATGATGAAAGACCTTCACGTCTATAAACTGAGTGGGAATTCACCTAAGGGCAGTGAGCCTGGGGGAGTCAACGGGAGTGACCCGAGGGATGCAGTGAGCTATACCTAAACCTTTGTAAAGGTTGTAAGCCTGGGACATAGTGATTTTTCCCAAACCTTTGTAATCAGCAGCTAGTTAATATTAGTGGAATTTGGTATGACTGACAACTTTTTGGCATATTCTACTTGGATGTTGCCCTTAGTAGCGATCCAATTAAAAAGTGGTGTGTCTTCTCTATGCATGTGAATGTTTTATTTTTGATCATATTCATCATACAAGTTCAAAAAGTTCCTACCAACGTTGTAAGAAGATCTATCACATTAAAAGAAAATGTTGTCACCCTTATTCACCCCTCCCCTCTCAGGGTGTTACAGCGTCCTTCAAGTGGTATCAGAGGGTAATGGTTGCTGGTGTTGAATCTATCATTTATTGTCATGGAGAATTCAGTCAATGTCAGGGGAGTACCGCACTTCGATGGAAGTAATTTCCAGATCTGGAAGAACAGAATGAGATCTCATCTAAGATCTCTTGGAATGGAAGTTCTCTTTTCTACTGTGTAAGGAATACAAGTCACTGATCCAACATGCCTGGCTATGACTGAAACAGACACGAATGTTCTTGATGCAGATGCTAAAGCACAAAATGCACTCACTGTAGCCCTTTCTGATCAGATCTACCTAAAGGTGATGAATTTAACTTCAGCAAAATCCATGTGGGATAAACTCAAGAATATTTATGAAGGATATATAAAAGTGAAGGAGCTGAAACTACAAGTGTTGTACAATTGGTTTGATGATCTGAAGATTCATCCAGACGATAATGCAGACTCTTTCTTCAATCGAATTACTGAAGTGGTTGGAGTAATTCGGGGTCTGGGTGAAGAAATCAATGACAATGATATTGTAAATAAAATATTAATAAGTCTTCTACCTCTGTAAAATGCAAAGGTGTCAGCCCTTGAGGAAAGAGATATTTCCAAACTTTCTCTAGATGATCTACTAATAATCTTTGTAGAATATGAAATGAGAGTCAAACCAGAAGATGCTACGACTCGTGTGAGGATGGAAATGGCATTCAAATCCATGGATAAAATAAAAATCTAAATATATAGTAGCTGTAAATATTATGAAGAAAAATAAATTCTTTCTCTCATTGAAAGAAGTTCCAGAAGGAGAAAGTGAAATTCAAAGGGAAGTTACTTCTCATATGTTTCCGTTGTGGAAAATATAGGTACATTGCCTCTCAGTGCTTAAGAGTGATCAATGATGAAGATAGTGAAGATGAAAGCTTCGGGAAGCCTCAGAGATGGTTCTTCAAAGACGGAGACTTCAAATCTGGTCAGAAAAAGAAAAGGACGAGTTTCGTCTGTCAAGAGGAAGAAGATGATAATGAATTCTATGATGATGAAGAACCAGAATTCAAAACTGGGAACCATGCTTCTATGATGGCCACTGGTGAAAATTCATATGATACTGGTGGAGAAAAACAACTGAGAACGTGTGTAGATTCTGAGATGAAACTTAAGGATGCGGTTAGTAAGATTAATATTAAATGTAAGAGTTGCAATAAGTGGAAATCAATTGTTGAAGAATCAACTGACTACTTTGATCAACATGAAGCTGAAATTGAACGACTGGAAGAATTTATGAAGGTACAATCTAAAATAATTGAAAGCAATGATGATGTAGTAGATCTAAACATGAAAATTGAGGATGAGGCAAAGGTCATCAATGAACTCACCTCCGGACATGATGAAAAATTCAAGATTGTTGAGGGTCTTGAAGAGGAAGTTGTTACTCAAAGGAGTAAACTGGAGACTGAATCAAGTCCAAAAGAATCGAGGAAGAAAATATAGTTTAGAAGATTCTCAGATACAGAATTACTAGCAAGAGCGAAGTGTGGTTCAGATGGGGTTGGAAAAATGTTAAGTGATCAAAGACCCGCTTGCATGGGAAAGAGTGGAATTGGCTGTGAGGATGAGACATCAACTGATCGAAGTGAAAAGATCCAAAAGAATGATAATATTAATGTTGAACATGTTGAAACGTTACCTAATATACTGAAAAGGGAACCCTCAATCCAAACTAAAAGGAGAACTAAAAATTATACTCAAACATTCAGAAATGACAAACAGTCTAACTATTCTACCAAGAAAGAAGGTACGAGGATAAATTCAAGTGAGGAGACATTTCCTCTCATGAAGTGTCAGTTCTGTGGCTATTTGGGCCATACCATGTCTTATTGCAAAGGGGTAAGAAGCTATCTGAATGGAGAAGATATAGAAGTTCAACAAAGGAGAACAATTTCATATCCTAATTATTATAGAAGAAACCATTTCTATTGATATTGTTATCGTGGTTCTGACTTCGGTCATAAGGCTGCTAATTGCAGGAAGAGAAGGGACATGGACACCTCATACCGAAGTTCAAGACAATTCAAGTCTCGTCAGCAAGACAATGTTGCTCTTTCAAATAGGTTTTCTCCTCTCAAAGAAGATTTCAATTATGAATAACCTGGATATGCGAACGAGATAATTTAAAGGCCATCATTACTATATACTGAATCAAATTTCTCATGGAAGGAAAGGAAAGAAGATTGAGAAATCCATCCTTGCGGAGGTGGCCCTCAAATCTAAAAAGAACAACAATACCTGGAATCTAGATAGTGGTTGTTCATCTCGTATGACAGGTAATGCCATCCTACTAACGAATATCATAAGGAATGTTGATGGTACAGTAAGATTTGGTAATGATGGGGCTCTGAAAAACAAAGGGAGTGGAAGTACGAAATTAGCTAATGGACAACTAAAGAAGACTGAAGTCCTTTACGTAGATGGCCTAAGTCATAATCTCCTCAACATGAGTCAACTCTATGACTCTTGACTTATAGTTACTTTTAATCAGAAAGGATGCACTATCAAGGGAAAGATAGGAAATTCACCTATGAAGGGATGCAGAATAGAAGGCAACTTGTATCAGGTTGATAGTGAAAAAAATGTATGTTACATGCCTATTGAAGAAGAAAACAATTTGTGGCATCAGAAAGAGGGACACATCAATGAACAAGACATGGATAAAATATCAAAATTGAGAATTGTCATGGACATTCCAAACCTGAAGCGTGAGCGTGAAAAATCATGTGATGCTTGCATTCGCGGGACGATGGTCTGCAGTCCATATCGGCCAAAGAAGTAAAGGGAATATCACCTTCTTGATCTAATTCATACATATATATGTGGGACGATAAATGTTGCTGGAACTCATGGAGAATGGTAATTTGTCCTTTTTATAGGTGATTACAGTATAATGGAATGTGTGATGGTCATTCATAGGAAATGACAACTCCTTGACTGCCTGAAAACATATCGGCGAATCGCCGAGAATGATACTGGACAAACAATCAAAGTGTTTCGATCTGACAATGGAGGAGAATAAACATCCATTGAATTTGAGAATTATCTGGAGAAGCATAGGATACAACATGAGGTATCTCTTGTGAGAAATCCACAACAAAATAGAGTTGTTGAATGTTGGAATCGATAGGTGAACAACATGGCACGAACTATGCTGATTGAGAGTCATATTCCATGACATTACTGGAAAGAGGTTTTTCAAGCTGCAGTGTACATTTAGAATCGAACAAGACTTTATATGGGTGAGACGAAGACACCATATGAATTGTGGCATGGATAGAAGCCTTTTTTAAAATACTTTCGTGTATTTGGAAGTAAATTCTTCATCAGGAACAATGAAGGAAATCAAGGGAAATATGTCGACAATGAAGATGAAGGAATTTTCCTTGGTTACTCAATGAACAGCAAAGCCTACAAATGTTTCATCAAGTGTTTAGGAAGGATTGTGGAAAGCAGTGATGTTAAGATAATTGAAGTGAAAACCACAAATACTTCAAGGATATCATATGCTGATGTGATAGAATGTCATGAAGAAATTTAACGTGAAGAAAATACAAATGCAGAAATAGAGGATGTTGTTCAAAACACTCAGCAGTCACATCATGATGTTGACTCAGAAGAAGAATCATAAGAAGAAACTATGGCTAAAGAGATTGATACTAAACCTCGTAGGAGAAATCTAAGAGCATAGATTGATCCATCCAACATAATTGGGGACAGTAGTGCACCCACTCAAACAAGAAGGATTAGGAATAACACGCAATATGCATTTCTATTAGTTGTAGAGCCATCCTCATTCGATGAAGTTGAAAATGATGGATCTTAGGTGGAAGCCATGAATGATGAATTAGATCATATTGACAAGAATCAGACATGGGATCTCGTCAAGAGACCCGAAGGTCACAATGTGATTGGTACCAAATGGATCTTCAAAAATAATTTTTATGAGCATGGAAGTGTCATCAGAAACAAGGAACGACTACTATGTAAAGGATACTCCCAGATTGAAGGCATTGATGTTGAAGAAACATTTTCTCTAGTGGCTAGACTGGAGTCAATCAGGCTTTTTCTTGCCATGGAACTCCAAAGAGGATATAAAGTAAATCAAATGGATGTCAAGACATCATTCTTGAATGGTGTACTTGAAGAAGAAGTGTACATTGAACAACAAGTGGGCTTTGTTTTGGGTTCGATGAAACAAAGGTCTGCAAACTGAAGAATGCTCTATATGGTTTAAAGCAGGCACCACGGGCATGGTGCTCAGGGATGGATTCATATCTCAAGAAGTTAGAATTTAAAAGAGGAGGATTTGATCACAATATCTATGTGAAGAATTCTCCAAATGATCAATTCATGTTTCTAGTCTACATTGATGATATCATATTTTGTGGCAGCAGGCAGAAATCAGTGGACAAATTTGCCATCCACATGAAATCATAATTTGAAATATCTATGATTAGGGAGCTCACATATTTCGTGGGGCTACAGGTGATTCAAATGAAGGAATACATTTTTATTTATTAGGAAACATATGCAAGAGAGCTACTGAATAAGTTTAATATGCAAGACTCCAAACCAATGTCAACTCCGACTGCAGTTGGAACTAAACATGGAAACCATGAGGATGGGGATTTTTTTGATCCTACCATCTACAGGATGATAATTAGAAGCCTACTATACCTGACAGCGACACAGACAGATATTGTCTATGCCACATGCCTTGCAGACCGCTTCCAGAGTAATTCAAAGGAGGAACATATAGTGGCAGTAAAAAAATCATGAGGTACATTCAAGGTACACATAATTTCGGGTTATTTTTTGTTGCAGGCAGGGACAGTGAATTATCAGCATTTTCTGATGCTGACTGAGCTGGTGATGTAGTAGACAGAAAGTCCACTAGTGGTGGAGCTTTCTATATTGGGCAGAAATGTGTTGGCTGGTTGAGAAAGAAACAAGAACGTACATCTCTTAGTACTGCTGAAGCTGAGTATATCTCTACCACAAAGGCATGCACTCAACTTCTATGGATGAAGCAACAACTACCATATATTGGTGATGAGGTAAAGCAACCAATGGTGATTTACTGTGACAACAAGAGTGTATTTTATCATACAAATAATCCTGTTCAGCATTCCTGTATGAAACACATTGAAATCAGGTATCATTTTATTAAAGAAAAAGTTGTACAAGGGGTTATTAGAATGGATCATGTGGGAACTGATGAGAAAGTGGCTGATATCCTTACCAAACCACTATCTGCAGCTATGTTTGAGAAGCATCAGTTGAACCTCGGTGTTCAGCCACCTTCCGGTGCATATGGAGGTTACGCAATACCCCTCTCCCCGATTATGATAACTGTTTTTATCTATTTATGGATGTGATGCAGGTTTGTGGGGAAGATACTATCCAGGGGGAGTATGGTTTAAGATGAACAATGTAAAAATAACGAAGCTTTGGGTTTATTGTCAATGGGGGAGAAAGGAATAAATTCAGGAATATTCATAATATAATTCTCCTGTGACACAATGCGAATTCAGTGTCACTGATAGGATGAGAATGATAAAAAGGATTTCATCGATCAAGTAATGATTCTTGGGCATCATTGAGAATTCCAAAACACCGGAACCCAATTCAAGATTCCTCTCTTGTTTTCTACACCGAGCATTGCTCACGTTGACTTAGAGTGTTGGCTGAGTTGATTCTTTCATTTTTGGTTTGCACATGGATGCAGATCTATTGAATTTTTTTTCTGATTGCCAACAAACCCAAAGGGAGAGATTGTTGGAACCATGGTCTTATATGCATGATTTGGAGTATGATTTGTGTTTGTTGTCAATCCTAAGTGGATGTTCAGAATGTGTACTATCAAAGAGATTCCATAGTTCAACCAGACAATAGTATTGAAGGTGGCACCACTTCAGAGTTTTTGCCAAATTTTTGGGCCTAAAAATCGACAAATGGAGAAATGTTTTTTTGGAAAATAGACTTGCGTGCCATGTACTTAATGAAGACGAGACTTGCACACCGTATTTTTTTCATGATCAGAACATGGTAAAATGGCAAAGGGATAAGGGCCGCCCAAGATTGGGGACGGTCGCGCAAGTGACCTAAGCGCCGTCAAGAGACATGAGCGCCAATTCCTAGGAGGACTGGAAACGTGCGCGCCTATTGTTTTTCTAGATCATTACTTCAAAATACGTCAAAGAAAAGAAGGTCGCCCATGTATTTGTGTGGTCATGCAATTGAGTAGCGTGATAGAGGCTACGGAGGATGAGTTGCGCGCCGGAACCTGCGTGGCAAGGGAAGACTTGCGCGCCACCACGCAGGGGGTCCAGTTTTCCTAAAATAGAGGAACCCCTTCCACATTTGTAACGAAGTTCAAGATGTAGAGATTTTTTGAGCTCTTTTCGCGCAAGTGGTTGAGTCACGCAAGTGGTTGTTGGGTCGCGCAAGTAGAGGTTGCATGACGATTGTTGGCTGCAAGACCAAGGCAGTTGGGGAGTTAAAGGTGAAACGTCGTGCAAGTTTGGTGTTGAAGGAGGCAGTTTCGCCCAAGCAGTTTGGTGTCACATGCACACCGAATTTGTACCGCGCAAGTGACTTGCACGCTGGGATTGAAACTTGCGCACCATGCTTGGATAAGTGTGTGCGGGTTGTTAAAGATCATCTATATTTTTGAAGCTGCACGAAAGCTAAAAGATCACCGGTACCCTCAGCGCAATGTGAGATTCCTCTTCTGGTGAGACTTGGACATCAACAGGGCATCTACAAACAACAAAGGAAGCATTCTGATGCAATGATGAAGAGACCTTCACGTCTATTAACTGAGTGGGACTTCACCTAAGGGCAGTGAGCCAGGGGGAGTCAACGGGTGTGACCCGAGGGAAGTAGTGAGCTATCCCTGAACCATTGTAAAGGCAGTGAGCCTGGGACAGAGTGATTGTGCCCAAACCTTTGTAATCCACGGCTAGTGATGATTAGTGGAATTTGGAACGACCGACAACTTGTCGGTGTATGCTCCTTGGACGTAGCCCTTAGAGGTGAACCATGTAAAATGTGTTGTGTCTTCTCTGTGCATGTGAATGTTTGATTTCTGATCATATTCATCATACAGGTTCAACAAGTTCATACCCACGTGGGAACAAGATCCATCACATTAAAAGAATCATTTTTCACCCTGATTCACACCTCCCCTCTCAGGGTGTGCCGGGGTCCTTCAATAATTTCATTAATTAAATAATCTATCAAAGGTGTAGTTTACAAGCCTCAAAAAATAAATAAGTTGTGATTTTTCAAATGTCGCTCCGAAATAAAAGTGAGACTATAAATCTATTACATTCTGTCTTAAATTTCATTATACTAATTATAATATAATTTATAACTAATATAACACTATTATTCATTCATTAATCAGGGATATTTATATATTTCATAACATTTTTATTTTTTACTGTCCTTTTATGATTCATTTATTAAAAATTCAAGGTCAAAGTCACATTTTGGGGATTAACAGCTTTGATTTTCCGTATGATTTGGTATTTAAGTTTTTTTATTATTTCATTGATAAAATTATCATTATATCAAAAAATAATAAATTATATAATTATATTATATGTTTAATATTTATTTATTTATATTAATCCATTAAATGAAGTGATATAAATTTAAATATATTTTCTATGGATACGGTATGTCATACCTATGGATGAACAATGTTTTCATTTTGTTGAAAGATTGATTGAAATATAGGAAAATAATATTTTTCAACAATAGATTCAATTTATGTCTCATTAATACAATTTTTTCATTATACCCATCATTAATAACTTATATTTAATGTTTGAAACAATCACATTTCTTTGTCCTGTAGTAGTACGATGTACACATGAGCTAAGTTATTGAATTCTAAACAAAATTCATTATTAAATGTATGTATGATATTATTATTAATGAAACATAATAATGTAATTTATACATATATAAACAATAATTCCAAAATATTTTAAATCATTTAGGTGGATTAATGGTAATATGAATGAGGTTTATTAATGCGGAGGTTGTATATTGTACCGATAAACCATGATTTGGTAGCCCATTTGGTGGAATAAAAAATTAATGATGGTCCTTAGATTAACATTATAATATATCATTATATGTAATATACTAATTCTATTTTAACATAATGGTATAATATAATTTTTGGATGCATTGGATGAAATAAAAACACTTTTATGAATGTTTACCCTTCTTCGAGTATAATCACTTGGTTGGTACCAAATGACTTACAACGATGGATTTCAGCCCAAAATAAGGATTATAGGATTATTGTATGTACTTTTTAACAGTTTTTGTGTATTTAAATATATTATAAATGTTTTTAATTTGTTTCGATGATAAAATAAGGTTGTCCTTTTTTACGTGAGTTGAGTGGCACACATGTAATTTTTTTTATTTAACTATATGCGTATTTTTGACTTTTGAAATAGTTCATGTAATGTATGATTAAAAATTATATAATATATAATGCCTAAATATGTGAATAAATTATTTTATTTTGATGAGTTTATAGATTTTTTCACCCTTATCTTTTTAGCTTAATAACCTGGTAGACATAGTTTAATATTTACTGGGGTAATAAATTTTTAATTTTCCCACTGTTAATTTTATTCAAAAATAATTCTAAAAATATTATATAATAAAAATAATACAAAATAAAAATAGAAAATAATTTTTTTTCAAATTACTATTATATAAGTTGATATATTAAATTTAGTTTTCATCACCTAGAAATGAGGAGAAAATGGGGTTTTATATTGACAATGTTCAAAAGATTGTAATGTTTTTTTATAATAATTTAGAATGAAAATGATTTTAGGAACCTAAATTTTATTAATGAATATATAATTGAATTAATTTTATATTATGAAATTTTTAATATATATTTTAAAATTTTAAATAAATTAATCAAAATGGATGTCTCCAAATAAAATTAATTTCTTTTCAGTATTCATCAAATAATGTTACATTTTCTTAAAAATTCCCGTAAATTAGCCTAAGATAATTTTTACATAATGATATAAAAAATTAAATTAATTTTGTAAAATAATTTAATAATAACATGATATCTTAATTTTATTAATTTTTACAAATTAAATAAAAAAATTAGATAAGTTTATATTTGAACTTTTCAAAGTCTATTCCAAAAATTATGTTCGTCTTTATAAATATATTTCAAATTTTTTAACTATAATAATTATAATTAAAATATAATTTATTAATATTAATATAAAAAATTTAACATATATGGTATAACGTTTACATTCTAGAAACTATATTAATAATATATAACTGTTTTATTAAATCACTATATCATTTCAATCAGAAGATTAACTATTGTGGAATATACATCAAAATTAACATGGTATTTGGTGTATGAAAATATATAAAATAAAATAATATTAGTGAAAAAATAAAATTAAAAATATCATGAAATTTTACGTATATTGAGGGTGATGAGAGACCAAGAGGATGATTATGGATTAGGGGGAAATGAAACAAACCATGGGATCCCATAATACTTATTTTATATGCGATGATTCATAAAGAGTCGCCATTGTGTGGGGGTACTAAAAATGTTTGTGATTTGTTATATTAATTTATATATCCATAATTTAATCCTTAAGACCAACTATTCATATTAAATTTAAATCTAAAATCAAAATATTTTGTTTATTAGCATGACCACATCCATAACATTGTTTAACGAATTTCATCCCAATGATTCCTAAAATGGCCATCCATTTCATCATACAACCACAGTCTTGTTTAACGTAACCTAGTCATTATAACCCTACAAAATCATTATATTTTATTACCTCTAAATATTCTAATGTTCTCAATATCTTCCATAGAACACACCATTGATCTTTAAAAAAACTGAAATATATTATGTTAAAATATAAATTATTACCAATGACCGTTTAATGCATTCTAATTTAATAGAAATAATGAAAATATGATGTAACTTTATAAACTATATTTATAAAAGAAAAATGATACATTTAATATTAATAATATATAATTAATTTACCTAAATTTATTAATAAGATAATCAATATTTTAGAAAATTAATTTTTATAAAAATTCTCACTTATGGGAAATTCATTTCATTTTTAAGGAATATATTATTATTGATGATAAAATATATTTTATATGAAAAATTAGTAAATTTTATTTAATTATAAAATAAACTTACATAATAATTTTAATGGTTAATATTCTTAAAATCTATTTTCATATAAATATAATTTTATTTTATATCTCCCCATTTTATATAAAACATATATGTTTTAAATATATAATTTTATACTAAAAAATTAAAATTAACTTTCTATTTACCATATAATTATTTTCAGTTTTTTCATATTTCATTATAAATGTATGATTGATGGTCTACAACGAAAAATATTGTACTCATGAAAAAATGGATTTTAGGACAAAATCATTGTATAAGTATAAATTTTAAACACATAAAAATGTAATGAATGAAAAACATATATATTATTTGTGTATTTTTTATTTCATATATGATTACTTAATTTATATAAAAATATTCTATATTTTATAATATATGTTACATTTTCCTTAACATTTTCTAATTGAAAGAATTTTTCTATGTTAAAATTACATTATATCACCTTTATATTTTAAACAAAATAGATTTGATTTAAAATTTTGAATCATGATTTCAAAATTAAATAATATAAAAAAAATACAGTTTTGGAATCATTAATATGTTACCTTGGGTAAACACAAGCTACTATCGTTAATTCTAAAATGGTTAGAGAAAAAATAACTGGGAAAATTGATTCCAACATGTTAAAAAAAATTATATAAATGAGTTTATTAATATTTTATAAACATTTACTCTTTCACAATCCATTAATTCATAATTTTTTAGCCACATTATGTTTTTTAATTTGATCTATTTATATAAAGTTGAAATATCAATGAAACATGGTATTCTTACAACATTTAAAATGATGATATCACAACCAATTCAATAATCATATTGAATTTGGTATCATCCTAAACCATAAAACTTGTTCATCTTCTATAGTACTATTTTACTCTATTAATATTTTGGTTAATGTGTATATCCTATACTGACCATTTTATGAGAATCTTCAATGGATAAATAATTATCATTATATAAGATCTCATAATTTACCTAACATCTTTATTTTATATTTTAGATTTCCAATATTAGTATTAAAATAAGTTTTTAAGTAACTAATATCTTTCATATTCAATATTTTATTATTTTATATGAATAATCTCTAATAACCATTTTCTTTTTCTATAAAGAATAAAGAAAAATTATTTGACTGTTGTCAATACTACCACTTCTACAAAGAAATGTGAATAATTTCCTTTCACCACCTTACTAGGATGTTATTAAATATAAATTTTATAAATATTTATATTATTTTTAGCATTATTTTTATACATAATCAGTAATCCTTACTACTATATTCCCCTCTTCTATAGAAAATGAAATCTTCAACCATGCACACTTTAATTTATTTGACACCCCACTTCATTAATTGATACTATCCTCCTCCATTGTTTTTGAATTAAAATTTTGAATCCATTCCACCGCATTAAATTAAATGTTTTTTCACATTTAATTATGGAAAACACTTGTGGTTGTTCAATAAAAATAATAGATAACTATCTCTATTATTTGTGTCTTAGCTTTATTTGGTGGAAACATGGAGAGAATCCTTGGTGAATTATCCTCTCAAACAAAGAACCATCACACATGAAGAACGTCTCTTCCTTCCACTGAAGAACTTGAAGAACGCCGACGGCATCCTCCGTTCTTAGACTTCTTCCTTGGATGTTTTATTCCGCTCCAAACGGGGCAAGAAAGGGAAGACGTCGCCCGTGAAGAACGTCGCCAATGATGACGTCATCTCCTCCCGAAGTCAACGGAACAACGCCTCCATTCCACAACTCTTCCGAGCAAACACCAATTACAAGGTAGAGGTTTGTCTTGATTAAATTAAACCCTCGTTCCTCGTTATTTATGTGGTTCGATATTGTCCTTTTGTTATCACCTATTGTGGATGGAGTGGGTCAAAAAAACACAGCCCGACGTACCTCTGATTTTTCATAATTGGTTGATGATAAAGGCGGAGCCGGAAGGACGCGGTGCCGACACACTACACCGGGGAACAACGACAGGTAGGAGGGACGTAGCAGATGAATGAGGGACGGTGCCATCACACAATGCCACGCAGGAGATACGGAACATCGACCAGGAGGGACGCGAAGGATGGAGAAGTGTGGAACCATCACACCACATGGTGGAGTCGAAGGCTAAAGCCATGTCAGGCTGTAGTGGTGGTTGCGCGGTGATGTCTCACTACGAGGAGGGCAGGAAGACGACGACATCAGCACACCGCATCGGCGCCCGGCCCAGTCAGCCTCCATGGAAATGGATGGATGAGACCAGCGGTGTCCTGTGGCCCCAGAAACTGCGCAGTGTGCTAGTTCTGTTCGACAAACCGGGGAGGGGAGAAGTACCCCCTCCCTCACGTGGCCGGTCGGGCCACCCAAGGCTAGGCTGCCCCTCGTTCAGGCCGCCCCTTGGTCTGGCCGCCATGGTACAGACCGCCCATGGCCAGGCCGCCCATTGGGTTAGGTCGTCTCTTCGGTTCGAGCCGTCCCCTCAGCATGGGTCTCCTCCTCAGACCGGGTCGGACACGCAGATCGGGTCAATTCCCGGTTCAGACCGTGTTGGGTTGGGTCAGTCCGACTGGGTCGGACCGGTCGCGTACTCGCTATGGACGTTTACACTATTTAGGCAGCATCTAGGGCTATGGGTGTCTGATTGATGTACCGCCTGCGACGATGGGATTCATGGAGTGAGATGATTATTTAGGCATAATCAACTTGAGGTTGGACATAGTTGGGGTGTGGCCTAGTTGGTTTGATCCAAAAATTCAACCGAGCCCCTATAACAGAAATGCCAATAACTCAAACACCGGGCGTCTGATTGACGCGTCATCTATTGCGTTGGGTTCCATGTGCTGAGACGTAACTACAGAATACATAAAATCAAAGATTCATGATATTTGATGTATCAAAAATTTGCTTGATGAGCAAACCCACCCAGAATCAAGCATGTTGTGTACGGGAACCCTAGGGCTCGCTGCGGCGATACTGTCCCGGAACCCTCCATGGGTTCGACTGGGATGACTACTGTACCAGAATCCTTTGTGGGTTCGACAACAATTAATACTGTACCAGAATCCTCTATGGGTTTGACAGTGATGAAAATTGTACCGGGATCCTCTGTCAGTCCGAAAATTATGACTTCTGTTCCAGTATCTTGTGTGGGTCTGACAGAATAGCTAGTCCTGTATCCTATGTGGGGCCGAAAGCTTAGCTAGTCCTGTATCCAATGTGGGTCTGACATCTTAGATGAATCAGTGACTACATCTGATCATCTATATCACTCTATGAAATATTTATACCTATGTGAGATGATTCATGTCATTCAACCCATATCATCGTGGTGATTACCTATACTTACTTTGTGGAATGGTATGTTCTAGGGATAGAGAGTTGTAGCCAGACTATGATTGTTAACTTAGGTATATTTATGGTCATATACCTAATTTGGGTTTTTTGATACTTTGTGATTGTATATTTCTACTGTGGTTTATCCTTTGTGGATTTTGGGAGACCTTCGGGGGTCTCAGGGTCCCCTAATGGGTATTATTATACTCACCCCTACATGGGCTTCACCCACACCTTATTTGGTTCTGTGCAGAATATGGTCAGAAGTGATCGAGGCTGAGGGTGACGGATAGGAGGCTGCTCGGAGCTGGACTAGACGGGATGTACCACCTGGACAAGTTGTTCGGGTTTTGTAGCTTCCATTTAGTTAGGATTCTCCAGTGGATGATCCAGGAGCTGTTTTTCCTTTTTACTTGTACTTTTACTTTTTGTTCAGTTGGGTTTGTATTCTGGCCCACTTAATTTCAGCACACATATCTTTTCTATATTAGTACTTTTTTCTCCCACTGCATGTGTTCGGATTATGTGTTGTAATGGATTAAAAACAACGCCTTCCATTTTTATCAGGATTACACCTTTCATGCTAGTCGCCTGCCCCTGGCCTATAGAAGGCGAGTTTGGGGTTGTCATGGCACGAGCCCCGAGGAAAGGTTGTGAGACATTAGGTAGATTAATTTAATGTTTATATAAAATACCATCCAATATAATTACATATAGTAAGTACATTTTATGTTGTGATGATATATAGAAGAATGATTGATGTAGTACATCATGGAGGATTATGTCTACAACGTCATGGAAATAGGGGATTTACTATAGATTTTTGATATTTTTCATTACAATGATTCCTGACCAGGTATGTTTCATATATGATGGTATGAAGATTGTTTGGGATTTCACCTTATTGGTGATCCATATTTATTTATAGGAATTTTTTGAATATGGGTATATATTATTAAGGAATGGATACATTCTTACCAGTTCCTAGACACACCAGGCATGAATATTTCCCATGACCATTATGTAGGAAATGATCATTTTATGGTTTATAGTGATTAAATAATGTATGAGAACCAGTAATGGTAAATACATGAAAATTAATCCCATGTATTCATGAATCAATTATTTTAATTTCTATAAAATATGTGTCACTTTTGTTTATGATGTTCTATATATTCGATTTATGATTAGACACATCAAATTAGGCAAATAGTAGATTGTAATCACTACTATAGGCTTATAAAATATGGTATAAAATGGAAGGATCTATTTTTATGTAATATATGATTAGTGGAGGTATATATTAGTATTCCCTAGATCCTGAATATGTATGTATGGTGTCTTCAAAACAGGTCTCAAATTAGAATTTGTGTGTATTATTGGTTCAATATAAACATAATGTGAAAAAGTAAACCAAAAAATAAATGAAAATAATGATATATATATAAACCCATATGTAGGTACCTTAACATGGTAAGAACATATTCTTGGTTTTCCCATGAATAATATCACTGTGAGTGGATTGATGGAAGGGTTGATATATACATGGACTAACTCATTTAGTATAAACAATGCAGAAATTTGTCTTCAAAGTATTCTTTTGGTGGGTATTTGTTTATGGGGTTTTTAATTACATGGTGTGGATTCATCAATGTTGTATGTATTCATGTAGAGGTTTGGACCACATTGGATCCCTGTGAAGGAGGTTGGATTTCTACATAATACCTATTGAGTTTCTAGTCATCCCAATGATCATTATAGTGGTAGTGTCCTCATAGTAGTCTATTGGGATATTTACAAAATTATAGACTGTATGTGGTGGAAGAAATTTTATGCACTCAAATTCTGAACAAACCATCGTGGATGTGAATTTGGGGATGAAATATAATAATGAACCATATTTTGTGGATAGTAAATAACATATTGATTATTTATGATATCAAATTATCAATTAGACATATGTATCTATGAGTCATGATATTTATGGAGAAGTAATGGAATATTTATAAGAATACTTTGGGTAAACCATTTTCTATAATGGTATTTCATGTGGTAGGGAAAGTATTATCACATTGAATGATATAAAATATTAATTATATGATGCTTCCAAAATTATAGTTTTTATGATGGTAAGGATTCTTTTGATGGGTGATATTGAATAGGAATCTTTGTATCTTATTTTAATGGTAATATTTCACATTGTGAGCGGGAAGATATGAGATAAATTAAATACATGGATTACCAAATAAATTTTTTAGTCACTTCATCTTATAATTTCTATTATACCTGATATCTAGTGGAATCAAAATTTTTAGATCACCTTAAATATGTGAAATATGTATGTCTACATATTTTTATACATCTAATTTCAGAAACATAGAATATATTTAGCCACATTATTCAATTATATGTATCCTTTTTAATTTGCATCCATGGGAATAAAAATAATCACACTCATAATATAGTTCAATCAACATTATGAAGCATCAACTACTAGGATTTGATCAAAGACCTATTTATTAAAAGGTTGTTTTTTTATAGACCTTCAATCCATCCAGTTTATCACACATATAGGATTATGGAAAAATATAATCACAATAACACAAGTGTTTTGTGCCATTTGGATGAATGATTTTACTCAACATTAAGAAGATAATGATTGGATAATTTTGAATGGACACTTAAATTTATAATATAAATCATTGAAATTTCGGATTCAATATTATATATTCCATATAGATACTTTTATATGATATTATAGGGATGATGATTCACATGAATGAATATAATGTTATATATGTCATTGAAACAAGCAAGAATAACTACACATGATTCACCATCAATAGTTGGACACCACTAGCTTTGTTACATTTATTTCATCTCTATATCTTTTAACAATGCTCCAAACACAAAAAATATAACTTTATTGAAGTCACATTTTTCATAGATATCTTGTTATATTATTTCAACCAAAATTTTTCATCCTTTCAATTTAAAATATTTTTTTAATATTGTCACAACCCATCCCCCGGGGCCCGTTCCGTGACTACACCAAGCCTACCTTCTGTAGGCCAAGGGCCAGAAACTAGCACCAAAGGCGAAAATCCATAAAAATCGGAAGACAATGCCTGTATAAATTGTAAACACACACAACAGAGTATGAGATGGAAGTAAAACAGTAAGAAAAACTTTATACAAAGGGGTGCTGAAAAGCAAAAGGGGCCAGAAATACAAGCCCAACAGGAAAGTACATGTTCAACTAGAAAAAAAGTACAATTGAAGAAATGGTAAAGCAGCTACGGGGTTATCCAATGGGGATTACTACCTGAAGGGTAGGTACAGATAGCCTGCTCAGCACTCTACATCTGTCTGTCTCCTCCTTCTACTGACTCATCATAAGGTCAACCTCCATGTACCGCCCAGTCCTACTACTCTTATCCTCAGTCAGTGATGTCCGTCATCTGCAACCAACACAATGAGGTGCTGGAATAGCACATGTAGGGTTCAATATAACAATACTCAGCAGGGACCCTGAGACCCTCAAAGTCTCACAAAATCCAACAAGGATAAACCACCATGTATGAAATCAATAGATAACCTCACCTAGGTATATGACCATACATATAGCTAAGATACCAAGTAATCTATCTCAATCATGAGGTAAACACAAATGTTACCGACTCAGAACTAACAAATATTTTAATAAGGCTTATTATAAATCAGCAACCCAATCACAATGTCGAATCCTCGACTGCTGGAAAACTCAGTCATTGGGTAACCCACTGCCCAGCCCAGCGGAGGGTAAACCCTGAGAGGTCATCGGGTAACCCACTGCCCAGCCCAGCTGGAGGGTAAACTCTAAGAGTAAATGGGTAACCCACTATGAAAACCAGATAGAGGGTAAACCCTATGAGGTCATCGCGTAACCCACTACCCTGCCCAACTAGACGGTAAACCATAAGAGTCAACGGGTTACCCACTACCCAGCCCAGCTGGAGGGTAAACCCTAAGGGGTCGTAGGGTAACCAACTGCCTAGCCCAGCTGAAGGGTAAACCCTAAGAGTCAATGGGTAAACTACTACCCACACACACTGGAGGGTAAACCCGGAACCAGTCTGATAACTATGCACTTATGCTCACTCGTCTCCAGATGATCCGCTCCTTGAGCTACACGATGATACTCCAACTGCCACGAAGTCCCATGTAGTAGTGTCTCAAAGGTTCGTCTCGTCATAGGGGTATCAATGCAATAGAAGAAATGTTAATCAGATTCCCATTCTTTGAGTTATTATCCTTTTAGTTCTGATGGCCCGGTTGGATTAATGTATGATTCTACCTATCCATATCTCAACTTTACCCCGAACTCCAGTGTGGTATACTCAAAGGGATGTCTATGACCCATGATTACTAGTGCTACTGACGGTTCATCAAATGGTCGACTGGTGCCAATGATATGGCCAAAAAAAAGAAAAGGCCAGTAGTGGACCTGGGTCCGGTTCGACCAGGTCCGACCGACTCGGCATGTCTGAGTCTGAGCCGACCAGGTCTGGGATGACCTGGTCAGACCTGCTAGGTCTGGCACGACCCATTGCGTGGGCCAGCCTGTTCGGTTCGGCCTAGCCTTCTGTGCTCTTCCCAGCAGGCCATGTGGGCAGTTCGGCCCTGAGGTCGCCACAAGGTGTGCAAATCAACCCACAGGGCATGGTCAATTGGGTTCGGCCAGCGCTGTGAGGGGAATAGTTTAGGCGGATCAGCTATCAGTGCCGTGAGGGAGGTCGTGGGCCGGCTCGAGAATCTAGTGCTTCTCGGCTGGGCATGCCAGGAGGTGACCTGGGCCGGCTGGCGGGCGGATGGAAGGGCACCAAGCTGGCCGGTAGGGTGGCCAAGAGGGTGCCGCAGGCCGGCGGGACAAGCGGGAGGTCGAAGGTAGGACGAGCAGGGCACGCGGGATGCCACAGGTAGGCCATCGGGATGCGTGCAGGCCACAGGAAGGCGCACAGGGCACGGCCAGGGCGCGGGTAGGCCTGCAGGGCATGGGCAGGGCTGGTGTGGTTCGACGGGGTTCTGCCGGGAAGTGCGGAAGGCTGGTGTGGGCCGAGTCTCGGTGCGGACGGGGATAGTTTGGCCAGAGCGCCATGAGGGCTGCACGATATTTGGAGGTCGTGGGTAGCATGACCATTGTCGTTGTCACCTTCGTATTCTTGTTACTTCATCGCCATACCAAGTATCATCTCAAACCAGAATTTTGTAGGGGTTAGACCATGTTGGTTTGGCCATCACCCTCCATGTTTAGAGTGGTATCAATTGGCTAATCATGAAAAGAATATGAATAACAACTCACCCACAAAAAATTCCTTTCCAACCATTGAAGAAGATAGAAATGTAATAACATGAACATGTAATAAACCACATACCATTAAACATCGGTCATTGATAGTGAATTCGCAGGAAGAAGACGAAGTTGTTTCTCATCACGTCTTTCGCACTCTTCCACTCTCTAATTCGCATGATGGTTGTGGAAGTGGTTCCACGTCGGTTGGTTTCCAGGGAAGATGATCGAAGGGGACCATCGTTGGCGTTCTATGTTGGAATAACGCGCTCTTAGTTGGAAGATGAGGTTACTCATTGAGGGATTTCTCTTTAATCACCAAAGTAAAATCGTTGTTCCAAATAATATATTAGTTAATCTATTATTTCGTTGGCACAAATTCAAAAGGGTGAATTAAATTAAAAGGCTCCACCACATTAATTCACATGTGTTAGAAAGAATTAATTGGGTAGTCGGAAACAATTAAATAAGGTAAGGTAATGAGCCTCCCCCTCAGTAATGAGAGATTGTTGAGAGGTTATACTATCCTCCCATTAATAGGGGTATGTCGGTCCCCACCCCTATTATTCAAATGGGAGGTTATGTGGTCTTGGGTGGTCCCCATGTCGTAACATCTCGCGGGGAGTTATGATCAGGTGGGCCCCACCACCATAACCTCTCATGGAAGGATAAAGGGTGGTTTCCCCACTTCCAACATCCATGTGTAGGGTTTAAATTCCATTCACCAACATGGAAGCTTAAATAAAATAAGTGTAGCTCACTTTTTTTCCAAGAAAACCCAAAAACTAACTTTCATTCTTGACCAAACTGTCGTTGAGGTGAAAGTCTTCTTAAGAGAATACCGGCACTGTGAGTTCATCGGTGCCCTCATATTTCAATTCTGATCACCGATTCAAAATTTATAAAAACCCGCTCGTACGTTTACTCAACGTACCTGAATAAAACATAAAAAATTGATTCTGAGCACACCGAGCCTCGAAATTATGCACCGTCAAAATTCACACACTTGAAATATTCCCATGTATTTTCAAAAAATTCCCACGAAATTTCAGGGTCTTTACATTCTCCACACCTCCGGGCGTTAGATCCCCATATGTTACAACTCGAATTATGGGAACAAGTTGGAGTACTAAGCATGAATATGAGCCTCCCGCTCCTATGTACTCTCCAGGAGGTTCTTGTGCAGCCATCATACGTGCACCAGAGGTACCGACTGTCCACGTAGGTCCTGCTCCTGTCAATCCTCAATTTCCACCAGAACCTCCGTTAAAGTCACCCCATCATTGACATCAAGCTCTCAATTTTTTATTATGTGATAAGGGTCATGCACGTATCTCCTCGTATAGGATATGTGGAAGATGTCATGCACCCGGTGCAACTGAGGTGGAAGAGCTAAGCGGTATGCCACCTCACCAACTCTTCTAAAGAGCTGGAGAGGACCAATGAATCTTCGAGATAACTTGTCACCTCAGCCAAATCTTTGTAGACCTCATCGAGGTGAGACTCGTAGAAAGACGTGATCGCCATCCTTGACACGTAGAGGTATCTGTCTCCTATTAGTAAATGACTTCTAACTACTTTGTGAAGTCTTCATTCGCCCCTAGATGATCTGCACCTTCTCTATGGTAGCTCGTACCATCTCTGTTCCCACCAGTGCTGACTCCCTAGGGTAGTCCAGCACAATGTTGATCAGAAAAATCGCTCATACAATTCCTCAAAAGGTGCCATTCCTATGGTGGAGTGATAGCTATTGTTATAGGAAAACTCCAACAAAGGTAATTGATCCTCCTAGTTACAACTGATGTCGAGGACACAAGCATGCAACATGTCCTCGAGGGTCGGAATGGTCCGCTCAATCTGACCATCCTTCTGAGGATGGAATACGACGCTTAGATGATTTTGTATCTCAAAAGTTTCTTTCAACCCCTTCCATAGTTGGGATGTAAACTGTGCATCACAATTTGAGAAAATAGAATAAGGTACTCCATGTATATTCACAATATCCTACATCTAGAGGCATCCTAATCTCTCTACTGAACCCTGCTCTCTTATTGGTAGAAAGTGGGCCGACATGGTGAGTTGGTCAACGATCACCCATATACAGTTGTGAACCCTAGATTTATATAGAAGTCTTTTCCCGAAGTCCATGTATATCCCATCCCACATAAACCCTGGGACCTCTAAAGTCTGAACTATGCATGCTGGTACACGGTGCTCTGCCTTCATTTGCTAAAAAGTAAGGTACTACGAGACAAACTCTGCAATTTTCTTCTACATACCTGGCCACCAATGCTGTCGTCAATGGTCTTGGTACATCTTCGCCACTCCTGGATGTACCACTAGAGAGGATGTGTGGAAGACTCTCAAAACTTCCTCTTGAAGTGAGACCAGTACCATGGAACATCCTCGAAAGAGGATGACGTGCTCCCCAACATTAGAAAAACTATCAGGTGCCTGCCCTATGGATATCTGAGCATGTCGTGTATCACAGTCAACATCTCCATGCTGTGTCTCCTTGACTCACTAATGAAGTGGGAGAGTTACTATAATAAACTAAAGGAATACTGGTCCATCTCAATCCACAAAGGATATTTGTAAAGCAGCCAGCTACACTATCTCCTCTCCTAACAGCTGTATACTAGACCTCATGCTAAGTGAATCTACAATAAATCTCCCCTTATTATGAGTATAGACTATCTCAAGTCATAGTGCATAATGAACTCAATACAATGTCTATGTCATAGGTTTAGGTCCATTAGAGAAAATATATACATGAGATTCTTGTGATCAGAGTACCCGGTAAAACATTCTCCCATAAGATAGATATGCCACATCATCAAGTTGAAGACCTCTGTTGCTAACTTCAGGTCATGGGTAGAATAGTTATTCTCGTTATATCTCAGATGCTGAGAACCATACGCGATCACTGCTCCCTCTTACATCAGGAGACACCTAAGTCCTATCCCTGATGTGTCGTAGTAGATTACATACCCTTCAACTTCCTCTGGAAGCCTCAAGATGGGGGAACTATTCAGCCTCTACCTCTACTCCTGAAAGATTTGCTGGCAGATCTCTGACCACCTAAAGGGTTTCCCCTTCTTTGTTAAGGCTGATAGTGGTTTTGCAACTATGGATAATTCTATAATGAACCTATGGTAGTATCTAGCCAAAGCAGACGTCCATCCCACTTTTTGGGGTAATCCTGGAAAATTATTTTGAAAAGAAGTCCCCATGTTCTATCACTAATGTTTGGAACTGAAAACTGAAAACTCCTACTGCCATGAGGGTAAGGCTGGCCGATTCAAGAGAGATCAGTTGCACCCTCCTATACATGATATTATCCAGTGCTTCCTGGGTTTCCTTTTTTACCAACTAAAGAAAACCTCATCCCATATTTGTAGATAAACCAAAACTTTTTCTCCAAATACATTCAATATGTTTTTGAAATGTTGTTTCCCAGTCCATACCCCAACAAACGTCATCCGGTCTTAATGATGCTACCAAGAGGTTCTAACCGAAACACTCTCCTCAAGGGTAGATCACACCATCCTCGTACGTCTGATTATCTAGTCTCCTCGCAATGGTATCTCTAGATGTGAGGGTCAAGTCAACGGTTGAACCAGAAACTTTTGTTATCGGAAATGATTCCTGGAAGGAAGGAATGATTGGTACCAATGTCTATTGATATGATAGATAGTAGTAGAAAAAGTATGTACCTAGAATAATTCCTTGTGACCTTGGGTGACACTCCTTGACCGCATGCAGCTACCCTCTTCCCCTGCCCTCTAGCTCCATGAGCCTGGTGGGGACTATAAATGCAGTTGGTTGTAACATTCCAAAATGTACACCACCCCATGCTTCTCTATTAGAATAGCTCCCATGTCTGATGTCCTTCAGATTCATTTATCCTTAACACGTCGACTTATCGAAGCATTTTACACGCTCAGGTATCTGAGACGGGGGCCAACATGATGCTTTTCCACTGCCAACCTTCATTGGTTGTATCTACCCATCCAAAGAACATTCAATCTGAAAATGTTCTCTCTAGCATCTAGAGAAAAGGTGTTGGATCAGATGTCCAAAATCACAACTCGCTCAGTAGACTGAGCCCCAACGCATAGATCCTAATGTATTCATTGAGTTCTGGGAACGATCAGTATGCCTAGATGAATTCTTATCTACCGACATGTCGTCCTGACGATGTTGTACCAGCACTAGAGAACTCTCTGCCACCTCCTCAGGATAGTCCTCAGCTGCCTGTGAGTCAGGTTAACCTCAAAATATGAGGTGTATCTGATGCTGAAACAAGTGTAAGGAACTATGCCGACATGTGTCATCAACTAGTACTGCCGGTTGTAACTTTTGACCAAATAACAGTGATATATCTCACAAACTACCTGAAGGTAAAATCTCAAACAATGGTCCACGTACCGAAGCCTCATCACTATGCAGAACAACCTCATGGTAACTCACTAAAAAAACACTGGTAGCTAAGATCACTATATGCTCTACGGGTGCCTCAACTAGACAGAGAACTCTAGAAATCACCTACATCCAGTCCTCCACTACCTGGGAATCTGTCTCACCTCGTAAACCGGGAGGGCTATTCTACTGGAACTTATACAACACACTCAGTCAGTGTGCACTATCCATCAGTTCAGCTGCTGGCATCTGATACCCAATGGGTGGCGGTGTTATAGGTACACCTCCCAAAGGTTCCAACATAGTAAGATGGCTCTGCATTAGATCATCGTCGCTTGGTGGTCCATCATTGTGTACTCTCTTAGAAATATAACTGGCGGTCTACATGGAGGCCTCCTGAACAGATGAAACACAATCAAAAGTTATACCTGTTGAGCTGACCTGGTTGATCTGACTTAAAGAAAAATTTTAAAAACACACATGCAATCAATGTTTTCATGCATACAGTCAGAAATCAGAAGTCAGTGTCCTAGTATATGGATACGCCAGCCACTGCACCATAAATGGACTCCATGAACTGAAAACAACACTCAATACCATTAACACTATTTCATCACAGAAAAGAAAGATTAGAATTCTATGTTATGCAATAGAACTGACTGCTCTGATACCAATTTGTCACGACCCATCCCCTAAGGCCCATGTAGTGACTACCCCAAGCCCGACATTCATAGGCCAGGAGCCGGCAACTAACACCAATGGAGAAAATTCCTAAAACTGGGAAGGCATTTCCTTTATAAAGTGTAAACCAACACAATAGAGTATGTGATGAATGTAAAACACAAGGAAAAATTGTATAAAAAGGAATGCTAAAAAGTAAAAGGGAACAAAAATACAAGCCCAACAGGAAAATACATGTACAATTGGAAAACATGTACAACTGAATAAATAGTAAAGCCGCTATGTGTTCATCCTCCAGGGATTTATACCTAAAGGGTTGGTTCTGATAGCCTCTTCACCACTCTACATGAGACAGTATTTTCCATGTACCAGCTCGTCGTAAGGTCCACCTCTGGGTACCTTCTAGTCCTGCTACTCTAATCCCCAGTCAGCGCAGTTCTTCGTCTGAATCCAACACAATGAGGTGAGGGCATAGCCCATGCATGGGTGATTATAACGATACTCAGTAGGGACCGTGAGACCCTCAAGGTATCACAAAATCCAACAAGGATACACCACTAAGGATGGAATCAACAGATAACCTCACATAAGTATATTCCAATAAATATACCTAAGTTACCTAGTAATCCATCTCTATCAGGAGGTTAACACAAAATTTACTGACTGAGCTCAAACCCGGATATTAATCCTGGGGTATTAACAAAATCCCAGTCATAATGTTGAAACCTCAGCTGCTAGAGAACACATTCATTGGGTAATCCACTGCTGAGCCCATCTAGAGGGTAAACCCTAAGAGGTCATTGGGTAACCCACTACCTAGACCAGCTGGAGGATAAACCTTAATAGTCAATGGGTTACCCACTGCTCAGCCCAGCTGGAGGGTAAACACTAAGTGGTCATTGGGTAACCCACTACCCAGCCCAGCCGGAGGGTAAACCCTAAGAGTCAACAGGTAACCCACTGCCATGCCCAACTAAAGGGTAAACCCTAAGAGGTTTTAGGGTAAGCGACTTTCTTGCCCACCTATAGGGTAAACCCTAAGAGTCAACGGGAAACCCACTGCCCTGCCCCACTGGAGTGTAAACCTGGAACTGGCCTGATAACTCTTCACTTATGCTCGCTCGTCTCCAGGAGGATCCGCTCCACGAGCTATAGAATGATACTACAACTGTCCCGAAGTCCCACGTAGAACTTTCTCAAATGTCCTCCTCGTCATAAGGGTATCAATTCAATAGACGCCACGTCAATCAAATGTCTGGTCTATGACTTATTAGCCTTTTAGTCCCGGGGGTCCAGTTTTATTCGTGTACTATCCAACCTGACCATATCTCAACTTTACCCCGAACATCATGGGGGTATAGTCTAATTGATGGCTATGTTCAATGATTACCATCGCCATTGACGATTTGTCAAACGGTTGACCGTGGTCAATGATATGGAAAAAAGAAAGAAAAGGCTGATAGTGGGCCCTCATCTGGTCCTACCCGGTCGGTCCGACTCGGCCCGTCTTAGTCTGGGCCGACCCGGTCTGGGTCAATCCAGTCAGAACATTAGGGTCTGGCCAGCCTGTTCTGTTCGGCCTCACCCGCTGGGCCCAGCCCAAGAGGCTGCGTGGGCAGTTCGGGCCAAAGGTCGCCGCGAGGGGCACAACTCGGCCCATAGGGCACAGAAAATAATGTTCTTCCAGCATCGTGAGGGTCATGGTTTGGTAGATCGACCAGTGGCACCGTGAGGGAGGCCGCTTGCTGGCTTTGGAGGCTGGCGCGACCCTGCCGAGTAGGTCGGGCGGCGGTCTGGGCATGCCCACGGGGTGGCTGGGCAGGCTGGGGGGCGGCCTGGTCACGCCAGCAGGGAGGGCACCGGGCAGGCCGGCAGGGTGGCCGGGATGGCCCATAGTCTACGGTCATGTTGGAAGGACACGCGGGAGGTCGCGGTCAGTCCAGCAGGGCCACTACAGTGCTGGGGCGATTCGGGGGGGGGGGGGGGGGGGGGTTCGGCCGGGGTGTGCGGAAGGTCGGTGCAGGAAGGGGCTCGGCTCGATCGGGGCTGGTTCAGCCAGAGCGCCGCGAGGGCAGAGAGGGATGCAGATGTCGTTAGAAGTACAACCATTTTCATCACAGCCTTCGTCGTCTCGTTGCTTCGTCGCCTAGCCAAGGATTATCTCAAACTAAAATGGCGGAGGGGTCAGACCATGTTGGTTTGACCCACACCCTCCGTGTTTAGAGTGGTATCAATTCTCTCATCAAGAAAATAATTTGAAAAACAACTCACCAGCAAAAAATTTCTTTCCAACCATTGAATAAGATAGAAAAGGTATAACATCACATGTAATAAACCCCTACCTTTAATCGTCATTCATTTATGGTGATGTCACGGGAAGAATACGGAGTTTTCGCTCACCGCGTCTACCGCACTCTTCCACTCC